>CM076575.1:1671820059-1672534114 GCA_034641835.2 Pinus albicaulis | reverse complement strand
GCTTCTGTTTCAACAAGATTAGTATCTGACATTCGAAATGGCGCGCGCTCGGAATCATCTTCAGGGTCCGAATTCTTAGGAAATGGGGAATTTGTAGTTTCTTGAATGTTAAACTTTTTGGAAGCGAGATCTGAATTACGGATATTACTGCAACAGCGGTTCGGTGCTATCATTCCATAGTATCGTACCGGCGTCGTTATTTTCACCGGTGTCGGTTTGAAGACGACATTCCGCAATGGAGGAGATTCAGCGGTTGCCTTGAGATTGTTTTGACATTCTTCCCTCAAAAACTTCTTTCTCAGATGTGTGTTCCAGTAGTGCTTGATTTCGTTGTCGGTTCGCCCAGGCAGTCGTCCTGCTATTAACGACCAGCTGCATCCATGCATATAAATCGACATTTTTCTGAACTTCTCTGGATTGTAAATTTTAGGAAAAACAATTGAATATTTGAAAATCTGAAAAAGAATAATACTGAAGTAAATTATTTGACCTCCTTTTGAACAATTGAATACTGAATTTTTTCTAAATCTACAATCCAAATAAAAAATATCATAATATACTCATTTTTATCTTTTTGGGATTATGCTGAACCTAGGTGGAGGTTAGCCTTTTTATTGGATGGAGGATCACTAGATTGTGCTGAACTTAGGTAGAGGTTAGCCTTTTTTATTGGATAGAAGATCACTGATCCACCTCAGGATTGTGCCAAATTTAATTAAGCGTGCCAAAATTGATTGAGTTTAGAAAATTTAATTCCCAAAATAACTTCCATTTAAACTTGTAAGATGGTGCGAACTAAACTAAAAAGCTCCACATACCGATTGCCAAGAAGTCGATGCATCTTAATGATAAGTTCCTCCTCGTCCGGGAAAATGTTTCCGAGTTTAATATCGGGACGAAGATACTTCATCCAACGAAATCTGCAACTCTTTCCACACCGACTGAGACCTGCAGGGCAAATTCTCTCCGCTTATTGAGCCTATCAAAACATATTAATGTGGGTATTAATACAGATTTGTTGAAATTCACCTGCTTTTTGTGGGAGATCTCTCCATCCACCATAGCCATGAATTCGAATGTAATTCGAGAGAATCATATCCTCAGTTTTGGTCCAGGCCCCACGGTTGACCCTTTGTTTAGAGCAGCAAGGAGATCTACACATCTCGAATATCGTTATTCTGTAAACCCTAAAAAGTTTGTGCCGAGCTGATGATCGACTTTGCTTGTAAGATAGACGATACTGGCGTCGCCTCTTTCTTTAACATCGCAGGGCCATTTTGAACATAGTGGAACCACAATTAGCTTCCCCCAGTTCAAAAGATTCCTGCAATAGATAGCGTACACTTTAATTTCTTATCCAGTTTTTAGCTACAGGAAATCTTACTAGTGGGCCACCTGGAAAATACCTAACTTCGATAAGACGGACCATATTTAAATTACAAATAAATAAATTAATATGAACAAAATGATCCATATATAAAAAATTCAATGCCCCACACAACATAGTAAACAAAAATATGGATCCTTTAAGTTATATTTTTTAGTATTTTTGACTGAAGTGGAGTAAATATTTGTTGTGATAACATGTTTAAGCTTGGAAGTAAAATCTAATGGAATCAAACTTAATTATGCATTTAAAAATGTCATGTAGGCATTTAATCTATTTATGCATTCATTTTCTTTCTCGTTATATTATTTTATTTTTATTTTTTGTAAATGTATTTAAAAAAAATTATTATTTTTTTTTTATGAAAATTAAAAGTAATAGTTTAATTGTTTTATGTTTTGATTTTTTAATATGTTTTTTAATTTAAATTGAGTTTATAAATGTATAATGGGAATTATCTACCCAAGGACTCCTAGGAAATTCAATTATGTGGACTATATATGTGCAAACCTAACAAATTCATATTAAATTTTTAAGAAAAAATAAAAATTACGCAAACTAACTTATTTAAATGTGTCATTTAAACAAATCATCTTAATTAAAATTTACTAAAAATGTTACTAGCAAAGCACTAGAACATAGAACAATTAAACTACGTTATTGTCATACCTTTGTGGTCCCAACTAGAGGGGGCTAGAAGTCGGGGATGATTGGGATATGCCCTCCCCAAATGCATGCTATGTCAAGTCCGACTAGAGATGAATCTTACTTAATGAAATTGAAGTCAAATTTTGGCTCGCTTAGATCTACCTCCTCTCACCACACCAATCTAGACCTCACAAAAAAAGTCATATGCATCTGTGAGAATTTCACCAGCGCTAAATCAAAGATTGGTCCCAACCTGGGTTGGGGGTTGGCTACCTCCTGTTTAAGCAAAATGTCAAAGGCCACCTCCCAACTACAACACTACCGATTGTCATTATTATCCTTGTTTCTCATTTTTGTGTCAATACCACTCAAACAATGTGCTTCGAAATCTTGATTTGGACCCAATTTTTATCATTAATTCCCCGTAAGAAATAGAAAATGAGAAAAAAGAATACACCTAACTTGTGGAATCTAAGACCACGATATAGGTCTCATCCTTATTGAATTCTTCCCCTCTATGACGACACTTTTGGGATTGATGGATTTTAGTGCAATGAGGGCCTTCCATGATTTTTATTTAATCTCGTCGGCTAACTATTATTGTACTATGTCAATAACACAATGCTAGGCCGAAACACTTGGGTTCAATTGAATTCATATAGCACACATATAGCACATGTATAGTTCTAATAGTGTGGGAGTTGCTATTTTTTCCTCAATGCTGATGCCAAACCCATGCAATGGAAATCACCAAATCCCTATGTTGATCTTTCCCTCCATATTGAATAATAAATATGTAACATGTTGAATGATGAAATTCTCAAACACAATCCTTCAGTTTGTTTCCTACAACCACATGTAGATAGCGAGGACAAATCAAAGGATTCCTTGTCCAATTTCTAACTAATTATATTGAAATCCAAAGAAAAGATTACACAGAGGGAGACAAGTCATAAACAGATTCACATGAAAAGGTTTTAAAATTGTATTCATTCTTTATTATTGTTATGTATAAAGAGCTTTGCAGACCTTCCATATGAAATAATTAGGGGAATTTTGACGTCCAAAATGGGCTTCCCAAGTAAATTATAACATAATAGTGGAAAAAATTAAAATAAGGTTGGATTACATTATCAAATTTTAGAAGGAAGAGAGAAAAAATTGTTTTTGTAGCTTGTATATTCAACTTATCGTCCCATGGGTTTACTCATATTTTGAGCAACAACACTCTTTGGATGAAAAATTTTATTCATCATCGAACGAGTACCTAAGTTCCATGCTTTCAATAAACCTTTCTACACGAAAAATGATAAATACATGAAAAATAATGATTGCAATCACATTTTTTTATGTATTTATCATTTTTCGTGTAGGAAGGTCCATCGAAAGTATGCAACATGGGTACTCCTTGGATGAGCTTTAAATATTGCATCCAATGAATACTCCCGCTTGAAATTTGAGTAAAATCTTAGAGAGTTAAGTTGAAAATGTAAGTTGAAAAAGTAATTTTATGATTTTATTATTTTTTAGCTTTTTTACTTTTTTACTCCAAAAAGTGTGAATCATTCCCCATGGTTGACATCATCATCTTGAATACTATTAATTAATATAACTTTTATTTTGTTTGTACATTTTTTTTGGAGGCCCGTTTTAGACCTCAAAATTCCCCTAATGATTACTTCTAAATGCACTTGGGATATTTTTATTTTCTCAATTCAAATCTCCATCATTCACACCAACTCCATTAAACTTTAAAATATTATTTATAGGGGAATGTACAATACTCTCCTTGTTGGAATACTATATCAAAACACGATTCACTACTTGAGCTTCTCGTCCCTTCTCATGAGCTCTTCAATATTTAAATAGAAGAAAATATCTCAACAAAACTTCAGATAAATGGGACATATTTCCTAACTATAAAACTATCCAACACTTCTTCAAATATTGTTTAGAAATAGAAAGGACCAACTCTAAAACTCCCTAGCACCTTTTCAAATATTGTTTAGAAATGCAAAGGCCCAAGTCTAAAACTATATAACACCTTTTGAACTATTGTTTATAAATGGAAAGGCCTAATTGGACACAAATAACAACTCATAAAACTAATTAGAAAATTGTTAGTCCTCGTATTCTTCCATAATTTGAACACTTGGCTCTAAAATAATCTTGCTAATTGTTAATTTACACAGGTTTCTAGTTGGAAATTTCAAGGCCCATTGGTTTGTAAAAAATGACAATGAACAGGGATGATGCTACTACATCAAAATCCCCAGGTGGAAAAAGAATATGACCTCCTCGTCATGTACCTCTTGGATTCAATTTTTTTTTTTTTTTTTTACTGGTTACTTGGATGTCCTACTACATTGCTTTTGTTATCTGCCACTTGCTAGTATATCAAACTCTATGTTGTAGATAAGCATCCACACTTTGATACTAATAAATTGGTTCTTTGAACCTGTTGAGGTCTTAGATTTCTATTGTGACGACATGGGGGAAACTGCTCGGTCTGGACCGTAAGGAAATTCCTTTTCCGTTTGTAGTGGCTTCGACTAGGGATAAAGGGACTGGTATCCTAATAAAGATAATGAGGGTGTGTTTGTTTATAATATGAAAATGGAGGAATCATTTAATATACTTGTGCAAGTAACTAAATATCTATTCTATTATTTATCCAGGGGTGTTCATTCATCAATGCGATCTAAAAGGACATCTTTGAACAATTGGTAATAAAGATCATTCAATTGTTGAAAGAAATGAAAATTATAAAAAATGATTATTTTGATTAAATGATTAATCAAAAAAATTGTGGGATATGTATCGCATTCATAGCTTTGGTCATATATGAAATAAGGAATCATAGATAAATATCAGTACAAAAGTGCATTTAACATTCACCTATAATAATAGATCTGATACATAATGCAGATAAAAAGGTTGTTGTCAATTCAAGAAACAAAATTCAATATAACATGTACAAATACCATATATGCGAAGTTCTACTCATTAAATCAACAATATTTTCTGCTCCTCTTTGAGTCAAAGAAATTCAACGAGTACAAAAGTGAAACTTCAGTTAAACAACTTCAATATCAAGAGAAATAAAAATTTGTTCCATTAACTCATCAAAGCATTCACAAAAATACAGAAGTGCACTCTTTTGCAAATGTTTTTTGATAAATTCCAAGACCCTTCTCTAAATGCATGAGAGGGGTTTAAATAGTATCTAATACAACTTAAATAGATTATAAAAAATTTATTTGAGGAGGTTTCAAATAACCTTCCTCGTAATGAGTAACTTAAATATAAAAATAAATGAAATCTATTGACTTGATATTATTTGGAAGCTTTATCGTTTGTCAGCTGGGCCTTAAGGTTGCAGATATCAGTCATTGGTTTCACTTGTGGTGGTGTGGCGACTCTCATTCTTATATGTCATACAAATATGGCTTCGGTGAGAGGTGGCAACATCTTCTCTATTGAATTTGTTATACAATTCAATTTCATGATTTGACTATGTGGTTTAACAAGATACACCCAGTATGCCTCCCAATCTGTCTTTGAAATCTCTTTGATCGAATCTCTTTGAACTTGAGATTTTTCCTTCCAAATTTCACTTAATTCTTTCATATCTGGTAGTGCTTATGAGTCACCTTCTTTGATCAAGTTAGTAATATGAACTGTGTGAATTATTGTCTCTATAATATTTCTTGTTGATCCTGTTGCTCTTTTTACTTCTCACTCTGCCTGTTTGATAAGTACATCCCAATCTATGAATAGGATGTCTTTAAGAGTTTGTTCAATTTCAAGAAGATTTTCATTTCTCCCTTCATCTATTTCTTTCCATGTAATATGATATGAGATTTTAGTATTTAGTTCTTCAAATTCGGTCCTCTAATCACTTACTTGATTTTTCAACTGTTCACTAGTCTCTAAATAACGATTAATAATAAACATATTTTTGCAAAATAGAACTTTTTGTATGGACATTTGAGAATTCAACTCCAAAGCTTCCTTGATAAATTCATCCTTACTTGGTATATCTTTGTATCTAATAATCAATTCCTACATTTCACAAATTTGCAGATGCTCTGCAATGATATCTGCTTCATATCTTATTTACATTGCTTCCATATCTTTTTGCAATTGTGACAACTGCATCTCGGATTTTTTATTAACATTATGTTTTTCAATCTCTAGCTGTTGCTCTAGCTGTGAGATTATTTCTTTCTTTTCTTATAATAAAATTGAGACCTCAGTTGCTTTATCAATTGTGTTTGTGGCATAAGATCTTGAAAATTGTGACAACTTAGGAAGATTTCATGTTGGGTCGGTGGTAGTGTCTTTCTAGACTACATCCATTAACTCATTTCCTAGTAACACTTCAGTAGAAGTCATCAATCTTCTTCTCTTTATCTATCGCCTTTCTACAGACTTATGCTCAAGACCGTAGAACACATCTAGAGGAGTAATTTCCTCTATTTTCTAGGTGATTTCATATGTAAGGAATGCAGGGATAAGCTCTACTTTCTGTGAGCTTGTTTCTTGATTATATCCTGTTTCAGGATTTGATTTTTTTTAGTTTGTTGAGGTGTATCCAATTCTGAATTTTCTTGAACATTTTCTATGTCTTTACTATTCTGGAGGCTTTGACAAAATTCATCCCATTGTTGTTCCATATCATCTCCTTTTTCCTTATGAATAGTTCTTTGACTTGGATCAAATTCCATCTGATGTTCTATTGATTTCTAACTGGTCTTGGTCATGGCTTCTGTTTCCTTTAGTTGCTTGTGAGATTGTTCTATGTTGTGAGTTGATTTATTTTCTGATTCTTCTTCTGAATTGTGCTCACTAGTATTAATGCTAACACTGGGTGTAGCTTTATACTGGGTTCTTAACAAATTTAACGAAATTTGTTCAATCCCTTGGCTTTTAAATTCTTGGAATTTGTGAAAATAAATTAAATCCAACTTTACTTTTTCCAAATTTATAGCTTGCGCAAAAGATTCAGTGGATTCCAATAAATCTTCAAATTTATCATCTTCATGAATAAATATCTTAACTCTCACTAACATAGTGAAATTTTAGGCTATCTTATCTAGATTGTATTACTTGCTTGGATTGGTGGCTAGCTTTATAATTTTTAGGTTTTGAATTTCTTTTATTTCATGACCAAAATCGTTTAGTGAAAAAGCACCACATTGTATCAGGAAAACTAGCCATAAATCTTTCTCTGAATCTCTTAGGCTCTTTGCAATGTTGTTTCATACTAATTGGTAAGAAATTTCCCTTGCTATTAGTTTATCAGGGATGTATAGAGGAAGAACATGAGGTTTTTCAATACTCCCAAAAACTCTGATATAGGTAAAAATTTGTTCAGTAAAATAATTCCCAATTGGGAGAAGGTCTGTACTTGCTTCTTCAAAAAACCTTGGGGCTTCCTTATCAAAAATAAGTTGGTGCATGGGAAGGATGATGTTTAGTCAATTTAATGTCTTAAATTGCTTACATAAATTATCAACCGAGGTTTGTAAGCTGATGAAGTGTGGTGCACTGTATGTGCTTAGTTAACCTTCTTCTTAGTTTGCTATTTTTATTTTATGTTGTTTTTGGGGGTTTTATCTTTTCATGTCTAAGAATGTTTAATTTATAACTATGAAATTAAATTAATCTAATTAATTTTTAAGATCGAAGAAAAGGAAGTGTTCCTAAGTTAATCTAATTTACATAAAAATAAATCAAAGACTATTGGTTAGTTAAATTCTAGCCTGAAAAACAAAGTATCTAAATTGATGAATTCTAACCTAGCATTAGTCCTATTCCATGGATCTAATTCCTATAACTGAGTTTGAAATTATAGTGCTATTATAAGGGAAAGCAGAAAAGTAAAATAGCTAGTGTATGTTTAGTTTCTTCAGCATTGAATATGAAGTATTACCTTCTTGAGATGTTGTGTAAGCAACTATGTATACCTTAACTTCTAATGTTCTAGTAAAGCAAGTAAGAAGTGCAAAGGGAAACACCTAATGCATGCTTAGTTACTCCAGCATTCAATATGAAGTGTCACCTTCTTGAGATGATGTTTAAGTAACCAATTATACTTAATGAAAAAGAAAGAAAGATATGCAAAGGAAAACCTCAGTAATTGTATGAATTAGACATTCAATCATTCAATATAGAAAATTGATTGAATCAATTTCTTGGAATGACCTTTAGGAACATCAATGATACAATTAAATGAGGATCTAAAAGTAAATTTGGAAACATGTAAAGCTTAACTGTAAACAACTAATGTATATTTGATTTACTCCACCATTCAATGTGAAGTATTACCCTCTTGAGATGCTGTAAGAGAAATCAATTATATCTCAGTTTCTAAATTCCTAGAAAGCAAGTAAAATGTGCAGAAGAAAAGCTTAATAACTATATGAATTATACATTCAATCATTTTTTTTAGAATCATTTGCTTGAAATGATCTATAGGAACATCTATTGATATAAATAATTGATATTTCTATTCTAAGAAGGTAAATGACAAAACAGTAAGGAAAAATAGATAACTGTGAATTCTTATTACTTCAAACTTGATTTAATTTGAAAATAGGAAGATCCATCTTCATGAAATGTTTTTGGAAGAACAAGTCTTACACAACTATGATTTAACATTATGCTACTGATCAAAACTGGAATGAAACATTTAATCTACTCAGAAAATAGAATTAACAAAAACAAAGTAAGGAAAATTAAACTAAAAACAATAAATGAAAAACCTCCTCCAGTGCAGGGGCCCTCTGCAACTGGTTCGGCTGAAATCCTAGTTGGTTAAAGATGCACTTAAGCAATCATTGGCAACAGGATATTTGTATTATGATAGGACAAAGTCTTAATCCACGGCGTATTAGCAAAATCTTAAAACTTAACTTAAAACTTAATTTATGCCTTTTCTCGGTTCTGTACAATTGGTATTTAAAGAAAATAAACATAACTTTCTATGAGATAATCTTGCTACAAGTGGCTATTTTGACTTATAGACTTGCAATTGGACTGTTTGACTCTTGATTTGCTATGATAGAGCAAATCAAGTGTCCTGTTGTTCTTGGCTAACGTACTTTGACCACACCTTTGACCATAGTCTTAGGCCTTCTTTTCTATCTATCTTGACTGAGTGAATATGAAAAAATCCATGTGGAGATGATTCTGAAACTACCCATTTGGCTTGATTCTCCATTTGACACATGGAACCTACTAGACAATGAGAGTAGCTATGGAATCCACGATTAGCTGCAAAATAGGTTGCGTTCTATAGCTAAATTGCTAAAATCTATTCAAATAGCAATAACATGAGAATATAATAGGGAAGTCATTTAAATGCATTCCTTAAGACAAAAAATGACATTTATCATTGATTGGAATATGTGATCTTATGAGAAAGTAGGGGAAAATGTGAGAAAGGATGTTAAAGTGAGGGTAATTTTGAGGTTCAACATACTTCCACTGCAAATTCATTGCATGTCCTCATGCAATTTTCAAAAAATGTGAATTCTCCTCTCCTACTGCATATGTTCAGACACTTCTGCTAATACATCCAATTTCCTTTTTTTTCTTTTATTTGAAGCGATTTCTATCCTAGGCCTTCTCACAAGAAGCTTGCACTTGAGATTGATGACTTCCTTTTTTAGTAACTTGTTCTTTCTTTTCAATTTCTTGTTCTTCTTGTACCATTGTCCTAAATGTAGAATGGTATTGTCATGAATTACCTTTTCCAACTTGTTTTGTTGCTTTAAGGTCTCATTCTCTTGTGTGATGTTTCTATTCAATATCTCTAGTTCATAAATATCCTATTTGAGAGCATCAACTAGACGTTCTTGTGGATTGATAAAAGGTTCTGGATTGATTGATGCATTTCTCTTCTCCATTGATTTTACATAATCATATATTTCTTGTTGTACTGGGTCTATGCCTAAAGAATTTCTACAGGGGCTACCTTCAAAATTATGAATAGGAGAATTTTTAGGATTGTGTGGAGGAGAAATATCGACAGCAGATGATATTGGAGTTTCCTCATCCAAAATACAAATTTTGTCTCTTTTGGTAGTGTTATTTTCATCGAACCTCGAAGTCTGGAGCTCCTTCTCAGTTGTGGAGGATTTATATTTTCTTCATTTGTATCTCTGCTCCTCTTTGTTATCTTTCCTCCTGTCTTGTTTTTATTTTGTTTTCTGATTTCTGCCAGCTCTTCAGAGATGAGATTTTCATCATTCTTCTATAATAAAGATGAATTTTTGTCTTCAACGTTTATATTAGTCTTCTTCTTTCTACTCTTTTAGACATTGTCTTATTTGGGTTGTTGTGGTGCTTCTTGAAAATGGTTTCTAATAAGAAAGCTCTCCCAGGTATCTCCTATGATTTTTAAATGAAACTCAACTAGTATCTTTACCAACCCATGGTGATGCATGGTGTTATTTATGAACTATATTCTTTTCCGCACATTTTTGGACATCCTTTTTAAGCTATTTAGCAGAAATAAGGGAATATTTATTTCACCATTTTCTAAGAAATTCATCAGTAAATGGATATGGTATACATACATCCAACCAAACCTTCATTCACAGATGATAAATTTCTGTAAAATTAAGAGCATATTCCTTCATTTACTTTTAAGAGTTGAGTTGGGGATACCTTTTCTAAAAATAGAGACATCCATACCTGGGTTTTTTACTATAAATTTCCATGATTCACTCTGGAACTCCTTGTTTTTGAACGACCTTTCGTCAAGCCTTGGAAGTTCCGTGGCGTCGGCCATGAATGATTCAGTAACTATGAACTTGATGTCTCCAATTTCCACTTTTGTGCCATCAAAAGACCGAGAAAAATATTTTGTAATTTCCTTGTGGAAACCATTGAATTTCTCTATGAATTTGAGCCATCCAGATTTCTGCAAAAATTTCTTGATTTTAGGGTATCCTTCGATATACTTTGTCCTTAATGGTTATGATCTAACTATTAGTCCCATGCCTGCAGAGTTTTCAACGTTCAGAAGTACCCTTCTCTGTTTGTGAAATGAATTCAGTTACGAAACTGATGAAAGGTATCGAAGGTTTGTATGAATAAATAGGTGGAAAGGGTTTTAAAGAAAAATATACAGGTATGTCATGTGAGCCAGTCATGACCATTAAACGTCAATGAAGGAGTCAAATATGGACCATTATGAGACATAATGTGGAGGATGTGGCAAATATGTGGTATGATAGAGATTGCAATCAAATCAAATGATGATCTGTCAAGGAAGAATATGACTACCCATATTATACATGCTAATGTTTTAACCTTGCTATTAAAATATTTTTTTGCACTTTACCTTTTAGAACTAACCTTTTCATTTGTTGTTTCTTTGGTGTTGATCCTTTAGGTACCCTTTAGCATGTTGGTCTTCAAAACATAATTCTTCAATTTCCCATAATCATCATTTGTTTGTAGGTTGTACAATTGTATAAGAAGTGCTAAATGAAATGTGGTTGCAGAAAAAATTAGTTTCATAATGAAATCAACTCCGGAATGTGATCAGTTGTGGAATTTAGTCTGTTGCAAAATGCAGTGAGTTGCAGAATGCAATCTGTAAAAGAAATGAAGTATGGTTTTTGGAATGGAATGTAAGTGAAATATGATTGTGAAATGGAGTGGAAGTGGAATATGATAATGGAATGGAAGTGTAATATGAATATGACCATGGAATGAAAGTGAATATGACTATGGAATGAACTGTAAAATGGAATGAATTTCTAGATTATGAGCTGCAAGGATGGAATATGAATGTAGTTTCGTGTTACTAATTATTACAGAAAAGAAATGGAAAATATAGGATGTCATAAATCTCTGATTTTCATCTTGTATTTTCTATATAAGTATGCCAATCATTGATTGGTTTTCATATATATATATATATATATATATATATATATATATATATATATATATATTCTATGTCTTTATAGGAAAAATAAAAGCCAAGTTAATTAAGAAGAAGAATTTTTCTTCACTAACATCATATCAGTATTATTTTGGAAAATCTTGATAAACTCTTCTATGGAAATTGGTTTATGATATACTTTCAACCGATGACCATTCACAAGAAGAGGTACCTTTTATTCATCTGTTGTCCTTATCTTCACTGCTCCATTATCAAAGACTTTTTCAATCTCATAAGGCCCAAGCTAATGAGTCTGAAACTTTCTTGAAAATATTTGAATTTTGAATCGAACAAAAGTGCTCAATCCCCTCTTTGAAACTTCTTCTCCTTGATATACTTATCATGCCATTTAGCCCTTTCCTGTTGGACTATAGTGGTTCTTTGAACTGCATCTTGCCTGATTTCATCAAACTCATTGAGTTGCTGCAATATATGTTTATATGCTTATGATAAATCAAGTCCCAATTGGACTGCCATCTTGAAGGTTCGGATCTGAAACTCTATATGGAACAGGACTTACTTCCCATAAATAAGTTCATAGGGAGTATGTCCTTTTGTATTCCTCCATGTAGTTCTATAGGCCTATAAGGCCTCGGGAAGCCTTTCTGCCCAATCTCTTCTGTGTAGATGCATAGTCTTAGTGAGAATTCATTCAATCACTTTATTGGTGGACACTACTTGACCATTTTCTTGTGGATGATAAGGAGTAGACTTTCTGCGCTTGATCTTGTAATCTTCCACGAGCTTTGTCACCAACTTGGATGTAAAATTGGCTCCATGGTCTATCACAATTTCTCTTGGAACACCAAAAAGAGCGAAGATATCCTCAAAAATAAAATTAACTACAGAATGTTCATTAGCAAAAATTAATGCTTTAGCATCTACCCACTTCGTGACATAATCAGTACATACCAAAATATACCTCTTTTGTTTAGATGGTGAACTAATTGGCCCAAAAAAATACAAGGCCTATTTTTCAAAAGGTTCAATAAGTACCTGAGGTCGTAATGGCATTTCATTTGAAGGAGCGGGTTTCCTTACCCTTTAGCATCTATCACACCTTTTGACATATTCTTTGGCATCTTTGAAGATGGATGGCCAATAATATCCTAAATGGAGGATTTTATAGGTTTTCCTCTTATTAACAAAGTGTCCACCACAAGGTTCATCATGACATGCCTTAAGAATTTTAGGAATTTCATCTTCTCGAACACATCTTTTGATAATGAGATTTAGACCTGTTTATACAATTCATTATTAATCCATGAGTAACTTGAACTTAATTTAATTATTTTTCTTTTCTCTCTAGGAAACAAATGTAAAGGTATTTTTCCTGTGACTAGGTAATTAGCAATATTTGCAAACCAAGGAGTTTGAGTAGTTATTGCAAAAATGTATTCATCGGAAAATTTATCTTCAAATAGAGTGTCATATTTGATATTTTGAATCCTAGACAAGAAATCAACAACTTTGTTTTATTTTCCAGGTCTGTCTAGAATGGTGATGTTGAATTCTTGCAAGAGTAATAACCATCTTGTAACTTTGCCATTAGTAATAGATTTATTCATTAAATATCTAATTGCAGAGTGATCTGTATGAACAAAGGTTTCATAGCCTGTTATATAATGTTTGAATTTGTTGATAGCATGAACAACAACTAAGAATTCCTTTTCAGTTACAGTGTAATTTAACTCAGTGGGAATCAAATTCTTTCTTGTGTAATAGATGGCATAGGGGATCAAATATTTTTTTCCTAATACAACTCCCAAAGATGTATCTCAAGCATCTGTTAAAATATGAAAAGGTAGATTCCAATTTGGACCTCTTAAGATGGGTGCTTCAGAAATTTTTGATTTTAAAATTTCATATGCCAACTAGCAATCAGAATTCCAACTGAATTCACAATATTTGGTAAGTAACATGAACAGTGGGGATGCTATTTTAGTGAAATTTTCTATAAATATTCTATAATATCTGGTGAATCCTATAAAACTTCTAACATCCTTTTGACAACTTGGAATTGATAATTTGGAGATGACTTCAACTTTAGATTTATCAACTTTAATTCCATCTCCTGAGATGTGATGTCCTAAAACAATTCCATATGTATACATCATAAAAAAAATTTGATGGCTTAGTGAAAGGTTTGCTTCCTTACATATTTTAAGAACTTTTTCCAAATTTTCTAAAGCTTTTTTAAATGTATTCCCATAAACTATAAAATCATCCATGTACACCTCTACCCAATTATGTATTAGATCAAAAGAAATTCCTAGTACTGCCCTTTGGAATGTTGCAGGTGCATTGCACAATCCAAAAGGAAGTAGTCGGTAGGCATAAGTACCCCATGGACAGGTGAATGTGGTCTTATCTTTATCTTCATGTGCTACTTGAATTTAATTGTAGCCACTAAACCATACAAAAATGAGAAATACTTTTTACCTACTAAAATATCCAATACTTGATCTATAAAGGGTAAAGGAAAATGATCTTTTAGGGTAGCTTTATTCAATTCTCAATAATAAATGCATACCCTCCAT
Organism: Pinus albicaulis; assembly: GCA_034641835.2. Taxonomy (NCBI): domain Eukaryota; kingdom Viridiplantae; phylum Streptophyta; class Pinopsida; order Pinales; family Pinaceae; genus Pinus; species Pinus albicaulis. The sequence goes on along the minus strand of CM076575.1, from coordinate 1,672,519,572 downwards.
TTACCATTATTTTTAGGCACAATCACTAAAGGGGAAACCCACTAGCTGTCTGAAATTAGGTAAATGAAGTTTACATTCAGCAATTTTTGCAACTCTTCTTTCACAATTTCTCTAAGATTTGGATTCATCCTTCTTTGAGGTTGTCTAATAGGTTTACAATTTTCCTCAATGTAGATGTGATGTATAGAAGTCATAGGACTAATTCCTTTCATATCATTGTATTCCCATGCATATGCAAAATAATGTTGTTGTAATGTTTTGATTAACTTTTCCTATTGTAATCTTTCCAAGTTATTGTTTATGTTTCAAGTTTTTCTTGGAAAGATTTCAATTGTAGAGCTACCAAATTATTCCATAGAATAAAGATACATCTACCTAGATGAAAAATATTCAATATTAAATTTCTCCTAGAATTGAGCATGTTCATATTCTAGAGATGATTCAAAATTTTCCATAGAATTTAGAATTTGACTACCTTCACTAATGGTTGAAATAGTGAAGAGAGGTTGTATATCATTTTCATCATCAATCCATTCTTTGTCATCTAAATCTTTGATTGTCCTTGCTGGAGGATATAAAGTGAATTTCTTTGTTGAGTTACCATCAGAGATATACATGTCACCAGATCTACAGCTAATGAAAGCATCAGGTGTAGCCAACCAAGGTCTTCCTAATATAAGTGGATGTTCCCCTAGATTTTTCTTAGGAGTTAAGATCATAAAATCAACAGGATATTCCCAACAGTCTAAGGATACCAAAATATCTTCTAACACACCATCTATTTTGATTATTGATCTGTCTACTAATTGCAGTAATGTAGGTATATACAGAATATTAGGAAGCTTGAGTTGTTCAATGGTTTTTTTGCCCATGATGTTTATTGCTGCTCCTAAATCAATCAATGTTTTTGCAATTTCAGTTCCATTGATATGTGTTTTTACAAGTGGACTTCTTGGATCTAAATATTTTTGTATGGAAATTTTTCCCATCATTATGTCTGCAATTTTTCCTACAAGTTGAATTCTTTTTATTTCTTTTATTTTCCTTCTAGGTTTCTTCATGCTCAACTCCTTTATGATTTTGGCTAGAATTGGAATCTCTTTAATTTCCTGTAACAAAGGGATTTTGATACAAACATTTTTCAATTCATCTAGAAAATCATAATTGGGCAACATAATATTCTTTTCCCTGCCTCTATCAACTTGTAATATTTCAGGATAAGGAGGTGTAGAATTAGGTGCTGATGGTTTCTCTATGATAGGAGTTGAGATTATTGGTTCTTTTTGTTTTTCATTTTCTGAATTTTGGTTTTGAAAAGATGTTCCTTCCTCAAAACTTGTATTTGGTTGTAGATAATTTTCCTCAAAACTTTCTTATTCTTGAATAATTACAGAAGGCTTTTTATTTTGTAATATCCCACCAGATCTAAGTTGGACATCATTAAGATCTAGAGGAGTAATCATGTAGGTTGGAAATTTCTACCCTTCTATAATGTAGGTATTTTGAGTATTTTTATTGTTGGGGTTTGGTAATGGTTGGGCAGGTAACTGATTTTGTCTCTGTGGAAATTGTAGTGAAAGTTGTGGATTTTAGTTTTGGAGTTGGGGTTGTTGATTTTGTTGAGGAATTTTTTGGGAAGGATAGTTTGGATATGATGGAGGATATTGGTAGTATTGAGAGAATATTCCATAGGTATTTTGCATTCCTTGAGCCAAATATTGAGATTGAGATTGAGATTGAGGCCAAGGTTACTGCCAAGAATTCCAATTTGGTGGGGGATGAGTATACATTTGATTGTTAAATCCTTGAGCTTGTGGCCCCTGCCATGATCTTCTAGAGACAAAGCAAAGAGATTCTGTTGGATTTGAATTTTTTTCCTCTTGAAAAACAACCTTAAGACCTAGAATTGAAGGAAAACTCTTAGCCTCATGACTTTCTGAAAAAATCATACATGTCTCTATGAATTTTTCATCAAGAGGACATTCTCTTAAAGCATGCTTCTTTCTGCATTTGGGACAGAAAATAGCTAAAGCATCAGTCTTGACTTTTTGCTTGTTTTGTAATTTAAGGGTGTCTATTTTTTCACTAAGACTACCTATGATGTCTATTTTAAATTCATTAAGAATGTTTCCAATTTCTACCCTACTCATTGTTCCAGTTGCAGATCTATTTACTCTAGCAAGAGAAGGATCTCTTGGATTTTTCCTAGTTTTTTATTTTCCCCTTGAGAGATGGATACATAATTCACCAATGTCAGATAATGGAAGTTGAGAGATATCCCCCTTTCCCATCATGTTGAGAATGTCTATCCATTCATCTCTAATGGATTTTAATAAAATAGCTTTTAAAGTATCTTGATCTAAATTATCCATTTTTTCTCTTTTTGTATTATAATTGAATCTTTCGATTAAATCCTCCAAATTATCGTCCTCTTTTTGCATCATTTTAAATAATTCATCCTTGTGGTTGATGGGTATTCAATAATCCAAATACCTTTCTAAAAATGATCTTTTCATGTCATTCTATGTTCTGATAGACCGAGTGATTAAACTCATGAACCATTTTAGAGCTGCTCTTTTCAATGTTGAAGGAAACATTTTGAGTTTTTGAGAATCTTGTATATAATCATAAGTTCTGCAAACTTAAGATTCAAACAAAAAGGTTTCAGTGTCTTCATTCTTCAATCCATGAAAAATTGGGAGGACAGAAGGTGATATATTTTTCATTGTGGCATTTGTTTCTTCATCAACTATAGGGAATCCAAAAGAGCTGTCAATTACCCTATTTATTTTTCCTCCTTCTACATTTCCTCTACCTATTCCTCCATCTCCTCCTCTACCTCTACCTCCTTTAAATATTACATTTTCTCCATTTACAATTTCTCCTTCTCTTGTCCTTCTTCTCCTCTCCCTGCCATTATAGATTCTTCAGAGCTGATATACGATTCAACCTGCAAGGTTAACTGCTCTTCCTCTAGTTCTTCTGTCAATGGTATGTTGAAGAAATGATCTTCTTCTTCCTCTCCACTAGGAATTTCTAACTCCTTAGCTAGAATATGTTCTCCTGTAGAGGTGAAAAATTTTACTCCTTCTATTGGAGATCTAGGATCTTATTCCTCTAAGACTGCCTTAGTGGATGAAGTAGGAGATCCTCCTAATTGGATTTCTGACCTTAGAACTTCAGGAAGTCTATGGCTAGTGAAGTATGGAATATGAGTTTGACATGGAGGTGTATCACTTCTTAGTCTTTGTGGAGTGAGTGGTGTTGTATGGATTAAACTCCCACCTCTAGCTATGAATATGCCCCCAGAGTCTCTTCTCTATGCATATCATTTTTTTTATAGATGTAAGAAATGAGGCTACCTAATTACACTTCCCTAGCAATGGCGCCAAAATTTTTAGTCAATTTAATGCCTTAAATTTATTATATAAATTATCAACCGAGGTTTCTAAAATGATGAAGTGTGGTGCACTATATGTACTTAGTTAACCTTCTTCTTACTTCGTTGTTTGTATTGTATGTTGTTTTTGGGGGTTTTGTCTTTTGATGTCTAAGAATGTTTAATCTATAACTATGAAATTAAATGAATCTAAATAATTTTTAAGAAGGAAGAAAAGGAAGTGTTCCTAAGTTAATCTAATTTACATAAAAATAAATCAAAGACTGTTGGTTAGTTAAAGTCTAGTATGAAAAAAAGAGCATCTAACTTGATGAATTGTAACATAGCATTAGTCCTATTCCATGGATCTAATTCCTATAACTGAGATAGAAATTGCAGTGCTATTCTAAGGGAAAGTAGAAAAGTAAAATAGCTAATGTATGTTTAGTTACTTCAACATTTAATATGAAGTATTACCTTTTTGAGATTTTGTATAAGCAACTATTTATACCTTAACTTATAATGTTCTAGGAAAGCAAGTAAGGTGTGCAAAGGGAAACAACTAATGTATGCTTAGTTACTCCTGCATTCAATATGAAGTATCGCCTTCTTGAGATGATGCTTAAGTAACCAATTATTCTTAATGAAAAATAAAGAAAGATATGCAAAGGAAAACCTCAGTAATTGTATGAATTAGACATTCAATCATTCAATATAGAAACATGATTGAATCAATTTCTTGGAATGACCTTTAGGAACATCAATGATACAGCTAAATGAAGATCTAAAAGTAAATGTGAAAACATGTAAAGCTTAAATCTAAACAACTAATGTATATTTGATTTACTCCATCACTGAATGTGAAGTATTACCCTCTTGAGATGCTGTATGAGAAATCAATTATATCTCAGTTTCTAAATTCCTAGAAAGAAAGTAAAATGTGCAGAAGAAAAGCTCAATAACTGTTTGAATTCAACATTCAATCATTTATTTTAGAATCATCTTCTCGAAATGATCTATAGGAACATATATTGATACAATTAATTGACATTTTTATTCTAAGAAGGTAAATGACAGAACATAAGGAAAACTAGATAACTGTGAAATCTTATTACTTCAAACTTGATTCAATTTGAAAATAGGAAAATATATCTTCATGGAATGTTTTTGGAAGAACAAGGCTTACACGGTTATGATTTAACGTTATGCTACTGATAAAAACTGGAATGAAACATTTAATATACTCAGAAAACATAATTAACAAAAATAGAGTAAGGAAAATTAAACTAAAAACAATAAATGAAAAACCTCCTCCAGTGCAGGGGCCCTCTGCAACTCTTTTGGTTGAAATCCTAGCTAGTTAAAGATGCACTTAAGCAATCATTGGCAACACGATATTTGTATTATGATAGGACAAAGTCTTAATACACATTGTATCAACGAAAGCTTAAAACTTAACTTTAAACTTAATTTATGCCTGTTCTCGGTTCTGTAGAACCGGTATTTAAAGAAAATAAACATAACTGTCTATGAGATAATATTGCTACAAGTGGCTAATTCAACTTATAGACTTGCAATTGGACTGTTAAACTCTTTATTTTCTAAGATAGAGAAAATCAAGAGTCTTGTTGTTCTCGGCTAACGTACTTTGACCATGCCTTTGACCATGATCTTAGGCCTTCTTTTCTATCGATCTTGACCGAGTGAATAGGAAAAAATCCATGTGGAGATGATTATGGAATTTCCTATGTGGCTCAATTCTCCATTTGACACCTAGAACCTATCAGACTATGAGAGTAGCTATGGAATCCAAGATTAGCTGTAGAATATGATGCGTTCTATAGATAAATTACAAAAAATTATTAAAATAGAAAGAACGTGAGAATATAACACGTAAGTCATTTAAATGCATTCCTTAAGAAAAAACATGGCATTTATCATTGATTTAGATATGTGATCTTATGAGAAAGTAAGGGAAAAAGGTGAGAAAGGATGTCAAAGAAGGGTAATTATGAGGTTCAACAAATGACACCATGACAAGTCTTGTAAAAATGAGATGCGAAATGGGAATTCCATAACTCTTTGTGATTGAGGTGAATACCGTTTGGGCCTTGAATGGTCCATTTCCAACCTGTGATTCGAAATTTTGTGCAAAAATAGATAGCATTCATAATGTATGCGCTCATATAGAATGAGAGAAAAAATCTCATGTAGGAGTTTCTTTTACGACGATAGTCAAGGATAGCGCTAGCTAGGTTATCAGATAGGATGGTGGCCTATTTCATTATAATGGAATTGACACATGCATCTATCAAGGGTACCCATTGAATTGAAAAATTGGTATTGTCTAGTTTTCCATATAACCTACATAACATAGCGGCCGCATAGTTATGGCGGGATGATAAAGAAGAAATAGAGTACATACCCATTTTATATTTCTTGAATTTTTTGGTTCCAGACCTCCAATTCTGAATCATTTTGAGTGGTTCATAATTCTCTTTAGTGAACTGTGATAGGAATGTTGAATCATAAATTTTCCGAGGTTCTGGAAGATGGTACATTTGCCTCATGTGTTCAGCTGTGAAAGATCCCATCAGTTCCCTCCTTTAATTTCTAAATTTTTTGTTTACAATGTTCACGTTGTCGATCACCCATTTAACCATATCTATGTATGGTAAAATTTTAGGTCTTGTTGCTATCCTATGAAGGGAAGAGAAGGCTGCATCACTCATTTGAGTTGTTGATGACATTTTGGAATCTGTTGTTGGTTTGATTTCAGTAATCCTAGGTTGTTCATCTTCGAGGAGATTATAAATAACTTCCCATGATGTTGCTCCTCCATCTTTATTTAATGTAGTATCTAAGAACATGGGTGGCATCTCTGAAGACTCAGACTCTGAAGTGCTTTGTTTCTTGTTCTTCTACATCATTTTCCTTAGATACATTTCCTTGGAAGCTTTCCTGAAATTCAAAGAAGTGAGAGTAGAGTGAAAAATAGGGAGCGGCTGAAACAGGATAATTTCAAAACCAACTAATGATAATGAAATATTTTCAAAAATATTGGCTTTTAACTCATCATAAGTGAAAACAGTTATTTCTTTTCTCGAGCCACTAAAATTAATGAAATTCCTTAAAATTCCATTTGATGTTTCATTTAAGGCTATTAATTCTATGTATTTCATGTCTAATCGAGATATCGCATTGCAAAAATCAAGTCTGTGAAAAATATTTTCATTAAGCATGCAGGCGGTAATGTGATTGCGAAATCAAAATATCACATCTCGTGATTTCGCTTAGCATTTTGTTTCAAAGGTTAATATCAGAATATTTATTTCTATATCGAGCTTTAAATGTTGTGGGAGTGATACAGGTGGATATTGGTGGTCACCCGCCTATTCCACTTGGGGCCCCACCATTGTCTCTTTCAGTTTTCAGTTTCGGCACAACTTACTATTTTTAGCAGTTTTTCGGGTCCTAAACTTCTGGAGCCGTTTTGAGGCCCTAAACGATGTTTTTTGGGAAAACCGAGAGCAACATGGGTCCATGGCCTAATGTTGCTCACTCAAAATTTGTATTCCTCAGATATATCTTTCTAACAAGGTATGGTTCACGTCAAACGAAGATCGTATGCCAAAGTTACGTCCCTAGGAAGTTGAAACACCAATTTACCCAAATGGGGCCAATAGTTTTGGCGCTTCATCTCCTAGGGTTAGGGTTTTGGATGTTTAAGGTTTTACATTGTTTCTAAATAATAAATAGGCCCTCGAGCCTCATTGTAACTCAGTTCAGAGGCCTGAAGCTACCACATCTCTTCTCAGAGATAGCTACCAACACCTTAGCTAGTTTATTTCTATTCTGTCTGTAAGCAAATCTCAATTCTTAGATATTAATGAAATTAAGTGTTATTTCCACTGCATCTTGGTATTTATGGTTATATGTTTATTCTATTGCGTTCCTACATAAATCTGAATCAGTGGTATCAAAGCGGTCTGATTTTTCTCGATCCTTCTTTGCATGTCTCCAACGAGGTCGGGGTATAAGGAGTTAGGGCTCGATCTGGTGGAACCTTTGCAATATCAACCTCACAAACCCCCACGGATGCCCATGGGGGATGAAAAGAAAGATGAGGGAGCAGGTGATCCTATCAAAATATTGCTCAAGGAGGCCCTCGAAAAACAAAGGAACACGATGATGGATAGCTTTGCCCAGATCCTTCAACGACTGCCCACCGGCGACGCATCTACATCCAGCAGCCACTCTAGAGGTGTGACTCCCTTTAAGGTACAAGTAAATTTTGACATTCCCATATTTGAGGGTCAAATAGATGCAGATGTCATAGATATATGGTTGAATCAATTAGAAGGATATTTCTCAGTTCATGACTTTTCCGACCGAGAGAAGATTATTTTTGCACTCCTCAAAGCTACCCCCCATGTCAAGGACTGGTGGGAAACCTACTGTGAGAAAAAGGATGAGACAGAACCCTCTCTGTCCTTGGCCATACGCACTTGGAATTATTTCCGAGACGCCATCAAGGAAAAATACTATCCCGTGGAGAGCTATGAGGACAAGTACATACAATGGACCACGCTGCGACAACAAAGGGATCAAGATGTGCATGAGTTGACAAATCTGTTCCATACCCTGCACACAAATTTGCATATAAAATATTCAAAGAAAAATTTGGTGCTAAAGTATCACAGTTGTCTTCACAAATACATTCAGGAGGAAATGGAGTTCCTTGACATCTCCTCGCTTGGTACGGCATACTGATATGCTGCCAATATTGAGTAGAAATTCAAATAGAAGAAGCGAGACTTTGGATCTGCGAATCAAAAGCAATGGAAAGGTGCTCCCAAGCCATAGAACAAAGGATGGAGCCAAGGCATGGCGGCTCAATAAAACCTATCAAAGCCATAAGAAAGGAACAACACCACAAAGCTAAAGAAGGACATGGGAAAGTGGTGTGAGTTCCATAAGAGCTCCACTCACAACACAAGTGAGTGTCGAGCTAAGCAGTCGCTAGAGGCCGAGATGAGGGCTTTTGAGTCAAATGCATGCTCTGAATGTGAATCAAAACCTGACAAGGGGAATGACAAAGGGAAACAGATTATTGATGTGGAGCCCAACACCACTGTTGCCACTACGAAGATCCAGAAGGAGGAACCGGAAGATCCAGAGGAGGAGGAACGTCTCTTCCACTCCCAGATGTGGGTAAAGGGCTCCCCAGTACAGTTCATTGTCGAAAATGGGAGCCAAAGGAGCCTCATTTCAGCAAACACCATGAAGCGGTTAGGCTTGCCGACCACAGCTCACCCACATCCATACACCATCGAGTGGCTTCACCAAGGATGAGATCTCTGCGTGAGCGAGCAGTGCCGCCTTCCCTATAGCATCAAGCCCTTCACGGATGAGGTATTATGTGACATTGCTCCTATTGATGTTTCCAATGTATTATTAGGACAACCATACTTGTGGAAGAATCATGCTATGTATGAGTCTCGGCCTTGTGTTGTTATTATTACTATGGGAAATAAGTTGTACAGTGTACTAGAGGTACCACCTCCTTCTGCTATCTCTTTGGTTACTGCAAAACAATGCAGTAAGCTCATTTCCCAAACCAAGAAATTCATTTTACTGATGATCCGCCCCTAGGGCAAGAAGAAGATTGTGGCCACGTCCTCCAGACATGGCTCCTCTACACGACAACAACAAATGGACAAGCTTGTGGAGGAGTACGGGGACATCTTCACCTCACCCACAGGGGTTCCTTTGCACTGTCAATTCAAGCACACGATTGATCTAACCCTAGGTGCGCCGCTACCCAATGGACCGATCTATCGACACTCTGTTTTGGAGAATTATGAAATCAAGAGGAAGATTCAGGAGTTGTTGCAGAAAGGTCACATTTGACCAATTTCATCACCCTGTGGGAGCCCGATCGTGTTGGTACAGAAGAAGGATGGGACGTGGAGACTTTGTATTGACTATCGGGCACTGAACAAGATCATTGTATGGAATAAGTACCCGATCCCATGGATCGATGATCTTCTGGACCAACTCAAAGGGGTGAAATATTTCAGCAAGATCTACTTGAAGTCTAGGTATCACCAGGTACCAATCGAACCCTCCGATGTGTGGAAGACTACCTTCAAATCCAAGGAAGGCCTTTTTGAATGGTTGGTCATGCCTTTCGGGTTGAAGAATGCTCCTGCAACCTTCATGAGGTTGATGGACGACATCTTGCGGCCATTCACCAACTCATTTGTAGTGGTGTACTTGGATGAAATTTTGATCTTCAGCTAGACTTGGAAAGAGCACCTCCACCACATCTGACAAGTCCTCCAAACACTGCAGCAACACAATTTGTGTGTTAATTTGGAGAAGTGCACTTTTGGCATGACCTAGGTTCAATATCTAGGATACATTGTTGATGAAAGGGAGGTGCATGTGGATCCAACCAAGATCGAAGTCATTCTAGATTGGCCAGCCCCAACCACTATAATAGAGCTTCACAGCTTTCTGGGTCTTGCTAATTTATACAGTAGGTTCGTGTTGGGATTCTCTCATATCACTTGGCCCTTGAGTCAAGTCACCAAGGGAGGAGCGAGAGAAAAATTCTTTTAGTCGGAATCTCAACAGAAGGCATTCACAGAATTGAAAAATCGCCTCTGTTCTGCCCCAGTGCTCACATTACAGGACTTGTAACAACCATTTGATATCGAGACAGATGCCTCTGACTATGCTATTGGGGCAGTTCTTACTCAACAGGGACATCCAGTGGCTTATCACAGTGAGACATTGTCGGACACAGTTCGCAAGTATCCCACTTATGACAAAGAAATGTATTCCATTGTGCAAGCTTGTCGACAATGGAGGCATTACATTTTAGGGAAGGAAACAATCATCCATATAGACCACCGACCCCTGCAATTCATATAGACACAAGGGAAGTTGCAGAATGATCGCCATCAGAAGTGGTCCACATATCTGCAACAGTTTCATTTGAACATCAAGTACAAGAAGGGTAGCACCAATAATGTTGCAGACTGCCTCAACTGACCATTGATTGTGGCGCTCACCACCGTTCTCAACTCTTGTGGGAATGAGACTTCTAATTGGCCGATTCTCTATGAGAGCGACCCAGAATTCAGCCACACATACAAGGCACCCTTGGGGGGTACACAAGTTCCAAATTTTCACCTCCAAGATGCACTTTTATGTCTCCTGCCACACCTTTTTGTTCCTTCAAGTGAGCGTGCCAAGATGATATGGGAAGCACACTAAAGTTGAGTCGTTGGCCATTTTTGGGTCGAGAAAATAGTAGGAGTACTACAGAATTATTTCTAATGGCCAAACCTTCGAAGGGATGTCGGGAAGCACATCAGATCCTGCACTGCTTGTGCCATTGCCAAACCGACCATCAAGAAGCAAGGCCTATATACTCCGCTACCTACCCCTAGTTGACCTTGGGAATCCATCTCCATGGATTACATGTTGGGATTTCCTTCTACTAAGCATGAAAATAACTATGTTTTCGTGGTCGTCGACAGATTCTCAAATATGGCCATTATGGCGGCCTGCAAGAAGAATATCACAACAGAAGCCACTGCTAAACTCTTCTTTGAATGAGTGTGGGTGCACTTTGGGATCCCATAGTCTATCATATCAGATCAGGATAGCAGGTTCCTCAACACATTTTGGTCCAGCCTCTAGTCAATGTTGGACACCAAGCTCACCAAGTCCACAACTTTCCATCCCCAAACAGATGGCCAGACAGAGGTCGTCAACAGAACGATTATACACATTCTGCGCATGTACAATTCAAAGCATCCACGCACATGGGATGAGAGCCTCCCTTATGTACCACATAGTTATAACCGGGCTCTCCACAGCTCAACCAGCCACAGCCCCTTTCAGGTGGGCTTGGGATTCCAGCCACTGTGTCCCATTGACGTAGCCATGCCATTTGCGGCTACTCAGGCCGATTCGGCTCATGTCCAATGTGAAGTTGACAAAGCAAATAGCTTCATTGAGCGCATTCAGCACATCTTCCAATAGGTTCATGACATATTGGATAGATCCAATGCTAAGTACAACAACACCATGATCAACATCGAGTGCCACACAACTTCCAAGTGGTTGACAAAGTGTGGCTATATTTGCAGCAGGAGTGCCTCACTAGACCCCACCGCAAGCTTCTCCCACTCCAATATGGGCCATACACCATCACCAAGGCTTTAGGGAACAATGCCTTTGAGCTCATTATTCCACCATTCCTTGTTCTGCACCCAGTATTCAATGTGGACTGCCTTTGCCACTACTTCCCACCCCTACTAGACACCTCTGACATTGCAGAACAACTCACACCAATAAATTTAAACCCATAATGCATGGAATAGGCCACCATAGATTGTATCATGGAAATTCAAATCAAGAACGCTCGCCAACAGAAGATCCAACTATATCGAGTTTTCAAAGCTAGCCAACTCTCGCACCAAGGAAAGTGGTTCATCAGGGACCAAGTTCAGCAGAAGATTCCTCATCTCATGGAGGAACTTAATGCAATGGGTACCATTGCTTCCTAAGTGGGGAGGAATTATCTAGGTGGATATTGGTGGTCACCTGCCTATTCCACTTGGGGCCCCACCATTGTCTCTTTCAGTTTTTCATTTTCCACACAACTAACTATTTTTAGTATTTTTTTGGGTCCTGAACTTCCGGAGCCGTTTTGAGGCCCTAAACAACATTTTTTTGGAAAATCGGGAGCAACATCAGTCCATCAATCAATGTTTCTCACTCAAAATTTGTATTCCTCGGATGGATCTTTCTAACGATGTATGGTTCACATCAAACGGAGATTGTATGCCAAAGTTACGTCCCTGGAAATTTGAAACACCAATTTACCCAAACGGGGCCAATAGTTTTGGTGCTTCATCTCCTAGGGTTAGGGTTTTGGATGTTTATGGTTTTCCATTGTTTCTAAATAATAGATAGGCCCTCAAGCCTCATTGTAACTCATTTTAGAGGCCTGTAGCTACCACATTTCTTCTCAGAGATAGCTACCAGTGCCCTAGCTAGTTTATTTCCATTTTGTCTATAAGCAAATCTCAGTTCTTTGATATTAATGAAATGAAGTGTTATTTTTGCTGCATATTTGTATTTATGGTCATATTTTTACTCTATTGCGTTCCTGCATAAATCTGGATCAGGAAGAAATTATTTCGTTGTATTGTATTTCACATTTTGCATTTCGCATTAGCGAATGAGTGATAGTTATAAGAACTTTCGTTATTGGCAATCAACGATATGCTATAGATTATAAGCACTTTTTCATTAACTTAAGGTTGTTTGATGTATTCTTAGCTTTTGGGAATTTTCAGACTTAAATGACAACTGAGAAATTCTTTATAATAATTTCGGGTCTGAGACATAACGCAAAGTGCCTATGTTTATATTTTCGGAAAATTTTGAATTATATTACGATTTCGTTCTATCCTTATAACTAAGGTTTCCTAAGATGGATAATTTAACATTTATGAAACGGGTCAACTATAGCATTTCAGAGCTCTTTCATGATATTAAGCATTTCATCCAAAGGGTTTGCGATATGCAATTTGTGAAATTTCCCAAGCGGAAAGTGCATTAAACTAGTATTTCACTATTTTAGAGTTTATGGTGATTTTTTTAGAGTTAGCACTCATTATTTAAAGGAAATAAAATTTAAAAAGGGTCCCCATATATTAGTATAAATGGGGGGTGCTGTATAGTACAATAGAACCCTCCCACTAACTTTGTTGATGTATTCATGAGTAGTTAGTTGGATCATTTTATTAATTTTCTTCTTCTCCCAATAGTACTTCATGTCAAGTATCCTTTCCATTAGCCTCCTTATTTCTTCAATCTGAGAGTCCAAATTTCCTTCTTTTCGGAACCTATTAATAACATTGCTCAACTACATTTGTATAAATTTTGTGGATGCTATCCTCATTTCATCATCCCCACAATTATTCACACTTACATGCTTTCTCCCTCGCTGCATTATGAGAGATTTTCTCTCACCTTCTTCACATTCTCCCAAAAAATACCATGTTTATCAAATATTGATTGATCATCTCGTTTAATTTTTACAACCTCTTGATTATTCTTCAAAAAAACTCCACAATTAGCATTCCTCTATTGGATATGAAACATAATTTCATTGATTTGAGATAGAGTTTCCCCTTCTCCCCTTGTATCAACTTATTATGTTTGCAACATCATAAATTCAATTTATTTTAGTATATCTTCATGTTCTTCCTCTCTCATGCTTGCAGGCATATAATCGATTTGAAAAGAAAGTTGCTTCATCATTTCCTTGCATGCAATGAACGCCCATTCCATACAGGGTGTTACTGAGAATTCCTTTTCTCGAGGTATGTTCTCATGATATGAACTTGACATGTTATTTTTTCTATGCTAATTACAAGTTCAGAATTACAATTTATTTGCTTCTTTTTTTCTTATGGTTCATTAGTTTCCTTGGTGTAGGTGACTATCAAAACAAGAAATTGTCTTGTGTTTTATGTTGAAATTAATGACAAATAAACAACATAAGTAAGAACTCAAAAGAAACAAAAACATGTACAACAAACCATAAATAGAGCCATCAACACAAGTTTTTGAGGAAGGAGTTCACCCCTCCTGGGCTACATCTCCTTGGTCCAGCTCCATAGCTTGGGCTTATTGTATTAGCTAAAATTTTGAAAATGTGTTGCATATATTATTCAATTCCTCCTGAAACCTATTATATTGTCTTCATAACATACAAATCATCTAAAAATAAATTTTCAATTACTGAAAACTGACTCTGGTTGTTCTAGACCTGACTTCCTTCCCTGCTAGCCTTAGGCTCCCTTGAACATCCCTGTAGAGAAATCACATGAAGAAGTCATTTTCAGCCTCTGAAAACTATGCCATTATCTCTATAATTCCAAAATCATCTAATATTGACTATTCATTTTCTGAATTTGGTCGAATATTGCCTCCATTATGGGAAAAACAAATTTCTCTAGTTTTCCTCCATTAAAGTTGGAAGTTCTTCCAGTTTACATAACTAAATTTAGCAAATATGCCCAAATTGGCGCACTCCACCAAAAATTCTGCTACATTAACTACAATTAACTTAATTTTAAACTGATGTTTAATTAAATAACTCTTGTGTGGTGAAGGTCACATGGTGGAAGGGACGGCCCCTTTGTGCTCTGCTGCTCTGACAGCACAAGGTTTAAAGGTGATTTGGCGGCATATGTTTTCAATTCTCCTGGTCGTCACTTAATGGTGGAAGCGCTTGGATTTTGGGGTGGAGGTCTGGGGTTCAAACCAGACCCCACCCCATTATATAGCTCTCTTTTGCATATGCTATATCAACAGACCTTCGACCTTGACACTATTTGAAATGCATATTATGAATAAGGTTAACGGAATTTGTATTTGATATCTGAATTATGATTTAAATTTAAAAATTAATATAGTTAATATTCCTAAAAACATATTTTATATATATATATATATATATATATATAATATTAAATTATAATTAAATAAATAAAAAATAAAATTACAATTCCACCGTAGAACCATTAGGAGAATTTCACCCACATCGACCAAACTGGTGAATTAGAAAGTGCCACTTGTCACAACCTCATTGGAAGAAACTTGAAGAATATTCCAGAAGATTCATTTTTGCTGACTCGGCTCCATGTCAACAACCTGTCCAAGTTGCAATTTTTTTATTTGTTTGAGAAAACGGACAACAGGCCATAAATTACTCATACGAACTTGGATTTTGATGAAAAACCATAACTTACTCATACAATGTTGTCATGGTTTCGAGAAACTCTGAAAATTTGATTTTTGAGCTAAATACTGAGCACCTGATCATTCCTCCCCGCTAGAAGCCTTTTGGACGCCAAAATCTCTCTTGATTACTAATTATGTGGATGAGGGGACTGTTCCTTCACCCTTCCAATCTCTGTCCACTGAAATTTTCCCAATTTCATCATTTGGAGCTTTTCATAAAAATTCAAAATTTTCGTCGCTTATTGTAACCTTCTCTTGTTGTCATTGACACCGTCATGTTGAAATATTCCTAAATTTTTAGAACAGAAATATATCTTTGTAGAAACCATCTTCTTTCTACCTTAGTCAAAAATCAACGAAAACTTGAAAACTTTGACACCTTGCACACTGTCACCAAGGCGGTTTTCAGGTGATCTCGCTGTGTACTTGTGTCAACTCTTGACCAAGTTTCTTCGCCATTGCCATGTACCTTTTGGAGACCATAAACCAACATTTGTGGAACTCATGCCTTCATTTCCAAGCTGCTTTGTCACTTTATCTTTAACATTTGCACCCTCTTGCACTGAAATCTTGTTTCCAACACTACTCAACAGTATTGTTGACTGTTGCAAATGTTTTTCACCTTCTTTCAAAGGAAACTTGTTAACATCCTAAAAAAACTCATTACAAGCACAAGAATCCTTATGAAAAGTGTGATTCAATACATCACTTTGTTTGATCATCAACAATGTCAAGTTCTGAGTTGCATTCAATATCCTCTTCATTTCATTTGCATGCATAAGAGACAAACCTGTCTTCTTCTTATGTGCTCTAATTATATACTCAATACCATACTTAAAAAAGTGATACTTGTTCTCATGGAAATGAAATACAACTTTCCTATCATATAGATAAGGACTTCCCAATATAATACCAGATATTTCAGGCGGCACCACATCAAGCTCAACTTCATCAAGAAATTTTGAGTTAATGGTGAATCTTAGTAAGCACTTCCTTGTAACCTGCAAGCTTGCATTATTACAAATCCAACCTAAAGTATATGGTCTTGTATGTCTAATTGTTTCAAGGCCTAGTTGCTTAACCAAATCATAGGAAATCAATTTATCTTGTGACATGCTATCCAAAAGTGTATCAATATTGGTATGTTTAGAGACAACTCTAATATGGAAAAGTTATATTCTTGTATCTTCATCATGAGTATCATTTGTAAAATTTGAAGAAATATTTCTTGCAACATGTTTACCTTTCAAACCCATGGCTATAATTTTTGTCTTATCTCCTAAATCTGACCCTAAGTCTTGTTCAGCTATAACAACAATTTTAGGTTCTTTTTGGCTTTCAAACTGTTTGGTTTTGATTCTGGATGAAGTTTCCAACATTAGTCTTCATCATGTTCAGTATTTGAACAATTTTTGTACGTGATTTTTCCTTCGCTTTTTTTACAGAACTATTTATTTTTCCTCTTCCATAAAAGTTTCCTTTCCCTTTACCGTCACTTTCCTCTTTCTCCTATATGCCTTGTTTTCCCCTTGCCTCTAAGTGTGTGGCTTGTACACAATCTTATTCTAAATTGCTTGGGTTAAACATAAGAATAATATGCTTCAAATAGGAATGAAAACCCCCAATATATTTCAAGACTGTGTCTTGGGAATTCAAATTTACTCATAACAAGAAATCTCTCTTTCTAAACTCCTAGGTGTATTCTTGAACTATTTGACCCTTGAGTTGCTTAAAATTTTGCCAACTCATAATAGATTTTTTCATATAGTCTAATGGATAAAACTGTCTTTTAATGGAAGAAATAAGCTCAACATAAGAAATGGATACTTTACCATGGATTCACATTTCCTCTTAATTCTTTGCTTCCCAACAGACTAGTGCTGCTCCTTATAGCCTCAATGAAGCCAACTGGATCTTTATGTCGTCTTCATGAAGGTTTTGAATTCTATAATACACCTCCAATTTTCCAACTTCTCTGCATTTACCTCACCATTGTACATGGGTAATTCAAATTTTATGTCCAATTTGAGTAATGAAGTTTTTCCTCTTGTGGCTTTTGAGTGAGTGTGACTGGTCTTTGTGGTGGAAGTGGAAGATGATGTAGATGGGATAATGAGGATGATGAACATGGTGGATATGGAAGTATCTTTCCTCCATTTGCCTTTTAACTCTTCTCTTCATTCTTATTACTATTTGAAGATCCTTCTCCATGTGGAGGTTTCGAACCTTCTCCAACTCTTTCTGCCATGAAAGATTCATATATTATTTTAACCATTCTTTGCATCTCTTTCAAGTCTCTCTTAACATCCTATTCTTCAAAATTTTCATGAGTCTTTTCATAGCTTGACGTAATGGCTTTGGATTCAAGCTCAACCTTTGTAGCTTGTACCTCTTCTATCACTTCATCTTCTTGTGCAATTTATACCCTTTCAATCTCAACTGATGGAGATAGAACTTCAGGTCATTCAAGTGCTTATTTGTGTGGTTCTTTGGGTGAGAATGATGCTTTCTAAAATCTCTTCCTTCTTTTCCTAATCTCAGGACTAGCTACCAATAGCTTTCCTTCTCCTCTCTGCAACTTCAACATTGTAAGCATATCAAAATTGCGACCATTAAAACACTTTTACACAAACTCTAGAAAAGAAAGAAAATAACCTTAAGAAACCTGAAGCTCTTATACCACTTGATCTGAACTTGATATGTTATTTTTTCTATGCTAATTACAAGTTTAGAATTATAATTTATTTGCTTCTTGTTTTCTTGTGGTGCATTAGTTTCCTTGGTGCAGGTGAGCGTCAAAACAGGAAATTGTCTTGTCTTTTATGTTGAAATTAATGACAATTAAACACCATAAGTAATAACTTAATAGAAACGTAAACATGTACAAAAAACCATAAAAGGAGCCATCAAAACAAGTTTTTGATGAAGGAGTTCACCCCTCCCGGGCTACATCTCCTTGGTCCAGCTCCATATCTTTGGCCTCTTATATTAGCTCAAATTTGGAAAAATTGTTGTGTACATTATTCAATTGATCCTGAAAATTGTTCTATTGTCTTCAGAACACATTAATCATCTAAAAATGACTATCAAATTACTGAAAATTGACTCTAGTTGTTCCAGATTTGACTTCCTTCCATGGTGGCCCTAGGCTCCCTTGAACTTCGCTATAGAAAAATCACATGAAGAAGTCATTTTCAACCTTTAAAAATTGTGCCACTATCTATAGAATGCCAAAATAATCTAATATTGACTATTCCTTTCCAAAATTTGGGTGAATATTGCCTCTATTATGGAAAAAACAAATTTCACTAGTTTTCATCCACTAAAACTAGAAGTTCTGCCACTTTAGATAGCTAAATTTAGCAAATCCGCCGAAATTGGCACGCTCCGCCGAAAATTCCACTACATTAATTGTAATTAACTTAATTTTAAACCGTTTTTTAATTAAATAGCTCCCACACTAAGTGCACTTAGTGGTTATAGCCCTGACGCTGGTCGTGTGGTGAAGGTCACATGGTGGAGGGGTTGGCCCCTCCACGCTCTATTGATCCCACTGCACAAGGTTTAAAGGTAAGTTGGAGGCATATGTTTTCAATTCTCCCGCCGTGGCTTAGTGGTGGAAGCGCTTGGCTTGTGGGGCGGAGGTCCAGGGTTCAAACCCGACCTCGCCCATTACCATAGAAAATATAGAATGGACCTTTGACCTTGGCACTATTTGAAATGAAAATTATGACTATGGTTAACAAAATTGGTATTTGGTATTTGAATTATGGTTTAAATTTAAAATTTAATATAATTAATATCATATAATATATATATAATATATAATATGTCTAAAAAAATATAATATATTATATATATATATATATATATATAGATAGATACATAGATAGATAGATAGATAGATAGATAGATAGATAGATATATATATATATATCATAATTAAATAAATAAATAAAATTACAATTCCACCTTAGAACCATTAGGAAAATTTCACCCACATAGACCAAACTGGAAAATTAGAAAGTGCCAGTTGTCATAGCCTCATTGGTAGAAACCTGAAGAATATTCCAGAAGATTCCTTTTTGCTGGCTAGGCTTCCATGTCAGCAACCTCTCCAACTTGCAATTTTTCTAGTTGTTTGAGAAAACGGACAACAGGCCATAACTTACTCATACAAACTCAAATTTTGATGAAACAAGTTGCATTCGAATCCTGGTGACAAGCTCTACGCTATCATCCTAGCTTTAAGAAATTTTTAAAATTTTGATTTTTGAGCTAAATACTGAGCACCTGATCATCTCAAGTCCTTGCAGAAAACATCTCCAACAATTTAATCTCTTCTTTAAAATTTAGGAGCATTTCATATGAAGGATTGTTTTTTTCTCCATCTTCATGACCCAATTATGCTATGTTCTCATCATCAGAAATCCCTTACGATTGTACTCCTATAAAGATATTTTCCCATCATGTATTTTAATTGTCTTTACAAACATCACATTGATGTTTAACCTCCATTCATAATAGAAATTTTCTTTTGTCCTTTCCTTATGTTTTTAAAAATAACATCTTCATCATTTTAATTTTTTATATGAACACTTATATAGACCAGTTCCTTTTTCTTTGTAGGTGTAATTTCGACATCTTTATGGAAAGAATCACTTCTATGATTTTTTAAAGGCATATTTATTTCTCCATACTGTTGAGGAGGTAAATCCCCTCTGCGGACAGAGGCGATCCCTACTAGCCCAGCAGGGGTCTAGCAACAATCAAACAATGTTACGACGCAAGTTCCTAGTTATGAATGAAAATATTAAAGATGGAAGCATACCTGGAATCCAATGCTATGATCTGAAGAAGAAAGCGTTCCAGTTCCTCAGCCTCGACAGATCACGATCCTCCAAGATCTCTACGGATGGACACCTGCACATGCAAGAAACAAACAGATACAAGCATAAAATCCAGCATATGTAACTAAATATCAGTCAGAAAGGATATTACTCATATTAACATAATGGAAAACAGAGTGGAACCATAATCGTAATCATCCATTAAATAACAATCGAAGAAATATTACAACCAATGTTCTGACGTCGTGGTCTCCTTCGAATGGGTCTCCAGTCGTTCACGTCTTGCAAAGCTCGCTAGGGAAAGGGAAAACCTCTCCTGAGTCTCTCGACGATAGTCTCCTTACTTGAGTCGGCCTTAAGGGAAGAAAGAGGGCTCTTACAGCACAAAGGCTCTTGGGAATATGGAGATTCAAAGCTTAGGCACTTCAAGACTCGCTTGCCATGGGTTTGAGCAGGCTTTTATAGATGGGGAAGGAGGGTGTTGGGATCCCTATTATTGTGGGATTGGCCCTATCAACAAGGAAGGTTCCATGGGAGGTGGAAAACCACTTCCCTTCCATAGAACTGCCGCAACCAAACCTCCCAACTCAAGATAGGCAATGGTTTTTGAGTTTGTTGAAACACAACTTCCGCCATCTTTATTTAAAAAACACTCCTTAAATTGGCTGGCGCGACTACTTCTCTGGGACAGAGCGCTAGTTGGCGCGGCCTCTTTGCAGGATTTCCCCCATTGGCGCGAGTGCTGAACTGTCTACCCGCGCCAATGCAAAAGGAGATGTTTTTCATGATTTTTGCAAGGAGATGTCTTAAGGGAAATTGAAGCTCATGCTTAGAGGGATGCATTGATGATGATTTCAAGGCATGAAAATGTTCACATGTCACAAAATGGGTCCTCCATTGTGCGGGACGAGGAATGGTAAGGACGGTGACAAATTACTGTGTAACAGATGCCCCCTAAAGTATGAGGCCTGAGAGAGAGAGGGGTGAAATGATTTACGAGAACATGTTCAACTGAAGTCCCGCCGTCGGAAAACCTGCGCAGAAAAATACAACTGATATCTCAAGTAAATGATGTATATGTGGTATGGGCGCAGCCATCCGAAACAGAGTATATTATAATCCGGATCCGGGGTATGGGCGCAGCCATCCAACTAGGATCAAACAAATAGACTCAGGTATGGTCGCAGCCATCCAATCAGTGAGTCATAATGATAATAATCCACAACCGCAGCCTGGATTACAACAGACACAATCCAGGGTCTTGCGCTCCATCTCGACCCAAACAAAGTACAAGTTCAAGCATGCGAATATGTGAGCCGAAGTCGAACATGCATGAACATCGTCTGATTACCAGCCAATGATGAAAGCTATTAACAGACGCGAGAGAAACCACCAATAATGACAATGGTTCTCAAGGTACTACAGGTACAATCTATGGCGTGTGAATAAATGAGTTGACGTCGAACACCCGCAGAATCACTCGATCGGAGGCCAATGATGAAAACCTCACGTCGAATGCGATGAACCTGGCATTGAGGCATGCAGGCTCCAAGGTACCATGAAGGAGTCTCTAGACCAACTTCCCGAATAATGAGATGAAGTCGACAAGAAGTGATCTTGATTGAAGGTGGGCCATAATGTTTCCCACATCATCGACACGAGACAGAGGAACATGATGTTTTGTTGTGAACCAAGATCGTATGAGAATCAGAGGAAGGTTGATATTTGCAGAGGCCAACTTCTCTTGAACATATAAACGACACGACAGTGGACTTGGCAGTATTTGACATCAAGGGATCAGAGGTCATGGTGACAAGGCAGTGAGCAGATGAGAGGTCAAAAGGGATTATCCAAACCCATGGAGGCAAAGTGAAGAAACGAGATGAGATTTCCCCAACCCGACACGAATGCAGACAAGTGCCATGTTCAAGAGCGACATACTGCCGACGACAACGACGATGGTTCCATTTTTTCCCCCACCATTTCTGGCGAGTACCCCAATTATTTTTGATAACAAGCTTGAAGGGGATAGCATATGCTTGTGATATAAGTCCGCCCTTCGGGCGAATCCATCCTAGTGCATTTAACGAGTCCTAGGAAGGAGAAACTCGGAGAACGTCATTTCGACGAAATCCAATGTCATCAGGGTTTAACGAGTCTGACAAAGGAAGAACTCGCCGTCTTTTCATGTTTAGAGAGTTTGAAAAGACAGCGAAAAAGAAAACTCCACAGGTCCCTTTTCGTAAATAGTTTCCCAGATCCGAAAAGGTAGAAAACAATATCCGAAAAACCTCCTAGTCGCGATAGGCTAGGGTATTCCTTTTTCGTAATCGATCCAGCCCAGCCCGAAAAAGGGTTAAACTTATACTGGGTGAATGTCGATTCGTGTCCATTTTAACAAGATCGAAACGACAAGGGCCTCGGCGATCTTTTCATATTTAGAGAGTCAGAAAAGAGCTGAAAGATGACTCCAGAGTGACTTTTTCGTGTATTTACCAAGTCCGAAAAAGTATAAAATACAACTCGTTTCCATCGTTAAAGTCACAAAAACCTGCTGCTGCACATACCAAGCAAGCGTAAAACCCATTTTCGACATAACATATTCAAATATTTGATAAAAATAACTTTTAAAACTCATTTAACGTCGAAAAAGCTATAAATATGTCAAAATGGTAAAAATAAAATTACATTTACTATTTACCTTGGTAAAAAGCAACAGTGGTCCATTTGGAGCAGAAACTTCTGACGGCGATTGCGACAAATCCGGCTGATCATTCAGTTTCTCGTCTGCTACAGGTAAGAGGCACTCCCTTGCTCTACATTTTCATTCATTTTTTGATAGTTTTACCCTGTAAATCAGTCTTCTAAGGCCACTTTTGAAAATTTAGGGCCGTGCTCATTGGCGCGGGTATCGGGCACGGACCCACGCCAATGGGCTATTTTATGTAAAGGGATCGTGCCACGTGGCGCGAATGTTCACAAAACAGCCGCACCAGCGGCCGAACCTAAAAATCCGCCTAAAAAATCGACATTTAGACCAAATTGCATGGAATTTGAGGCTCATCAGAGATCTAACTAAGGGTTTTTGACCATATGAATGCAGATAATCAAGAAAAATGGCGATTGAATGGAAAGAACGAGAGCATGGAGAAGAGGATGAACAGGCCATCCAAAGTGAAGCTTGCATGAATGCCCTTAGAAACTGTGGGCTGAAAAAGTTCTTCCTCACACCTTGTCTACGAGCTCAGCCCGAGCTCCTCCAGTATTTGATCAGTATCTAGGATGAACATGAACAGGTGTTCAGGTTACGAGACCAGGTATTAGAGCTGGAGGTTTCTGATGTTTATTTCATCACCAGATTGTCCCGTAGAGGTCCAATCCCTGTATTGACTGGAAGCAGACCATCTGGGGAAAAGATGGAAGAAGTGATGGCGCGAGTGTGCTGAGGAGCACAAATGGGATCAGGGAGCAAGAAGGTGGATATCCACACCATCCCTAATCTAGCATTGAGAGTCATCCTTCACACCATCATGCGGGCTGCAAGGTCGCATGCACCACACGAGGCCACAAAGGCCCATCTCCTGTTGGCCTCAGAATGCATGGGTCCCCTACTGTTTGACTGGGCAACAGCAGTGACAATCAATGTGAAAAGGCAGCTCACAAAATGCAAATAGGGAAAACTAAAACAATTTGGTTATGGCTCCATCCTGGTATCGTTCATTCTGGAACGCTTACCAATCTTCCAGGGCCAAGGGGCCGTAGTAGCAGATCCGATACCACGAGAGCCAAGAATGGCTCGCTGGGCAGCATTAATGCCCAGAGCTGGAGGTGGCCAACAGATGTCCTGGAGGCCAGAGTTCTTTAGGTGGTTACGGCGCCAGTTGATTGTCATGGAAGACTGGCCCTATGCAGGAACTGACTTTACCGGAGACCCAGATCTCCCACTGCCAGAAGGAGATGACTAGGACGAGGAGTTGGGTAAGACCTCATATTTTTGATTTTATGTTTTATGTTTTTTTTGTTAATACACATTCGTCCTAACACATTTATATATGCATGCAGATGTGGGACCTGAGAGACCAGCTGGGATGTCTCCAATCTCACGGAGGACACAACTCGCCCCTGATCCTCAGGGGGAGGGCACCGGAGGAGAGGAGTTGATCCAGAATCTCGAGGGCATTGCCCACGGGATCCCAGACTATGCTCGACTGGCAGACGTACCGATGGCATACCAGCGTCACACGGTGGGAGTTCCGAGTCGGATCCACTGAATCCTGAGACGCTTAGTGCGTGCAGTCACATGCTATCATGAGCACAATGCGGATTAGCTCTTAGGATTTATACCATACCTATTTTTTGAGAGACATACCGTCTCTGGATGTACTTAAGACGATTATGTATATTTTTTGAGTTTTATGTGACACACTCTATGTAAACATTTCGATATCTATATATATGCATATCTATTTCTGGATGGATCTTTCTTTACATGTGATGATGATTTATAAATTGCGCAAATGTCTGTCTAATACCAAATTTGCTACTGCATCTGTTAATGTATTCAAATGCCTGGGTATATGATGATATGTAATGTAGTCAAAATTCCTTTCAAGTAATCGAATACGCAAATACAGACGTAAGATGGACGGGTTCCTTACCGAATAGTGTCCGTTCAGCTGTAACACTACAAGTTGTGAATCTAGATACACGAGCAATTCACGGATACCAAGGTTTACTGCCTCGGTTAATAATTCCAACACGACACTATATTCTGCGATGTTGTTCGTGGTACGTCCTAGACACACTCCTTGCAGGTCAATCAACTCACCAGCAGGATCGTAGATTACCCAGGCTGCTGAAGACAGATTCCTGGTACTGCGGGAGGCACCATCCGCGAAACCAACAAATGGATGAAAAGACATCTGCACAACCAGGAAGACCCGATCAGCAGAAAGATGTTTACAAAGCACACCACACTATACATGCACACAAATGAAAATCACACACCTATGTACACACACCACACCAAGAAATCGCTTCAGGCATAGTACTTTTTGAGGTACAACCCATTTCTGGGCTGTGCCAGTGGAACTCCTTCGTAATCTATAAGATCGTAGGCCCCGTTTTTCAAAACGCGTTTTACTATATAGGGCCCATGCCACATAGGCTGGAGCTTACCGGCTCCAAGCTTGTCATGTGCTTGATCGTACAGGGGGACGAGGTCTCCTTCAATAAAGGAACGAGGGGAAACAGATTGATCAAAATGAGTTTTGACCCTCTTCTTTTGTGCTTCGATGATCAAAGCAGCCAGACGACGGGTTTCATCTAACCGTTCCAGATATAGAAGACGTTCTTCCTCAGCAGAAGCATCCGGTAAGAGTTCCACAGCTAATTTTAACGAAGGAATCTCGCATTCAACTGGCAGAGTTGCTTCTAGACCGTACACCAATTGAAATGGTGTGAATCTGGTTGCACTCTTAGCAGATGTTCGGTATGCCTAGAGAGCTGAGAACAGTTGGAGATGCCAATTGGATTTATGAATCCCAACTGTTCGCTGAAGCATAGTGACCAAAACCTTGTTCATCGCTTCAACCTGACCATTCGCTTGAGGGTAGTATGGTGTTGAGCTGTCGTGACGCAAGCCCAACGTTGAAGTCATCTCTGCCATCATGTAATCGCGGAAATGAGTACCGTGATCAGTGACGATGGCTTGAGGAACCCCGAACCGTGCAATAACGTGGTTGAATATGAATTGAGCAGCCGTTTTCCCGTCAGCAGCTAGTGTAGGCATCGCCTCGGCCCACTTAGTGAAGTAGTCGACGGCGACAATGATATACGCATGCCCCCCGGCCGAGTGAGGGTTACACGTCATAAAATCCACGCCCCATTTCGCAAAAGGGCCGACGGTAATAACGGGATGCAATGGCAAAGGCGGCGCGCACATCTTGCGCTGAAAAATCTGGCATGGATGACATTTACGGACTGCAGTGATACAGTCTTTGAAGATGGAAGGCCAGAAATAACCTGCTCGTAGAATCTTCTGGGCAGTAGCATACTCGGACATATGTCCACCACAGGCGCCACTGTGGCAGTCATTTAGAACCTTTTCAGCCTCTTCCAAGGTGAGGCATCGCTGGAGCACCGAATCTACTCCAATGCGATATAAGGTATCTCCTACTATACGGTAGGGTTGGGACTGGTGCCGAATCCAACGGCGGGCAGCTTTATCCAACTCAGACCGAAATGTCGAGGTCTGAAGATACACTATTATGTCATCGTACCAAGGATCACGAGTACTGATGAGGAAAAGCGTTTCGTCCGGTATATGGTCTTCAGAGTGTGAAGGAACATGGGAGGAGGAGGGTGATGGGAGATTTACAATGGCTTCGACCTTTAGAGGGTCGAGGCGAATTCCGTCTTTCGAGACTATGAATCCTAAAAGACAGCCAGCGTCAATGCAGAAGACGCATTTATGAGGATTGAGCCTGATATTGTAGCGTCTGCAACGAAGAAAGATCTGGCGGAGATGCTCCGGATGGTCCTCTCGCTTACCCGAATGGGCTGGCAAGTCATCCAGATAAGGCTGAACGATATGGCGAATGTCATGAAAAGCGTAGGACATTGCACGCTAAAAAGTAGCTCCAGCGTTCTTTAAGCCGAACGGGAGTTTTTTGTACGCGAATGTGCCCCACGGACATATGAATGTGGTCTTGTGTTGATCCTGAGGTGCAATATTGATTTGGTTATATCCTGAGAAAACATCCATTAAGGAATAGATCTCACTCCCAGCACATTCGTCGATGATCTGATCGATAAACGGAGTGGGATAATTATCCTTTGGATAGGCACGATTGATGTCGCGATAATCCACACAGACTTGAATTGTACCCTGCTTTTTATTGACAGGGACAATGTTAGACACCCATTCTGTAAGGGGGATAGGATAAATAAAACCCGCGTTCAGAAGTTTTCCAACTTCTGCCTTGATGGCGGCGGCTTTTTGAGGATGCATGGGACATAAGCATTGGCGCAAGGGTTTCACACCTAGATAGGTTGGAATCTCGTGCACAACAATACTAGGATCAATTCCCGGCATTTCCTCGTAAGACCATGCGAAAACATCTCTGAATTCTTTGAAAAGCTCAGTATAGACTTGAATCTCCTCGGGAGAACAAGTCACACCCACATGAATATTCTCAACAATCCCCGGTTTAACGGAGATGTTGATTGGAATAGTTTGAGTAATGTTACCCAGGTTACCCTCCGTAAAAACCTCGTGCGTCAAGATGGGTGTTTGAAGAGGAGGGGAAGGAACCTGAGTAGCATAACGCTCCAGAAAATCAGTCATTGCCCCCAAGCTGGGCATAAACGAGGAGCGATGATGTCCATCGCCCCAAGGCAGCTCCTCAAGAGACATAGTTTCGATGATAGCCTCATCTGAAGGAAAAGTCTCTCTGAGAGGATCAGGTGAATCAACCTGACCAAGCCAGGGGGATTGGGAGTAGACGTTGAGAGCCATGCTCATAGGAGCATGCTGAGGAGATGGAGGATCCGATGCTGCAACAATCTCATAGTAGCTGATCTCTACTGGCGTTAAAGGCATGGATTCTCCAAACTCATATACCTGCTCAGGTGTAGGAATAAGCCAGGGGTCATTGGACCTGGACAACATGTTGACTTGAGCGGTATTCGGTGGTGGTGCGGGGAAGATACCCATGAGGACTGGGTATTTGAAAAGGCCAGGTCCTACACTGTCTGGGGGATTCGGAATTTGATCCACGTATGGCACGTTGTTCTCAGAGTTAGAGGTGAAAAATGACAACTGATCCACCGTGAAAATCTTGCCCTCGTGAGGGAACTTAATGAATCGAACGACGGTGGACGGCACACAGAGCATGGCATGGGTCTAGCTGCGGCCAAGAAGTATATTGTAGTTGAGTTTAACATCAACTACTTCCACTTCTACGTTGACAATTTTTCCCTGTAATGTCATCGCGAGACTCTCGAGAACGCCCAGGGGTTTAGATTCCCGACCATCAAATGCCTCAAGGGCATTGGGAGATGACGACAGAGCTGGAGAGCCGATGGCCTTCCAGCAAGAGGAGGACATAACGCAAGTAGATGCACCCTCATCCACAACGGCCCTATGAATGTTCAGACCATTAATCCCGACTTGAATAACCAAAGCGATTTTATGTGGAAGCCGGGGAGTGAAATTCTCCAGATCGAAGGTGAGAAGGCTCGAGTCGGCGGGATCGATGCCACCGATTGCAGACAATAAAGCCTTCCGTTGTGAAGGAAAACTTTGAAGAACCTCAAGTGCAGACATAGCACATGGTGCCTGTGCCAGATCCTCAACAATACTGTAATGTTGAGCAGCACGAGCGTTTGGATTATAAGAAGATCTTCGAAGAACACCCTTGGGAGGTGGCTTCACAACGGGTTCGAGAGTCGGCTTCTCGATTTCCAACGGACCGGAGACAGGTGGGGGAGGTGGCCCATCCGCGACTGCCTTCCCGGATGCCTGCCGCGGTTCGTTGTAATCCTTCGACCGCGTAGCGACAGAGATAGGTGCAATACTCTTCATCATGAAAACCTGAGACCCAAACGGTGCAGATGGTGACGCCTGTTCGACCATCTGGGTCTGCTGAGATGGAAATGGCTCTTTTAAAACAGCCAGAGTCCCTTTAGGGCCTTTAAGAAGTTGACTAACCTCGGATCGTCGCGGAAAATCCTTAGTATAATGGTCCCCTTCACAAATGAGGCAAGGGAACTTCGGTTTACGCTGGGAGCCATCCTCAGTTTGAGATTTAGATTCTGGTTTCGGGGCATCATATTTAGATTTGCCTTTCCCCTTCTTCTTCCCCTTGGAGGATTTGTCCGCAGGATTGGTCTGAACGGCATTCACCTCCGCGGTTTTACCAGAATCAGATGAGGCGGGATTAGCAAAGGTATTGTTGGAAGAATTAGCCTTCTACTTCCCGTTCGAAGACTTATTCGAATTTTGAGAGACGGAACCAATGACACCATCCACCGCAGGGGTAGGTGGAGCCTTAGAGGTTCCAGGCCGTGGAGCATTAGTCAAGATGTCATACAGTGTGCCAGACTGAGAATAGACAAGATCCAGGTACTGGGCACGCGCGATAGATTGTTCCTCTGTCACACACGCTCCCATCGTGATATCCTGAGCGATTTTATTCACAAAGGAGGTGGTGAACCAGTGAGTCAATATCTGATCAGGTATGTGAAACTTGATCAGTCGACGATGACGCCGCCACTCATGAATGTGATCTGAGATGTGAGTGGCTTTTTCCTGCTTCAGAGAAGTCAGGAGGTGCGTCCCGGCCTCATACCGGACCGGTAACTGGAAATGTGTGAGGAAAGCCATGGCTAAAGAGTTGAAATCTTGAAAAATGCCACGGGATAATTCTATGTACAACTTAGCAGCAGCCCCAGTTAAAGTACGCTGGAAGAGACGCAAACGGATTGAATCATCGACCCAAGAGTTAGACGAACACCAGAGGTGATACGTCATCACATGCACCTGGGGGTCTTCTCCAGCTTTTCCCTCAAACTTGGGAAAATCACCTGGTATCTTGGTGGGAACCGGAGGCCAATATGGATTATGTAAAATCAGATCATTGGTCAACTTTGAAACATCCGGCAGTTCCAAGGTAGCCAGGAATGACAATGGAGGATTAACTGCCATGCCAGGCCCAGGATGAGGTCCGGCACCCATACTCCACGATGGTTGTGAATATCCTTGCCCCCACGGGTTCTGTCCTACAGGATTCTGACCGTAGGGGGCATAGGTCGTATAACCAGACTGATTTGGATGCTGGTAACCATAGTGTGGGGCTTGATAACCAGGATACGGACCCTGATTAGGCGTCGGCCCCGTATAAGCAGCGTTTGGATTCGGCTGCTGAGTGTAGGTAAAACCGGGTGGAGGAGGATAATACTGAGAGCCTCTGGGGTGATTATAGTTCGGTTGAGACTGACCATGAGAATAATAACCACCCTGAGGATGAGTAGGCTGCTGAAAAGTGGAACCCTGCGGAGCCTGATATGTAGGGCGCAGCTGTTGATTTGGCTGCGACATTGACTGAACCAGCTGCTGGGCAGGGTTAATGGAATGAGGGGGATGCCCTGAATGAACAGGTTGACCCGGTTGAGAGGGCTCACCTGAGTGAACAGGTTGACCTGGATGTGAGGGTTGACCTGAATGACCAGGTTGACCCGAATAGACAGGCGGTGCCGGCTGCGCAGGTTGACCTGGTTGTAAGTGAGCCCCAGGTTGTACCGGATGGGTCGGTTGGCCTGGAGGCGGGACACCGGGTTGTACCGGATGAACCGGTGGGCCCGGTGGTGGAACAGGACCAGGTGCTTGCTGGAAACCGGTTTGACCTGAAGCAGAACCATAAGATGGTCCTGGCTGATATGCAACGTTAGAAACAATGGGATACTGCGGCTGCATCGGTAAAGAAGGCTGGATTTTCCCCCCAGGACCATAGGCTGGTCCCGGTTGATACCCCGGCTGAGGCTGAACAGGTTGACCAGGAGGGCTATAATACTGTCCTTGCGGACCGTAAGATGGCCCCTGTTGGCCGACAGGATAGCCTGGAATGGGCTGCCCCTGTGGATCATATAGATAGCCAGGTTGGCCTCGAAGCAGGAGATGATATTCCCATAGAGGCTGCAGCTAAAATGATCTGACCCAGAGATCTGTATCCCTGTGGTAAAGAAGGACTGGCTGTCGACATGGTAGCCAACTCAGAGTTGTCTCCCTCAAACAGTCTACGCGGGAAGAGCTGATAGTCTTCACCAGACGTCGGAATTTCCTCACCAGAATCACTCATGGTTGATCCTGTCGTTAAATCTCACAAGAGACGGCGAGGAATAGGAGGAAAAAAAGCAGCAACAAAAGGCGAACACGAGGTAAGAGAAAGGAAATCAGCTCCTAATCTCAATTCAGACACAGGGTCCGAAAAGGGCCAATTGAACTCAACTGGTCCTCCAAAGGGTTGCTCAGCGAGAACCGGTCCCCCGTCAGGAAACTCGGAAACAACAGGCTGCTGTGGTTCAACAGAGGATTGGGAAGCCTCTGAAGAATCGTTCGTGTAAGGACTACCAGTAGACGAAACCGAAGGTTCCGCCACTGTGGCAAAAGACCAGAAAGAAAGAAGCAAACACACACACGGGCTGAAAACGAGTTAAGACACACGATCAAATGGTCAACAAGCAAAATCTAAGCGGGCGTGTAATCGTGGGCGATTAATTTTACCACATTGGAAAGTAAGAAACTCTACCGTTTCATGTTTTAAGAGTCGAGAAACGATAAAAAGATGACTCTATCTCTTTCAGATTTGACACAAGCGTGAAAGGACAAGCGCTTGACGGTCTTTTCAAGTTTAGGGAGTCAGAAAAGACCAAATGACTGCTCAGGAAATACTAGGCACAAAGGGTGTACCAAATATCCATGAACTGCAATATACACCTTGGTTTCAATAATGAAACAGAAATCGACCAAGGACTTTCCGTACGTGCAGGTAGTCTCCCCGAATGTTGTGTTCGGTGTATCACGGGTATAGGGCGGCAGACTCAGCTTCCTGTGGATAAAGGATTGAAAACCTAGAGGGGTCTCCCTTTATATACGCGACGGTACCGGGAGCACAAGTCCGTACTAGCGCTGTCTAAAGCCAAAAGGCGAGCGACAGCTGCTAGGTTTAACGACGCCGGAACACGTCTCTAGCCTAGACCTTCTAAATATGTTTCATTAAGTTCCAATGCTGCCTTAGGTTAATTGAATAAATTTTACAGTTGATCTTCAATTAAGTTTCAATTTTCATGCCCTATCGCATGTAACGTCTCAAAAGACTCCTAAATGCAAAGCTACATGCCACAGTCCAACATTTCGTTCGATGAAAACTAGTTACAGAAGAGTTGAGAACTTTTACACAAACGAAATGAACGGAAGACAACAATGCGATCTCTAATGCAACTAATGAAATTGAAAACTTTTCATTCAAATCACTAATCACTAGCAAAATTGAAAAGATTACAATTTGCACTAATTACCAAAAAGCAAAAGAGATTTTTTTTTTTTAAATTTTCAACGTTTGATAGCTAAATGCACTAAGAAAACTGAAAACAAATGGAGCAACTTGAGAAACGATATTGAGAGAGCAAAACAAACAAATTTCACTCAATTACACAAGCAATCAGATCCCAAATCGACCAAAGTCTCTCAAAACCAAGAGAAAGACTCAAAGGCTCCAATGGACCGTGTGATCTAGGCCCAAAGCAAGACCAAATGAAATTCGAATGAAGGAATGAGCAATCACTCAAAAATCGCAACAAAACAGTGAACAACTACTAAGAGGATGCGGAGGAGCAATCAAAAAGTTGACAGGACAAACGAAACACCAAAATTCCAAAGAAGGGCTCGATACACTAAGCCACTAGATGCCCTAGGGCTTAAAACGTGAAATCGATAGATAAAAGCAAACAACCAAAGGACAGAGGTGAGTTCCCAGTCAAACAGGACTCCAACACACTCAGGTAGTCGGAAAATCAAGAAGAAAAACACTGATCAGATCCAGAGAGCTCAAAACTAAGCAAACTCAAAAATCCTACAGGAGTGGCGCGACTGTAAGGCTGTAACTGGCGCCAGAAAGAAATTGGCGCGGGCTAAAAAAAAGCAACATGCGCCAATTAGTGCGACTATCGGGTTAAAAACCGCGCCAGTCGAGTTTCTCATCCAAAATTAAAAAAAAGCTACTCCAGAAACAAAATCAATGCAAACTAAGAAAACCAAGAAGCAAAAATAGCAAAAGAACCCAGCCCAAAAGGCTAACCAAGCAAGGAAAATCATAAAACAATCAAACGAGACAATCCAAACAAGACAGTGAAATCCGGACGATCCCCAGCGGAGTCGCCAAATTGTTGAGGAGGTAAATCCCCTCTGCGGACAGAGGCGATCCCTAATAGCCCAGCAGGGGCCTAGAAACAATCAAACAATGTTACGACGCAAGTTCCTAGTTACGAATGAAAAGATTAAAGATGGAAGCCTACCTGGAATCCAATGCTATGATCTGAAGAAGAAAGCGTTCCCGTTCCTCAGCCTCGGCAGATCACGATCCTCCACGATCTCCGTGGATGGACACCTGCACATGCAAGAAACAAACAGATACAAGCATAAAATCCGGCATACGTAACTAAATATTAGTCAGAAAGGATATTACTCATATTAACATAATGGAAAACAGAGTGGAACCATAATCGTAATCATCCATTAAATAAAAATCGAAGAAAGATTACAACCAATGTTCTGACGTTGTGGTCTCCTTCGGATGGGTCTCCAGTCGTTCACGTCTTGCAAAGCTCGCTAGGGAAAGGGCAAACCTCTCCTGAGTCTCTCGACGATAGTCTCCTTACTTGAGTCGGCCTTAAGGGAAGAAAGAGGGCTCTTACAGCACAAAGGCTCTTGGGAATATGGAGATTCAAAGCTTAGGCACTTCAAGACTCGCTTGCCATGGGTTTGAGCAGGCTTTTATAGATGGGGAAGGAGGGAGTTGGGATCCCTATTATTGTGGGATTGGCCCTATCAACAAGGAAGGTTCCATGGGAGGTGGCAAACCACTTCCCTTACATAGAACTCCCACAGCCAAACCTCCCAACTCAAGATAGGCAATGGTTTCTGAGTTTGTTGAAACACAACTTCCGCCATCTTTATTTAAAAAACACTCCTTAAATTGGCTGGCACGACTACTGCTCTGGGACAGAGCGCCAGTTGGCGCGGCCTCTTTGCAGGATTTCCCCCATTGGCGCGAGTGCTGAACTGTCAGCCCGCGCCAATGCAAAAGGAGATGTTTTCATGATTTTTGCAAGGAGATGTCTTAAGGGAAATTGAAGCTCATGCTTAGGGGGATGCATTGATGATGATTTCAAGGCATGACAATGTTCACAGGTCACAAAATGGGTCCTCCATTGTGAGGGACGGGGAATGGTAAGGATGGTGAAAAATTAATGTGTAACACATACTCATGTTTCCGAAAACCATTTTGGAATTTTTCTCCTCCTTTTGGATAATATTCCTTAGTTATTTACCTTCCAATGCATTTTTGTAATTGCTCAGGAAAATATATTTTTAGAGGTTACAAAAGCTACCTCTAAATCTACAGTTCCATTCCTTACACATTACTTGGATGTATTTTCCAGGTTGTCTTCTCCATTCATGGCATTATCTAATTAGTCCTCTAAAAAACTTAAATTCTACCATTTCTCTTTATTATAAGTCCTTTCATAATTTGGCTACATATCATCACTTAGCCTT
Source organism: Pinus albicaulis (assembly GCA_034641835.2). Classification (NCBI taxonomy): domain Eukaryota; kingdom Viridiplantae; phylum Streptophyta; class Pinopsida; order Pinales; family Pinaceae; genus Pinus; species Pinus albicaulis. Next base: position 1,672,485,167 of record CM076575.1, on the reverse strand, counting down.
ATGGCCACTTTATTATTCTCATTCTTTCTTTGATCTGTATGATATCTTAAAGAAATTGTGCTTGAGGGTTTGTAAATTGAAAGTGTTAAAAAATGAGTTTATAAGCCTTTATGTTAAATTTTTAAACACAAAAAGCGTAAATTTAAAGCTTTGAAATAGTAGAAACAACAGCAAAATACAAATAACCACAACACAATGAATGATGAAGGAGTTCACCTCTTGTGGGCTACGTTGCCTTGGTCCAGCTTCCAATGCCTTGGCCCTCTTTCATTATGCTAAAAATGGTGATTACATACATTTATGGTGCTTAAATGGCTTCAAAACCTATTCCATCAGCTCCAGAAGACCCAAAAATTCTTGTCTAGCCTCTTTATTCTCCAAAATTATTCAAAAGCTCAAGAATTTATGCGACTCCCTATTTTTGCTACAAACTACACCACACATTTCCCCCATATCCAGACCCGTCCTCCAATTTTTCCCTTATTTACGCTTACTAAGAAATAAATTTGCACAATTTCGAGCGAAGTTGTCTAACAATTAATTTTCCCAATAATTCCTAAAATCTGCATTTTTAACCACAATGATATGGTTTGAATTAATTTTTTTTAATTAAAAATGTCGCATATATTTATATGAAATTTTGGCAGAAAAAAAATTGAATTAAAGTTTGGGCGGGCTCCTCCTCCACCACGCCCTTGGTCCTGACCCATGGCTTATATTGTATCGTATATGGGGGGGAGGGGCTAAGCCCTTGCCCCTTATCCGAAACCTTCAACGCGTTAGCTTTATATAACATTTTGGATACAATTTTTAATAAGAAACATGTGGCTAGACCGGTTAGGCATTACACTTTTTTCTAGGTGATCTGGTGTTTGAATCTGACGGAGGCTAATTCGGATTGCCAAAATAATTTTGTTGGTCCCCGTGCTACCACGTGGAAGCCTCCGATTGGGCTACGTGGCAACATGTGGTTGGCCACCATCCAAACTAATAAAATTATGCCACCCAGCACCAAAAAAATAAGATAAATGACACGACCTGATTGGTAAACCATACCTAGTCAATATTGACCAGTCAACCATGCAGAGTTAGTTGTACAGACTGCTGACAGTGCATTCTGCACAATTTAGCCAAAATTTTACATGTTTGGCAAAATGAACAGAACGTGTTTCTGAGAGCATATGGTGTCAGTTTTCATGAAATGAGTTCTGCCAGTTTCAAAAGAAGGAGATATATGCAGTTATTTAGGTTCCACACCATTCCAAAAACTCTCATTTTTAAGCATATTTTTTAGCACCTAATTAGTCCTCCCCACATGAAGCTTTTTGACCCAAAAAGATATTTTAGTACTGAAAATTTGAATGAGGGTACATACCCCTCACCCTTCCAGTCTCAATTCACTAGAATTTACATGAATTAAAAAATTTGAGATATTCATAAAAAATGATCATTTTCCTTGATTCTGGAGACCCTGTCTTGTTGTTGTAGACACGATCTTACTACAATTTCCTAGAATATTCATTAAAAAAAATTTCCTTGAAGAAACAAACATGTTCCCTCCTCAGTCGTCAATAAAAGGAAACTTAAACAACGTGGAAATATTCTCACTTTCTTGCCTTGTGCTTGGCTAGACTCTTGACCAAATACGATATCCATCGCCATGCAACATCCCATTTCAAAGACAACATATTGTGAAACCCACAAGAATAAATTTTTAACCTAATGCCATCTTTTACATATTTCTTTGGTGCTTGCTCTTTGATCTTTGTACTCTCTTGAACCAGCATCTTGTTCACGTCACTGCTCAACAATGATGCATGTTGCTACAATTTACGACATCTTGTTGGCCTCCTTTTGGAGGAAAAATTTCAAACTCATGAAAAATATTATCACAAACATTAGTAACATCAATGAACTTAGAAATTTCATTTGATGCATCACCTTGAAAGGCCTCATTCACAACATCTTGAAGCTTGAGCATTAACAAAGAATTTTTTTTACTAGGATTCACAATTCTCTTCATTTGTCCAGCATGCATAAGAGACAAATTCATCTTCTTACTATGCGCTTTAACAATGTACCCAATCCCATTCTTGAACAAGTGATACTTATTCTCATAGAGATGATTTATTGGTCGCATATCATAAAGATATCAGCTACCCAAAACAATACCATATATATCAAGCGGAAAAATATCATGTTCAACTTCATCAAGAATGTTTGCAGTGATTGAAAATCTAAGTATGCACTTCCTTGTCACCTAAAAATTTTCATTCTTACATATCCAACCTAAAGGATAAGGCCCTAAATGAGGAATGGTTTCTAAATTCAAATTCTTGACTAAGTCTTCAGAAATAAGGTTTGCTTGTGAACCAATATCAAATAGGGTGTCAATCTTGGTATGCTTTCAAATAACTCTAACATGGAAAAGCACAATTCTTGTTTCATCATCTTGAGTACTATTTTGAAAACTTGAAGAACTAGTACTTGCAATGTCCTTACATTTCAAACCCAATGCAATGATATTTGTTTCATCTCTGGAATAAAAATGTAAATTATGTGTTATTGTAGTAGTTGTCTTCTCCTTCTCCTTGTTTTTAATCTTGTTGGGTTTCATATAGATGAATTTTACATCAATTATATTCATCATGCCCATATTTGGAATAGTGTTTGCATGTGAGTTTTTATTTCTCCATATTGATGGAAGAATTTTTCTTACCTTTACCCTTTAACTTACCCTTTCCTTTCTCTTCAAGTACAAAGGTAGCCTCACTTGTCTCCTCCGAAACATGTTTTCCTCTTGCCTCTAGATGTGTGGCCTCTACACATACGTCATCTAAAATTGAAGGATTAAACATGAGAATGATATGTCTTAGGTAACTATGAAAACCTCCAATGTACTCTAACAAATTTTCTTGGGATGTCAAATCTACACCCAGACTTAGTGCTCTTCTCCTAGACTCTTGAATATAGTTTGCACACTTATTCCTTTACCTTGCCTAAAGTTTTGTGAGTCCATTACATCCTTTCACATGTATTCTTATGGATAAAATTGTCTCCTTAAGGCAGAAACAAAATCATTCCAAGAGGTTAATACCTTACGATGTTTCTTCATGTCTTCTTGAGTTTTGGCTTCCCACCAAATAAGAGTTGTGCTTTCTAATATTAATGAAGGAAATTGAATTTTTGTGTCATCTTCCTTGATTCTTTGTATCCTGCAATACACTAATTTGATGCACCCAATTTTCCAATCTTTCATCATCTACCTCTTCACCATACATAGGAAAATCAAACTTAATGTCAATCTTCAAAAATGGAGTTTTACCATGACCTGTTGGAGAATGTGGAGGTGCTTGTGAAGGGATTGTTGTGGAAGAATATGATGGTGAAGATGGTGGTATGGATGGTGGTGAGGATAATGATGGTGTCAAAGTTGTTTTGTAACAATTCCCATTACCTTTTGAAGGCTTTTCTCCATCTCCTTCTTCTCCTTTTAGATACGTGTCTCCCTTCAGAATATTGGATCTTTCACCTTGCATCCTTGAGCTTCTCTCCTCAAATAGAAATTTAACCATTATTGTCATATAATGATTTCATGAATTATTTTTCATCCTTTGACATATTTCCAGACTCTCCTTCATGTGACATACTTGTTGAAGCTTCAACTACAATTTTAGGAAGAATTTTTGGCGGATATTGTGGAAAAAATGCTCTCCTTGTCCTTGACCTAGCTTGAAGACTTTAACCAGCAAGATTTCCTTCTAAATCGCGACTGCAAAAAATAAAACTAAATATTTGATACCAAACATGATCTGTATAAGATCTTAAAGAAAGTGTGTTAGAGGGTTTGTAAATTGCAAGTGTTAAAAACTGAGTTTTATGAGCCTTTATGTTAAATTTGTAAACACATAAAACATAAATTTAAAGCTCTGAAATATCATAAATAGTAGACAAATACAAAATAAAAATAACCACAACAGAACAAATGATGAAGGATTTCACCCCTACCCCTTCTAGGCTACGTCTCCTTTATTCAACTTTCAATGGCTTGGCCCTCTTTAATTATAATAAAAATGGTGATTACATACATTTATACTGCTCAAATGGCTTAAAAAATTGTTCCATCAACTCCGAAAGACCCTAAAATTCCTATCTAGCCTCCTTCTACTCCAACATTGGTAAAAAAATGAAGAAGTTGTGAGCCTCCTTAGTTTTGTTGCTAACCCCACCAAAAATTCCCCAAAATACATACCCTTCCTACAATTTTTCCCTGATTTTGACTAACCGAGAAAAAAATTTGTGCAATTTAGGGAAAATTTGTCGGATACTTAATTTTTCCAATAATGCCTAAAATCCTTGTTTTTAACAATAATGATATGGTTTGAATTAATTTTTTAATTAAAAAATGGCGCATTTATTTAATTTGAAATTTTGGTGGAAAATTTATTGAATTAAAGGTTGGGCAAGCTTTGCCTCTGTTGTGCCCTCAGTCCTGATGCATGGGTTATATGTTATTGTATATGGGGAGGACCGAGGCAAAGCCCTGGCCACCTATCCCAAAACTGTTGTGTGTTAACTTTATATAACGTTTTGGATACAATTTTTAATAAGAAACATGTGGCTCGATTGGTTAGGCACTGTGTTATTTACAAGGTGGTCCAGTGTTCAAATCCGTAGAAGGCTAATTCAGATTTCTAAAAAAATTTTGGTGGCCCCCGTGCTGGCACATGGCGGCCTCCGGTTGGGCCATGTGGCAGCATGTGGTTGGCCACCATCCCAACCAATAAAAATATGCCACCCAGCACAAAAAAAAAAATCCGACAATTGGCGTGACCTGATTTCTCAACCATGCCTAGTCAACCTTGATCAGAAAACCATGCCCCGTTAGTTTTATGGACTACTGACTGGGCAGTTTGCACAATTTTGCTAAAATTTTACCTGTTTGGGAAAACGAACAAAACGTTTTTTTGGGAGCATACAGTTTCAGTTTTTTGTGAAACGAGTTGTGTCAGATTCAGAATGAAGAGATATACACGGTCGTTTAGCTTCCACACCATTATGAAAACTTTAAATTTTGGGCATATTTTTTAGCACTTGATCACCCTTTGACATTGATGCAACCAATTTTGTTTTTCCTTCTCTTTGTGGGAAAATTTTATCTCTTCTCTTCACCCAGAGTTCTTATGACAACTTCAAATGGGTTCCCATTATCTACATGGATTAAGGCTGGATCACATCCTCCTCGTTCAATATGTTGGCTACAATCATTAGTTTCTTCCATAATTTTTTCTCTTACAGTCTTATCATCATGTATGACAAATTTTGATGGTGGTCCCTCTTTCTAATCTACACGTTAAAAAAGATGATTGGTTTTAACAAAGTGATGTTCTTGGAGCTCCATTGATTCCTCCAACACCTTTTGTATATTTGGACTTGTACCATAGTTCATGACACTTTCAACTATTTCCATCTCTTCTTCTTCGTAACCTTCTTTAGAAAAACCTAAACTCACACACAAATTGTTAGTTTAAAAAATTCAATGTTTTCTAGCCTCCTCTTCTAGAAACACCTCCCCCTACCGATGTGGACTCTTCACATAGTCCTCATCATAATTAGTGCCTCCCCATGAATCTTGTTTGGTATACAAAGGAAAATATCTTCTATTATTTCTTCTTCCTCTAACTTTCCACCAATCCTATCTCCCTATCTTCGAGGTGTGATCCTCCCTCAATTTTAAAATTTTTTCTAGCCTCCTCTTCTAGAAACACCTCCCCCTATGGATGTGGACTCTTCACATAGTCCTTATCATAATCAGTGCCTTCTCATGAATCTTGTTTGGTCTACAGAGGAAAATATCCTCTATGATTTCTTCTTCCTCTAACTTTCCACCAATCCTATCTGCTTATGTTCGAGGATTGATCCTTCTTCATGCTTAAAAAGGTCTTCAAGTTTACAAAGGTGTGATCCTTATCTTCCTTAGCCAACATTTTATCAAATTTCTTACCCTTGTTTTCCCCAACTATCTAACTTTTGGGGATTTGTTCTTATAATCCTTTTTTTTTAACACATAATCTGACCTTTATCCTCATATGTATCTCCTTCTCTTCTAGAATTTGCATTAGCACATTAACCTACACCTTCAACTCATCCATATCCTTTTTTAACTCTTCATCACTTAGAATCCTTGTGCTATTTATCTTGGCATCCTTGTCTCCTTTATTGTGGCTCTTACTCGAATGCTCATTATGAAAAAAAATGGTCACCTTATACCTTCTCTGGATGGGCTCCTCCATGTTCATCATGAGCTACAACCTAGTCCTGTAAGAAGCTTCACCTTACTTGTTACTTAAACACCTCACCTCCACTTAGCTATGGGTGCTTCTCTGGTTCCTTCCACTGGAACTTCTCGAGCATTCCTCACTCTCTCTAGATATTTCACCTACTACTCACCTCTTGAGAAGTTCACTGGTTCTATCCTCTTGAGGACATCCTCTCCTCTTCTCTCTTTTCCAAACTTAACTGGAGTCCTTATTTCCTTATGAAACCTCTCTACCACAAGGTTAGCTGCCACAACTCTTTTCCCCTATCTAGATAATCTACAACACCACTGGCTATACCAAATTTTACCTAAAATGTTGTTAGTTCCCTTACTGTTTAAATCAAAATTTTAAAGACTAGATTTAGCTTACTATTTCTCTAGTTCTAATCATCTCAATATTTGTTATGGCTAGTGGTCTCTATCCACTTACAATCCTATGTTTAGCCTTGAATTCATGTGCACTATTCTTCAATATCTCGTGATTTATGTGTTGGTTCTAGTTCATCTATTTTTTTCTCACATTCTCTTCTAAGTTTTTTCCTACAAGAATATGGTTGAAGATTCATTCTCCACTGAGCCCTCCTTATCCTAAAAAATGTTTCCTACAATAATTTTTTTCATTTTCAAAGCATACTATGCTTGTTGAATATGTCTTAGGATCCTCATTCTTATAGACTTCATCGAAAAAAATAAAATTGTCTAGTTCTCCTCAAGTCCATGCGACCCTTTTTTAAGATGTGAAAATAACTCTTCAATTATGAAAATGAAAACCTCCCTTGTTTTTTTTATTTGATTCCACATAATGATAACAATGAGCACCTTTGTGGTTATAACATTGAACTCAGCTCAGTTCCCCAAATTAACTACGTCCTTCCTCCCCTTGGAAATTTCTTTCTAAAACCAAAATTAAATCATCTTTATTTCATAACGTTTTGGTCCTAATTGAGGAGGACATAAGTTAGGGATGATTGGGATCTACCCTCCCTTAACACACCCTAAATTTTGTCGAGCCTGACTACAGTCAGCTCTAAATTAAAAAATCAAAGTTGAGGGCGAGCTCACTTAGATCTAACTTCTCTTAGCACACCAATCTTGAACTCACAGCCAAAGTCATATACATCCATTATAATTTTATAACCAACGCCAAAAAAAAGATCAAGCCCAACTTGGGTTAGGCTTTAGCTCCCTCCTATTTAACTAAAAGGTTGTAGGACTCCTCCTAACTATAAAACTATCGACAGTCAATGATAGCCTTATTTCCCCTTTTCGTGTCATGAATATTCAATCCATGTGCTCTCGAATATTTATTTGGACCCAATTTTTATCGACACTTCCTTGGTTGGTAATCAAAACTTGGAAAAAGGACTATACCTTCCTTGAGGAATTTTGTGACCCTAGCAAAGGTCTAATTTTTATCAAATTCTTCCCCACTATTCCCACTCTTTCAAGATTGATGAATTTTGGTGCAATGAGAGCCTTTGATGATCTTGATTTAATCTCATTGAAGAAATTATATTGTGCTATGTCACAAAAATTTTTTTATAGCCAAACCTAGATCCAATTGGGTTCAATTGAATTCACACAACATACATAGATCAGTTGGAAAATATTGATAGTCTGGGCATTTCTATTTTTTCCCCAAAGGTTATGCCAAACTCGTGCAATGGAAACCATTAAATCCTTATTTAAATATCACCCTCTACATTGAATAAATATTATGTGTGAGGGAAATCTTTGAACCGCTTAAAAAAAATCCTTCATTCTGTTTCCTACAACCACATGTAGATATTGAGGCAAAATCAAACAATTCTCTCTCTAATTTCTAATAGAGAGGATTCAAATTGACAGAAAATACCTCCGAATGCACTTGGGAGCTTTTTATTTTCTCAATTTAAGTCTCTATGATTCATTCCAAATCCATTAAAATTTAAGACATTATTTATAGAGGAATTTAAAATACTCTCCTTTCCAGAATACTCTATTTAAAAAGGACTCTCTACCTAATCTTCCCGTCACTTCTTGAGAGCTCTTCAATATTTACATCAAAAAAAATATCACAACCAAAGTTTGGATAAATGGGACATCTTTCCCCACTCTAAAACAATCTAATGCCTCATAAAATAATCCAATTGGCCACAATTATCAACTCATAAAATTAATTAACAAATTAGCAATCCTAAGATTTTTCCATAATCTGGACACTTGGCTATAAACTATATCCTGCTAATTCTTAATTTACACTAGTTTATAGTGGAATTTTTAGGACCCTATGGTTTGTAAAAAATTACAATGACCAGGGTTGATGCTCCTACATCAATCTTCCCTTTTGTCTTTCAGTCGCACTATTATGAAGGACAAACCACGAAAAAATTTCGTGACTGGATATATATGTGATGGGTTGGAACCTGTCTAAAGAGGAATCTGAGAGATAAAAGTAATTACTTTTGAAAATAGAGGCCATTGGGAGATAAATACTGGATTTGAACCCAAAAAAATAGCAGGATGCTACTAAAGGGTTAAGGAGGTGAAGCTAAAGAAAATATATTATGTGTTTTCTGGTAGGGAGGAGTAGAACCTGGGGGGAACTATTGAGAAAAGTAGTTCATGACTGGGAGGAATGTGCAAGCCATTAATCTATTTTTAGGGATTCTCTAGATACATATATAAGAATAATTGGAAATGAATATTTTATTAATACAACCTTTCTATAATCTAGATCTACGAATGGATTTTAAGTAGGAAACCTTAGTGGTCACTCTTTCTGTTTTCCTAGATGTATCCATAAAGTGAATGGATGTTTCTATTATTTTTTTTGTGAATGAAAGTATATATATATATATCTTAGTACTAATATATTGCATGAAACACAAGGCTCTGAGATAGAGGACATTATGTAAGGGTTTGAACAAGTAATAATAATGTGTGTGTTCTACTATAAAGGATTGAGAAAGAAACTTTGTCCAAGGACCAACCCTGATTCCCACTATACAAGTGGACATGGACTAAAAACCTGGAGGTTGTGACAAAGGTAGAATAAATATTTAGGTGGTAGGTCAAGAAACAATACACATACAAACGGCCCTTGAAAAATGACAGTTTTTAGTGTGGTAAATTTGTGTCTTTGTAGCTATAGGAAAATATGCAAATATGTGTGTGTGTGTGTGTGTGTGGTAGCAACATGGAATTTTTATAAAAATTGAATAATGTAGTTGAAGTAAGAGTAGAAAGTTATCCACATGTTAACTCTTTTATGCCATGTCAAAGAAAGGAACCTCTTTTATTAGTAGAAGTATAGGTAGTCCTAGTAAAAATGAATAATAGGGCCTAAGGAAAAAACTATGGTGGCCCCGCATAACAGGATTCCACTAGGCCTATGGTCTAGTTCTAGGTTTACTAAATTAAAATAATAACCACATATCTAACATAGCGTTACTGTCAAAAGTATATATAAAATGTGGTTAAATATATTATGTATGCATGCATAATAAATAAAGAAAATAATAATGTCGTAAAAACTATAAAATTACGATGATATTTGTAAGAAAGAACACAAAGAACTATCATTTTACTCATGCACTATGAACAAAAAGGAAAATAGGTCTATTAAGGAAAAGATTCCATGACCATGCATATATTAGCATAAAAAAACTTAGAGGGAAATATACAATTTCTTTCTAATATATTCCCTAAAGGTTTCGGTCATATGCCATATAATGGAGTACAAATTAGGAGTTATCAAAGGGGTGAAACACCTTAAAAAATATAACAATTTTACATAGAATAGTTACGACTACGAGGGTTCTCGACCAAAGAGTCTTAATAAACTTTAAATACAATTATAGTTGAAACCCTAGCCAACTTAAGGTATGCTCCCCTAGGTAAGATGAAGCCCTGAAATGGCTTAGAAACTTGCAAGAGCATAAATATAATGAGTACCTATAGATGCATAGTTGAAATAAACAAATTAGAACAAAAAATTATCTTCAAGTGCCTCAGAGGAAACACCCAAATGCAGCCGAGAACCAACCTTCACATAAAAATTAGTAAACCTTTAGTATGGTCCTAGAGGGCCTATAATATTCATGCAAGAATGTAATAAAAGAAATATTTTGGTGCTTGGTATCTTTACCATTGAAGAAAATGATTGAATTCCTCGCATACATACCCTATGGAGGCAAAAACACATTTTAGTAACCGTGACTATTAAAAAGGAACCATCTTTGGATGAATCAAAGTTAGGGTTTAAAAATTTAGGCAGGGTATGATTAAAAAAAATGTCAATCAACACAAAAAAATCTATGAAGAATATGTCAAAGCCATAAAAACTTGTCATGGATTGTAATTGTTTCAAAATCATCAAAAGACAAGGTTTTGACCTGCCATTACAACAATAACCGAGTAAATTAGAAATGGTAATTCATGTAAGCTATTGCAAAATATGTGTAGAGTCTTATTGAAGAGGAAGACTATAAAATAAATATAAGAGAAGTCAAGTTAAAATACCTAATGTTTAAACCATGTAATGAATGCCAAACCATATCCATTATTGTCATCCTGCAAAGCACGATAATAGGATCACTGTGCAAAATCTTCAAAACCATGAGGAAAAACCTAACCCATAGGAATAAATATCACAGTTACAAATATTAGTTGTCAACCTATGCAGTTGCAACTAAGACTAAACTAATGGAGGGCTAGAGGGTAGTTAGTTAGCCTGAACAAAAGTATATCATTGTTCACCATTGATTAACTTCAAACCAATCACGACAATAGAATAGTAACACATGACTAGGGTTTACTCCAGTAACATGGGCCCCTCATCCACATATTAAGGTAATATGAGCAATATACACATGGCCTCCACATTTGTAGTGGTGCCACAAAGACCCAAAGCCTAAAGAATTCATCTCTCAATCAACATACGTATGAGCTCTGCCAGAGGGAGATATTACATTAAGGAGAATACCTTATAAAATTTCGTAATGTTCAAACCTTGGAAAATAAGTTAGACGCCACCCCGATCATACAATATGAAATTATGTTAAATAGTTGAGTTATATAATGGTTGGGTCAATGCTAATGTAATGTTGTAAGGGTCAAGCTATGAGATACGAAAACATAACAAAAAAATATGTGTCCTTATGTTATGATGGAGCTAGGTCAACTTGACCATATTTGTAGCATAGACCATATCTTCAAGCTTTAAATAAATCCTTAAGAAAGATATAAATAAATACATGACGATCTTCATTACCATTCCCAGCCAAGCGAGATCCCAAACCAAATTTAGAGTGAAGATGTTATGTTATATGCTTATTTGTGAAGGAAGCAAAGAGAATGGGGAAATAAAGAGTGGTATCTATGTGAATAGAATGTACGAGTCATCGAGTTAATGTGATAATTAATGAGGTTAAGTTATATTTTTATTTGTAAAGGAAGGCAAAATAATGGGTAAATAAAGAGTGATATATCTCTAAACATATTTTAACGGTCATCTTGTTAATGCGATAATTAATGCATGTTATGTAAAATAATGGATGTGTAATTTTTATTAATTTTTAATTAATTTTTTAGTAATATTTTACAAAAGATAAAATATTTTAATATGTAAATTTATATTTAAGTGTAAAACTTATAGGATGGTTTTCACTTCAATATATTTAATTTTTCTTGTCACTTAGTATATCAAAAATTAAGATGGATCTATACTAATCTGTAATCATATTATTTACATTTATATAAATTTCACATATCTATTTATAAAAATATTCTTATTTTAAATTTCATTAAAATCCTAATTAATATATATATATATATATATGTATGTATTTATTTTTAGTTTTTTAAGTATTAATTTTTTTTATCTTTTAAAATATGATGGCTATGAATATAAATAATTATTATTTAAATTTATTTCAATGAGATATGTATATTATGATTAAAACAATTTGTTTATAATTTTATTAATGAAAATGTGAATCTTTAATTGAATTTATTTACTATTAGTTCCTACCAAGGTAGGACTCTAGCAATTTCTTTTATGTTATTAGTTTAGCTTTGACTTATGAAAAACCTAATGTTAAACTTTAGAAATAAATAACACATATTTTATTGTAATTAATTAAAAAATATAAATGCTGGTAAAAAAAATAAAAAAAAATTGATGTCTTATTTCAACCTTCATACCATCTATCAGAGTGTCACTAAAGAAGTCTACTAACTTTAAGAAGTAGTTAGTGAAAATGGCATGTGTGTAACAAAGTTGGTGATGGGAGAGTGCATCAACCTTAATCTCTGGATTTAAGCCAAATTTATGCTAGCTAGACCTTAATCTCTGGATTTAGGCCAAATTTATGCTAGCTAGTGCAGTAACTGAAGGGGGCCAGTGCGTGACAATTGTTGCCTACAATTAACCCTTAATAGATAACTCTATATGATCAGTAGTATATTAGAGGGTTTCGTAAGAATTGTTTTGATTTTTCGACTGGAATAATTGATTATTTCATGTCAATTACCTAATGGGAATGCAATTCTTAGGTTAATGTGCTTAATATGTGATATGGGCTAAAGTTGTATGTATTTATTTTCTCTTGTAATTTATTTTTTCCTTGTTGCATTCAAGACATGTTTAAAGATGGCATCGATGTGAATACTACCACACTCAAATGTGTAATGGTATGTAGAGACACTAAAGTGCGCCTAGAAAGAATTCATCTGAGTGGTGAGTTGCAAGAGGACTATTGAGGAAGAAAACCTCGAACACCTGCCTTATTTTCATGTAGTGTTGAAGGATATTTTTGAAAGCACCCATTGGATCCTTTCCTATAAAATAGAGAATATGCTCCTTGCCAAATCACATGCTTATTTATAAAAAAACACACCCAAACTATCATTAATCTATGGACAATGGGTTTAGATCCTAATGTAGGATTGAGCCTCTTGAATTTCTTCTAGAGAAATTCTTGGAAATGCCTATATTTTATTACATGTGACACAAATTTGAACTAATTTTGTTTGGAGTAGGAAGAATAATATGCCCAGGTCTTCCCCTCTACCATCACATCATTCACCTCATTCTGGCTTCTCTTCTTCATTTCTTCGATTGGTCTCTTCCCCTTGATCATATCTAATTAGACATTACTAAAAAAATGGACTCTCACTGCAAAATGTTGATCCATTGAAAGAAATTCCCACACCCTGATTATCAACCTATCTCTACTAACACGCTAGTTCATATAATCTTCAATACATATTTCTATTGTAATAGTTTACGAAGTTATCACTCTATATAATATTTTTCCTTCAGTCATCATCCCCTAGATTTTCTTCCACAAATAAGATATAGTGTGTGTTAAATAATGAGAATATATCTATATTTAAACTTGGAATATACATAACTACTCTTGCAATTTTTTTTTAATTGATGCAAGGTATAATTTTTCCCACAAATGTTGAATTTTAATTGAATATAGAACCGGCTCATGAGCACATGTCATTTGTGTTCAACATGGTTTGGAAATTTCCTTACACGTATTATTTTCCCCACTTCCTAATTATATGAGTAATGTCTTGTTGGTGTAGTTTTTCTTGTAAATTTCCTTTTGGGAATCATTGGTTTAGTGAGTTAGTTCAATAAATTTTATAGTTTTTAAAGGAATTTGTGAATTTATTTTGTTTTATCATTTTTGTTAAAGTAGTATTTTAGAAATCTATTTATTTGTTAACACTATTAATTTAATATTGATAAATGTAATATAATGTTTTATTTAAAAAAATAATAGTTATTTCTCAATATTATTAAAAAACTATTTTTTTTAAATTCGATTGGATCATAATTGAATATCTTATTTTAACTATTACACAATATAATGTCATGTAGATCATTGTTTCACATATTTTATGTCATAATTTATGGATATGAATCTAATATTCATGCAAGATATTTAAATATTTGTGTGTTGATTTTTTATTATCAAGCTTTGTAATAACACCATAGAAAAATAAATTACTTGAAAATAACTAGTATTTAAGTAAATAAAATATTTACCATTATTTTTTTCCCACCATAATTTAAGCAAGTATTTTAATATAAAATGGATAGGAATGATATGTAAATAAATATATTGACTAAGAGTGACTTCTGAGTATTGTTTTTGTCTCTCCCAACACTTACATAGTAAGTGTGTAGACTTCTATTAGTTACTACCCATGAAAAATTTTGCATGTCATTTTCATTGAGAAAAACAATTAATTCATGCACTTCACCTCTCACTTTATTAGTTCCTACCAAAACAAGACTAGGATATCACTTGATTAGCTCCTACCAAAGTAGGACTAGGATTTTATTTGCCTATTGACCACTATTAATTTAGTATTGAGCAATGCAACTTACATTTTTTTGTGCAATTTGCATAACGCATAATTTTAACTTAAATGAGAAGGTTTGCTGATTGACCACAATTAACTTACTATTGATCAATGCAAGTTAAAAAAAAATTATGATTTTTTCCTGGAACACAATTTTTAACTTAAATGACAAAGACTAAACTACAAGCAACACTTGTTTTTATTACCTTTTCATTAAGTCAAAATTTTATTTTATTATTTTATTATTTATTTTAATACCTCATCTTACATAACACTACAACATTTCATCCATATTACATTGTGGATTGTCTCTAAACCTAAAAATATTAAATATTTAACATACAGAATTTTCTAAAGATATCATGTGGTAACTTTCATACCTATCAAATAAGAATATGTAGATAACTTTTAAGTAGAATTATTAGTTAATCACTTTTAAGTGTTATTAGTCAATCACTTTCTTAATAATAATTTGATTTTAATGTATTAATTTTATGTTTATTTTAATATTTTATAAAAATAAATATTTATGACCAGAAAGAATATTATAAATCTTTTCATATCGTTATGATTTCATCTGTATTTCATAACATACAACCCCGCCCACCCGCGAAAAAACACACAACCCCCCGGGAAAAAACACTAAATTTAAAATATTTAAAGTCGATTTTGCTGAATGTAACATAAATGAGATGTAATGGTATATCTTTTTCAAATTTAGTTACAATTGAAGTGGTATTCTTCAATTACGCCTAGTTGAAAGCAGTTTGTTGTTGATTGAGGTAATTAGTTTTCACGGACAAACTTTGTGTATGGTTTAGTTATTTGTGCTAAAATCATGAAGTGTATAGCATTTTATATGTACACCCACTCTGCATTGGACGAAGTACATGCAATATTTCAATAATTGTAAAATGAGGAACCTTATCTTTGTAAGATCTTCAAAGAATCAAGATGCATTTTAATATCTATTTCATAAAATGTACTGGTTTTATTATATACATAAAAATGTTAAAATAGGGTATAGATAATAAATTTATTTTAATTAGAAAAATTATTAAACATTACTACATTTTTATTTCAAATATTTATTTAATTCTTTTTTATATTGAATAACACTAAAATAAGATTAATATATAAAATAAGAATATATATTTAAATGTGAAAATAATAATATGTATTTACATTAGATTATAAATATATTTATATTTTTGAGATACCTTTTTATCAAATTTTCAGTGTATATCAAAGATCTAACAAATGTGTACTATTAATATTAGTGTGTCTTGCACTTTTATCTTTAAGAAAGGATTTTTTTAGTCTTTAAGATATCAAGCCTTAAGTATATAAAAAAATATAACAAAGGTCTTCTTTTAACATTAGTGTAGGAAATATTAATGTGTACCTTGCACTTTTGTTTATAAGATGTGACAAGTTTAAAGTTGATACTATATTATATATTTAAAGAAATATTAATGTGTACCTTGCACTTTTGTTTATAAGATGTAACAAGTTTGAAGTTGATATTATGTTATATATTTGAAACAAGTGCTACGTGGTAGCTATTACTTGTAAATTAGTTTAAATATAGTTAATTTTAAATAAAAAGAAATAAAAAGTTACAGTTGTATATATCTCACAATTGCATAGAATTGCATTTAGGCAAAAAAAAAAACTATTTTTTTGGTTTAATTAGGTTTAACGGGAAGCTAGCTTATTCACTGAATGCAAGGATGGATATATATCTATTATTAGGATTGCGCAAGGCACTTTCGAATAGTTTTTCTAGTTTTTCAAAAAGGTGGTTTCTGATTGAGATCCTCAAGGTCATGAAGCTTGAACTAGGGATTAGTGGTGACTATATTTTATTGGTTAAATTAGATAATAAGTTTTTGTAAATACTTAAGTTAATTCATATTTTATAATTTAAAAAAAGAGATACATGTATTTCTTTTATCTAAATTTTATATTTCTACTTTTAATTGTTACGGAAATGTATAATTCTTACTTTAACACCAAACTTAATAAATTATTTAAAGATTTATGTTAATTAATTTAGTTTAATAGCAATTATATATATATATATATAATAAAATATTTCATAGTCAAAATTAATTGAAATTAAAATAATTTAATTAGATCAATAACCATGATAATAAAGAGACTTGTAATTTATTAAATTTTAATAAAAAATATTAAAAATAAGGAGACCTGTAATTTTTAATATTAAATATAAATTTTTTTACATTTTTAATTAGATCAATAACAATAATAATAAGGAGACCTGTAATATTTTAGCATTTATTGATTGAGATTAATATTGGAGATACGTGTTACATTAAAATTTGACTTAATTTTCTCCATCAATATAACGATTTGATCTTAATTCAAAATAAAATATATACACATTATTTTCATGTTTTGTATTTATATATAAACATTAAAAAATAATATGAAAAAAAACTTATAAAAAATATATAATGTTGAAACATACACTCTCTTAAGATAGTCTTACCATAGATTTTCTATAAACCTGTATGTATAGAGACGTAATGAAGTATTGAAAGTATAAAACCAAGGCACAAAATTATTTCTGATTTCAAAAAGGACCGACTAATATCAATATATAATGAAAAACTATTAAATGATATTTACATTCCAAAAGGCAAGGCTGGTGAATAATGGTAATATATCAACTTTATTCCAAAGTTAAATCATTCGGAAAACCTATAAATGAAAGCAACATAAACGGAATAATGTAATCTAAATGAATTGCCTTGGATTGAATTTTAGGAAAAGTGTGATCAGTGTACGGCATTCACTTTGCTGGATGCACAGTGCGCCGTTTGCGTATGCATTCTCATCAATCACGTCTTGATGTGAGTCTCTGACATTATTGATCCTTTAAAACGACTGCAGCGCCGGGAGTGCAGTAAAAATAGGCGAGAAGCGGACGCCACGTATGGAAATTAAGCCCATGATGAATTTATTGATCCTTTACTTGAACGCACAAGTTAAAACCACTGCAGCGCCGGATTGAGTGCAGGAAAAATAGGAGAGAAGCGGACGCCACGTATGGAAATTAAGCACATAATGAATTAATTGTGACAGATACCTTCATTTACTTCATGCCTCCTGCCATAGTACGACAGGAGAGCAGAGATTGACGGCAGACTGAAACCATTGAACTGTCACTAAAATCTATGAATTTTGCAGTTTTCAACAAATAAAATTTGAGATAAATACATTAAAATATTTTTAAAAAATTATGATTTCAATTTATAAGGTGTAACATTAAATAAATTTTAAATTTTTTTAAATTTAAAAAATATACCTTCATTTACTTCATGCTTCCTGTCATAGTACGACTGGAGAGCAGAGATTGACAGCAGACTGAAACCATTGAACTTTCACTAAAATCTATGAATTTTGCAGTTTTCAACAAATAAAAATTGAGATAAATACATTAAAATATTTTTAAAAAATTATGATTTCAATTTATAATGTGTAACATTAGATAAATTTTAAATTTTTTAGAATCAAACACAAATTAATATCAAATCAATTGCAAAGCCATTGCAATATACACATCCTCTATAATAATTAATAGTAAATTGGTTTTGGACTTTACATTAATATGTGAATCTTTAATGAGAAGATGAAA
The DNA here is from genome assembly GCA_034641835.2 of Pinus albicaulis. Lineage (NCBI taxonomy): Eukaryota > Viridiplantae > Streptophyta > Pinopsida > Pinales > Pinaceae > Pinus > Pinus albicaulis. The sequence goes on along the minus strand of CM076575.1, from coordinate 1,672,466,817 downwards.
CAATTGTGATGGCGAAAGAAGCGTCTAGGGTTTACTGTTCTGAGTTTCTCAGCGGCGCCGGGACGGCCGCTCCCAAGCACTCTGGAAAATGGTGGCTCAGCACCGGCACAGAGATACGGTCCCCCCAGATAGGTGCCCACTCTTGACAAGTCTCCACATATCTGCAGTTTCGTTGGCTGAGCTCTGCAGACTCAAGCGAATCTCACACTTGCTCTTGTCTGGTGTTTCGTCTGGCCTATACCACTCATGAAAACAGCAAGGCCATCAAAGATAAAGTGTTTAGCACCCTCATTACAGCACTGATAACAGATCGTTGCATGTTCTGGCTACTGATCGCTAACCGAAATCTACAGGGCTGCAAGATCCGGCACTGGCTTCTCCTCAGCGCAGGTGCGGTCGCGGCAGATGTGGATCCATTCCTTGCAAACACTTCAAGCTGCTCTGCAACCACCGCCCTATCAGTAGTATTAAGGGTTTCTTTTGAAGCTCAGTATTGGGGCTTTTCTCCACCTTTCTGGGCTACCGCCGTTATTAATGAGGGCAAGGAATCGGGGGTTTACCCTGGTGACTCGGCTGCATCAGAAAATGACCAAGCATCTTTGTTTCTCCACAGCAAAGTGGCGGTTTGTTGCTGGTCGGAGGAAGCTTCAGAAAACCATGCCCATAAGGAATTTGAGATCCAAGAAGGTGGGCCTTTAGACTCCACCTCCACTGCATGCAAGAAGCAGTCTTGCCTCTCAGACCAGCCAAATCTATCAGCAGAAGTACCAGCATTCCAGATCCAAATCACACTCCTCTCTGGAAAAAAGTTGCTGCAATGGGTGCGTGCAACAAATCTAATGCAGGATCTCTCGCGCAAACTCGAACTTCGGCTGGGGATTCCCTCCTCTTACCAGAGATTGTTGTATAAAGGTAAACAACTAGAGGACTCTTTTCCCCTCTCCTTTTACTGTATTCAAAGAGATGCTTCCATTGTATTTACCCTTCATCTAAGAGGAGGTTCACCAGGGCAGACCTCCTCTGCTCCTCATTTTTCTTACAAAGATGCAGTTCATAAAGATGCAGTCCACCCACAGTCCTCTTCGAAAGCTGCTCAACCAACCATGGCTCCCAAGCCATTCTTGGTGGATAAATTGGAAGAAACTCCTTCTATCGAACTCTATCACCCTGCACTTGCCGATCATTACCAGACATTTGTAGAATCGGCAATCATATGCAGATTTAACAGCCTATGGCCTCGCACAGCATATTTATACCAGTGGATTCACTCCAACTGGACTAATAAATGCAGGATATTTTTATGTTCGAAGGGCTTCTTCATTGTGGCTTTTGCCTTAAATGAAGACTACCAGAAAGCCTTAATGGGAGGCCCATGGTTTTGGGGCTCGGCTGGGCTTTTCCTCACCCCATGGTTTCCAGGTTTCAACCCCTCTACAACAGTCATCACCAAACTTCCCATCTGGGTCAGGCTCCCGAACCTTCCAGCGCATCTATGGCATTTCTCCGTTTTCTTAGGCATTGGAGACACCTTAGGCCACTATCTCGCCACAGACACCACAAGAAGGGAGAATGGACTCTACACCTACAACAGATTATGTGCGGAAATAGACATCAGCAAAGGATTGCTGGATCAGATCAACCTCAAAGTTGGGGAATTTCACTGGACTCAAACCTTGGACTACGAGAATACGGCCTTCCGATGTCGCCATTTTCATCAAACTGGGCATCTCCAAAATACATGCACTAAGCTCCTCGACAAAAAGAAGAATTCCAATCACAAGCCCAAATCCAAGAGCTAGAATTCCTGTGTTTCTCCACCCCCAATGGAATACAAAGACTCCTCTAGCTCGGATGAGGAGGAAATTGAAGCTGATGGGGAGAATGTTGGGATTCTGATGGACGCACCCTCAACCAGTCCTACAGATCCCTCTGCCCCTCTGACCTATCAGAAACGCTCTCATGGGTCTTCTTCCTCGGACTCTGATAAGGATATTCCGCCTTCAACGCAGAATAGTCTACAACTGGTTTCGGCCCAGCGAAGTTCAAATGGCTGGGTCAAAGTAAGCAAGAAAAAAGGGAAAAAATGTCGTTTGACAGTATCCACCCACTCTGGGCAGATATCCTAGTCCAGCTCTCATTTTTCTGCTTCCTTGTTATATTTTTGTTCATTCCTTGGTTGTTATTCAGGAGCGGGGTTGATATCCTTTCGCCTATGGCTCCCCCACAGCACCGACTTAGCTTGCATAAGCTAGGATTGCCACTATATGTTTTCTCTTAATAGAATTAGTCATATTCAGGAAAAAAAAAAAATATGTGAATCTTTAAGTGTACTTCTAAATCTTAACAAATGTGTACCATTAACATTATTGTAGTTCATATTAATGTGTACTTTGAATTTTTTTTTTTAAGATGTGATAAGTGGAAACTGATGCTATGCTATCTCTCTAAAAAAATCAAAAAATCAATAGTACATTGCTTTTGCACAATGAATCCATGTGTAATTAATAGCTATTAAATAAACAGTAGTTGAAGTGGGTATTTATTAAGTACGACTGCAGAGCAGAGATTGATGGCAAACTGAAACCATTGAACTGGCACTAAAATCTATGAATTTTGCAATAACATGTTCAAGTTTTCAACCAATAAAATTTGAGATAAATGCATTAAAATATTTTTAAAAAATCATGAATTTTATAATGTGTAACATTACATAAACTTCAATTTTTTTTGAAATCAAACACAAATTAATGTCAAATCAATTGCAGAGCCATTGCAATATACACTGCCTCAGGCCCGTATAATAATTGATAGTAAATTGGTTTGGACTTTACATTAATATGTGAATCTTTAAGTGTACTTCTAAATCTTAACAAATGTGTACCATTAACATTATTGTAGTTCATATTAATGTGTACTTTGAAATTTTTCTTTAAGATGTGATAAGTGGAAATTGATGCTATGATATCTCTCTAAAAAAATAAAAAAAATCAATAGTAAATTGCTTTTGCACAGTGAATTGATGTGTAATTAATAGATATTAAATAAAGAGTAGTCTAAATGGGTATTTATTAAGTACGACTGCATAAGCAAAGATTGACAGAAAATTGAAACCATTGAACTGGCACTAAAATCTATGAATTTTTTGCAATAACATGTTCAAGTTTTCAACCAATAAAATTTGAGATAAATGCATTAAAATATTTTTAAAAAATCATGAATTTCAATTTATAATGTGTAACATTACATAAGTTTTAAATTTTTTGGAATCAAACACAAATTAATGTCAAATCAATTGCAAAGCCATTGCAATATACAATGCCTAAGGCCGGTATAATAATTAATAATAAATTGGTTTTGGAATTTACATTAATATGTGAACCTTCAAGTGTATTTCTAAATCTTAACAAATGTGTACCATTAACATTATTGTAGTTCATATTAATGTGTACTTCAAAATTTTTCTTTAAGATGTGATAAGTGGAAATTGATGCTATGCTATCTCTCTAAAAAAATCAATAGTACATTACTTTTGTAGAGTGAATTGATGTGTAATTAATAGCTATTAAATAAAGAGTAGTTGAAGTAGGTATTTATTAAGTTAATGAGATGTGAGAGGTTGAAATTGGTACCAGACTATCTATCTATACTAATTAATGGTAAATTAATTTTGTATTGTATCTTTATCTGTAATTTGTAATTATTTAATAAGTAGTGTTTGAAGGTACTTGTAAATTTATAAAACATATAGTTGAATGGGATACTTTTGATGAGAGCCATTTAATAAGGCCAAATTTTTTCCTGAAAAATTACATAACATTCTTGCAAGATTTTGACCAAAATTTGTCTAAAATTTTGGTAGATCTCTTTTACAGCTATCACACTTTAGGATTTTAGGTGTCGTAAGGATATTTGATGGTGTTGAATCCATTTCCACTCTTAAAAAAAAAGTGTTTTAAACACTCTTATAGTTGGATATTTTGAAAACGAAAATGACCAAGTTCCAACTAAAAATAATTTTCAAGGAAAAATTGTGGCCTCCATACAAAACATCCTTTTGATGAAGTGAATATAATTTAAAATGAGATTTGAAATTTCAAAATATTAATTTTATTTCAAAATGTAAAAAAAGATTTTGTAATTTTATTTTTTAACATACATAATTTGAAATTTGAAAATATTAATTTTATTTTAAAATGTAAAAAAGTTGTAATTTTATTTTTTAAAATATGTAAATATTATCTTAATATTAATTTGTTTTTGCATTATATATAAAAAACATTTTATTTGTACACAATATTTTTTATGAACCACATATTATAACAAAACATTTTTTCAAGAAATATGTTTCAAAGTTATTAGAGATTTGGATCCTTTACCTACAATATTGGTTCCTACTCCCTTATTAGTTTATGTTTCCGTCTCGAACCTATGTGGATAGGAAATCTAACATAGCCTATTTCCATGCCATTTTTTTTCCTTTTGAGTGGATAGAATATGTAACATACCCAATTTCCGTACCATTTTTTTCTTGTGAGTTATTATTGGAAGTTAGAGGTATAATATTGTTGATACAATTATACATGACATTTTGTTTAATATAATGCTTTAATTTTACTAATAATAGATTCTTGTTTAACTTTGTTGTTTAATATAATTTTTTATTAATAGTAGTTTTTTTTTAACTTTTTTTAACTTAAGAAAAAAGATGGGATTTAACACCACCCACTTCCTTTTTGTTACCAATATTCAAACTTATGGATTAGTAATGTGATAGCTTAATATTTCATTTCATGCGATCCTTTATTAATGGTAGGTAATGGTAGGTAATGGTAGGTTCTTGTTTAACTTTGTTTAAGTTAAGAGAGGATTAGTAATGTGATACTTTACTATTTCATTTCATGCAATCCTTTACTAATGATAGGTTCTTGTTTAACTTTTTTTAAGTTAAGGAAAAGGATGGGGTTTGACACCACCCACTTCCTTGTTTTTACCAATATTCAAACTTATGGATTAATAATGTGACATCTTAATATTTCATTTCATGCGATCTTCACTATATATTCTATGGATCAAAGGTTTAAGTTATTTGCCCCAATATACAAACTTATGGATTAGTAATGTGACACCTTAATATTCGTCAATATATATTATATGGATCAAAGGTTTAAGTATTTGCCATTAACATTGGCACCTTTGAAATATACACATAGACTTATATATCTTTAACTAATACCTTATAATGTAAACCTTTAACCAATACCTTACACATTTGAAAAATATACATGAACACATATATAAACCTTTAACTAATACCTTATAATGTAAACCTTTAACCAATACCTTACACATTATAAGTTGTTGGGCTCAAATCTTTACGGTACAAGAAAGCGGTCCAATTTTGAATATTTTTTATTATATTTAGTCTAGCGCAGGGGTGTTGGGGTGGGTCAAAGCCTTGAAAGCATTGTAATGAGTCAAAGGGTAAACCTGGGGTCCGAAAACCACGGTTTGCGGATTGTAGGAAAGATTAGGCTAGATTGTTATAAATAGAGGAAAGTTTTGAATTGTAAGTAGGAAATTAAGAGCTATTGATGCGAATTGTGGTTTAGTGAGTCTGTTTGGGTTTTTGGGGAAGGACTCCTGCTGGATGTGTGTGCAGAGATCCAGAGTCCTGCTGTGTGCGGACCCTGCTACTGTGTGCATAGGCTGGGATGGGTATTGTAAGAGGAAGCTGATGAATTAGTGAATATGAAAGGTTGTTTGGGAATTGAATCTATGTGTAATGTTTATGCGAATCATTGGTAATTACTGTCTTATGCGTATTCTGTGTTCAGTTGTGAAAGTTTTGTGTAAGTGTTTTACTGCATCTAGATCTGTTCTGTTCTGTTTATGCAATGTTGAGCTACTGTCTTGAAGTATATGATTATTGATCCCCATAGTACAATTAGCCTTGCGCACGTGGATGCGGAAAGAGGCCCATAAGTCCTGCTCGGGGAGATCTAGACATCTCGAGGCAAAACGCAGCTCTGCTCGCCTTACCTATCCTTTATTAGGGTGTGGAAACCTAGTTCTAGCACCCACCCATACTACTTTGGGTGAGATTTTGAGCTGCACAAGTAGGTCACTGCCAAAAGGGCCAGTAGTATAGGGGTTTGTTGGAAAAACTTGAACTCCGAACTTGGGTCAGGACCCCTCAAGCCAACAAATGGTTCTGTTGCCAGGACCTAGAGAATTTTAAGAAAGGGATCGGGTAATGACAAGAGAGTATTTGAAGCCTGAAAGGAAGGAAATTGAGGAGTGGTTCGAAAAGCAGATCTAGGAATTTGCGGTAAAAGAAAATCGCAGCGAGAAGTTAACGGCGGAAAGGTGGAAAAATAGGTACATTCTTACAGAAAGCTACGAAATATTCTTTGTAACATTTTCAATTGAGCTTCAAGAGTGGCTGGCTAGGCTCATAGAATTCCAGAAGTGTTGGAAGGATGAATGAGTCACTCAGTGGACCCCAGAGTTGATCCAACAGCTGGAAAGGACTGATAATACTATCACGCACATGGTAGATCACTGGGTGGACAGTGTGCTAGGAGGATTTTTGACAGAATTTTCCATTTATCAGTTTGTCTCCTACTCTGAGGCCGAGTGATGATTCTTTAAAGGGTTTCGGGGAAAATTTCTAAAAACAGTACCATTGCTGATTAAGATATTAATGTGTGAAAAGAGCATTTTGTGTAGTCATACCGATTGAATGACCCCGGATCTAGATGGGAGCACGATGCGCAGTGGTAAATACTACCGGACCAACCTTGAGGGGGAAAATTTTTCCTATAACCCTCTGCGCGAAGACCCCTTGGCTACACCGATGTCCAGGCCACATAAAGGTAAGAACTTGCCCATACCTCCACCTCCATCGGACAGTGATATGGTTGCACATCTAAAGCTACCTACCTTCAAGGGGGTAGGAGACGAGGATATGGATCAATTTTGGTTTGTTTCAGATTCCGTATGGACTGCGCAAAATGTGACAAACGACACAATGAAGAGGGCGCAGCTGTCCCTGGCATTCGAAGATAGAGCACTCGACTGGTATATGCGATACGTCTCTCAGAACGGGAGTGCATCTGTTCAAGACATTAAGGATGCTCTAAAGCAACAATTATGAAAGCCAAAATCTTATTCTCAGTTGGTAGCAGAAGTGAAGGACTTCAAGCAAGGTGCGTCTGAATCTGTATGGGAGGCTGATCAGCGATTGAAGAGAGTGATCAGGGAAGGGGGATTTGAGTATGACAATAGGTAAAATACGGAATGGTTCTTCGCTATGTTGTTGCCCCACCTACGTACCCCAATGAGTCACTAAACCTTTGAATCGCAGGAAAAAGATGTGGAAGTCGCTATGAAATTAGAAGTTCTGCCTAGAGAAGATACGTCGTTAGGAGTAGAACAAATTCAAGAGCAACTCAGAGCTATGCATATGGAAATTCAGAATCTGTGAAAAGAATGAGGAAAAGGAGCCAGCACCAATCTGTGGTGCATACGATGTCAGGTATCTGGCCATACGAAGGATCAATGCTCACTATTAGCAGTTTACATGCAAGCAGGAGGACCTAGTTTGATTCGCCTGGGAGCAAGTGGGGGACCCATCCTATCACGACCAAGATCAAGCAGACTTGCACTATGGTCCAATGACTGTTGTGTAGCAGGGCTGCATGATACGAACCATTACCCTCGCTGGGTGCTTATGCACCAGAACTAAAGCAACAATGGTGTAGGTTCTGGTGATCGGTAGGAGACAATGAGCAGAACTGTCGCACTTACGACTTAATGATGGATCGGGGAAACTTGTATAGGGTACAATCAGACCATGCATCACCAAGATCTCCCATGAACTTTGGTGGCTCGCCAGCAGCGGCAGGGGAGCTCGAGGGGGAAGCATTGGTCAAGGGCGGGGACAACTAATCTGTTATAACTGTGGAGATATAGGGCATTTTTCAAGGGACTGTCCAAATCCCACTAGGAAATCTTGCAAATATTGCAGGCAGCTGGACCATGTGGTTGAATATTTCCCAATCTTAATAGCAAAAATGCAGGAAAAACAACCAACCCCTATGCAGAATGTGCAGAGAGTTAAAGCCGAGCTAAGGAACATAGACCCAAGTGTGAAAGTCATAACATGTAGTGGGATGGTCACCCATGGATCGAAGGAAGAAGAAGGGTTGAACATAAAGAGGGGACAAGAGACCATGGCCCTAGCTGACTAGCACCTCGCTCTGAAAATAGCAATTACTGCGCAAGTACCAACACACCCCAAGACAGATGAGGGGGTTGATCCCTTTCTGCAGGCATGTCTAAAGCTGCTGCGTAACCCAAAGGCTATAGAAAACCTTTAGGAATTAATGAATAACTTCATAGTGCGGCCTGATCCAACCTCCGGGACCAAATATGTACACAAACTATACAGGTATAGAAAACACACTGGTAGGGAAATGCGGCTGACTGCGGAAATTGGTGACTACGAGATGGATCAAGTTATTTTGGACCTCGGATCAAATGCAAACGTGGCAGCGAATGGGAGAACCTAAATTGGAATGGTCCACCATCCAGCTGCCCATGGAAAATCACCAAAAGATCATCCCTCTGGGAAGGCTGCCAAAAGTCATGGTGGATATCGCAAGATTAAAGGTCCAAGCTGAATTCAAGCCAATCGAAATTGTGGAATATACGGATCACTACCTTGCACTCCTAGGACTGGACTGGGCTATAGATATGGGGGGTGTTATCAATTTCAAAAAGCACAGCATGGTGTTTTAAAACAACGGTACACGTGTAATAGTACCACTGGATCCTGCGGAAGGTGTGCGGTATACAAAGCCAGCGTGCAATGAGGAGGAAGTAGATCACATTTACAAGTTGGCTAATGTTGAGATTGAAACAAGATGATGAGCCTAGTGAAAAGAGTCACCTTCACTAATTGGGCCCGTAGGCTATTTTTGGCGCAAGTCTATTTTTAAACTATGTCTATTTTTAGACATGTCGATCATATTCTATGAGTTGCAGGATGCTATTTGTGGATGGTTGGTCAAGTTGGAAAAATATATGGACTTCTATTTTTAGACATATTGGGTGGAATCTATTTTTAGATCACAATAAAATAGATATGTCGAATATTATTAGCTCTTAATAATATTTGGACTATAAACATTATCTTATTCTCTGGAGCACTTTAGTTATGACATGTGGCATGAGTAATGACGTAAAGAATTACGCTATTCCCGAGGGTTAAGTGGAGCTATGGATACTCTAGCATGAACTCATGTGGATGTTGTTTGGTGGAGTTATTGAGGTGAAGCCGATGGAGTTGTGTTCATGACCGAGTTAAACATAGTTGAGCTAGTTGTATCTAGTCTAACTGATTGATACACTAGTGAGAGTGGTGCGAATTAATTATTAATTAACTCACTAATTATTAACTCATTAATCAACTAAAGAATACATTAGTTAACTACAGTGCATGGACAGTTTCAGTGGACACCAGTGGAGAGATAGGTGAAAGAGCAGTGCGACTATCAGTTGTGACTATAGTGTTGCATGATTTGCAACACAAAGTGGTTGGAGATGCCAATGAGGATTGTGTGAGCAAGGCTAGACCAATTCAATTTGATTCAAGAGTCATTATTCAAAAGAGTTATCGCATAGTAGAGGCGGTGGCTATTAGGTATGTAGACTGAGCACAAGGACATGATCGACCCGATTAGTGTGTAGCAATTGGAGATTGTACCGAGAGCTTGTGAGGAGCTTTGTATAATGATTGTTACATGATATCTATGAGCATATAATATACAGAGGTTGGGGGTTTTAGTTTTAAGCTTTCCCATGAAATACTGTGTTCATATGTGTGAATGTTTATGGTTTTAATGTGCGCATGCAATTGATTTTATTTCCGCATGTAATGATCAATGGTAGAAGAGATTTTGTATTGTGCATGAAGCTAAAATAGTGTGTGATCGGGAGAATCTAGGTGAATAATATATCATTTATTCAAATTTCTACATGGTATCATAGTGATATTGATCATTGAAGCAATTGCAAAACATTGAAGCGGTTGAGTTTTGAGCTGGTAGAATTCGAATTTGCAGCAGTGTTTTCTTGGTGTCGAAGTTGAGATGTCTTTCAACGGATTGCGATTGGAGTATGCCCTTGAGGGCAGCTCGAATTATATTGCATGGAAGGACAGGATGGAGGCGGTGCCGGATGACAATGGGTTGAAGGAGTTCATAGATGCAGAAATTCCAAAGCCTACTTCTAGTGATGTTGTCGTACTTGACGCATGGAAAAAGAAGACAACAAAGTGTCACAATCATGGAAGGTGTAAAGGATCACACAGTGTCCAGCCTTCATGGTAAGGCTTCTCCATTCTTGATGTGGAAAGCGTTGACAGACTTATTCCAAAGCAAGAGCGACCAGAGGAAGTTGGCGCTCAAGGATAAACTCAGGAACATAAAAATGGAGAAAGGCGACAGTATGCCCAAGTACCTCACGAAGTTCATCCAATGCAGGGATGAGATGGGAAGTGTGGGGGTGATTGTAGATGACGAGGACTTGGTGAGCTTGGCTCTCCTTAGGCTTTCGAAGAGTTGGCATTCCTATCAGGACTCTGTCAATGGTCAGGAGAAATTGCCAGGATGGGAGCAACTTTGGTCGGATCTTGTGCAAGAAGAGATAAGGCGAAGTACCAGGGACAGATCTTCATCGAAGAGTGCAGATGAAGAAAATTGCGCTTTGGCTGCCAAAGCAAGGAAGGGGAAGAGCAAGAAGAATGCTTCTCAATCCGGTGCGAAAGGCAAGAAGGAGGACATGTCCAAGGTGAAGTGCTTTCACTGTCACCAACACGGACATTACGCCACTAATTGTCCATAGAAGAAGAAAAATAAGCAGGCTGCTGGATCTGCAGCTGGAGAGGCCTTAGCCTCACAGTTTGAGCTGGATTTTTCACTAATTGCATTCTTGGTCTCAAGTGTGATGGGTTCAGTGTGGTTTCTTGACAGTGGTGCATCATTCCACATGGTCGGAGACAAATATTTGTTTACTGATCTGGATGAGAAAGATCTTGGAGTGCACATCGAGATGGGCGATGATGGTAGATATAGTGCGACTGGTATCAGTACCATTTCCTTTGAGAGGGATTCTGGTAAACCCTTCGTATTGAAGGAAGTGATGCATGTTCCAGGATTGAAGAAGAATCTTATATTTGTGGTGATGTTGGAAGATAAGGGATATGATGTTGTCTTTAGCGAGGGAAAGGCTTTCCTGCACAGTAAGGCAACTGGTGAAACCCGGAGGATAGGGTTTCGAGTTAAGAACCTTTATCAATTGCAGGTATATGGCTTCACAGCAATGGCAGGCAAGGAAGAAGGAGTGGTGAGCCGGGATGAGGGCGAGCTGTGGCATAGGAGATTGGGCCACCTTCACCATGGAGCTTTGAAAATTTTGTAGCAAATTTCTACTGGGCTTCCTAAGGGTACTCTTGCACAGTCAGATTAGTGCAAGGGATGTACCTTGGGAAAATTTTTGAAAGACACCTTTCACGAGAAGGATAGTCACGCCACGACGATCCTTGAGAGAATTCACAAAGACGTGTGTGGACCTTTCTCAGTAACTTCGACAGCAAAGAACAGGTATTATGTGATCTTTGTTGATGAATTTTCTCGGAAGTGCTAGATCTTCTTCATGCAGAAGAAGGGCGATACGTTCTCAAAGTTCTGTGAGTTCAAGGCACTAGTGGAGAAAGAGTCAGGGAAGCAGGTGAAGGCTCTTAGGAGTGACAATAGTGGTGAATTCATCTCTGGAAAATTCAAGGACTTTTTCAGTGCAGAAGGAATTCAAAGAGAGCTCATAGCACCTCATAACCCACAGCAGAATGGGGTTGCTGAGCGGAAGAACAGAATGATCGTGGGTGCTGCATGGACGATGTTGCATGATCAGGGCCTTCCCATACTCTTGTGGGCTGAGGCATGCAATACTGCGGTTTAATACTGCGTTTTATGTGCAAAACCGTTGTCCTCACAGGATTCTTGGCATGAGTACACCCAAGGAGGTGTTTTCTGGTAATAGTCCTGATATTTCTCATTTGAGGATTTTTGGCTCACCTGTTTACATTCATGTGACTAAGGAAGCCATGAAGAAGCTAGAGCCAACTGCAGAGGTTGGGATATTTGTGGGGTACACTGATACACCCCACAACTATTGTGTGTATTTGGCAGACAGTCGCAAGACTATTGTGCGACGGGATATCAAATTTCATGAGGAGAAAGCCATGAAGTGTTCGCTTGAGAGGGAGCCACACTTACATGCAGATGAGGAGCTATTTGTTCCTAAGGATGAGCCTCAGGATGTGGATCAGCCGCAAGAGGAGGTTCATGGAGTGGAAGAAACCACTCATGCAGCACCAACCATCAGAGGGCGGAAGCGCACTACAGAAGCTGAGCGACTAGTTCAAGATGCAGAGAAGATTGTAGGAGCACATACATCACAACGCAGATAGAGACAATGACCTGACCGGTATACTGGATACATGGCTCTTATGAGCAAGTGTATCGTGACAGAGCCATCCTCTTTCGAGGAAGCTGTGGAGGACCTTGCATGGGTAGATGCCATGGTGGAAGAGTATGATTCGATTGTCAGAAATAGTGCATGCGAGATTGTCCCAAGGCCGAAAGGGAAATCAATGGTGGGTTCGAGATGGATCTACAAAGTGAAGCAAGCAGCTGACAGGAGTGTGGAGAAGTACAAGGCAAGATTTTTTTCCCGAGGCTTCTCACAGATTGAGGGGATTGACTGTGAGGAAACCTTTGCACCTGTCGCAAAATATTCTTCCATACGGACGATTCTTGCTCTCTCAGTGCAGATGGGGTGGCACGTTCATCAGATGGATGTGAAGACTACATTCCTCAATGGAGTGATTGAGCAGGAGGTGTACATAGAGCAACCCGAAGGTTTCAAGATCTTCAGTAGTGAGTCGCATGTGTGCAGGCTCAAGAGAGTGTTGTATGGGTTGAAAAAAGCACCTTGTGCTTGGTACACATGGATAGACAGTTATTTTGCCGGACCTAGATTCTCCAAGAGTGAGGCGGATCTGAACCTATACTAGATTGTGGTGGAGGGTAAGTTGCTGATCATTGTAATTTATGTAGATGATTTGATTCTGACAGGTGATGAACTGTTGATACACTCATGCAAGGCTGATCTTGCAAAGGAGTTTGAGATGAAGGACTTGGGCCTCCTTCATTATTTCCTGGGATTGGAAATTTGGCAGTGCAATGATGGACTATTTGTGTCTCAAGGCAAGTATGCCCGGGAAATACTGGAGAAGTTCAGCATGCATGGCTGCAAGCCTATCGACACTCCTCTTCCTGGTGGTTGGAGGAAAGAGGATGCTACATCAGCAGAGGTAGTGGATGCCATTGTTTATTGACAGTTGGTGGGGTCGCTTATGTATTTGGTCAATACATGATTCGACATATGCTATGCTGTTAACTAGCTTTCACAAGCTATGGTTAAGCCTACCAAGCTCTTCTAGAAGGGAGGCAAGCATGTATTGAGATATCTCAGAGGCACATCAGGATATGGATTATGGTACAGACAGTGGGATGAGGTGAAGCTGTGTGGCTTCATGGATGCAGATTGGGTAGGGAGTCCAAAGGACAAAAAGAGCACATCTGGAGGGATTTTTAGTATTGGGTTGATAGCAGTTTCTTGGTATAGCAGGAAGCAGAGATCCGTGGCACTCAGTTCAGCAGAGGCTGAGTATATGGCAACGAGTGTGGATGCCTACGAGGCTATATGGATGAGGAAGATCCTGGTCGGGTCGTTTAGTTCACACTTAGATCCTACTGTGATATATTGTGATAATCAGAGTTGCATCAAAATCTCGGTTAATCCAGTATTTCATGATAGATCTAAACACATTGACATACGGTACCATCATATCAGAGATTGTGTGCAGCAGAAGATCATGTTACTTTCATACATTCCCACGGAGGATCAAGATGTTGATATCTTGACGAAGGCGCTAACTAGGAGTAAATTCGAATACCACAGGGGCAGGATCGGGGTGGCAGATAATCCCTATCTTTTTGAGAGGGAGTGTTGATATTGCAACAAGATGATGATCTTAGCGAAAATAGTCGCCTTCACTAAGTGGGCCCGCAGGCTATTTTTGGCGCAAGTCTATTTTTAGACTATGTCTATTTTTAGACTATGTCTATTTTTAGACTATGTCTATTTTTAGACATGTCGATCATATTTTATGAGTTGCAGGATGCTATTTGTGGATGGTCGGTCAAGTTGAAAAAATAGATAGACTTCTATTTTTAGACATATTGGGCAGAATCTATTTTTAGATTGCCAATCTAAAAATAGATATGTCGAATATTATTAGCTCTTAATAATATTTGGACTATAAACATTATATTATTCTCTTGGAGCACTTCAGTGAAGTGAACAGATGTGGCACAGGAGCTGACAAAAGGAATTACGCTATTCCTAAGGGTTAAGGGGAGCTATTGCATGGATACTTCAGTTAGAACTCATGTGACAGAGTTTGGTGGAGTTATTGAGGTAGTTGATGGAGTTGTGTTCAGTTTAATTGAGTTAAACATAGTTGAGCTAGTTGTATCTAGTCTAACTGATTGATACACTAGTGAGAGTGGTGTGAATTAATTATTAATTAATTCACTAATTATTAACTCATTAATCAGCTGAAGAATACATCAGTTAACTATAGTGCATGGACAGTTTCAGTGGAGAGCAGTGTAGAGGTAGGTGAAAGAACACTGTGACTATCAGTTGTGACTATACTGTTGCATGATTTGCAACAACCAGTGATTGGAGATGCCAATGAGGATTGCGTGAGAAAGGCTAGACCAATTCTAGTTCATTTAGAGCCATTTTTCAGCAGTGATTGTGTAGTAGAGGCAGGTTATCAGGTGGCAGAGATTGGAGCATGTGATTTGCTAGATCAGACCTGATTAGTGTGTAGAAATTGGAGATTGTACTGAGAGCTTGGGAGGAGGTTTGTATAATGATTGTTACATGATCTCTATGACATATAATATACAGATAGTTGGGGGTTTTCAACTTTAAGCTTTCCCATAAAATACTGTGTTCATATGTGTGATTGTTTATGGTTTTAATGTGCACATGCGATTGTTTTTATTTCCGCAATTAATGATCAATGGTAGAAGAGATTCTGTACTGTGCATGAAGTTAAAATAGTGTGTGATCAGGAGAATATTGGTGTATAACATATCAGTTATCAAATTTATACAACTACGCAGGACGAAGACTGGATTAACCCCACGGCGGAAGGAGTGCTTTGCTGGGAAAAAGACAGTGAATGCTTTTCCGACTCTGATGGGGAAATGGAGAATTGGCAAGGCCAGTTGCATGAGGTTTCAGTGCTGCGATTTCTTTGAGTCACAAGGAGCTTCTGCTGTGTCTTTGCCGAGGTAAGAGACCTGCCCTAGTTTGGGGACTCGGGTGACATTAAGGAATTTTTACGCGCATTCAAAACAGAAGTTCCCAAGGAACTTAGGCTAGGGGTCCTTTTGCTAGCCCTGCATGGAGCGCATATGCGTTGGTGGGATAAGCATGGGATAATACTCTGAAATTGGGAGGAATGTCAGGATAAGATGACCCTGTGATTTGGAGCCCCATCTGGAAGACAGATCCCAAAGTTCCTTGGGTCAGAAGATCCATGCAGATATTTCCTTGCATGGGAAACACAATGGGGTGACAGGACGCGAAACGAATGGGTTCACCTGTTTATTCATGACCTATACCTGCGTCCCTCTGCGTGCTATCTAGATGCGAAGTAGCATCAACACACGTGCCATTGGGAGAATTTGCAGGAAGAGTTCCTGTATACATTCAGGGTGGAAGATGGCACAGGGGCGCTCGAGGCAGCTTTGTAGCACATGACCGCCTCAACTAAGGGAATATCACACCTGGTCATCACACCCGGATCGAGGGGTACGTTGGTACCACACACGGGTGAATTCTGGAGCCATAGCCTAACAGAATGGAAGACTGATCCCTGCACTATCCCAACCGCGACACTGGGCGGGATGCGTCTGGTGGCCAAGTTGCTAGAGCGGTACCTAGACTGCATTACAAAACACCTGGCATCGAATTTAATTTGGGGTACGAGAGCGTCATCCAAAGTTTGTAAATCCATGGGAAAGCCCTCAGGTACGAATAATGACTGTCAAACAACTACACATTGGTAAAAAGGGAACCTTACCATTACACAAAATAGGCAGCTGGAATTCAATGCCGTAATTTATGGTGAGTTGTTACCGGTTGATTGGGGGTACATTTCAAGTTAGATTTACTCTACCATTGGATGGCCCCGAACAATATAAGGACAATAGGATAACTCCGCTCAGGGCTCCATATTTTCTCTATACTCTACCTCTGTTATTCTCCTACTTTCTTGTCGGGATCTTTAGTGTTTTTTGCGAGTTTCCACTTTGGGGGGCCTATCCTTTTGTTTCTATGGAAGCCCCTAACCTACCAAATGCTTCGACACCTACCATTTTAGCGCCTGCAGACATTGCATTGAGAAGGTCCGGGGATGCCGAGATTGATAAGATGATTTCCCTATGGCTCCCCGCAGGGAAGATTGACTTTGAACCCTGTGCACAAGGGCACCAAAGCTACACGACGGGACTTCCCGACCTTTACAACCCTTGAATGATCGCAGGCCCCATCCGGACGGCTTCGGGAGATGCCACGAAGGATGATACGCAATTGGCACAGTACGCTATTAGAACTGGCGCAGTCGAGTCACAGCTAGTCCTGCGCATGAAAGGGACAGCTAACAGGGATACTCCTTCTCCCCGGGGGACGAAGCGATATAGGGATATGCTGCGACTTCTCCATAGTTCTAGACTACCTTCCAGCGAAATACATATTTGTTCGCTACCTTACACTATCGTGGTTGGTGACCACGCCCCAATAACTACGGACCTACAAGTAGACTTGGCACAACTACCCTGTGAAGTGTTATAGGATTTACACACCGATGTGCTGTGAGAGATCCATCATCGTGACCGGCATGTGTAGCAGAAGCTCAAAATAGTGGGTCATGAGCTCGACACAGTTCTCCCTGATGAAATCCCGGCATCAGCTCCGTCCTAGGCTACCATCCAAGGCTTGGTTGTAGCACTCAAGGCATCCCAAACTGAATTCCAAACCCTCAAGACTCGTATGGCCCGCCAATTATCCAAGTGTCAGGCCCAAGTACAGCCTACGATACCCCCAGAAGTACGGGCACAATGGGTTGCGTTGATCACATAAGCAACAGATATTATTAAGGGAAAGCTTAATCTGGGCACTCAGTTTCTCGAGGCGGCCATGAAGCTCTGGACAACGGTCGAGTTCAACCCGATGCTTTAGCATGTCAAGGAAGACTTACGATAGAAGGAAGCTTCTTTCGATCAGATTGAAGCTACCTTGCCTTCCCTCGTCCCTCCGCAACATATATCCCTCTTAAAAACCAGCAACACCTTCATATACATGATTTCAGATCTCCGATGCGCCAAGAATTTCATCGGAAAGCGCTTGAAGCCATGGGGCGATACCGCCTTCAAGATATCTCAAGATGCTCATGACGCCATCGCGTGCCTCAACCAAATATTGGAGCAGGTTACCACGGCTCCTAAGGGCCCTGCCTCTGTGAAGCTTGTCGATATCGCACAAAGAGCTGATACCCAAAGTCAGGAATTGTTACCTCTGCTCATCATTGCTTTCAATGCCTTGTGTGTGCAGATAGAGACCGCACCACCACAGTGACTTGGGACGAGTCATAAGATTGTGTTGGGGGACTGTTGGAACAGGGTCTCCTACAAGCTGCGAAACTGGTCCAATTTTGTATATTTTTTATTATATTTTGTCTAGCGCAGGGGTTTTGGGGTGGGTCAAAGCCCCAAAAGCATTGTAATGGGTCAAAGGGTAAACCTAGGGTCCAAAAACCACGGTTTGAAAATTGTAGGAAAGATTAGGCTAGATTGTTATAAATAGAGGAATGTTTTGGATTGTAAGTAGAAAATGAAGAGCTATTGATGTGAATTGTAGTTTAGTAAGTCTGTTTAGATTTTTGGGGAAGGAATATTGCTGGCTGTGTGCATGAAGATCTAGAGTCCCATTGTGTGCAGACCCTGCTACTATGTGTACAGGCTGGGATGGGTATTGTAAGAGGAAGTTGATGAATTAATGAATACGGAAGGCTGTTTGGGAACTGAATCTATGTGTATTGTTTATGCGAATCATTGGTAATTACTGTCTTATGCATATTCTGTGTTCATCTGTGAAAGTTCTGTGTAAGTGTTTTACTGTATCTAGATCTGTTCCATTCTATTTATGCAATGTTGAGCTACTGTCTTGAAGTATATGATTATTGAGCCCCATAGTACAATTAAACTTGCGCACATGGATGCGGAAAGAGGCCCATAAGTCCTGATCGGGGAGATCTAGACATCTCGAGGCAGAACGTAGCTCTGCTTGCCTTACCTATCCTTTCTCAAGGTGCAAAAACCTGGTTCCAGCACCCACCCATACTACTTCGGGTGAGACTTTGACTTGCGCAAGTAGGTCACTGCCGAAAGGGCCAGTAGTATAGGGGTTTGTTGGCAAAACTTGAACTCCGAACCTGGGTCGGGACCCCTCGAGCCAACATAAGCACAGACCAATATTAAAACTTATGGATTAGTAATGTGACACCTTAATATTTAATTTCATGCTCATCACTATATATGATATGGATCAAAGGTTAAAGGTACTTTCCATTAATGTTAGCACCTTTGAAATATACACATGACTACATACTTAAACCTTTAACCAATACCTTACACATATAGCCACATACAAGACATACGATTCATACTAATAGTCGATGTATATTTTAATACGTTTATAACATTAAGCATTTCACATCCTTCCAATGTTAGATTTTATATGTTTAATCCATAATTGGTTTGGGACGTGTGGGATAATGCTTGAATAGAGGTATGCATATTCATGTTTTTCATAAACACAACATTAACACATCACACTAAACATGTGACTACATCTACCTTGGTGTACAGGTTTGGTTAATTACTGAGATCATTTGGTTGGATCCAATAATGGATATTCACAAGTGTAATTCAAAACCCTAGGGATGAGTTGAATTCACATTTTTTGAATCTTTTTTGTTATTTGGTTTGACTAGGAAGTTGCTCTGCTACCTCACCATGTAACGTGATCCTTCCTCCTCTGTGATGGAGGTCTCAACACCATTATATCTAAGGAAATTGATAGTGCCCATTTCAACTATCATCCTTGTAGTTCAACTAGTAAAATGATTTCTCTTCTTCCCTTTTTTTTGGTGAGGTCTACTTAAAGATATCCTTTAATAGCTTCGTTGCTTTTTTTTGTTGGACGTCTAGTGTCCTTGGCTCTAACCTTTTCATGTATTGGGTGTTTTATGCAGTGATACACCAAATTTAAAACTTGGGATGGCTTTCATTCTTAGTATGTGATCTCTAGAGGTACCTTTAATCAGGTTTCTTAAACATTTCTATTGCTCATTGAATTGTGTATTACATTTCTTTATTTTTTTTTGTTGATATTATCCATTGAGCCAAACTAATTTAAGAATTTTTAGGCATGAGTGTTGGGCATAATGTCTCAGCCTGAATTTCTCCAACTATAATCATTTGACAATGGAATATTTTCCTTCATGGCTACCTTATATACAAATTTCACCAAGCCATTCATTGGTTTACATCTTTTGGGGAATAATGTTTTGAGCATTGGTGAATTTCCATCATGGGTCCTGGTAATTAGCTGATTGCAACTCATTTACAGTTTTTTCGGCTACAATTTTTCAATAGGAGTAAGGGTTTATGTTTATCAGTGGTTGTCATTGATGTTAACCCAAGTAGCACTATTGGGTTTTTTATTGGGCACACTAACACAAGTATTTATTATCAATCACTAGTACAAAATGGCTAATTTGTTACTAAAAAAACAACTAAAATTCGCATATAAACGACTATTTTTCGATCGGTGACCAATAGTAGCTAATTTACAGTATCTTATAACGCGACCAACTTTCGGTCGTTTTTAGCTTAGTCATTAATTGGTTATCTCAATTTTGTTATCTAGTTGTATATTTGGTCATTGATTTAGTCATTCATTTGGTCACTAATTTAGTCATTCATTTGGTCTTTCATTTTGTCACTGATTTAGTCATTCATTTGGTCACTGATTTAGTCATTCATTTAGTCATTGATTTGGTCATTAAATGTCACAATTAATGACCAAATACACAACAAAATATATTACTATATGATCACCCAAGAAAACCAATTAATGACCGAAGAACTATGACCAACATGTTGGTCATGTTATAAGATACTGTAAATTAGCTACTAATAGTCATATATATGAAAATTTTAGTCATTGTTTGAAACCAATTAATGACCAAAGAAATGTGACTAAATTTTAGTCATGTTATAAGATACTGTAAATTAGCTACTAATAGTCATATATATGCAAAATTTAGTCATCATTTGTAGTCACAAATTTATCATTTGCAATAGCCATTTATTCATTATATAAATGACTAATTTAGTAGTTTATATGAATTTCATTAATAATCATTCTAAATGACTAATTTAGTCGCATATTCATTTTATTTGTGTTCATTATTAATCGACATAAATTAATTTGTATGATTTAAAAAATGTCATACAATGTGCATGTTCATCTAATATGAAAACACAAAGTCGCATATTTAATTACAATACTAAACAACATCAAATGCAACTATAAATAATTTCAACCACATAAATTATATTATATGAAATGTTAAAATATTACAATATGAGTTTCCAACTTTATATTAGTTGGACTACAATTTACACATGAAATGATGTTTCATCACTTCAAAACATTATCATTGTGTTGTCAAGGCATTACAGCTGAATTCACCAACTCTGAAGACTTGATCATCAATCTTTATATGTTTGTCTTATGCGAGATATTGGTTCTAAGGGTATCACCAAACCAGTTCTCCTCTCTCTTTTTGCATTTGTCGCTCCAATGTTATTGCTCTTCTCTTTTTTCAATTCATGCTTCTTACCATCAATACTGATTTCATTTTCTGAAAACAAAATAAAATACAATGCACTGTAAGAAATGAAAAACAATGAACACTAGAATATAATATAAATTAGACTATAAATATTTTATACAACATATACCTTAACATCAACAATGTCAAAGCAATTTTCCTTCAACATCAATTTCTGCAAAATAAATGTCACGTTATTATTTCCCATTTCTCAACATGCTACATACGATAAATTGAAAATCACATAAAACCAAGAGCAAATCCTTTTCTAACCAATATAAACAAACAAACAATGTCTCTAATAAAACTTCATTATAATATTAGCAAATGAAAAGAGAGCTAGTGGAACCAACAAATGTGAGCACGAGCTAAAAACTAACCAACCATTCACTAGTCAGCATGAGAGATCACAAATAAACCACAAAATTGATCAGGCATTAAAATTGTGAGCAGACTACCTTGAAATTTTCTTTTTGAGAAATACCTCAAAATCCCCTCGTTTCTAATAAGCTTCTTGGCTATGTACCTCCATCCTTGATTTCCCTTGTTATATCTTGAATAAAGAATATCCCTTCAACAACCAATTTTGCGAGAATCCTACCAAGTAACTCAAAAGCCTTGTGCGCATCAATAGTATCATCCTCCAATGAAAATAGTACAATCTCCAATCTAGAAATATCAAAATTATATATAGTTATAATGTTGAAAAGTGTAACTAGGTAGGTCTTCCTTGTAATGACTATGTAACTAGCATTTGCACCGAGAGGTGCAAAGTAACGCCGAGGAGTGGGGAAAACAATAATTAAGTGAAATATATGGAAATTTTAGTTCCTATATATCTTTCAAAGAATGTAATAGGAGGTTAAAATTTAAAAGAAAGTTACACTAACATAAAGGAACACTAATATAATTGTCCCAGAATAATGGCATAGTAACGATGGTATCGAAGATCCTTCAATAGTCGCTCCAAGGAGATTGCTCTAGCTCTTCAAATGATTCAAATAACTATCGAAACTAAATATTCAAACCTGCTCTAAATCCATCATCAAAAGGTTTTCAATGTGCTAGAAAGGGGTATTTAAAGGTTTTTAAAAAAAAAAACTTTCAATTGCTGCTACAATACTGTTTTAAAGCTGGTCCAAAATTGCCTTCTAACAACTTTAAAAGATGTCATACAAACACCTTCAATAAACTGCTATACAAAAACACTCTATGAAGTAATCCATATAGAGAACACACCAATAGCCGAGAAGAGGGAAATGAAAAGTTTATCTGAAGTTACATTTTACTCTAAAAAATATTCATATCAAAATCTGTTAACGTCAAACCAAAATTTTGTAATTTTCAAGATCCTAAGTTCAGCACCAACTACCCAACAGCCTAGCAAACTTGACAAGAAGACCCTAACTATTCTTGTACACTATAAGACAAGATGGTCAACAATGTCATGAGTTATAGCAAGCACCTACAATTGTTTCAGCATGTCTTATCTTTTTAACTGATCCATCATCTTGAATTTGTCTAGCATTCTCTCAATCATCAAAATCAGCATTGTCAAGCTTTAAAAATATAACATTCACTCCAATCTAGAAACAAAAATATGCATTCACAACTCAACTTACCCAGTATTCTGCTGGCCTCATTCTTAAGTTGTAAGTTGATGCCATACTCATGCAGTAAGCTCCCGCGTCATGGACCACCATTCCTGCCCACTGAAAGAGGATGACCACTCAAATTTAAGCCACAAGTGTATACCTTCAAAGAAGCATCACAAAATAATTCTAAAAACAATTAAATATCATATTGGAAAATCAATTCCTTCTCATCATGCAAGTATATTATGTGTGATAATTATTGTCCTGTAACTAACCACCATTTATGGAGTTGGAAGTTCCATGTCCTTTCCTAAAAAGTCTGCAGACTCGCAGACAGGCCCAACAACATCAAAAGTTTGAATTTTTGCCTTTGGGGCAGGTGGAGAAATTAGCTCAATGCGTTGTGTATCAAGAAGAATATCAATTAGAAACATCTCAAAATCTCAAAATCATTTTATGATTCATATCACAACTTTCAGACTGTGTGCCTATCATGAGAAAGAATGGTCTATTTAGTATCTGGGAATCTCAATACCAGTAATATTTCCTGTCAACAAGGAGACTACAAAAGTAGGACAAATTATCCCTTCTATATTCATTTGGAAATGATCATCCCTTCAATCATGCATCATCAAAAAAAGTTGGGTTTTCCCCAAGTCAAATTTATGTACTAACTTGGTAAGCTCCATAAAGGCTAGGCCTAATAAGCTCTACCATGCTCCCATCGATTACAATGAAGTTCTTGTTACCATTCTAGCTCTTCAAATGATTCAAATAACTGTGGAAACTAAATATTCAAACCTGCTCTAAATCCATCATCAAAAGGTTTTCAATGTGCTAGAAAGGGGTATTTAAAGGTTTTTTTTTAAAAACTTTCAATTGTTGACACAAGACTGTTTTAAAGCTGGTCCAAAACTGCCTTCTAACAACTTTAAAAGATGTCATACAACCACCTTCAATAAACTGCTATACAAATACACTCTATGAAGTAATCCATATAGAGAACACACCAATATCCCAGAAGAGGAAAATGAAAAGTTTATCTGCAGTTACATTTTACTCTAAAAAATATTCATATCAAAATCTGTTAACATCAAAATCTGTTAATGTCAAACCAAAATTTTGTAATTTTCAAGATCCTAAGTTCAGCACCAACTACCCAACAGCGTAGCAAACTTGACAAGAAGACCCTGACTGTTCTTGTACGCTATAAGACAAGATGGTCAACAATGTCATGAATTATAGCAAGCACCTACAATTGTTTCAACATGTCTTATCTTTTTAACTGATCAGGGAAATCTGATTTTCTCAAATGATAATTTTACATGTTTAGCTTGTATGCTTCTGGGTTCTATGATTACACCTCAGTTTTGGAGGGTGTTGTAACGGACTGGTGACAAGTTTTTGTAGTGTAACTCAAGGATTCTTGCATTTTATAACGTAACCTTATCCTGTTTTGACTCATCATTATACTTTTCTTACATTTTACGGTGTTGCTCTGGGAATCTTTCATTTTACAACCTAACTTTGTCCTGTGCTGGCTCATTATTATATCTTTTTCAGTTGGAAAAGGAAAATACTGAGCACACCTGAAATGCTTGGTTAAATTGGAAGATTGTCTGCATATAAAAAACAGAAAAGAACCTAATTCATTTGATGAGTGACTTAACATGATTTAAAAAATTACCTTACCTAGACCATAGGAGTCAAGGGGCTAAAGGGTCGGGTTATTCAAATGACCATATTCGCTAATCAGGTATAGGATTTTTAGAGGCAAAAGCTTCTGTGAAGATGGAACTAGTTGAATTCTAGCATAGAGCAGGTGGTTCTTATTACTAAATCGACAATATCATGCTTTCACATCAATTCTTTTTCTCTATGTGAAAAGTTAACAAGAGAGGCTCTTTGGAAATGCATAGAAATAGATGAAAAATAACTTAATAAGTGAATTCTCATCTACTGTGTTATTGTGGCCTGCAATTGAAGAAGGTAGTACAGGACCTTGTTGTTAATGGGGATGGAAAGTCTTTCCCAAAGTCAAAAAATTTGGCAGCATTAACAACAACTTCAAGAGAGCCCAAGGTTTGCTCGGAATCCTTACTATAACATATGTAAAAGTTAATTTAGTTTCAAGTTGCTAGGATATAATTATCTATGAATACATAAAATGTTAACACTTATGCTACAGAAAAGCTAAAATTCAATGCCTGAAATGGATCTGACTACAGATGTTTACTGAAATGGACTTTGATAAATATAGAGCTAAGCTTGAGCTGCAATATTGTTTTGTTCATCACTAAATACGTGTAATAGATGTCTATTTTTAATTAACATCTGAGACTGAAACTTCAATGTAAAGGTTGATGTCAGCGAAGATGAGGGAAAAGAGGAAATTTATGGTGTTAGACGAGGACAGCATGAGGACTGCTTCTATAATAGGTCAAGTGATGCAGATGAGGATGAAAAAACTGTTCCAAATCTGCGAACACGTTTTGATCTCCAAAGGGAATTGGAGTAAATATTTAAATCTTACAAGAGTGTGTGACATTGTGATTCAAACATAGAGATTGTTCTAATTTTTCCATAAAATCAGCAAGAACTAAAATCGATGCTACGCAACACGAAGGAAGGTGTTCAGTCGATGCAAATGGAATGGAATAAACAATTGTAGAATCTTGGTGAGCTTTGCACAAACAGTTGTTATTATTTGAACCACGCTTTTCTACATTCTTCAATTTTCACTGTATTTCTTTTCTGCACAGGAAAGCATATGTATGGACTAGCGCAGGCTGCAGCAGGCTACCACAAAGTTCTAGAGGAAAATCAACAACTATACAATCAAGTTCATGATCTGAAAGGTGTGCTTCCTGTTCGTCTGTCATAATGTTATAGTTTAACTGACATGTCTCAAAAATATTATAACGGAGTAGGAATTAGGAGTCCCTTTAAATTTTATATATCAAATCTGTTGCATCTTTATTCCCAATACAGTGCGAATGAATAGTTTTAGCTAATTCGATGTGGGGGGAACATATCCACGGCTTGTAGTAGGAACATAAAAGGCCAAAAAATGCTAGAAAATGGCAGTTTACTGTGCATTTAAAGAAGCTTGTGCTCCCACTAATTGGGAAGTTGGAAACAAGGTTGGTTCAATAGAGTAGGAGATGGATGAATGAACTGGGTAAGATTGCTTCCATACAGGTTCAGATGTATGAACAACTTATCTATGCTCCATCTTCCTGTGATTGTGGGCTCTGTGTTTGAATTGAGTGTTCGACCTTGCCTCGGGCCTGGAAGATGAGAATTAGCAATTCTGGAAGAGAATATCAAATTATGTAATCTGATTTTACTCTGGCCTCTTCTTGCATGGTGTTGTGTTATCTTATTCTACTCATAAAACATAAACTTAGAAGTTGAGGCAGGGCATACTTGCTTGACCAAGCTGGTAGTGAAAGCACAACAGATGCCATTTGATAGGATAAGAAATTTATGCTGAGTCTATGTTTCTTATTCTTCTTAGGAAGCACAAGGGTGTATTGCATAGTCAGACCATTCTTGCCTGGCCAATCCAACTGTCAGAGTACAATGGATTATATTGGGGAGGATGGTCAAATTATGATTGCAAATCCCGCAAAGCAAGGAAAGGATATACGTAAATCATTTACATTCAACAAAGTATTTGGAGCATCTGCTACTCAAGGTTGGCTCTCTTTTTAAAGTGTTGAAAACCTTTTACATGATTGTAAGGTGAAATCTCTTAAATCATAACATTATTCATGTTGAATTGCACAGGAAGTGTTTTTGGATACTAGGCCATTGATCAGATTTGTTCTGGATGGTTACAATGTTTGCATTTTTGCATATGGGAAAACAGATTCTGGAAAGACATACACAATGGTAATAACAATTATCTTCTAGTTGGTCAATTGCAGTTTGAAGCACTGTCTTGCAAAACTAATAAGGTAATGAGTTCACTGCTGAAGAAATTCTTGCCTAGAAATACTTTGCTCTAATTTTTGTGCCTTGCTTGTCTAGACTGGTCCTAACTTCACATTTTTCTGGGGTGATCTTTGCTTCTAGAGCTGAACTGAATATGGACATCAGTCATCTTGTCAATTGTAGGAAAGAGGCTTATGATTATATCCTCAGTCATATTTTCCATTGTACTTTCCGAATTCAGTGTATTGAAAGGGAAGGATCTGCAAAGAAGTTATGCTGCCTACTGTTGAGTGATTGCTTTTTTGGATCCCATTTTGATTTTATTTCATGGTCGAGCTGTTAGGTCCATTTGGAAGCTTTACAATCTACAATGATCTTAGTTCCATCTTCAAAATTTCTCAACAACACAATATTATGAGGGCTATAATTTAACCGTTGCCCTAATATGGTATATCTAATAACGACTGCTCACACAGACATTCTATGAGTTCTGATTATGTGTATTTTTCTTACTTGCAACAGTTGAACCTTGCCTCTTTATATCTAGTTAGTTTTGTATATGGTATTGTGGCTTTGAAATTATCATTGTCTATATCATTGGGCCTTCCTTTCGAAATTTCTTCTTAGATGGAGACTCTATTGTTCATTCAAGACTTCTCCCAACAATTATTCTTAAAACTAAGTAGGCTCTGCCAAGCCAAAATATTTACATTTGTTCAAGATATTCCCAACTATGATTACTTAACTGCCTGGGCTAGGCACATTTGACACCTGCTGGTGAAGATATGTTATCACACATTAAAAATATTCTATCACTCCACCCTGAAATGTAACAAAATTGACAATTCAGCAGCACAAGAGCGCTTCACTTATTTTCAAATATTTGACAACTCAGCAGCACAAGAATCCAGAGGTTTGTGCCAGATTAATCTCACAAAATCAACCTGCAGGATGCTATAGAGCTTATTCTGCACACAACCATTTTTTCAGTTTATGCAGAATTTGTTGAAGCTGTGTTTTCTAATTCATTCTAAAATTATGGGTAAAACTGAAAAAACAGATTAGCTTATAACCTGTGATCAATTTTTCTCATACTAACAAAATTTTGATCCCGTAGAGAAGGAAACTGCCTCGGCACCTCAACAGGCAGAAAATGTTTCACATAAGGGTTTTGAATGCTTGCAGCATATTAAGAAAAAATGGCCACATGAAGATTTGAGAGGTTGGTTCTTATGCTTCGGCTCCAAAGGAAAGTCTAAAATGCCAAAGGGTCAACTGGTGGAAAGTTGAAAGAGGGAATTTATTTACCTATTAATGCCCTGTCTTGCTTTCAAAAAGTTGGTCTCAGAGCCCCCTCAACACTTGGTGATGTTCCTGCTGACTCCTAAGGTGATTACAGAGGACAATTGGGGTTCTTGAATGACGTATTCCAGATATCAAAAAAAAGAAAGGATACCTTTATATATGAGGTTGTTGTTCAAATGATTGAAATATACAATGAACAAGTTCATGGTCTTCTTGTTTCAGATAGTTCCAATAAAAGACATCCTTCTTGATCATATGGAGTTGTCTTTCTTGTTTTTAAATCTTTGGATTTCAGTTTCTCAGAATAAAATAATCCTTGACTCATAGCACATTGGAAATCCGCAACAATTCACAGCAGAATGGACTCAATGTGCCAGATGCAAATCTAATACCCGTTGCATCTACATCTGATGTGATGGAGTTAATCAACCTTGGACACAAAAACCTTGTGGGAGCAACTACTCTGAATGATCGGAGCAGCCGTTCGCACAGGTTTTAAACACAATCTTCGGAGAATTTAAATAATACTGGTCTCTCTTGAAACCTATCTTCAAACAATAAAAACATTGTTTTGTTTGCAGTATTTTGAGTCTTGACAGTGCATGTTCAGGGCAGAGATCTTACTTCTGGAACAATTCTTCGAGGGTGTCTTCATCTTGTTGACCTTGCTGGAAGTGAGAGAGTTGACAAATCCGAGGCCACCAGAGATAGGTTAAAGGAGGCACAGCATATTAACAGATCACTTTCAGCTTTAGGAGACGTTATTTCTGCTCTTGCACAAAAGAGTTCTCATGTTCCTTACCAAAATAGCAAGCTCACACAACTGCTTCAGGATTCTTTAGGTAACAAATTCAATATTTTCCTTGATGAATAGTTATGGAAGGAAACTACCACTTTTCTCTAGTCTGGGGTGGTAATGATGTTGGACTTTTTTCTTAAGGTGGACAGGCAAAAACTCTAATGTTCTCTAATGTTTGTGCACATAAGTCCTGAATTAGATGCACGTGGGGAGACAATCAGCACTCTAAAATTTGCAAAGAAGGTTGCAACCGTTGAACTTGGTGCTGCACGTTCCAACAAGGAAAGTGGTCAATTTAGGGAGCTGAAAGAACAGGTTTGTGTTAGAATGATTCTTGAAAAATATGTTTCTTTCTGAATGATTGTCTTATTTGTTCTCCATGGATCAAAAGGACTAAAAACAAGGGATATTTTGGTCTGTTTGTTTGAGGACCTATGAGTAGTTGAAGAATCTTGATAATGAATGTTGTCCTCTAGAGCACTCAAGAGTCAAAGGTTTCCTGATCTTTGATGTTGCAGATTTCTAGCTTGAAGAATGCACTAGCAAAGAAGGTAGCAGAAATTGAGCAGAGAATGAGGATTGGTGTCTCACCAATAACTAGGGATTCCAGGAACAATCCTGAAATACAAAGAATGAGGACTGGTTTCTCACCAATGCATCAACAAATGCAGACCATTTTGTGATTATATATGTAAACAATCCAATGATATTATCCAAAAAGTGATCGATATTTTTTCAGGCTTTTAAAAGCTCGCACAATATATAATTGGAACAAACTTTTATTACTAGAAATCAATCAATTACTTATACATACCACTAAAAGTGGCAAAATCTCTATAACCTTTGATCACCTTGAACATCAAGCACACTAAGAACCTTGAAAATGGAGTCTAATAACATCGCCAAAGATCTAAAATTGACAAAGCACAATTTAATGATTATTGATTAGTCAAAATTACCATGTGGGTCAACTACTCATGTCAAAATGATGGTATATTGGATTAGGTGTGGGTTGCACTTTCATTTGAAAGAGTGAACACAACATGGATAAAGAACATTGACTACACTAGGAACCTCGACAATGGGGTTCTAATAACATGGCCAAAAATCCAAGAAAGTTGACTAGGTTGGCCTTAGCCTAAAATAGTCAATATTGAAAAAATACAATTTCTTGACACCTTTAAAGGGTTCATGGAAAATATATAACATACTCTATTCACATTGAAATTGAAAAGAACTCTCAGAACTAATTTGGATTTTTTAAAGGTAATATGGCTTGCCATCCATTGAAAGAAACATTAAAACACTCTCAAAATGATTCACTATAGGTTGTTTAACAGGTGACACTCACACAGCATCTGGAATAAATAACCTACGCACCTTAAAATAAAGTATTCTTTCAACTTTTGAGATGGCAGGTTGATAATTAGTGTTGCAACATTCTTTCACTAGATCCACTGTTTTGCAACCAGTCAAAAGTTTACTCCCATTAATTTGTTGTTCAACCTATTTTACGCTCTTAATAGGACTAGAGCCTTTAGTGAGAGTCGATGGTTTAGCAGAACAAATCAAAGGAATAATCTCATTTGCACCCTCACTTGTCAAGATATTTTGAACGTATGAAAATCAATAATTTGCAACTGTTGTATTCAAATAAGCCACACATTGATTTTGTTGGACTTCCCAATAAGGATATGAAACATTGTCTCTAGTTGTGGACAACAAATCACATTGCGCAGGTATGGTGCTAGTGAGCTCCAACACTAAACTACCATTCCACTTACTATATATGTTGCTGCTTCAAAATATTGAAAGCACAAAGCCTTGATATGACTGGGACAATTGAATTTCGAAAGAAAGGGTGTAAGGGAGAAGGAGAAAGCAATGGATTCAATGCATCAGGAGAAACACTAGGGGAAGAAGGCACAAGAAGAACATTTATTTCTGCTTCCTTTTGGATTGCATCTGGATCAATTGAAATGGGTTGCTTTGTATCTCTGGCATTTGGTTTTGCCTTTGATTTTGGCATTGATGGTAATCTTACCAAAAAATGGAATGCATCTCATTTATGTTAGAGGCGAGTGCATATCTGTGGAACAATCATCCCCAGTTGTAGCTCCAGGTTCTTATGTTGTTTATGCTTGAGCTGTTGAGTAAAATTACAATTAGTTTGATAACCAATTGGGACATGGATGGCAATATGGGTGGTGGGCCAAGGAGCTAAGGATATATCTAAATATTTATCATATTGTATGTATTTGCCACTTCATAGTTGCATTCACCATAATAGTCTTCATGTTGATAGGTCTTCTACTGAAAACACTGATCTTGATCAGTTTGTAAAAATGTCTTTTGTTTCCAATGAGGGGATGATAAAGTGGAAAATGTTGGCACTGAATCTAGAGATTTATATGTCTTAGATTAGTGATACATTCTCATTTGAAATTGGAATAAATAATGTTCCCATTGGAGAGGGTATTTATGGCTTAGTCGATTTCATCCAATATGGTGAGATAGACAAAAAAGTTGGATGCTAGAAACCCTTTCAGACTAGCCAATCAAGTGAAGTGATTCAGAGAAAGGCTTCTAAAATATGCCAAATTCTTTCCACCCATATATTATTTACAAAAATATTAGTAAATATCATATCATGTTTCTTATAATCTATGCTAAGATGAACTACCAGAGAAGTAGAGCAGAGCAGGTGGTGTCAATTGACCGAGTCCACCAATGAATAATTTAAATTTAAATTTGAGTGTTACCCTAATCCATGAAATCGTATTTTTAAATTGTCTGAATTGAGTGAACAGATGAGTTAATTAGATCCGAGTTAGTACTAGCCTTGAAGTGACAAGGCCTTCGGTCCTATCACTGCCATCCTGTTCATATTCTGCCACCCAAAACACACCTGGAACCCTGTAATCAAGTAGTAGTGGTAGCAGAAGCCAGCAAAGAAAATTAGTGCCTACTTTTGCTGTTCACACCCAATAAGTTTAACAATCTTTATGGGGCAAGAGGTATGCAAGTTGAAAATTTTATTATTATGGATGCTCTGCCCTGAGCACAAAGACCGTGCAGTATGAATAGAGATATATAGACCTGAAGCTGAACTCTCAAGCTTAGCAAGTTATCCAGCGTGTATATATATATATATATATATATATATATCCAATGCTCTTTCACTGTGTTTACACCAATCCCAATATGAGAAGGGTGAGCACTTTTTTAGAAAAAAAACCTCTTTTATTCTTTTTTTGAGGTCTGAGGGTTTGGTTGTTTTTCTTGGGTTTTGATTTAGTGGGGCTGTTTATAGAAAAGTCTGGTGTGAGAGCTTGGCTTTGGCTTAAATATTTGCTACCCATTTTTATGCACACGAGGGCCATTCAGTGGCCTCAGAACCTTCTACCCCAAGTGGATTTCACCACTCATTTTCCAAATGATTAACCAGTCATCAAAGCCCAAGGAGAATATTTTATTTTGAATTTTTTTTCTTCCCATGTTTTTAAGGTTGTGCAGGCTCAACTGTTGAAGTGGTCTCTCAACAAATACTTTGTGTTTGGTGTTCTTACTTGAAGAACAAGGCTGCAGAACTGTGCTAGAGAATGAAATATATGAATAACTGGCTTGCCTTCTCTCTGTCACCACACTTAGAAATTGATGTTTCAGCTTCTGCAGATCAGTCTGCACATCCACAACAGTTATCTTCAGTGCCCACTACTTTTAACTGCTTGCAGGCTGCTCAGATGCCCTGTTCTACTCTCACTTATCAGAGCTATGGAGTTAACAGTGAAACCGGGGGAAACTCATTCTCTGCACCAATGCCCATTTTCTCACATAAGGCTAGCTCTCCTATAACATAAGGGAGGAATCCATGATAAGCCTACAGATCTGTCCTTCAAATGCTAAAAAAACAGAATTTCAAAATAATATTGTTTTTGTCTTTTAAGATTTAAAATGGAAAGCTAGGTAAGACCTAGTTCCTAATCCCTGGGCTACAGAATCTAGGCAACAAACAGAACTTTAAAATTGATGAAAAATATATGAGTCATCACAAAAAAACCACACAGCAAGTGTTATGAGTCAATAATATATCCAATAAATATGTAACAGTGCTATCTCCTAATAGATGGAACATTTGAAGACAATGTGCTCCCCCAACTTGATCTCTTGTAAATCACATAGCTGAAAATTCCATTTGAGGTGTGTGATGCAGTGACCTATCTCAAACCAAAGCTAGTGGGAGCCCACTCTGAATGAAACAAGGGGAATCCCATAGGTCTATTAGAGGGCAGCGTGTTGGCTACCCAAAGTAGCCCTAGACGAGATATCTTGAAGAACGAAGAGCAGTTGAAGGTCGGATGAAGATAGGTGGCGAAGTGCAAGAGGGATCCAAACCTTATCTAGCTTCTTTCGATACCCGGTCCAGAGATGTCTAGCCTTGTACATACAAGAGGCCATGAGACTTCGCACTTGAGAGCACTTGAGTGATGGAGGAAATTAGTGGTTTCTGGAATTATGTAATGATTTTCATGACATTATAGTTGGTTTTAATAAAAATAAAAATAATTAATAGTTATAATTATCCATAAAACATTTTGACTCTGTTAAACTACATAAAACTAAAAAAAACCAAAACAAAAATAAAAAAACAAAAAAAATAATATGTATATAGAATCTGTGATAATCACATGTAAGCATATTTTGTCAAAGCGTTTAGAACAAGAACCACACTGGCTGGCTCTAAACGCGTCGACAAAATATTCTTAGTTGTGATTATCACAGAAAGATTCTATATACATTTTATGGACCACAAAATCCATATTCCTAATAAAAATAATAATAATTATATTTAGGACTTGTCCAAGTAGTGGACAACTTCACTCAAACAATGATTTTCTGGTAGGAATTCAATGAATTTTATTTTTGTTTCCAAAAATAATGAACTTGGGAGTATTTGAATCATTTTTTGAATGTTGTAAATGGATTCAACACTCTCAACAACCCCCTTGAGCACCTAAAATTCCGAAACTTCACAACTATAACTTGGATTTCTAAAAATTTCCACAACATTTCGTCAAAATCTATCCAGTGTAGAGAAAGGATAAAATCTCTTTTTACTTTATATCTTATGAGATTTGATCTTTTTCCATACTTGATAGATTCATAGTTTAAATGAATCTCAGCTAGTTAAATTAAAATTCTAGAAATCCAATTCCAAAATCAACAATTTGATAATGTAATAAATTCAACAAGCTTAAAAACCATTCCTAGTTAATTATAAAAAATTAAAATTTACACTTCCATCAAATAATAATAATATTTTCCAAACCCAAAAAGGTATTTTCCAATAAATGGTTAATTATATATATTAAAAATAAATAGTTTCATGTTCCGACAATATCGCTGGGACAAAATGACAGACAAAAAAATCAAAACGCTAACTTTCCTTGCCTGCGACTTAAACACGGTCCCAAAAACCCTACTTCGTAGTTCAACATAGTGCTCCTTGAGGCCCTCGTTGATTAATAAATAATAATATTGTTCTAAGTTAACAGTGTTGTTAGCATTAAGGTAATAAGTGTAATTGGCTTTGAATTTGGAGTTGAATGCGCTTTTTCCTTCTGCAGGACTGTCGCTTCAATTATAAAAGTTTTAAATTCTTTACTGATTAGATTTCAAACGTTGGGTTTTGGGGCCTTTGTTTGGAACCCTCATAGATCGTTAAGTGTGTTGTACTTTCTTTTTCTCTCTGTGAAATTTTAAAATTTGGACACAGTGGGCCCTAGAAATGCCAACTCCCATTCCATTCGCAATTTGAGTTGCATGTTGTGTCACAATTTTTAACTTTCACGTCAATTAAGAAAATTGATGATCATACTTTTTATATCATCAACTGAGGCCTCAGTTTGCTTGTTTTTATTTGTGGTTGACGCCTATTAGCATAATCTCCCATAAAATAAAAAAATAATAGTGGATAAAAGAACCCGAAGCCATTATAAACAAAATATTATGAAAGAAGAACACAATACCCAATTTCTCAATTGAAGCCCTCATTCTATGTTTCATAAGGTCTATTGTTTCTTAATAGAGTGCATTTCAAGCCCTTTAAAGGAGAACCCTTCAAAGAGATTTTAATCTGTCTCTGGCATCATCTCGAAATGTCCATTGCGTGCCTGAACCTTTATTATCTTCTAAAATTATAGTTATGGCTTGTTACTATCCATAAATGTTTTGATACCATGTTCGTTCCAGAAAATCTGCATGGAACGTAATAACACAACACCATTAATTGCAACTACGATTTTGTAGCTTGTAACTGAAAAATGCTCTGATCCATTCTCAACCATGATGAGAACCATGAGAAACCCTGCCAATACCAGAACTTTGTAGAGAAAATGGTAGAATCGCTTCAGCTCATTTCTTTTCTATGGCCTCCTTTATGGTACGAACTATAAACATAACAACCAGAGAAACTGCACTGGGCAGCAAACCCAGCAGTAAAATCACACCAGCAAATCCACTGGCACGATTTTCATAAACTGCATGATATATCTGACTAAACACTGCTCCACTCAGACCCACATATCATTTCTTTGTGGAATAAATATTCCTCGAAGATGGCGGTTCGTGACTAACCTTATGAATCTGGTTCCATGACTTTTGTTGTCTGAGACTGGAGGCCTTGTCTCAGAAGAAACCAGGTCTTTTCCACCATTCAATCCATTTTTGACGATTCTATAAAGGCGAAGGGGGTGAATATTGGGCACACTGTGTTTCTTACAAGTCTGAATCTGTCGGGCAACTTGATTTTTTCTCAAAATATGTTCGGACGGGACTCTCAGGCCGTTGAAGAATTCAAAGAAACGGTCACCAAATTGATGGTAATTGGGGGAAAGCCAAACCTAGTTGACTACTTTCCTTTTCTGCAAATTTTGGACCATTAGGGCGTGAGCCACGATATAACCAAGAATATGAGTATTATATTTGGGCTGCTGGATCGATATGTAGAGGCTCGCATCTAGAGTAGAAGAGAGGGCAGAACTGATGACAGCAGTGGCAAGGCAAAAGACTTTCTGGACATTTTACTTGAAATTAATAGATATGAGAGGGTAGAACTAATGACAGCGATGGCAAGGCAAAAGACTTTCTGGACATCTTACTTGAAATTAATAGATATTAAGCACCCCGAAATGGGGCAGCTAACAGAAACATAAAGTAAGACTTCCAAATTGCCTCCCCCTGTGATGAGTGTCAATTGCCAAAATCAGAGTGGTATTGAGTTGGCAAATGGTATCCAAGGAACCACTTCCTTTTAGTTCCTCTTCACATGAGACTGTGTGGATTTCTGAATAGTTATCATTAGTGTCACTCTGTGCATCCGTGTTGTGCAACATTTCTCAGAAACCATCCTGGTTCAAACTAGGCATCAATATCACACCACCCAGGTTAAAAGCTTTAACAACAGGATTTCTTAACTCTAATGTGAAATTAATACCGAGGATGTAAATGAAGAGAATCCTCCGAAGCAAATCAAACCGGTAAATTGCCATAGTGTCGATGCAGGGGCCTCAGAAACAATGATAGCAGGGGAAGCTAGATATTGTAGAGGTTGTCGAATAATTTGATGGAATCATATAATCGATGAATGTAAGACCGTCTATGTAACAATCCCATGCATCCACTCATTACATTATCTGGACTGTGGTATTCAATATAGTTGCAACTTGCAGTATGCAATGTGAAACATCCTCTCATAACATTGTTTAGAATGTGGTATAATGTGTAGTTACAATCATTCTCCAGTGACAACCTAGAATGCATAATCATCTCTATAGCAGTTGCAGGGCACTTAAATGCACTTTGTAGCATAGGTGATCTTCTACATAGCAGGTCAATGAAGTCTGAAGCAACACTTTGTAG
This sequence comes from Pinus albicaulis, assembly GCA_034641835.2. Lineage (NCBI taxonomy): Eukaryota > Viridiplantae > Streptophyta > Pinopsida > Pinales > Pinaceae > Pinus > Pinus albicaulis. The sequence continues at coordinate 1,672,430,090 of CM076575.1, read as the reverse complement.
CTCCTCTTTTCTACAAAAAGTGGGATGACTAACTATAAAATGACACTAGGTTGAGGGAGTGGCGCCTTTTTATTAAGGCAGTCTGAAAGAGACCATTTTGGGAAAGGGAAAATTCCATACTGCCTTGGATTTTCCCTAAGTAGACATCCATTACTTGAAGAAGCCCTTTTGTGAAGTGTGCTACTGCATGGATTTTGGAAGCGACTATTTGAGGCAAAAGCAGCATCTATATAGCTGTGGATTTGGCCTGAGTTGGCATCCATGCCTTCTCAGATGAATTCCTTTTTAACATACTTATTTTCTGGGTTACTCAGCTACAAACTACTTCCTGCTAGCATTTACATTTGTTCTTCAACATCAGTATCCAGTTTAGTTTGTTCTTTGCTATTAGTTTGTAATTATTCAAGTTTTTGCTACAGTTGGGGCCTTCTTAATTTCCAATTATTGGTTTGCTTTATTTTTCAGATTTCAGATATAGTTCCGGAATTTTTGGATTTCAAATTTCAGTTATAATAGCAGAATTATGGGTTGGCTCACATCAATGGTTTGCTTTATTTTTCAGATTTCAGATCTAGTTCCGGAATTTTTGGATTTCAAATTTCAGTTATAATAGCAGAATTATGGGTTGGCTCACATCAATGGTATCAGAAGAACCCCATATGACAACATATTCATATCAGATTTTTAGTTACAGTTTGGGTTATTTATTTATGTTCACCGATCTGTTTATCTTTTGAGCAATTGCTGTGCTGAAATCCCTATTATTTAGTTGTGATTTTGAGTGTTGGACCCACTACAAATCAAAATTTCATAATCTGCTTTGCTTGATTTTCCAATGTTATCAATGAAGTTACCTCTGTTATTGCTGAATTATCACTGTTATTGCATAAATTTTATGTTTTTGCTGTTGTTGTTATGTTCAACCCACTAGTAGTCCAGTGTTAGTGCAGTACTTGGGTCAACCTCCTGTTATTACAGTGTTAGTAAATTCCTTGGGTCTATATCAGTATTGGGCACATAATTGTCAGGTCCCTAAAAAAATAGGTTCATAACATCGAAACTGTGGTAGTTTATGATTGTCTGCTGCATCACGTTTTGAAGATTTGCTCAGTGCCCGCACAATAGACAGGAAATCAATCTATTTTTAAATTGGTTTATCTTATAGACTTATACCTATAGTCAGCAGAGAACATATAAATAATAAAGCATATAATAATGGATGGCATTGAGACTACACACAAAAGACAAGAGATAGGAAAACAATAGACTTACATGTTCATTGAGACCTTGAAATTCTGAAGAGTTAATGATAGCCAAAGCAGGAGCCAAGTAAACAAAGGAACCTCCCTGGACTAATGGTAACCTTGAACCAAAATATGAATGCAACAGTGTTGTCAATCCAGATACCATAAGCACAGTAGATATCACCCTGGAAGTGTCATCTTGTTATAATGGTAACTGTCATTGGAATCTTGCTATTGCATATAGACTGCTAGCTATTTAGAGTATGAAGGAAAAATAAAGTGCAGTAAGTAAGAGAATAATATAAGCTACTTACATCAGTCCCACCCATTTCTGGTACAATAACTAACGGTATAAGAACAAGTGAACCAGCTATTGACAAGTAATGTTGAATCCCATATAGGAAAATTGGAACTGCAAGTTAATATATCCACCAATATCATAAGAAGCAAAAAGGCAACAAATCACCTATTTTCTGTAGAATGTAAATTTTGTGTTACATTTAAAAAAAAAAAAATATGTTTTGTTCAAGGACATTGATGCTCACCCATGGTGACAAGTAACATTAAATAAACATCTAAATGGAATCCAAAGAGATAAAGAGTATGAAAAAAACAACATATATAAGAAAATGCAAAAACTGAGTTGTCTCATCAAAAAAATTAAGGTTGTGAAGAAGAACATCTAAAAAAATCAAAAACCTTGAGAAAACCTGATACTTATAATAATTGAAAGGTATGATAATTGCAAGGGGTGCAATTATCTACCTTCAATGAATACATGCTAATAAATCATTACATCAAAATAGCCTTGCACCACCTACCAATGCAAGTAAGGCAACTGAAACTCTTTTTCAAGAGTAAAATATAGGCTTTACTCCTTATGTTCACCGCATTATTTGACTTAAAGAACTAATATGCTATTTTAATATGCGACCAACAATTACTTTTCAATCAAAATTTTGTGAATCTGACAACCAATTTCAAATAGGCATAAGCACTATCAAATTGCATATCGAAACAGCAAAAATAGAAAAGATCGGCATCCAAGAATGCACGAATGTCTATGTAACAATCCCATGCATCCTCTCATTACATTATCTGTAACATGGTATTCAATATAGTTGCAATATGCAACCTGAAACATCCTCTCATAACATTTTTTGGAGGATGGTATACTGTATAGTTGCAATCATTCTCCAGTGACAGCCTAGAATTCATAATAATCTATATAGCAGTTGCATGGCAGTTAAATGTGCTTTGTAGCATAGATGATCTTCTATATACCAGGTCAATGGAGTCTGAAGCAACACCTTGAAATGTATACCCTATTTAGAATGCACAATGTATAATGGTAGCTCAATGCTATCATTTGTTAAATTCTAGAATGAGTAAGCATTGATCAACTATTACAGCCCTCCAGCTAATGTAAAGGATCATTTGTGGAAGTAAATGGTACATCAGCCTGGAACTGAGCCTACACAATGACTGATTGTGAGATTAGTAGATATAGGAGATACTCTCCTGTTTCTTAGAATTTGCAGTACGATGCATTGTCATTATTCTAGTTCCCTGTCAGCAGGTACCCAGTTCAAATCTCCGTTCTAGATGCACTAATCTACACCAACAGGTTTACTAGAGATGTCATGCATCCCTTGGGTTACCTCACAGGTTTTTCTTTGGAAAAAAACACATTATCATAATTCTACTTGGAATTCCCGATCCACGTTTATTTTTAGCATATTCAGAATAAACTATGCTATTTTGGGCTTATGAGACATTACAAATGGTATCAGAGAACTGGGGATTGATTACATCTACTCTGTAGCAGACTTTCCACCAATGTTCTTTGACATATGTTTTCTACTTGACTTTCATTTTAATTGAGGTAAATCGAGAGAAATCTGACAAAAAAAAGGTTTAAATTGGTACAGTGGAGTCTGAGATTTAAATGAGAAAGTGTTTAAACCTTCATACAACCGAAAGTATACAACAGTAAATAAAGAGAGAACTACTTACCTAGTCTAGGGGTTTCCCTTAGCTCGTATTTCATATGTGACTACCTGGCTAGCATAGCATCATCAACATCTTGCGATTGCGACATGACATCAATCTCTGTTTCTCTCTGCACTTAAGAAACTCCATGATGTAGAGAGGTTGTCTTAGGCTTCACAGCATCCGGATCAGCTCCTTTCTTAACTTTGGGTACTGAACCAGGGGGAATGGAACAACTGGGATAGCATTAGCAGTACTCCCATTCTACGCCACTGGAGGCGCAGCTCTCGCCTTCTCAATTGCCTTCATACCCCATTACCATTCACAGCTCCTGTTTCCAGATCCACCACTCGATGGGCCGAAGGCACAGGAGGAGGAGGCGGTGGCTTTGGGCACAGTGCTGCTAGTCCCTGCATCCGCATTACTTATTTAGAAATTGCCAAATGTGCTAACAGTCTCGCCAGAGAGATTACTTCTAAATCCAGTCATCTTAGCCCAAGTCTTCAACACTTTAGGTTTGTGATTTGTATCATGGGGTAAGGGTTCCATTCTCGGTGGCCACGGCCTAGGCCTGTTCTTGCCCTGTAAATTCTCTGATCCATTTTCATTTTCAGTTCCTCTAGTCGCACTGACGCCATTGCCCTCACTAGGCCAGAAACTTCACATGCAGCTTCACTTAATTACATGAAAACCCTCAAATGCATTTAATCACGCCATTATCTGTATTTAGCCAGAGTTTTCATATCATTCCCCATCTGTAAACTATAAATGCGGTTGGACGTCTCTAGGGGATGTTGTACCAAAAATTTAGAACTAACGCTATGTCTTTAACTCAGGGAAATTTTTGATAAAAAAGTGGAAAAAGACAATGCAGATCCAGAGTTATATTCCGACGTTTCTGCATATCTTGGCCTGTTGCATATTTCTAAATACTCTGGCCGTGCCAAGAAACTTTCACCAAAAAAGACGTTGTTTCGTCCATTAAACATATGAAAAAATGTAAAAATGCATAAATAGAAAAGATATCAACCCAAGTTACCACATCACGAATTTGTCTCAAATTTCTTATAACTAACCAAAACTCTCCCACCAAAAGAAAAAAATTGGCGCCAAACAGTGACTTTCATGGTAACTCATAGTGCCAAAGAGTGACTTTCACGAATTTGTTTCAAATTTCTTATAACTAACCAAAACTCTCCTGCCAAAAGAAAAAAATTGTAACCAAATAGTGACTTTCATGGTAACTCATAGTGCCAAAGAGTGAGTTTCGTGGTAACTCAAAGTAAGAATAACCAATTTTTTCATGGATGGTTCAAAAACAAGTTCTATAGGGTTTCTAGTGGACCTCTAACTTTTTTGTTGAAACTACACTCTTGGTTTCTTCTTTAAATAGAATTTTTAGTGGACTTCCCACTTTTTGTTGAAACTGCAGTGTGGTTTTGTTCTTGGTTTCTTCTTGAGATAGAGTTTCTAGTGGATCTCTAACTTTTTCAAACTGCAGTGTGATTTTGTCCTTCGTTTCTTCCTGAGAGAGTATACTAAAGCTTGAAAGTAGTTGTGTCATTTTAGGGCTAAGCATATATATGGTCGATGGTTGTGGATGTCATTCAAGGGCTAAGCATATATATCGTTAATGGATATGGGGAATTTAGGGTTGCATAGCACTAAACTATGTATATGTTGTTTGTCAATGTTAAATTAAATATAATCAATGTTCTGTGTCAATTCCACCGAGACTATAATGGATGCTAATTATTAATATAAACTAACAAATAAAATAAAATATAAATATATTTTTAATAATAACAATAAAGTGTCAACGGGGCATAGAATAGACGGTGATGATGTGTATTGTTAAGTTATTTTGCGATGTGAAGGTTACGAGTTTGAAACTTCGTGGGAAAAAAATCATCATGTTAAGGGTTGGTGTGGCCTATGCCAGTGTGATCCCCTTATGATTTTCATAGCTTAGATGCCCTTAGGTCGCGGTTTCTCAAGCCACAGGTCAAGTCTGATGTAATCTCTGATAAAGTCAAATCTCTGATAAACTCATACTGCATGATAAAAAAATAAAATAACAATGAATTAAAATAATTTAGATTATTGCAATTTAACAAAATGTAACACTTCAGTATCAAAATTGCATTTTTCCATTTATGGAGTGACACAATTAAAAATTACTAACATAAATGACTAATTCATATACTTGTTGTACTTGTTATTTGGTAATATTTTTATCTTGGAATGTAATAGTCATTTACATTAATCATTATTAATTTATGTCACTTATTATCTAGTCATATATTGTAATCCTAGGCTAAATTAGTCATTTAAGTTAGTCTCTTTTAATTTAGTCACTTATTATCTAGTCGTATATTTTATACTTAGACTAAATTAGTCATTTAAGTTAGTCGTTTTTATTTTAGTCACTTATTATGTGGTCGTATATTTTATTCATAGACTAAATTAGTCATTTAAGTTAGTCATTTTTAGTTCGGTCACTTAAAATTGCTCAAATTTAGTAGTAATTCACTTGAAATAATTGTGGTGACTAACTTTTTTAGTCACATGGTCATTAATTTCATCATTTTCTACTAGTGAATCTAGGCTATTAGGACTTAGAAGCATCCCCAAGATATATGGGTTTCAGCTATAATCAAGTTAGAAGATAATTTATTAATGATTAAGGAAATGAATATTACAAATATAAATCTAAACTAAATAATTTCTAAATTCAATTATGTAATTAGCAGTAGAAGAATCTCCTAACTTAAGATACTTGTTTGTCCCTCTCTTACAAAATTACTTCATGAATTAGAAACCAAAACCACTAATAGAGCAATAGATCAATATTAATGAAACAATAACTGAAGGAGCTATTAATTAAAGAGATCCTAGTTGTCCTTCATTACATATTCATTCAGCAATAATACTATTGTTAGAAAACGAGAATTTAGAAAAACATTAAAAGGAAGGAAAAGATGAATTCTACCTCTAGACCTTAATCAGATAGAAAGAATGTTTAACTTAAACATTGGATTGTCCTTTAATATGAAAAATATTAATGAGAATTAGATTCATCAACACTCATAAATAATCAGCATATATCTAATTAACAAATTAAGCATAAAACAAACTAGTTTAGAAACTGCAACTACAAATAACTAGAAAGTGCACTAATTAGCTTAGTGTGGGGGGCCTCTACCCATGCCTCGCACACTGAAATTTCATTCACCTACTAAGAATTTATTCAAGTATTCACCATATACTAGCAACAAATGAAATAGAGCAGGTATTTCAATTAGCTCTCCAAAGTCTTAGAAATATCAAAGTTAAGTTACACAAATTCTACATATTTCAATGGTTCACAAACTTGGTATAAATAGAGAAATAATAAACAAAATATGCTACAATGTCTCTAACAACCTTATATTATCCTAATCCCATCCATATAGGTCGAACTCATCCAATTAGTTACACCAAATCTGGAAAAATTCCAAAATATAATATTTTTGCCCTATTTTTTAGGGATTCCTGAAAAACAGGTCATGTTTGACCAACGTTAACCGGGCCTGTTTTGGCTCGGTTTGACCAAAAAAATAGGTGTACATAAAATATTAGTCCCCAAGATTTCTAGAAATGTATTCATCTTGAGCCTAGATGCCTTTCAAGTATGACATCAATGAAGCCATTACAAGAATTTCTGGTGCAGTCCAAAAATACTCTTAAAACCCATTTTTTACTAAAATTTATAAAAATTGAAAAACTTAATCTAAGTACCCGATTATTAAAAATAAGGGTAAAATGAGGGATATGTGAATGGGATGAGGTGGAATATGATGGTAAATAAGTGGCTTTATGATAAACAAAAATGACCAAAATTGAGGGCCAACATCTCCCTCTTGCTTAGTCTCAAGCATGTCCTCATGCTTGCCTCTGTTTCTTTGAATTTCTACCTCTGTATGATGACTTCCCTGCTGATTTACTTGTGACTCTGGCCCCTGATGTTGAAGCTTCTTGTTGAGCTGCCTGCAAAAGGATGTTAATTCCCTCATGTCCTTTTTCTCCTCTTTTATAAATCTTTGTTTTCACCTTTTGTTTCTCATACTTAAATTTTCATCGTTTAAAAATGAAAGTAATGACGAGCTTTGAAATTATTGACCTTGTACTATGGAATTCCTAAGATCAACATTAACTATGACTTGGTGATGAAAACTGTAGGCATAATTTATACATGAACTCCTTGGCGATCAATAAAACTGTGTAGATTCTTCCAATGCCCAAAATCACGTAGAATATGAAATTCTCAATATGGTTATGGTCATAGTCAATGATGATTTTCTTTATATGTAGGGTACCTTCATGCTTTTGAGACCTGTAGCTCTAAATTTCTAACTGTCAACAAAAATTTATATTCTCTATGTACCCTTTACATCTTGTTGTGCCAATCTTGCAATGTCGCATAGTCACAGAGAAAACACCAATTGAACACATCAAATATTCTTTCACTTATGTAGGGGTTTTTCTTCTTGCCATAAATCCACTACAAAATAACTTGTTCCAATCCTTTTTATGACTAGGTGTTCACATCAATTTAGCCACTGTTTTACCCACGCAATCTGCAAAATAGGGGTCGAAAGAGCATGGAAAATATCCCAAATAGAAATGAATTTGAGGAAAGTGTCCACGATGAGACTAATTGTGCTCGTTCTAAATAAAACCCATTTTTTTTTCAAATTTCATTTTTTTTTCTTAAAAGAGACAACAAAAAATAGTGGCTTCTTAAAAATTTCTAATTTTTGAAACTGTGCCGGAACCCTTACCTCCTTCCACTACTAGTTAGATCGATCTTCAATAAAAGCAAAAATACCAATTTTTTTCACTGTGTTTTAGCTCTTGTACTAAAATTGATTTCTGGAAAATATTAATGTTGTTTACAACCTTCTCAGAAATTGAATGTTGGAGATATACTTTACGTTGGAGAAATCAAAATGTCAAAGAAATCGAAATGTTGGAGAATGCTCAAGTTAACCAAGAGTGATCATAATTATGCTCAGTTACATAATCCTCCTAAAAAAAAATTCAAAATCTAGAAGATAAAAATCAACCCATCGGTATTGGGAAATCACAATTCATCTCTGCTCTTAATATTTTCATTCACTGCCTCTCCAGAAAGAAAGTCTTGGAAGAAATCGATTTCTATGTGTTCTCCAACAGTTATCATTCGTTTTGGATTTGTTTTTGAGTTTAATTAATATCACTGAAGTTCAACTTCACACTTGGACTTTGAACTACGACATTTATTTAAATAAAATCCTAAATCCTGTAATCCTCTAATTGTTAATAAATTTTCAGGATTAATAGGTGGCAGAGGATTTTATACAATCTGGGATTTCATTTTAAATTCGATGCTTACCTCTTCTGGAAGTTCACTGCATAATTTGCAGGATTTCTCTGGCTTGGAGAAAAACTCTCCTCAATCCAGCTTCTTCAGCAATCCTCTTTCCATATGCAGCTCGATATTCTCAATTTCGGCTCTATTCTTCTCAATTTGAAGTGCCAGGCCTTTTCTTTCACAGCTTCAGTGGTTGGGAGAGTGGTTCAGGCCTCTTGCCTTTGTTCTGCGTAGCTACAACTTGTAGCTCTGGTTCACAATATTCATTTTTACCTCATAGAAGCTCTTCATTAGGGAATAACTGTGTTGTGTCAGGTAAAAATGTTTTTATATAGAGGAGAATGTGCTCTACGCTATCGTTTATGCTTCAGGTTAGCTTGGAAATTTTTGTCACAACCATAAATATGCTCTAGTGTTTGAAAGTTTTGACCAGTTTTGATTTGATCTAAATTTAATTAATGCTACCACATTCGTTTCATTAAAACCTTAACGCATATGTACCATGGCCTATTGTATTCGACATTTGTTGCATAGCTCATATATCATATCCATTATGTGCATTTTCATCATTTATTCTCTTGTATTTGATTTTAAAATGGCCATAAAATTTTTTAGGTCATTTTCAAATCAAATTTTTTATAATGATAGTAACTCGTTTTTTTTTTATTTTGTAGATGCATATGCCAATTTTTTCTTGAACGAAGGAGATGTGATCAACAAATTTGATCAAAATTTGTAAAAAAAAAGAGGGTTTTAAATGATAATGAATGTGGGTTTATAGGTGAATGTATGGTGGATGAATGAATAAATGTATAGGGTGATGAATGAATATAAGAATTTGAATATTCAAGTATTTAAACTAAATTATCAATTCTAGAAAAAATTTCAAAATCAAAGGCTTTAAAAACAATTTTTAACTTACAGTACTTCCCTTTGATTTGATAGATCATTACTCTTTTGTCATCACTTGAATTCTCAAAATGAATTCTTATCAATGCTGGACTGTAGATAGTTGTTTGTAGTAGCTTTTCAGGTCCCTTTTATATTTTTCTTGTTCATGTTCCTTACTGATATTTGTTTATGATGATGTTTCAGGTCCCTTCTATAAAATGCTACTTGATATCAAACCATTGCTTGATATCAATACTTGTACTTCCATAATATCTTGATGACAATGCTAACTGATGATGTCCTTTGCTGATTCATCTATGCTTGACTCATGATGATGGTTCTTTAAAGATATTTTTTGATGGAATGTAGACACTTGCATTTGCTTATTTGATCTTCTGGATGTTGTTTCATGTCTTTGCACCTAATATAGATCCAGGTCCCTTCTGCAATTTGTATTTGATGTTTCAGGTCCCTTTTGACATGATGCATGTCCCTTCTAGATAATGTTCTTAATAATATCTCAGGTCCCTTCTGTACAATATTTTCAATGATGTATCAGGTCCCTTCTGCATAATATTTCAAATGATGTATCAGGTCCCTTTGTACTTGTAATTCTAGTTCCTTCTTAAATTCAACTGCTCAAACTATTCACATGGTTTTATTACAAGCTTCCCCCTTGATGATGTTAAGACTTGTCCTCAAGTCTTTCATTTCTTGGAGGATTATTTATGCAAAATCAAATTGAAGTTAAACAAAATAGAGAATTCATATTGACCAAACAATTTGGTTTTCATATATGAATTTAAGTTTGTATTGTGCCAGTTTCCTGGATTTCTACAACCAAACTCATTTATTATTTTTTATCTTTTTCTATTTTTTTTCTCTTTTCTTTTCTAGATGGAGGTGGTGTATAATGGAGTCGGAAAGTATGGAATGTTTATGAAATTAAGATAGGTTTAAGTCATCGTCTAAGAGTAGATGGATAGACAGATAGAAATAGGTATGGGCTTCAACATGCATGATTTTGGAATGCAATATGGTAGATGAATGCCATCATGAAAAATATGGCTTAGGAAAGGCTTCTTTGGCAATGGATGTGGCTTGTCATGGTAAAAATTGACTTCTTCTTATTATTATTAGCTTCATGTCTTTTGCCTTGATCTTGATCTTCTTGTAGGGTTTTTGGTTAGCCACTGAAAGCGAGCTCCATGAATTGTGATTTTCATTATATGAAATCAACATAATTTGAATCCCACCTTTATTTTAATTGAGTATTTTCTTTCATATTTTTAAATATTGACTTTCAAAATCCTTCATTCATGGAGTTGACTCCTCAAATATTCCTATGAGCTCAAAAAACATAGCATTTTATTGTAATAAAATATTAGATGATGGAGGAAGAGAGGTGTATGGTATCTCATTTTCCAAGAAATATGTATAGTAATTTCAATCAATGCTTAAAACAAGTCCAAAGATGATATACAAATAAATTTCATTTGTTTACCCCTTTGAGGAATAATGGCCATCCTAGACCTCATTTTATGTACAAATAGAGTTATTTCAAAGCCAATTTAATGTGAATTCATATGGATATCTCTAGTACAAACAATTTTTCAAAATGGTTTAAAATGCTATGCCAAAAATGATGAGAAGTACCATGTTTGATAGAGCTCCTTGTGAATGTTTTACTAGACCAATAGTCGCTGTTTGGAGTATAAATATTTCGTTAAAGATCAGATCGATGTGATTCCACTTGGAGATTAAAGTAGATTAATTTTTTTATTTCTAATAGAAACATTTTCTTAAAATCAATAGTTTTAATATCACAAATTTGGTGATGAACAGACCTAGGAGGCAGAGTTTGACTATGCTGAGTTTAAGACATGCAGTCACTAAATGTGGAATAAATTTTTCACTTTGCCTCCAAATGGGATGATTAAAATTGTGTCTTGAACTAGACTTCAATATATATCTCCATTATAAACAAGTTTTGAAAATAAGATGATTTGATATGTGAAATAGTCCAATGAACAGTCAATACCTAGAATTGTCACCATGCATATTTTTCATCAAGAAGTTAGTATTTTGAGCATAGATTTTTCATATAATGTTGGATCGATCTAATTCAAATTGATTTGGAAACTTGATTCCAAGGGATATCTTCTTATGAATATCAGGTAAAAAAATTTCCATTATAACCCTCATATAAATGTTGTACTAACTCTATCCTTAAAATTGTTCTTGAAATCTAGTGTTTATTTTGATCATTTTTTTATTTGTGATCCAAATTGAAATTTTCAAAATGGATTTAAAAACTAGATTTCAAAAGATACCTTTTTTGAAAACATTCTTTTAAAAATGGTCCTATATATTTCCCCAAAATAGAGTTTTCCTTAGCGCATTTTTTCATGAAATTCTTTCAGATGAGTATTGAACAATGATGTGAAGAATTATTTATGAGAAAAAGTGTTATTATGAACTCATTACAACCATTTATTTATTTAATTCTATTTTATCCTACTCTATTGTATAAAACAAGTCATTCCCTCAAGTATAATTGAATTGCCAATGCATCCATTGGCGTAACAAGATTGTAAGTAAAATCACATCCAAGATTGAAAAACATACTTTAATGAATTCTCGGACATGAAAAATTAGTTGATCATAAAGATTTGATGCTAAAGGATGTTGAATGATGGAGTGGTGTTGTGACCTAATGATTAGTTGAAACCAAGTCTTAAGATGATCTATGTTTTCTTGGCTCTCTTTAGTTGACATATCACAAACTTCTTCGTGTAGCACTTGTTCAAAATCTTGAATGCACAAGGGATCCTGTGATATACATGCTATAATTTCTCCAATTTCGGGTTCTAATGTTTGATATTCATCGCATGTGATCCATCACTCATTCATATCCTTACAAAGATAACTAGAAGAAGATTCAGTTTTCTTCTTGTGGATCCTCTTCATGGATGGTTTGTTCCTCTTCTAGCTTCTGAAATGAAGATTCATCCCTAGTGGTCACTCTAAATTATGGAGAGGGATTTAAGAAGATCCTTGTAGTGGCATACCCTCCTTCTCGAAATGACTTATTTAACATCATCTTTTGGAGATCTTGTTGGGAAAATGGATTTTATTTATTTATTTATTTATTTATTTATTTTTTATTTTATTTTTATTTTTTATTTTTTATTTTTTTTTTTTTTCTGTGGGTTTTGTTTAATGAATCTACCCTTCTAATCTCTATCTCTAGGCATATTGAAACATAACTAAGAGAAAAACTAAGTTTTGTAGTTTTTGTTGTGTTTATTTATTTATTTATTTTTAATTTTTTTATCTTCCTAATTGACCACTTCGAAATATGCTTCCCTGTAAAAAATGCCAAAATGTTGGGTTGTTTACTGGGTAAACAAACACAAGTATTTATTATCAATACGGGCTAGTAGGACTTAGAAGCATCCCCAAGATATATGGGTTTCAGCTATGATCAAGTTAAAAGATTAATTATTAATGATTAAGGAAATTCATATTATAAATATAAACCTAAACTAAATAATTTATAAGTTCAATTATGTAATCAGAAACAGAAGAATCCCCTAACTTAAGACACTTGTTTGTCCTTCTCTTACAAAATTACTTCAGAATTAGAAACCAAAACCACTAATTAAGAAATAGATCAAGATGCATGAAACAATAACTGAAGAGGATATGAAATAAATAGATCCTAGTTTTCCTTCATTATAGACTCATTCATCAATAATACTATTGTTAGAAAAGGGGAATTCAGAAAAGCATTAAAAACAAGGAAAAGATGAATTCTAGCTCTAGATCTTAATGACATAAAAATAATGTTTAACTTAAACATTGGATTGTGTTTTCATATGAAGAATAATAATGAGAATTAGATTCATCAGAAATCATAAATCATCAACATATATCTAATTAAAAAATTAATCATAAAACAAACTAGTTCAGAAACTACAACTACAAATAACTAGAAAGTGCACTTAGCTCGGTGTGCAGGCCCTCTACCCTAGCCTCACACATTGAAAGTGCTTTCAGCTACTAGAAATTCACTCAATAATTCACCATTTAACAGCAGCAAATGAAATAGAATATCTCTTTCAATTAGCTCTCCAAAGTCTCAGAAATATCAAAGTTAAGGTACACAATTTGTACATATTTCAATGGTTCACAAACTTGGTATAAATAGAGAAATAATAAACAAAATATGCTACAATGTCTTTAAAAAACTTATATTATAATAATCCCATCCATTTCGGTCAAACTCATCTAATTAGTTACAACAAATCTAGAAAAATCCCTAAATATACTATTTCTTCCCTATTTTCTAGGGATTCCTGAAAAACAGGTCATGTTTGACCAGCGTTGACCGAGTCTGTTTTGGTTACATCAAATCTTTGTTTTCAAGATTTCTATAAATGTATTCAGCTCGAGCCCAGGTGCCCTGTAGGTATGAAATCAATGAAGCCATTATGGGAATTTCTGGTGCAGTCCAAAAATACTCTTAAAACCCAATTTTTACTAGAATTTCTAATAATTGAAAAACTTAATCTAAGTACCTAATTATGAAAAATAAGGGTAAAATGAGGCATATGTGAGTGGGATAGGGTGGAATATGATGGTAAATAAGTGGGTTTATGATAAACAAAAACGACCAAAATTGAGGGCCAAGAAGCACTAAGGGCTACCCCTATCTTGCATGGGAATTTTGACTTTAAAAATAACTCTCTTTTGATTCAAGGATATATTGGATGGTTTCTAATTGTTGAGATGTTTCCATTGATATATGACATGCCACGTAATTCCTCATGGTTTGAGAGATATTCATGTTTGAAGTTAGTAACCCGAGTTAGTGGGTTAAAACCCCATGGGGTTGTGGCATGACACTAGTCATTGGTTGTGGTAATTGAATAGTCAATAATTAGTAATTTTTTTAAATCCTAAAATCCCTCCAATGTTCACTTGTTGAATACCCTCTCAACCTAATCATTATATAAATAGTGACCCTCATATCCTTCTCATGTAAGGATTTTGCTACTTGAAATAGGTCATTATGGCATTATTGCTATAACGTTTTTTTCTACAAAGATTTAGATGCTGAAAAAAATCCCATTTGAACAGAAATCATGATGAAGCACATGACCGAATTTCAGATATTGGTTCACTATATTTTCGAAGATATGATCTAAGTAAGTTAGGGTTTTTGTAGGCTCCTGAATTTCATGTCAAAAAGGTTACCTTGGGAAAATCATCATAACTTTCTCTCTGAGAATTGATTAAAATTTTATAAAATGTGACAGAAAGAGGATGGGTTGTATTTTAGTGGATATCATTTTCAGGATGAAGGTTGAAATAGTGACACATGGCACTTAGTACAAGTTCTCTCTACTGAACCAGTTTATAATCACGTCATCGTAGGAGATTTGACATAAATATATCTTGATGAATCCAATATTGATCAGACCTGAAGGGTTGGAATGAGGACTCAAGGGGCTACCATAGAGTGCAATATCAGACCTTCGAGATCTGAAATTACATATATACAGTAGATTCAATATCAAGCTTCTAGAAGGCAAGAAAAAATATGCATTCAAGGATCACTACAGTAAGGGAAACACATCAACAGTCAAGGGTAAGTCTGGTACAAAAAGGTATGTATGATTATTGTTTTAATTTTAATTTGAATGTAATCTATGACATGTGTTTTTGTAGGACAGTGTAAGTATTTTGTATGTATGTTTGATTGGGTTTTGTTCATAAATGTTGAACGTATTTACGTTTGAATTTTGAATATTTATCTGACATATGGTTTGCAAGATAGTGTAATTATTTTATTTATATATTGGTTTGGGTATTATTCATTAATGCATGTGCAGGGAGGAGTACCATTACTTGAAGCAAGCACAAAATACCTCAGCAACTACTAGTGTTCAAAGAACTAGTGTCAAGTAAAGTATTAGGCCATGTCAAAAGTCAATATTGTAAAAATCATCATTATAAAATTGTAAAAGAGTCATTATTTTAAAAGATTCAACCTGCCAAGAGTTGGAGAGGCATGGTTGGGAGGTATAAGTGTCATTGCTGGATAATGTTATGGTTAGGTTGCAGGTCATAGTGTGATTGGGTGATTGGTTTAGTTCAAGAAAATAATTGTGAATCATATTGTATCATGGATAATTGTCCCTAGTACGAGATTCCACACTCTTGTCTTATTTTTTATCATTATATGGTGGAAGGGAGGTGCTAGGTTGGTGCATGAAGTCACCTACAAGTTGGAGCCTATGAACACTTGAGGGTGGTAAGCCGGTCTACGATGCCAAACATCCATTTAGTTGACTACTCAAGAAACCAAGGCATTGGGGCATGATTCTAGTGGATGTTTTCTATAATTCTAGGAATTTGTACCTTTCATTTTAGTTGGGGCTTAAGATTAAATAATTTATTAGAAAACCGCTCTATGGTTTTTGACACGGAGGGGTTTTTCCACCTAAAATTCATGTTCCTATTGTGTTCTATTGTTTACTGCTATTACCGAATAAAAATCAAGAATAAATGAAGATTAAATAATGCTCTAAAAATATTTAAAAGTGCTAATTGATAAGAAATATTAATTCACACCCCCCCCCCCCCCCCCGTTCAGTATTTCCAAAAATTGGTATCAGAGCTTGGTTCCTTCAATATAAGGCTAATAATTGGAAGGAGATGATGGAGTATACTAAGAATAGAGTTCCTTTGTTCAATGGAAATAAATACGCACTTTGGAGTGGAAGAATGAAGGTTCACTTGCTGGTGCAAGGATACGAAGTATTGGAAATCATTGAAAAAGGCTTTATAGTGACCCAGGATGAACAAGCTAACAAAAATATGGTATATGATGCAAAGGCTAAAGATGTCATTATCAGTGGGTTTATTGAATCTGTCTATCTTAAGGTACTGAGTTGCAAAACTGTTAAAGAAGTATGGGACAAGATTGAGAATATATATGCAGGTGACTGAAATATGAAAGAAGAAAAGCTTCAAATTTACAGGGAAATTTTTGAGAAACTCAAAATGAAGGAAGATGAAAATATTGATGCATACTTATAGTGTGTTTATGAAATAACAAATGAATTGGAATTTTTTGGAGAACCTATCGACACGAAAATTGTTGTCCAAAAGATCCTTAGAACCTTGCCGACAAGATTCAACCTAATGGTATATGTCTTGGAATATAGTTCAATTATAACCAATCTTAGAAAAGATGAATTTCATGGAGCGCTTACGACATATGAAATGAGGATTGAAGAAGAGGATGACACTTCTCACCTAGAAACAACATTCATCGCATCCAAAAAGACTAGTAAGGAAAAGCATATTCCAAAACCAAAAAAATTTAGTTGTAAGGAAGAAGATGAAGAAGAATTTTCAGATATAGAATTTTCCTAATTCACCGAAAAATGAGAACAACTATGGGGAAATTCAAAGGTAAACTTCCATTGATATGTTTAGATTGTGGTGAGGTTGGGCATTTTGCAACCAAGTGTCCTCACAAAAATGAGATTGTTACGAAAGGAATGAAAGGCTTGAGGAAGTTCAACAAGTAAGGAAAGAAGAAATGGTTTAAGAAGAGTTTCTTCTCCAAAGAATATAACTCCTCATATGATGAAGACAATGATAACTAAGAAGAAATCAATAGAAGAGTATTTTCTATAGCCAAGCATGATAAGCAAGAAGTATATGATGAAGAAGGAGATGAAGAAGAAGAGATGACTGAGGTTGAATTTAAAAATGAAGTAATCAGGGTTATCAAAGAGCTCAAGGTAGAGAAGAAGCATGTCGACACTCTTGAAGATGAATTAAAGATAGAAATGAAACATGTCGTAAATCTTAAAATGAAGGTTTAAGAATACAAATGAGTTGAAGAATTGCTGAGGGAAGAATTAAAGGAAAGCAACAAGGAAAAAGAACCATTGGAAGCTGAAATAGTTTCTCTATGAAAGCAATTAAAAAATGGAAAAAACTCTTCAAAACTCCACCAACAGCTCCAAGGTATTGAAATAAATCATTAAAAATTAGCAATCAAATAGTGAAAAGACTGGTCTTGTTTACAAAGAAAAATATGAAAATAATCCAAGTCCCTCTATGACAACAAAAGAATATGGATATGCAAAATATAATGAGCCGGTAGACCTCCCAGCCAACTCAAGAGATCAAGAGTCGCAGGAAGAACCATGGAAGAAAATTCCTCAAAGAATATTTCATCCCAAGTATCGACCTATATTCTATGGTCGTTGTTATTCATGTGGAAGGTTTGGACATAGAGCTATAGAATTTTTCACGTATGTTTGGAATAAATACACTTTCGGGAGATCTTTCAGAAATGGATATTTCGGAAATTAGAAAAATATTAACAGATTTGATCATTTGAGAGATGATCTCCAATGTTACAAATGTAACAATTTTGGACACCTAGCTAAAGATTGTAGACTTCGAAGTTCTTCATAGGAATTCTTGCAAAATCAGAATGAATGAATATGGAAAAAGAAGACTGAAAAATGTGTTATCGCTCTCAAGGCTCAAAGAAACATAAATGTTTCATATGTTGATAGTGGTTTCTCAACTCATATGAATAGAGATAGGAATAATTTCATATCCTTGAAGGAAAAGAAGGATGGAACAATGTCTTTTCAAAATTACAAGTCTTCAAACGTCATAGGAGTAGGTAGAGTCACACTTGGAAGCAAGAATGCATTCGTGAAATATGTGTTGCTGGTTGAAAATATGAATCAAAATCTGCTCAGTTTTGGACCAATGTGTGATCAAGGACACACGATATTATTTAACTCTAAGAAATGTGAAATCAGGAAAGGAAAGTTCAGTAAAATTGTGGCTACAACAATTAGAGCTCCAAATGACATATATATTTTGCATGAGACACCTAAAGGGTGCTTTTTGGTGAAAGAAGACAAAAGTTGGTTATGGAAAAAATGAATGGGACATATAAATTTCGATAATTTCGTTAGGATCAACAAGAAAAAAAAAAGAGAAATGCCTATAATTTGAAAACCTATCAATACGATATGTGAATCTTGTCGGTATGACAAGTAGAAAAAAGTAGAGTTCACTACAAAATAATATTTTACATCATGTCCATTGGAATTAGTACATACTGATCTAAGTGGTCCTATGAGAACAAAAGGTTTAGACGGATAATTATGTTTTATGTTAATTATGGATGATTGGACCGGAATGACAGTCGTTAGCTTCTTAAAGAAAAATACTGAGGCATTTGAGTGTGTTAGAATCTACAAGGAATTGATAAAAAATTAAACTGATTTGAAGATGAAATGTGTGAGATCAGATAATGGCAGAGAATTCACTTCCAAGGTATTTCAGTAGTACTGTGATGAAAATGGAATAAAAAGGCAATTCTCAAAAGCAAGAACACCACAGCAAATTGGAGTTGCTGAAGGAAAAAATTGAACCATACAGGAAATGGCTAGAATAATGTTAAATGACTAAAAATTATATGATAAATTCTGGGTTCAAGCAATCAATACAGTTGTATTCATTATAAATAGAGGTTTGTTAAGGAACAATTGTAACATGAATCCATACGAATTATGGAAAAGAAGATCGACTAACGTCAAATACTTAAAAATATTTGGCAGAAAATGCTACATAAAAAGAGAAGATAAAAATTTGGGCAAGTTTGATTCCTTTTTCAATGAATGTATTTTCATTGGTTATTCATAGAAAAGGAATCTTTATAGATGCTACAATGTGAGGCAAAAAAAAATAGTGGAAAGCATAAATGTTACTTTTGATGAAGATTTTGTGACAAAGGATGATGATGAGATTGTCCCTTAGACAATCTGAGGGATATGATGGAGAATCTCTTAAGGATGAAGAAGAAACTCCAGAACAAGACCAAATAAATAAGGAAAGAACAATAAACCAAGAGGAAATAAGAAATTATCAATAGGATGAACAAGAATATTCTCCAAAATATTTAAAATAATGGTGTCAATAGAATCATCCGTCAAATCAAATCATCAGAAAAATAAATGAATGAATTGGAACTAGAAGAATTCGAGAGATTTATTCATCACAACAAGCCCATGTTTATTTTTTAGTGACTTTTGAGCCTATAAATTTTGAGGAAGCTAGTCAAGATGAAAACTGGGTACTAGTTATGAATGCAGAACTGGATCAAATTGAGAAGAACGACACTTGGGAATTAGTTCCATGTTCAAAGGATAAAAATGTTATTATAACTAAATGGTTCCTCAAATCCAAATTCAATGATGATGGATAGATTACCAGGAATAAGGAAAGATTAGTCTACAAGGGATATGCACAAGTTGAAGGAATTTATTTTGAAGAAACATTTTCTCTTGTTGCCAGAATGGAAGTTATCAGAATGTTTCTCTCTTATCCATGATCTATAAAAATCAAGGTCTACCAAATGGATGTTAAGTTAGACTTTCTAAATGGTGAATTGGAAGAAGAAGTTTACATTGAAAAACCTGAAGGTTTTATGTTCTTTGAAAAGGAAGACTATGTGTTCCGATTAAACAAGGGACTATATGGTCTCAAGCAAGCTCTTAGAGCTTGGTATGCTCATCTTGATGGATATCTACATCAACAAGGATTCAAGAATGGAAGCGCTGACAACAATATCTATGTGAAATTGGATCAAGATAGCCTAAAAATTATCGAGGTATGTCTGGACGATATAATTTTTGGAAGCAATGATGATAGATTAAGTAAAAAAAAAAGTCCACGAAGATGGAAAGTGATTTTGAAATGTCTCTACTTGGTGAGCTGACATACTTTTTAGGGCTTCATATATCTAAAAAAGATAAATGAATATTTATATATCAAACCAAGTACATCAAGGAAATGCTCAAGAAATTCAAGATGGAATATTACAAGCGTGTCCTTACCCCAATGGTAATAGGTTGCAAGTTAAGTTTATAAAGTTCGTCAAAGGATGTGGACCAGAGGTTGTATATATCTATGATTAGCAGTCTTCTATATGTGACAACTTATCAGCTAGACGTAATGCGTGCAGTTGGACAAGTAGCAAGATTCCAAGCAACACCAAAAGAATATCATATTACTGCTTGTTGGCTTGAGGGGTCTTGACTCAGGTACGGTTTTAAGGTTTTCCAACAAACCCCTGTACTACTGGCACTTTTGGCAATGGCGTGCTTGCGTAGGTCAAGGTCTCACCCGAAATAGTATGGGAGGGTGTTGGAACTAGGTATCCACACCCTAAGAGAGAGAAAGTTAATTAAATTGGGTCCCTTCAGATCTAACAGACCTGCGCATGAGAAGCCCTAGTACATAAACCCTTAACAATATATCGGCAAAGTAGCTTAAGCAATGATCATAAGCCATCAGGTGACATGCTAACTGAATCAAGGAGACTAATCATAGCTATATATATGCATTCATTCTATCGCATGCATGTGTGCATCTATAGATCATCAGTATTCAGTGAGAAGGTAGAATCTCAGAAATAACATAAAGCATAGATGATAATCATAACACAGAAATACACATATATCACAAAAGTTATTCTCATTCATTCATATAAAGATCCAACTTACAGACTCTATCTACCAGCCTGCACACATAGCCAGTGGGGTCCGCACATAGCAAGACTCAGGGGCTCTACGGACACAGCCAGCGGGAGCACTTACCCAGAAAATGGACACAAAATATATATAAGCTCATATCCAAACATAATCCCAACTTAGCATACCTCTAGACTCGATTTATCCATATATTTATAGAATATTAGCCCGCGCTACTCTATGGTCCACAAACTGTGTTTTGTAGACTCTTGGTCTACCCTTTGACCCATTATAATTCATTAGAGGCTTTGACCTCCCCTAAAGCCCATGTGCTGCACCAAAGATTACACAATATTACAAAACCGAACCAAAAGTAAGGTTACGGGACACTGATCCAATAGGCCCCCAACACAATCTTGTGACTTGTCCTGAATCACAGCATTGGCGGGGTCTTAATTGTCTCTTGGAGCTATTCGATAGTGGTAGCCAATAGGGGCAGGACACCTATGCTATGCGTGGCTGGATTATGCACAATATCAAACAAATTTTGTGAATTTGGGCCTTCAATAGTTGCGGTGACACTATCTAAGGTTTGATTCAACTGCTTCATGGCCCCATATAATTCTTGCAAAAGCTTGAGAGCTTCGTCAACCCATGGCGTCAAGTGGTCACTAAGTACTTGCTTCTTGCGTCGGAGCCGCTCAATTTTGTTTCTGAGCACGTGGCTGGTCCAAAGGCATGCTAGTTGTTGGGCTCAGATGAGGGTGGGCATAGTGGCTTCCATTTGCTCAAAATATTTCTCCTTTTGGTGCAGCTCCTAATTGATTTGGCGAAGGAGGGGATCACGTTGCACCTAGGACCATAACTCCATAGTAGTCTCGAACAGTTCGGTGCCTTGTGTGATCTGCATGGTAATATGGTTTGTAGCTTCTATGACGAGCGTGGCTTGCTGGGTGCGCACCTCCGGAGGGGTCTTAGGCTATAGCTAGGCCTGTAGTGATGCAATCTGTAGTTCCAAATCGGCCTTGAAAACCTTTACTTCAGTCCACGATGCTTTGAAAGCAAGGACCAAGCCTTCTAACTTGGCTTGCGATGTAGCAGAGGCAGGAATTACTTCTGGCATATCCCCGCAAAGCTGGTCTATCAACTTCTCTAATTCTACCTATTGTGCAATGGCGGAGATGCGTGTTGCCTGATATTGGGCGGCTTCGGTAGCTTTGGTCACAATATTTTGCTTGGCGTCATTGAGTTGATGTTGCGCCCGTAGCTCTCTGTGCTAAATTTCACCAGTGATGGAGATAAATAGGTCATGCAGTTGTGTACCCGGCATTCGTACAACATCGAGGTTGACCGAAGAGCACGAACGGACTTGGTTGCACAATACCGAGGGTACCATAGTAAAAGCTACGCCAGGGAGGGGGCATATCCGACTTTACGTCATGGTAGCCAAGGTTGTAACTATAGCTGGTTGGCTCGCTTGATTCTGCCTCACCTGATCCACGCTCACCTGAAGTGTGTCTGTCTTTCACTGAAGGGTCTACAGTTCATACTGCAAGGCATTTATCGCGACATTCTGTTGTTCTACCAATGCAGCCCATCAGTTTTCTGACGCGATGGTGACGGTGACCGTAATTTTCTCTAAGTCATATTCCATCAATGTGACCTCTATGTCTGTGGCAGGCTTAATTTCCTTGTGCTTCTTCTTAGGCCCTTTGGGAGGTTCACTGGTGCATTTGGTACCATGTGGGGACGTCGCATGTTCACCACCAAGCCCTTTGAGTCTTTGATCCTACTGCGACTCTGGCTCTGTTCTCATGGTAGCATCCTTAGGGGTTGTTGGGGTCGTACTTTTCTTCGTAGTAGGTTCCTCGGGTTCCTTCACTATTTCCAGCAGAATAGTATCCTTTAGGGTTGCACTTTGGCCAGAACTGCCTACTATACCCGGGCTAGACGAATTAAAGCCAAGCTTCCATGTCGGTGGCCAAGTGACAATCACTTGGTCAATCTCTGATTTTGGGGCCATATAAGGGAGAGTATACCAGGCTGGATCTTCATGGGCCTGAATCTTCACATTGTGCATAGAAACCTAAAATGCCGCAATATCCTTGTATTTTTCATAGACCGCAGGCGAAAAGCGTGGCTAGGAATGAATTGTCACTGCGAGGGCATGATCAAATAGTACCCTTAAGACATTTTTCTCCTCGATCCACTTGGGATCCTTTGAATCCCAGAGGTTTGAAAACCACGCACTCTCACACATATTTGGCTCAAGTTCGGGGAGCACTACCTCATCAGGCACCTCCCACGCAACCAAGACAATTAAAATTATCAACCATGAGTAGCAGAACTCTTTTCCATGTTCCTGTGCCTTGCACACATTGTCTAGAAATTCATCAATGAGTTACTGCAGCTAGTTGTAGCAGACCCCTTTTTCGCATCTACCAGTGAGTTGAATTACATAGGCAGGGATGGCTAATGCCTGACACTTGCTCATCATTTTTCATGCAAGCAGTAGGGTATCCATTTGCACTCCCGGATCATTTATTGTGCCTACCAGTAGCCCACTCTGGTTGCGACCAACATGATATTTCTCCTATACTTCATCAGTAATCCGCTGCTTGTACTTCTTATCGATGCCCCCCTTAGGATTTGGCCCATGCATGGGGAGGCCAATGATTCGGTGAATTAAGGCAGCATCAATCGGAATGTGACCCTGGATCCAAAAACAACCATTGTGGACCAGTGCTAGCATATACCCAACAACTAGGCTGGCGATGTTGTAGCGACCAAAGTGGGGGATGCGCAAGAAGTTTAATATCCCTGAATTGTCCAGTCTATGTGCCCACGTCATTGGCTCTACCTTGGGCATGTTACCATACATCACTCTTTCAAGATATAATTCTGGAGCCAGTGCTGGGAACGCTTCTAGATTAGCTAGATCATGATCATCGAATTTAAGGAGGGGGAGGCCTCAAAAAATATCACCAAACAGGGGCACCTTTGACAGGACCAGAGGCCTCTGCAGGTAGGCGTAGACAACATTGAAATTATTTGGGACTCGTGTCGTTGGCCTGCTTGGCTTAACATATGGAGGCAGCTAGGAAAGCAGAGTCATGTGTAGAGCTTCCTCCGGAGCTGTCATAGGGTGCTTTGATGAATCGGGTGAGAAGCCCTTAGGCACTTTCTGGGGGGAATGTACAATCCGAGGGGACGTGCATGGTTTTACCCTGACCCACTTCATATCTTTTTCTTTTCCTTTCTCTGCTCCCTTCACCTTCCCTTTGCCCTTCATTTTGGCCGGTGTAGACACAACCTCCTGCATATCCGGGGTACTTCTAAAACCTCTTCAGACCCAACTTCCACGGAAGCTGTGACAGACAATGACTCAGCAGGGTTAGTAGCAGTCATTCTTGCTCAGAAGATGAATTCAAGGTTGCTAGTATCAGAAGGGGTAGCTTGCCCAGACATGCATATGGCAATTGCACCAAATACCCAAAATTCAGCATGGGGCATAAGGCACGAGATTTTCGGAAAGAAAATGAACTCTTTTTGACCGATGACCCTCTTCTTATAGCTCTCGATGGAGAAAAATGGTTGGATTAGCCTTAATTGCAATCTATCATTACTGAAATGGTAAAAAATCCTCTCAGATCACCACATTATTTACCAATTTCCCATTCCATTCAAATTTAAACTCACTTTTCCACCCAGGCGCCCTATTGCAATGGCTAGTTTTTCCCACCACATACTACCCCTACGCCTGCATCGCACCTTTTTTCACCTCCTGCCCTGCGCACTATCCTTGTGCAGCCGTCGAACCCATCTTCAATTTTCCACCCTGGTGCGTGCAACACCCTTTACACAGCTACTCCGGCCATATAGTCATATTTTCATCACCTGGTTGTCTCTATAGGGTTTCAGACGACTTCCATTAATGTACCTTGGAAAGTAATCTCCACGCAACATAGCCAACCTGACTACACCACCGTCGGTAACCTCCTTCACTATGTATGGTCCCAACTGGTGATTACAAAACTTTCCTAGGTATCATGCAAACTGGTTGTTGTAAAGTAATACCAATTTGTCCTCCTTAAATATCTTCTGTTGAATATTTTGATCATGCCAAGATTTTTCGCAAGCCCTCTGAACCTGCTGGTGGAACTGAGTAATGAACCGATCTTCTTCTAGGGATATCAACTGCGCCAAGCTTTCCTCCATGATGTCTGGTTCTGCCATGTTTGTAAAAGCTGAAATGCGTAGGCTGGGAGCAATGTATTCCATAGGCGTGATGGCTTCTTTCTCATAGACCATTCGGAAGGGTGTTTTCCCCATGAGTTTCTTACATGTGGTCCTATAGGCCCAAATTATTGAGGGGATGTGCATGTCCCAATTGCTCCAGTCAGCGTTAAAGACCGTAGTGAGTTCTAGAATTTTATTGAAGGCTTCTACTGCCTCGTTCACCTGTGGGTGATATGGGGTACTCTTCGCATGGTGGATCTGGAATTCCTCAGTCAAAGCTGCAATAGTTTCATTAAAAAATTGTGTACCTTTGTCACTCATTAGGATATTCATGCAACCAAACCTAGTTAGAATATGTTCAAAAATGAAGTGCGCAGTAGTATCTATAGTAAAATCCTTGAAAACTTTTACTTCTGCCAACCTGGTTACATAATCAGTGGCAGTGATGATGTACAAGGAACCTGTCTTCTTTCCTGGGGGGATTCATTTGTACCACAAAGTCTATGGCCCACTTGTCGAACACTTGTAGAGCCATCTGTGGTTACAACGACATATCATCTTGACGTGAGGGCTTCCAAATCCGTTGGCATGCATCACAAGCCCGAAAATATGCATGGACATCGTTATGCAATGTGGGCCACCATAACCAAACCCTCAATACATTTTGCACATTGGCTTTCCTGGCATAGTTCCCTCCTGCAACTCCTCCATGGGCCTTAGCCAAGATCGATCATCTTTCATGTTCCAAGACATACCTCCACAACACCTCATCTGCACCAAACTTGTAGACTTGTCCCATGATTATGGTAAAATTGGTTATGCGGGCAACCAATTCCTTTTTCAGTGGTACTGAGTAGCCATTGGGCACCATACCTGTGGTCAAGTAGTGAACAATGTCTGAAAATTTCTCATCAACCACATTAATAAAAAACAACTATACGTCATGTAATCCTTATCCTAGATTAGTTGGCTCTTCCCCATTCTCAATCCAAGACAAGTGATCAGGCCCGACATTCAATCTCCTCGGTTTCACAATGATTTCAAAATCATACTCCTGAAAGAATAGTAACCACCTACAAATCTTCCCCTACAACAGAGCCTTATTGACCAGGTATTTTAAAGCGGAATGATCCATGAACATATTGAAGTTTCCACCTAATAAATAGTGCTTGTATTTTTGTAGGGAATACACCATTGCCAACCCTTTGCGCTCCATGGTAGAATAGTTATGCTCTGCATTAGATATTTTTCTTCTAGAAAAGGCAACTGGATGATTGATGTCCCCTTCTCCGGGTTGTGCTAAGATAGCTCCTAATGCTATCCCTGATGCATCCACATGAACATGAAATACCTTTGCCTAGTTAGGAATATAGGAATAGGTGTAGTTACCATATTTTCCTTTAGTAGCTCTAAGCTCTTCTAACACTCATCATCCCAAAAAAAGGAAACATCCTTCTTTAGCAACTTTTCCATTGGTTCAGTGATCAAAGCGTACCCTTGAATAAACTTCCTATAGTAACCGGTGTGGCCTAAGATGGGGCGCAACTGTTTCTCAGTGGTGGGGATTTCCAAATTGATTATAATCATGATCTTGGCTAGGTCAACCATCAATCGCTGTTGACACACTATGTGTCCCAATAGAATCCCAAATGGGACACAAAATATGCATTTCTTGATGTTTAGATAATTTTTGGTGTTTCCTACAGGGATCCAGCATCACGTGCAGGTTTGACACATGGTTCTTTACTAAGCCAAAGACTGTTCAATCGTCAAAGTAGAATTCTAGAAACTTATGAATGAATTCCTTGAATACTACTACAACTACGCATGAAAATATGGCAGGGGCATTCTTTAGTCCAAACGACATGACAGTGTACTGGAATGATCCCCATTAAATCGTAAAGGTTGTCTTGCTGCGGTCTTCAAGTTCTATATGGATCTTATGGTACCCTGAGAACCCATCAGTGAATGAGTATGCTTCCTAGCCTCCCATATTATCCAGAATTTCGTCAGAGAACAACGTAGGGAAGGGATCATGTACGCAGGCATCATTTAACTTGCGTAGGTCTACGCAGGTCCTTATTTCTCATTTAGTCTTCTTTTCCTAGACTACCATAGGGCTTACCCAATCTGAATGTTCTACCGGTTCAATGATACCCGAGGCCACCATCTTCTCTATATCCTCCTTGAATTTATGTTTATATTTAGGGTTCATGCAATAGGGTTGTTGCTTGATAGGGTGTGCATTCGGCTTCAGGGTAATCCTCATAACACCTGTATCCTTGACAATCCCTTTGAATTATGAGAAATTTATGGGGAACAGATCCTGATATTCAGTCAACATCTCCACAATATTTCTCACTGTGTCACTATCCCAGTAATCCCAAATCTTGGCCATCTTGGGTTGTGCCTCCATGCCAATGTTTAATTCCTTTAGCTTCAATGGCTTGGTAACATCAACTGCCTATAGTAGAGGTCCTGCAATGGGATGTTATCCTTTTGATTCTGGGATAGTGATATTCCGGGGGTCTTCATCACAGTCTTCTACTCACAAATTTTTGTAGTTGAAAATATCCTGCATCTGTGCATCCCAAGCTGGCGTAGTACATTCATGCTTAGAGAGGGAATCATTAAAGACCAGAGCATCTATATCTTGCATGGCTTCATCAAGTTTCTCAGTTCCTCCCACTAGACCAAATGTCACCATGAAATCCTCAGTCATCGTACCCTAATGACGAGTGCATTGGTGTAGTTCTCCATCCAAATACCAGGTGGTGGGGATTGGTTCTAAAACGTGAATACAAATATGGACCTATTCATTCCATGTGTTTTCATTCCATACTTCCATCTAGAGAGAAATGTTCTTGCGCGGATCACCTCAACCTGAGAAGAGTTCCAAGGGCGGGTTGACTAGAGTGTCAAATCGTAGGATCATCATTTTTTGGCATTCCCCTCGGTCCTAAAAAGCTCCATTATGGGTTTCCCACCATTGTGCAGGGGTCACGTGCATAGCCAAGTCAAGGGCCAAAAACATTTGTTCTTTAGGGACATCTACTTCAATTGTTTTAAGAAAGTCGTTAACACTACCAGAAACATCAAAGTAGGGTAGTTCTCTTACCTCTGAGTAGATGCATCAGAACCTCTTTGTGATATTAAGGAACCACAATGCAGATACATCATGCAACCGGTTCTGCCAATTTTCTATCTCTCCATCTGAGTCTTAGAAGCATTCGTTGTCTTTTTCCCAGCATAACATGACATAAGCCGTGGGGTTTATCCAATCATTGTCCCAGTCGGTCATCTTGTAGATGTGATCAACGTCCTCCTCCTCACATACTGGTTCAGTGTAACACTCACCTTCTGTTGGATCCAAAGGGACTATCACCCATGTACCTTCACTTTTAAAGATCATACTCCTCCTTTTCAAGTTAATGATACCTCTCATGTTAATATCCCAATCCAGACCTAAGAGCGCGAGGTAAGGGTCTGCGTCATCCACAACCTATATTACTTCAAAATCAGCATAAAATTCAACACTTGCGATGCCAACCATAACCTTTGGAAGTCACCCTAGTGCAATGATATTTGCTGATTAGCAATCCGTAACTGAATAGTGAACCACTCCAACTTAGGTTCTCCCATCCTTTGCAAGGTTTTCTTGGGAAGGACATTTGCATCCAATCCTAAGTCAAGGATGACTTGGTGCATTTCATAGTCTCCAATCTATGCAGTCATATGCATCTCCTGTCCGGCCCTTTTTTTGTTCTTGTATAGCTTGTTCACCGTTTTAACCTCTGGTTGTGAGGCATCCTTTTCTGCGCAAATATATATTAATTCTTGGATATTCTCTATTGTCTTTTGGTTGCACAACAACTTCATACATGCCTGAACGAATGGCTTAACTACTTCATTTGATTTTGTATCTACCATAATCTTCGAGGTGGACGCTTTGTATTTGGCCATCTCCTTTTGAGATTCCATGAAGGTTTATTTCTCCTTTTTCATATCTAAGCTTTCCTTTTTCTAGACATCCCTCCTGATTAGTGGTTCAGCCGCAGTGTTTTCCTCATCCCTTCTGGTGGTAATGCCATTGCACGTGATCTCATTGATACTTAGCCCATAATACTGAGGTTCTGCCTTAACCCATTGTACATTCTGTGTGGGCATCTACTATTTTTCCTAAATTTTTGCTATTAGCACTGGGTAGTCCTCAATGACATGGTCAAACTACCTACAACATCTGAAGGATTGCCATGCAGGGTTCAGGCAGTATCTTTCATAATGTCCCACATCCCCACAGTTGTAGTAGATTAGTTGCCCTCGTACTTGACTTTCACTTCCCCCTCTCCCTCATCCCCTTCCTCTTGCGGGGGATCCACACTACCCAAAGGGAGATAGTGGTGATGAGGGGTCAGCCTGCACCCTGTATAGGTTTCCCCTATCTACCATGAGGTCGAGTGTTCAAAATTTTTGTTCGTCATGACCCACAGATGAGAAGAATCCACACCACTGTTGTTTCAGTTCTGGAACATAGGCACCTAACCGTGGGCAGTGATCTATATCATGTATTCATACTACTTGATAGTCAACACACCATAGCATGGGGGTACCGGGTCCAACTGTTTCTCTAGGGCATAGAGGGCTTGGCCAATGGCCCCCCCAACCTACATATAATCTAATAATAATGGGAATTGATCCTTTCTGTGTCCTGACACCCTACAATGGATATACCAGACATCCGGGCTAGCTTCCTTACCTCGATCCCTTCACAATTTTTGTATTTATATGTTCATTTCCTCTAGCTGGCCCTGGATCTGTAGTGTCGCAAATTAAGTATCATCTCTTGGTGCAACTTCTAACTTCATGGAAATCTCCATAGCTTCTTCATGGGATTCGATCTTCTGTTGTCCCATAGGTCTGCGTAAATGTGGAAATAGCATGGCTATGAACCATTCCTTGTGTTGTTTGTCCTCATAGAAAAATTCCCCATGATGACCTTTTTTAGTCATTGGCCAGCTTCCAAAACGGACTCTATAGGTCCCTGTTTAAAGTCCTTCAATTCGACTACATATTGAGAGTATGGTTTAGGATTTAGGAACTGTTGTTTCAGGGCGTCTCTAATATTTTGTATCGACGCATTCATGTGCTGACCAATGTATCCCATAAACCAGTACAGGGCCCTTCCTTCAAAGGCTATGGACAATTGCACTCTCTTGACAACATCATTATTAATGTTCGGCAAAGTCCATATAGACTCTGCTACAAACTAGAATCAATCAAAATCGTCATCCCCCGCACCCTTAAAGGTAGGCAATTTTATGTGTGTGGCCATATTGTCTTCAGGTGGTGGTAGAGGTGGGGTAGGAGAATTATTACCCTTGCGCGGGTTTGATGATGGTGTAGCTGGGGGAATATTTTCAACGTGTGCAACCTTGCCATGGTTAAGATTAGACAATTCCCTTAAGGGATTGTATATCGATCAATCTCCTTCGTGATTAACCGGGTAGTACTTACCGCTTCGTGTCGTGCTTGCACTCTAGTCGAAGTTCATTAACTTGATGTGGCCACATAGGACACCTTTTTCACACAATAGCATCTTAATCAACAACGGTAGGGTTTGCAGGAACTTACCTCTAAGTCCCTTGAAGAATATTTGGTCCACTTATGAATATGATACAAACTAATCAACTGCAAATTCTGTTACAAACCCTCCCAAAATACTATCAACCCAATGATCTACAGTCTTAGTGATCTTGTTATCGGTTTTTTCCAGTTGTTGGATCAATTCAGGGGTCCACTGTGTGACCTGATCATCCTTCCAGCAAACCTAGAACTCTACCAATCGTGCTAGCCACTCCGTAATTTGTGTGCAAAGGATACAAAGAAGATTTCATGCACGTTTGTAAAGATGTACTTGTTCTTCCACTCTTTGACAGATAAATTCTTACTTCTATTCTATTGTAGGGAAAACTCTTGGATCTGTCTTTCAAACTAGTCCTCAAGTTTAGGCTTCAATGGCTACCAATGACCTTGTGGCATTACTCAGTCTCTCTCTCAAAATTCTCCTGGTCCTAGCAACATAACCATTTTCTGGGTTGAGGGGCCTTGACCCAAGTTCAGTTTTAAGGTTTTCCAAAAAACCCCTGTACTACAGGCCCTTTCAATGATGGCTTGATTGCACAGGTCAAGGCCCCACCCGAAGTAGTATGGGAGGGTGTTGGAACTAGGTTTCTGCACCCTGAGAGAGATAAAGTTAATTAAAGTGGGTCCCTTCAGATCTAACAGACCTGTACAGGAGAAGTTCTAATACAGAAACCCTTAACAATATATCAGAAAAGTAGCTTAAGCAAAGATCATAAACCATCAGATGAAATGCTAACTGAAGCAAGGAGACTAATCATAACCAGATATATGCATTCATTCTATCGTGTCCACGTGCACATATATCAATCATCAGTATTCAGCGAGTAGGTAGAATCTTAGAAATAACATAAAGCATAGTCGATAATCATAACATAGGACCATGTAGATATCACAAAAGGTCTTCTCATTCATTCATATTCAGATCCAACATACAGACTCTATTTACCAGCCCGTGCACATAGCTAGCAAGGTCCGCACACATCAGGACTTAGGGTCTCCGCGCACAAAACCAGTAGGAGTGTAATATTCCCAATTAGCCATGAGATAGTTGGAATATTAATTTTTGTTTTTGCTTTCTTGCTTGATGAATAAGAGGATATGGAGATATATAAATCTCCTTAATATGAATAATATCAATGTCAATGTGACATGAGGACATATTGGCAGCTTAATTGAGAAACCTTAGGTTTGAAAAAGGGTTGGAACACCTTGACCAAATCAACAACGATGTCATGGAGGAGTGGTATTCATTATGGGTCATCACGGGTTTATATGGAGACTCTTTTCATGGAAGTAGTGTCATAAATGAATGGGGCTTAGGGTTACGAAGCTCATCACTTATATAAGGAAGAGGATGGCAACCATATTTCATTATGTTTATGTATTTGATATTTCTAAATATATGGTCTGTTTAGACATATAGCTTTCTTTAGTTATTTAGCTTAGGTTCCAGTGTTGTTTAGCACATGATGTTCCTGATCAGGAATCACACCTCTATCCTTAAGAGGCCTCATAGGAAGAGCATTGAACTACCATTCCATAATTAGGCATTAAGCCAAAGCTCCAGTCTTGTGGTACAACGTAGTTTTTGTTGAGAGATATACTGATTTGCAGGTTGCAGCAGTGGAGACTAGATGTGGGTAATTTATGATCTGTTTTTCAATGGAGGAAGGTTTCCTTCCATTCAGAGGCTGGTGAGGAAGGCCCTTGAGCCTTATTGTAGCATTTGGTATCAGGCCACTTATTCATTTGCCCCTATAGCACAGTTTTTTTCTTGGACTGCATTATTTTTAGGGAGGAGTTGCAGGGTGGTTTCAGTACACACTTTGGGGAGGAGGTTCCCTAGTGAAATTATTAGCCTTTCATCTAGACGATCTATTGGGGGAGGCTTCGTTATTTTTCATAGTAGATCAGCCCCATATTTCCATTTATTTGTTGCAGTGAATCTATAGCCCTAGGGCTTGGGTTCCCATCATGTACATTGGTATATTTATGAAAACCCTTTTTGGGTTCTTCATTGGAGGTTGTATAGAGCCTATATCTATATTTGTTGCATCTTTTGAGGCATATAGCAACTATACATATTTCTTGTATTCATTTTCTATAACCATTGCATCCATGACTGCACTGTAGCAGTCTTCCAACATTTTGATATAGTAGCAACACCTCTTATTGAGAATTTTCTTTATTGGAGGCTTGCTCTAAATTTTATTGTGGTTTTTGGCCCATTATTTTATACATATATGCTGTTGTTATGATGAATGGAAGGTCTCCATATTGGCCTCATGTTTTTATATGATGTTTTACACTTATTTTCCATCATTTTGCATTGTATTCCTGCTTTTCCCATTTGGTAATATTACAATGATTTCAGAGCATAATCTTGGCTCAACCTATGAATCTTGAAAGCCAATATGTCATCAGAAGAAGGAGATCCTCTCACAGATAAAGAGAATAGGTATCTCAGAAGAAGAAACTAAAATTTTGACTATATAGATGATAAATAAGACAAGGGTAAAACCCCCTTATCAGGAGAAGATGAAGAGAAGGATTATCCCAAGCTACTTCTTAGAACTATGCAAGACATTGCTAGATAAATAAAGGAGATGAGGATGGATAGATAAAAGGAATCCCCTAGAGGATTTTTATATGGTGAAGGCTCCGACATTTCTCATCATTGGAGTGATCAACTAGTGAAGCAGCAACAAGTTTCCCAATGCTCTACAATGCCTACATTCTTAACAATGGGAAATGAAGGGTTTCAAGAACAAGAAACTATTGAAGACTATTTCATGGAGTATGATTCTCATTCTCAAAGATTCAAATATTACTTGAGTTTTCAATAATTTTGTCAGATAAAGGACAATAGAAGACCTAGGCATCACAATAGAGGTGGAGGATTCATTCAGAATCATCATCTACACTGAACTATGGGAAGATTTTTATCACCCAACTTTTATGGGTCATAAAAATGCACTGAAAAATCATGGGTAGAGAAGCTTGACATCTACTTCGAGCTGAAAAAAGTACCAGACATGGAGACCATTAATATAACAACGCTGCACCTTTAGGGTGAAGCACATGATTGGTGGTTCCATGGCTTGTCTACATTGGGTCATGCAAATGTGACTGCATATTCAGAGTTCACAAGGAGGTTGGTGGAGAGGTTTGATCGAAGAGATCCAGAGGCACCATTCATGGGACTAGAAAATCTAAAACAATCAGGTAACCCAGAAACTTACATTTCTGAATTTCTAAAACTTTTTGTTATGGTTCCTGATTTATCTGCAAAAAGAAGGGTCTATATGTTTATTGATGGGTTAGAAGAAACTCTACATGTGTTGGTTAAGTCTACCAATCCCACTACCCTTCAAGGTTCCATTGAAGGGGCTAGAGATATACAATATGCCTTGCCAAAATCAAAGGCAACATTTCAGAAAAATCCCTCTTTTCCATCAAAGGGAAAAGAAGAGAAGGCTCCTTTCTCAAAAGAGAGCCAAAGTAAAGTACCTCTTAGTGATGATGTCCAAAGATACTTGAGGACAAGGAAGCTTTTCTTCACATGAAAAGAATCATGGGCACCTGGACATAGATGTGCAGCATGAAAGACACACTATATAGAGGTCTTCTCAGATGATGAGTAGGAAGAAGAAGAAGAACCAACAGGGGGTCACAATGCTGGAATAGCAAGAGATGATCCACCACCACCAGGAGGTGAGGATGGAGAAATTGATCCAATTAGAGGGAATCTTGCATAATTTAGAGTGGTACCCAAATATCAGGAAACTTCCACACAAAAAACAAACTTGGATTTGTGTAGTGGAAGCAAGGACATGGTCGTCCCATCTATTATGCATATGAGGTTGACCCATGATACATCATTGTTTTATGGAAAACCATGAGGGAGGCCAGAGGATCCCGAGTTTGTGAGAGATGACTCACAATATGATGCACCACACATAGATCTAGAAGGATTGGGGGCATTGGTAGGTCATGTTACATTACTGAGAGTCTTGGTTATACTGAAGGAGGAGGAGACATTCTCCCAACATCATCATTACCCACTCTCATTTCAGATTCTGAGCTGAGAAAAGAGAAACATGGGGAGGATAGCAACCTTCCAACATGTAACTTTAGCATGGGAGATGTCAAAGAGGAGGAAAACCATATGATAGATGTTTTATGTGATAGATCATCAACACTGTCACTTTGGAGAGTACATCCATATTGGAAATCCCAGTTGTTGGTGGATTTTTCCAATGATATTTTTACATGCATGATACTTGATGACCAGCTTTAAGAGGATGGATATTCAGTCAAACATGAGGTCATCTATTATCATGGTAGGATCTTCTTGTCTAGAGATTCCAAGCTTAAGGAGAAGTTACTACAAAGAGCCCATGAAGATTTTCTCTTCACCCATACTTATTCTATGAGAGCATACCACACCATCATGGACGGTTACACTTGGGAAGGCTTTGAAGAGGAGATGCATGGACCATGTGAAGATGGAGGAGATACATGACTCTATGGGGGAGTTATTACAACCACCTCTTTCCTCTTTTGGAATGAGAGGGGATCTATGTATGGAACACTCCATTTGTATGAGTAGAGTTTATGGTAAGGATCATGTTTGTATGCATAATGATTTACTTGAAGATTATTTGAATTCCTTTAAGATGTATGTGCAGGCCATTGCTCCAAGAAGGATCATTCTTCCATATAAACTTCATGGCCAACTTTGGGCCATAAACATTGTTGAGCATGGCCACTCCCTAAGAAGGTATAGGGAGATCATTTACCATTCTGGGTGCACCCCAAAGGCACCAAATATTTCTCAGTTTTTCAAAAATTGTGAGAAAAATATGGCAACAGGTAAGTGGTGGGGAAACCACTTACCATATCATTATCTAATGTAGTCAAGATACATAATGCGTTGGTTCCACATGTGGGACTATGACCCACCTCCATTTTTGCATATTTATGTTCATATGTACTTGGTTTTGATCCCATACATAGATGATGTACTTATTCCTTTTTTGGGAATGATTGGAGGGAGGATGGGAGGATTGGATGTGCCCTTTGGGAGAGAGATTCTCCATGTTAATTATGCTACATGTTTTAGGGAGAAAATTTGGCAAACCATGATTGTTTCATTAGATCTATTGCTTCCTTGTGGGATGATCATTTACATCTCATGAGAACTTGGGAGGAGCATTTCTTGGAGGGATGGATTGGGAGACACTTGGCTTATGAGGGAAACTTACAAAATGGAGGTGTCAACAATGGTGGAGGAGAAGAGTTGCAACAATCACCTTTACAGTTGCTTGAGGACAAGCAACATTTGGGAGGGTAGGACTGTAATATTCCCAATTAGCCATGAGCTAGTGGGAATATTAATTTTTGTTTTTTCTTTCTTGTTTGATGAATAAGAAGATATGGAGGTCCATAAATCTCCTTAATATGAATAGAATCAATGCCAATGTGAAAGGAGGACATCTTAGCAGCTTAATTGAGCACCCTTAGGTGTGAAAAAGGGTTGGAACACATAGACTGGCTCAACCTTGACCAAATAAACAATGTTGTCATGGAGGAGTGGTATTCATTATGGAAAATCACAGTTTTAGATGGAGACCATTTTCATGGAAGTAGTGTCTCAAATGAATGTAGCTTAGGGTTAGGAAGCTCATCACTTATATAAGGAAGAGGATGGAAATAACATTTCATTATGTTGATGTATTGGATAAT
Source organism: Pinus albicaulis (assembly GCA_034641835.2). Lineage (NCBI taxonomy): Eukaryota > Viridiplantae > Streptophyta > Pinopsida > Pinales > Pinaceae > Pinus > Pinus albicaulis. The sequence continues at coordinate 1,672,393,350 of CM076575.1, read as the reverse complement.
TTTTTATATATGGTATGTTTAGACATATAGCTTTCTTGAGCTGTTTAGCTAAAATTGCAGTGTTGTTTAGCACAGGATGTTATTGATCAGGAATCCCACCTCTATCCTTGAGAGGCCTCATAGGAAGACCACTGAGCTACCATTCCACAATTAGGCATCAGGTCAAATCTCCAGCCTTGCGGTACAACATAGTTTATGTTGAGAGATCCGTTGAGTTGCAGGTTGCAGCAGTGGAGACTAGATCCGGGTGATTTATGATCTGTTTTTCAGTGGAGGAAGGTTTCCTTCCATTGGGAGGCTGGTGAGGAAGGCCCTTGAGCCTTATTGTAGCATTTGGTATCAGGCCACTTATTCATTCCCCCCTACAGAATAGTTTCTGTCTTGGACTGCGTTATTTTTAGGGAGGAGTTGCAGGGTGGTTTCAGTACACCATTTGGGGAGGAGGTTCCCTAGTGAAGGGATTATCCTTTCATCTAGAGGATCTATTGGGAGAGGCCGCATTATTTTTCATATTAGATAAACCCCATATTTCTAGTTATTTGTTGCAATGAATCTACAGCCCTAGGGCTTGGGTTCCCATCTTGTACATTGGTGTATTTCTGAAAACCCTTTTTGGGTTCTTCATTGGAGGTTGTATAGAGCCTAGAATTTTATTTGTTACATCTTTTGAGGTATATAATAGGTATAGATCTTTCGTGTATTCATTTGCTATAGCGGTGCATCCATGACTACGTTGTAGTAGTCTTCCGGTATTTTGATATAGTAGCAGAACCTTTTATTGAGGGTTTTCTTTATTGGAGGCTTGTTCTATCTTGTATTATTGTTTGTGGTGCATTATTTTATACATATATCATTTTTTTATGATGAATGGAAGGTCTCGATATTGGCCTCATGTTTTTATATGATGTTTTACACTGCTTTTCAAGCATTTTTCACTATATTCCTGCTTTTCCCATTTGGGAATATTACAAGGATCCCTTACCCAGAAAATCGACACAAAATATTTACAATTTCATATCAAAACGTAATCCCAACTTAGCCTACATCTAGAATCGAATTTTCCATCTATTTTTAACATATTAGCCTACGCTACTCTATGGTCTGCAAACCGTGGTTTGCGAACTCTTGGTCTACCCTTTGACCCATTACAATTCATTGGGGGCTTTAACCCGCCCTGAAGCCCCTATGTTGCACCAAATATTACAAAGTATTACAAAAAAGGACCAAAAATGCGGTTAGGGGACCTTGCTTCAACACTGCCATCAAAAGAATTCTCCGATATCTTAAGGGCACAATAGAAAATGGTTTATGGTATCCCAAAGGAAATAATATAGTTATCCAAGCTTATACAGATGTAGATTGGATAAGAAGTGTTGATGATTGAAAGAGTACTAGTGGAGCAACATTCTATCTATGTGGTTGCCTTGTTTCATGGTTAAGTAAAGAACAGTCTTCAATCTCATTATCCATAGCAGAAGAAAAACACATCACAACAACATCTTGTTGTACTCAAGTTCTCTAGATGAAGAAAAATTTGCAAGATCTTCATGTCAAGTTTGATGAGCCTATTCCCATATTTTTCGATAAAACCAATGTGATTAGTGTCTCCAAGAATCCTGTGATGCATTCCAAAACAAAGGAAATTTCGATCAAATATCATTTCGTTAGAGAGTAGGTCACTGAAAAGAATATCAAGCTTGAATATGTTGGCACAAAGGAAAAAATTGCTGACATATTTATCAAACCATTACCTCGTGAAGAATTTGATCATCTTCCCCTAAATCTTGGGATTCTCCAAAGTTCTCATTAGACTCTTTATCTTGTCTAACTAAGTAATAAGAGGGGAGTTGAGGTGTGTATAGGTCCGTAGGATGATTTTTGTCAGGGTGATTTACCCTTTTCCATTGATGACAAAGTGGGAGAGAATGTTGTCGGTAGAGGTGTCATGATCACAGGGGGAGTACTTGTGTTTCCATTGATGCCAAAGGGGAGATATTTGATCAGTGGTTGTCATTTATGTCAACCCAAGCAACACCAGGGGCTACCGCGATCTTGCATGGGAATTTTGATTTGACAACTTTAAATATTCTAAGTCAAGGATATTTTGGATGGTTTCTACTTGTAGAGCTGTTTCCGTTGATATATGACACGCCACATAATTATTCACAGTTGGATAGGTATTCAAGTTTTAAGTTATTAACTCTAGTTAGTGGGCTAAAACACCATGGGGTTGTGGCATGACACTAATCATTGGTTTTGGTCATTGAATAGTTAATAATTAATATTTTTTTAAACTCCTAAAATCCCTCCAACTTTCACTTGTTGAAGACCCTCTCAACCTAAGCATTTATATAAATTGTGACCCTCATATCCTCTTGATGCAAGGATTTTCCTACTTAAAACAAGTCATTGTGGAATTATCGACATAAATTTTTTTTCTGCGAAGTTTAAGATGCTGAAACAAAAACCCATTTGAGCCGAAATCTAGATGAAGAAAGTGAATAAATGTTAGATATTGGTTCACTATATTTTCTAGGATATGTTTTGAGGAAGTTAGGGTTTTTGCAGGCTCCCAAATTTCTTGTCAAACAAGTAACTGTGGGAAAATCATCATAGATTTCTCTATGATAATTGGATTTAAAAATTATTAAAACATGACAGAAAGAGGATGTACTTTATTTTTTTGTATATCATTTTCAGGACTGAAGGTTCAAACAGTGACATGTGGAACTTAGTACAGGTTCTCTCTACTGAAGTAGTCTATAATGAGGACAACATAGGAGATTGTGCATAACTATTTCTTGAAGAATCAAATATTTATCAGACCTATGTGGTTTGAAAGAGGACTTACAGGGATACCATAGGGAACAATTTCATACCTTGGAGATTCGAAATTATATAGATACAACAGATTCAATATGGAGCTTCTAGAAGGAAAGACAAAATTTGCACTCAAGGATCACTGCAGTAAGGACAACACATCAAAAATCAACGGTAAGTCTGCAACAAAAAGGTATGTGTGATTGATGTTTAAATTTTACTTTGAATATCATCTTTGACATGTATTTTTGAAAGACATTGTAAGTATTTTTATATATGTTTGATTTGGTTTTGTTCATAAATGTTGAACGTATTTATATTTCAATTTTGAATAATTCTTTGACATATGATTTGCAGGAAAATGGAAGTATTTTGTTTGTATATTGGATTAGGTCTTGTTCATTAATTCATGTGCAGGAAGGAGGAAAAAATAAGACAACTCAGACACATACTAGAAGGACAATGCAACACCAAAGTACCATTACTTGAAGAAAGAACAACAATACCTCAACAACTCCTAGTGTTCAAAGAAATAGTGTGAGGTCAAGTATCAGGTCGTGTCAGAAGTCGGTATTGTAAAAATCATCATTGTAAAATTGTGAAAGAGCCATTATTGTAAAAGATTCAATATTCCTAGAGTTGGAGAGGCATTGTTGGGAGGTATAAGTGTCATTGTTGGATAATGTTATGGTTGGGTTACATGTCATAGTTTGATTGTGTGATTGTTCTAGTTCAATAAAATCATTGTGAATCATATTTTATCGTGGATCATTGTCCCTAGCACAGGAGTCCACATTCTTGTCTTATTTCTCATCACTATAGGGTGGAAGGGAGGTGCTACGTTGGTGCATGAAGTCACATAGAGGTTGGAGCCTTGAAAACTTCAAGGCAGTAGGTTGGTCTAGGAATCACGACATCCATTCAGTTGACTATTGAAGAAACGAGGGTGTTGGGGAATCCTTCTAGTTGGAGTTAGAGAAGAATTCTTTTCTAGTATTATAGGAAGTTTTTCCTTTAGTTTAAATTGGGGTTGAATATTAACGAATGTATTAGAAAACCGTTTGGGGGTTTTTGAACTAGAGGGGGTTTTCCACCTAAAATTCACGTTACTATTGTGTTCTATTTTTTACCGTTGTTACCAGATAAAAATCAAGAATAATTGAATATTAAATAATGCTCTGAAAATATTTAAAATTGCTAATTGATAAGAAATACTTATTCAACCCCCCTCCCCCTCTCAGTATTTCCAACAATTTAGACTACATTTTATTCTATGTTCGTGACCATTGTGTCTCAAGTCATCCTCTAGGAGACTTTGGGAAAAATCCTCAAAAGACTTTGTGAAAAATCCTCAAAACTAGGTTACTAGGGAGATCATTTAAGTAGAGCTTCTTATTTTAAATTTGGGTTTGATTCCAAATAAATTATTCACATATGAATTACTCTCTGCATTCTTTTAAAAAGTTCCCCTGCATTTGGGTGCCCAGGGTTTTTGTACGAGGCATGAATTTGTTGTTAACAGGTAATTGACTTAGGGTTTTCCTTCCATTCAAATGTAATATTTTTCTTCTATTTCATATAGTGGGTTTGATCCCAAATTTGTGTTTTTCTTACAGGTACTACTTTCAATCCACTAGAGGAAATATTTTTCGTTGGATTAAGAATTTATCTTCCTTTTCAACACTAAAATTTATTCTACCACTGAACTAGAGGTTGGCTCCTTCCCATATCTGTGTGGCTAGACTGTGGCGTGACATTCTAATGATTCAATACCATATACAAGGTTCCTCCTATTTGTTTCACTTTGATTTATATTTAGCCTAAGAGGGTTTTGTGCATTATATACCCAACAAGGGTTTTAATGCAGTTTCCACAACTCTAAAGTTTTTTACTGTAGTTTAAGATTGTTGGTCGAGCACCTTACTATATACAAGGGTTTATTTTAATTTAATTTCATGATGTATTGGAAATACAATAATTTTGAGTATAAAATCCTATTTTGTTTAGACATGGAAATGGTATTTGTTTCGTAATGTTGTTGTCATTATGTATCGATTAATAGAGCTAGTAAAGGCTTCGTCTCTTTTTTTTTTCTTCTTTCATTGAATGCATATATCATTTAATAGTTATTTGATGCACACGTTTAATTATTTTACAAATATGTCTCAGATATATGTTATCTGATTATTATATTTTAAATGGATTTTATTAACTCCTTGTGTATTCGTCATATATGAATCCATATACCACTCTTGTAGTTATTTCTTTGGTATATGCACAATTATAATAATTTTCCTCTTTAGTCACATGTGCAATACTCTTGTTTATGTTATGCACTTTTCATATAAACTCTTGTCCATTTGAACTTGTATTGGATTATGATACTTTATAATTATGTGATTACTATGTATAAGTATCATCATTTATATACCAATTTTAATAAATTTATATTTATTCAATGGAACTAAGATTTGATTTGGCTTACAAATATTTGTGTTTCAGATAATGGGCGAGGATTATCCTCATTTTAGATGATAGATATAACTCCTCTTCTTAACATGTTATGTTCATATATATATGAATGCTATTCTAGGAAAACTATTGCCTTTCTCTTTTGTACAATGGTCAACCACGACTCGATTACCTCAGGGTAGTTGCTATTAATATACTTTTGTAATTAGTAATAATGAAATACTTATGGAATAGGTTCCATACTAGGGTAAGGAATCTATACTATATTTATTCCATAAATATAGAGACAAGATATTATTTTTCCTATTTATACTAAGACTCACAAACATTAAATAATTACAAATTACAAATTAATAAAATTTATAGTAAATCCCACAACTATATCTATAAAAAAACTAGTTATTTACTAATATATTCATATAATTTACCATATGATATAATTTCCACAAAATCTTCGAGACATATTATCATCCTATTGAATTATAACCTTCCTGTCACCCAAGAGTCCTCAAGTATTTCCATACAACATGAATAAATCCCCACTACTATAATCTTATACATGCAACCTGATATTTTTATACTCAAAAGGAATATTTATTCGTATCTATGATATTAGTAGCAATTTATTTAGATGGATTCCTTTCTCATGCATGCATATATATAAACTTAAGAACTAAAGAGCAATAACACAAACAAAATATACAATTATTCATGCAGACCCTTATCATATGGAATATAAGTAAAAGAATGCATCTTTTCCTTTCATCGACACTTAAATAAAACAATTTAATAACAGATAAAAGTTGAAACATAAATCTTAGGTAACCAGTTTGTATGGGGAACATTGAGGAACAAAGCATGTTCGTTCCAACCATGAACTTCATCTGTTAGTTCCCCCCAAGCTAATATATTATTTTCTTATGAAATCAACAACCTCTATGATTTCTATGTGGTTTATTTTATACATTTATTCCCAAAAAATTTAGCAGCATCCCACTTTGAGTTTTTCCGGCCTCTTTCCTTGGCCTTCTATTTTTTTTTTACGTTTTTTTTTCTTTAAATCACACCTTTCTCCCGCATTGTGATTTATTCTACCCCACTTATTATTTCTCTCTGACTAAGTGATTAACATAATATTTCTCTCCCAATATGTTAATATTTTTAATTATTTTCTCCTAATTATTTTCTCAGTAGACTTTTAGGGAAACTCCATCATGTGGACTTAACGACCAACAACTCTTCCTTAGCTCAAAAGAAGTCTTCTAAACTCTAGTGCTCTTTCTTGAATATTCCAAAATATTTATTTATAAATTAACATAATAATACAATATTTATATCATTTCATTAATCAATCATGGCTTCCATATCCATTGAATCCAATAATAGTTCAGTGTCTAAAAATTATCGATGTTTATAAAGAAAAACGTAGGGGTGTTACATCTTCCTCCCTGAAAATAAACAACATCCTTGGTGTTTTCCTTTCAGTTCCATTTATCTTGGAACAAAGATGGAAATTCTTCACGCATTTTATCCTTCATCTCTTAGGTGGCCTCCTCTAAGGTAAATTGCCTCCATTTCACTTTAACTTGGGAAATGGATTGATTCTAGAGCACATTTTCTGTCTGATATAGGAGTTGTAATGGTTATACTTGGAATTATCCTTCTGGTTCCACCTAGACCATATTCCAATCGATAAATTGATAACTATCATGAATATATCTATATAGTAAGGAGACACCAAAAACATCATGCACTTTTATATGATTGGGCGATGCTAGTTGATAAGCTATTGGTCCAACTCTAGCTAAAATATCAAATTAAGGGCCACAAAACCTTGGTGCTGGTTTAACAGAAGTTTCTGATCTAAAAGTGCTCTTCCTTCATTTTAATTTTACATATACATGTTCTCCCACTTTAAATCATATGTGTATTCTCTTTTGATCCGCATAAATTTTTGGTCGGTCTTGTGTAGTTTTTAAATCCGACCTGTTTTTCTTCACCACTTGCACCATTTCTTGTAGAATATTCGGTCCCAATACCATCCTATTTTTTGGCTAAGTCCAACTTAAGGGAGTTTGTCATTTTATTCCATACATTTCTTCAAAGGGACTCATTTTTATAGATGCTTGATAGCTGTTATTATATGCAAATTCCACTATATGTAAGAAATATTCCCACTTGTTGGGTCTATCCATGACATACATTCTTAGCATTTCCTCTAAAATTTTCTTGGTTCTCGATTTTTCCATATTGTTAGGTGTGGTAGGTGGTGCTAAAGTTAAGTTGTGTACCCATTCCTCTAGTAGTGCTTTCGAAAATTGGAAGTAAATCTAACATCTCTATTATATATCACCATTTTCGATATGCCATGCAATTGAAAAATTCCTTCATAAATATGTTTGCAATCTACATTGGTCCAAATGTAGTCTGAACATGTATAAAATGTATGAATTTACTCAAATTTTCTACAAAAACCATAACTGAGTCATGCTTCCTTCTATTCCTAGGGAGACCAGTAATAAAACATAGAGAAATAACCTCCCACTTCCACTTTGGAATGGGCAATGGATTTAGCAATCTAGTTGGGTGTTAGTGTTATACCTTCACCTGCTAACACTCTAAAAAAAATTTCAAACACTCTGTCACTTTTTTCTTCATACCAGGCCAATAAAATTCTTTTCTCATGGTTGGAATCGTTTTTTGATATCCTAGATGTCCTGCAACAGGTTTCTAGTGATGTTCATCCAAGATAAGTTGATTTAATGCAGTTTCATTAGGAACATAAATATTGTCACTATATTTTAACAAATTTTCATTTATGCATAACCGAGAATTATTGTTTCTTTTAATTTCTATTGTAATTTCATAAAAACCTCATCTTTTTGTGCTAAAGGTTTGATTTGTTCTACAAAATCTATTTTAGCAATACTAATAAAAATTCCCATTACTTGAATTACATGTCTACTTAAAAAATTTTCTACTTTTTTTTCCTTGGCTTTAATATTAATAATGTCAAATTAAAACTCATTTAAAAATTCCATCCACCTAACTTGTCTAGAATTTAAATGATATTGACAGAAAAAGTATTTTAGGATAATGTGGTTAGTAAAAAGAATACACATTTTTCTCAATAAGTAGTGCCTCCACATTTTTAAAGCATGTATCACAACAACAAATTGTAATTCATACACAAGATAATTTGTTTCACGTTGTTACACCATTTTTTGGTCATCTAACCTATTATCATTAGATGAACCCAAGTACACCATGTAAGACCAATTTTACCACAAGTAAAATTGCTTTCACCATTATTGTTTACATTTCTCAGTCATATTTAACCCAAAACAAGGTAATCAATTAAATAAATCATTATTTATTTAATTATTTCCTAAGAATAAGTTATTTAAATCATTATTTAAATACTATTCCTAGTTAAGTTTGACTAAATCATTTTTAAATAATTAAATAAACCATTATTTATTTAATTATATTCCCCTCATTTCCCTTAAATAATAAATAAATCATTTATTTATTTACTATTTATAAATAAAGGAATTGACCCAAGTCAAAAACCCTTTTCCCTCCAACAAATATAATAAAATATTCCTAAAGGGTGATTCTAGAATGTAATTAATAATATTTTATTCATGCACCAAGTTCTAGAACACCCCAATATTTTGTTATAAATAGAAGGGTTTTCCCCATACATTAGTCACCTCCATTGCATTAGATTACACTAGATCTACTCTTAGTCACCATTTCCATTTGTTTGCATTTTGAACTCCCATTGAGTTCCATGTTTGTTAGGGTTTTCCACATTAACCAAAGAGAGAAATTTTAGATCTGAAACACTGAGGACTTCCAAGAACCCATCCCACTGAGGAGAACTAGAAAACACCTTTCTTGTTTTCCTCTCAGGTGCCCCATTCTTTAATATAATATAAGATTCTTTTTATACATTGTTCTTGTCTTGTTCATTGGATGCATGGAGCCATTTCACATTTTATCTGCTTAATGTATTTTATGCTTAGATCTAATATTATGCAGCAAATCTAAAGATATTTTGCAGCCATACTTGATGTTAGGGCTACTTGATATGCATAGCTAAAGTGATCTTTTACGACGAAAGAATCATACTAACAATTGGCGGATCCCCATGGGTTTTCTTTTGCGACCATTGTCGTTTTATATTCTCCTGCATATCCAGCTGTTTCAGACCCTAGGGTTTCTCTTCAATTTTTTGTTTTTCCTATTTTTATGCTAGTTTTTTCCTCCAAAACCCTCAAACATTCAAGTTTCTCACTTTTGTGTGTTTCTGGCCTTATTGCGCAGGTGACCGACATCAGCCGCAGCTGAGACGACAATTTTTTTTGAAATCTGCCGCAACCAGCCCTGGATCTACAGGTCGCACTTATCGGCCCAAAAAGTGTGACCTGGCCTTGAGGTCGCACTTTTCTGCCCAAAAACTACGACCTGGCCTGAAAACAGGCCCAAACCTGTGACCTGCAATTTTTTCTGCAATCTACCAGCGCTTTTTCTGGGTTTCACTAAGGCTTCTGTCAGGGTTTTCCAGCCTCTGTCTCTACCTGTTCAGACTTGTTGCTGATCTATTGTACTCACCTAAGTGGGAATCTTGCCCCTTAGGGCTTTAGTTCCCTCCACTTTTTGTGGGAGAGTTTGATGCTGTTTTCAGACGTCTGAATTTCCATAAGTTTCCGCCTTATTTCATATCTGATACCTCCTGTTCAGATCCTCACAGGTTAGCTTTTCTTCCTTTTCTATACACTGCCTTTCGCTTTGTTTGGGTTTTTCTATAGGGTCACGTCTTTGACCCCCCTCTTTTTAGCTGATCTCCTATTTTTTAACAGCAACCTTGCCCCTGCCTCTTTGCTGCTTTCTGCACCACTTTCCAGCAGATCTCTCCATTAGATCCCAGTCCCTCTGGACCTTAGATCTATTGATCTCTTGTCAGCGTGCTCTGCCCCTTCTAGACTAGTTTTGAGAGACCCATCTTCTGGGGCTTGATTGCTGCCTTTTTAGTTGCTAATTTTTTGTTCTTTCAGTATTATTTACTGCAAATTTCTTTTCCATTACGCAGCACACTTTTTTATTTTACTCTCAAAACGTCTAGGTTTAATTAATTAAAATTAACACACGCCACACACTGACCCTAAGTGAAGAAGAGCCTGGTTAACACCGCCTGGAAAAGACTCTAAAATTAATCAACACTGCGCCTCCTTACCCTTGTCGCATCTTGCTTTCGGACCTTGCTGCCCTTGTCGGTCTTTCTTCTTCCCGTCATCATTGCGCCTCCAAGGCGTTTATCCCTACAACTTCTTGGCCTTCACCCTTAGTTTCCGGTTGATCGACCTACTCCTTCTCGTTGTCCTCGAGTAAGTCCTCCCCCGAGTCCGCACTCCGACTCTACCTCTGGTTGTTCAGGATCTCCCCCTGTTATTTTTTCCATGTCTACCTCTGCTCAACCGCGTATGGGCTATAGTTTCCCTCCAAGCACGACCAGCCCCTCCGGCACTGTCGCCTCCCCCGGTAGCATGTATCCAGAATTTGGCATGCCTCCTCCTTTTTCCTATCCTACACCTTACCCCTACCTGCATCCTACTGTCCCAGCACCTTCAGCATTTGGACCACACTTACTCCCCCCTTCAGGGCCAACATTTTCCCATCCAGGTACCACTCCTCCTCTTCCTTCTCAACGAAAGAGGAAAGGCCATCCATACACTTCTGTTAATCATGGACCCAACTATCCTTGCATTGTTTCCCCCACTGTTACCCAATCCCCAGGCCCTCCACCCAAGCCAGATAGGCCCCTTCACACTAACAAGCCTTGTTCGTGTTGTGATGTTTACGGTCATCCCACTCATGCTTGTCCCCGATTACCACCAATGAGGCAGCTATGGGAGTCTCAGACCACTATTCAAACACAACCCTCTTCTCTTACTCTCCCTCCCCATCCAGACACCTCTCAACCCATTGCGTCTACTGATCCTTGCCCTCAACAAAGACTCGTGGCTACTTAATTACCTCATGACCTGGTTCCCCCTCAACCTTCTCTTTTTGGTTCCTCTGACCACCAGATTCTCATGATGGCCTCTGCCCAACCCCTCACGCCTGATCTTCACCTTCACACTCGGTCTAGTCAGTGCGCCAACCCTCTCGTTCCCTATACTCCCGAGTTTCCATCATCAGGTCCTACAAAGCTCCTACTACCTACCATGGGAGCTGTCGCTCCTGCTGATGACCAGTTAATTGTTATCGATACCCGCCAACTAGACCACCCTCATCTTCCTGTGTCTGTTCCTTTCCAAATCTCAGTCAACATCCAAAATGGCACCATTTCCCGATGCGTTCTTGATGAGGGGGCATCTACCTGTGTAATGTTTGCTTCGGTTTGGCAACAACTCAGATCTCCCGAGCTGGCCCCTTCCACAATCACCCTTCGTGCGTGGGACGGCCATGCCTCCCAGCCCATTGGCCTTATCCCCAACTGTCCTATTACCCTTGCCGGAAAGACTGTTTGTGTCGAAGTTGAAGTTATAGACGCCCCTCTTGACTACAACATCCTTTTGGGGCGTAGTTACACCTGCGCCATGTCTGCCGTCCCATCCGCAGTCCACCGCAAGTTGCTTTTCCCCCATAACGGAAAAATCATCACCATCGACCAATTAACATGTCATGAACCCAAATCTCAGACCTCCCCTAAGTCCTCAACTTCTGCGATCCCCAATTCTTTGTACAGTAGTTCTCCCTGCGTCCATAGAGACTCCTCCTTGCTTCGAACCTGTCTAGCCCCCGCTACCTTATCTGATTCTAGCCTGGCACACGTTTTCATGATGCAATCATCTTGGGCTAACCATCCGTAGCCCACTTTGGCTAGTCAGCAATCTCAACCTTCCCCCACTCCACCAGCTCCTAGCCCTTCGCTCCCGCTAGCCAACCTTTTCCCTTCGGAATCTCCTTCCCCAAATAATCCTCACATACCCCTCTACCCTACTGGGTCAATCCCATTCGATTTTAACCCCCTCGGCCCCGTTCCTCCTGGCCATTTTCCTGCCGGCCAGATTCCGTTTCTCGCTCCCCGTCCCGGAGCTTCTTCTGTCCCGATCTTGGCTACCCTCTCCCTACCCAATTTGACCCTGGGTATACCCGTCTAGTATCTAAACACCCCTACCCCCACCTTGCCTGGTCAACCCAAGCCGTATCTTGCCTTGACCCCAGTGCAACCCATACCCATGACCCTTACTGCTACTCCGATACCTCAGTCACCTCATCCGTTGCCTCCTCCTGTTACAACCATGTCAGGAAGCAATAGCAAAACTCGTAGGGGGGCACCAAAGGACACGATTGCTCTGAAAAACCCTACCCCTCCCTGCATTCCAAAGCATCCCATCTAGTGTGCCTTATGTGATGTTGTTGGCCATGCCACCCATACATGTCTCGAATTTCCATCCCTCAAAACCATGGTCAATGAAACGTTTCCTGAATCCGATATTCCCGTGGTATCTGTCTCCCACCCTGCTTCCCTTCCAAAACCTAAAAACTTGCACACCAATCACCCTTTCTCTTTATGCGATTTCCATGGGCATTATACCCACATTTGCCCCCGCCTTGATGAATATCGCGCTTCCTTGGCCGCATATCGCCAATTTGAAGCAGAGCTTACCCGTCCTCCTTTTTAAACCCCTGACCACACATCTACCCCTCTTACCATTTCTCCGTCTGATACCAACATGACCGAACCTTCAGCCACTATTTCCTACCTTTCCTCCTCACCTCGTTTCCCAACAACCGACCCCTTAGTCTCTTACCCCGCTGTTTCTCCTACCGACTCATCTGCTGACCCCGCTGTCACCCCTCATAATGACACCAACGTACCCATCTCCCCTCAAAATCAGGTGTTTCATACTTCTACCTCCTCAGGACATTCCTTACCATCCACTCTTCCCATCTTCCAGTCCGACGAAGACATCATGGAAGCCATGACCGAACCTGACTTTTCATGGGACGATATGCACTATCGCGCATACTTCCTACCACATCAATCGCATGACCAATATGCTATTAAAACCAAAGACTTCATCCCCAATAAAGTTGATTGGTTCAAAAACCCCATCCCCGTCCCTGACGCTTTCGAAGAAGGCAACATGGCTAATATCTCTCCTACCATCAAAATTGACATTTCTGTCACACCTGGTATCGAAGAACAAATCACTCTGGGCGCCCAATGCACTCCGGATGAAATTGAAGCCTACACCAAACTTTTCAAAGAATTCCATGATGTTTTCGCCTGGTCCTACTCATAAATTTGCGAACTCGATCCAGCCATTGTTGAACACCACATTGACACATGGCCAGACGCCACTCCGGTCCGTCAAAAATTGAGACCCATTCATCCATCCAGACGCGAAGCCATCAAAGCTGAAATCGATAAGCTCCAGCAGGCTGGTTTCATTTACCCCATCGAATACACCACTTGGGTGTCCAATCCCGTCCCCATCCTCAAAAAACAAAGCACCATTCGTGTTTGCACTGACTTTCGCGATTTGAACAAAGCTTGTCCCAAAGAAAACTTCCCCACACCATTTATCGACCAAATCATTGATGAGTGCACGGGGCACGAAGTTTTATCCTTCATGGATGGCTTCTCAGGGTACAACCAAATCATTGTCCTGCTGATCAACTTAAAACCGCATTCATTAGTCCCTGGGGCACTTTTTCCTACCGAGTCATGCCATTTGGTCTTAAAAACGCTAGCACCACTTTTCAACGAGCCATGTCTTATTGTTTCCATGACTTAGCTCATATTATCCTTTCCTATTTAGACGACCTTACCGCACGTTCTACACATCTGGCCCAACACCTGCATGATCTGCATACCATCTTCCTCTGCTGTCGCAAGTATAACATCCGTCTTAACCCTTTAAAATGTGTCTTATGTGTTCCCGCAGACCATCTCCTTGGCTTCATAGTATCTAAAGCGGGGATCACTCTTGACCCTTTGAAAGTTCAAGCCATTCTTGAGCTCCTTATCCCCCGTACCTTACAACAGCTGCAAAGTCTCCAAGGCAAAGCTAATTTCCTTCACCGCTTCGTTCCCGACTACGCTACTACCGCACATGGTTTCCTTCACCTTCTTCGCTCTCACACCTCTTTTGTCTGGGATACCTACGCTCAACAATATTTTGATGCCCTCAAGCATGCTCTCACCTCTGCCCCTTTGATCCGTCATCCTGACTTTAACTGAGATTTCATCCTTTACATCTCCTCTTCCACCCATTCGATCGCTGGTGTCCTTATTCAAGAAGATGATAACGACACCAAACATGTGATTTATTATGTCAGTAAAAACCTTGCTGGTCCACTTGTATCCTACTCACATGAAGAAAAATTAGCACTGGTTGTCGTGTTCTTGGTCCAAAAGCTGCATCATTATATCCTCTTGCGTTCCACCAAGGTGGTGACTGATTCCTACCCAATGGATTTCCTATTGAGTCGACGCATACTTAGTGGGAAATACGCTCGTTGTGTCGTTATCCTCCAAGAATTTGACCTTGAATTCGTCACCCAAAAAAGTAAGAAAGGTTTAGCCCTTGTTGAACTCATTTTCGACCTCCCTACTGGGACGCAAGACACTCCAATTAATGAGGCTCTCCCCGATGAACATTTATTTTCCATCACCACCGACGACCCCTGGTACGGTGATATCCTTACTTACTTGCGAACCCAAAAGATCGCCCTTCACCTTGATCGTGATGATCGTCGACGTATCTGACACCAAGCCTCTCGCTACCTTCTAATTAGCAATGATCTTTATCATCGTGGAATAGATACTCTCCTTCGTCATTGCCTCACACACGCTGAATCCGAACAAGTCCTCAACGCTTTTCATAGCGGCGCTTGCAGTGGCCACCTCTCTGGCCTTACCACTGCCCAAAAAATCATGCACGCTGGGTATTTTTGGCCTTCTCTCTTTAGTGATTGCATTGAAGCAGTCAAACACTGTTCCAATTGCAAAAAAAATTCCCCCAAGGCGCGAACTCCACCTGCTCCCCTCCATCCTGTCATCTCAGCTGGCCCTTTTCACAAATGGGCCATTGACTTTATGGAATGTCAACCCCCATCCGCTGGAAACCACAAATATATCATTGTGGTGGTGGAATGTTTCATTAAATGGGCCGAAGCTATGCCCACATTCAACAATACGGCAGCCACATCCACCCTCTTTTTCTTCAACCATGTCATCGCTCGTTTCGAAGTTCCCAAACAATTAGTCTCTGATCATGGCCGACATTTTGAAGATGAGATCTGGCATGAGCTGTCCTCACTCTTGGGTTTTGAACACCAATTTTCATCTTCCTATTACCCCCAAGGTAATGGCCAAGTTGAAGCCGTCAACAAAGTTCTTAAGACCATGCTTCAAATAACGGTTAATAAGCACAAAAAAAATTGGCACCTCATGCTCTTCCCTGATTTATGGGCCTATCGTACTTCAGTTAAAACCGCCACTGGTTTCACTCCTTTCCACCTTGTCTTTGGTGAGGAGGCAGTCTTACCCATTGAGTGTGAAATCCCTTCCCTTCACTTGGCCGTCGAACTCCTCGCTAATACCCAACCTCTAGAACAACGACTTATCATGCTAGAGTGTGCCTCCGAAGATCACCATGTTGCATTACAAACCCTTGAAGTGACCAAAAAGCGCACCAAAGCTCAGTATGAACGCAAATTCCACCCTCGCACCTTTCATGAAGGCGACCTTGTTCTAGTATACGACCAGGCCCACAACACCCTCGGTCGTGGGAAATTTGACTCATTATGGCTAGGTCCTTACATCATCAGTAAAGATCTTGGGAAGGGGGCATATCTTTTAGAGGACTTTGAAGGCCACCCCCTTCCTAATCCTTGCAATGCACTCTATCTTAAGAAATATTACCCTTAGCATTTCCCACTCGAAATGCGTTTTATTGTAGATATCCATCATATGTTTGTTTTTTCATTTCAGTACTTTAACAGGACACCCGTTGTCCACGAAGTCTTACTTCACCTATCCTTAAAATTGGACTTTCTCACTTACACCACATTTCAGTGGGGGGCATCACTTTGCCCCCACACTCATTTTTTTTATTGAGGATTTCCGTCATGAGATACCCATTTGTACTCATGTTTTTCATGGTCCCCATTGGACCTATCCCTCATTCCCGCATCATCCTTCCTGTCTATCTGTTGGTATCTCTACTATTTTCTCCCGTGCCTTAGTTGGGGTTCCCTTATTGCCTCACCTCTGGCAGGCCTACTTCTGTCAACATCAGCTCATTTACTCCGGAAGCTAGGTCTAGGGGGTAGTGTACCTTGGTTCGAGCTCTTCTCAGCATGATTTTGATCTATACACTTGATGGTACCATGATGCCACAGCAGCTATTGGTGATTCCCGGGCATGTGTGAGATGTCTCAACCCCCAGGAGGGGGTGGCCCTGCAGGTAGCCCCCCATATGCCCGGATGACTTCTTCATTTCCGTTCTTGATGCAGCTCCTCTCATTGGATGATATCGACCTCAACCATCTACAACCCCTCTTCGATTTGCATGTCCCAGTCAGATGTCGAGAGCCTGTTCCCATGTGTAGGGGGCATTTGGGTGTATTTTTATCTCATGTACTCAACTCTTATTGTATAAGCCCTGATGATTATTCCAGGCATTGCATGTATGTGGGATTCATCATTGTATTTCTCTGGCTCATGTTCTAGCCAACATTTAGTGCGTTCCGTGGTTTTCCTCAGGGTCTAGTCCTCCACCACTTTAGATTATTTTACATTCCTCTCTTTCATCTCCACCTTACTGTCTAGTGATTGAGTTGCTAACGTACTGCCTTAGGTCTCTGATTTGCTCCTAACACTCGTATGTTGGGGGGGAATCTGTTACACCATTTTTTGGTCATCTAACCTATTATCATTAGATGAACTCAAGTACACCATGTAAGACCAATTTTACCACAAGTAAAATTGCTTTCACGACAATTGTTTACATTTCTCAGTCATATTTAACCCAAAACAAGGTAATCAATTAAATAAATCATTATTTATTTAATTATTTCCTAAGAATAAGTTATTTAAATCATTATTTAAATACTATTCCTATTTAAATTTGACTAAATCATTTTTAAATAATTAAATAAACCATTATTTATTTAATTATATTCCTCTCATCTCCCTTAAATAATAAATAAATCACTTATTTATTTGTTATCTATGAATAAAGGAATTGACCCAAGTCAAAAACCCTTTTCCCTCCAACAAATATAATAAAATATTCCTAAAGGGTGATTCTAGAATGTAATTAATAATATTTTATTCATGCACCGAGTTCTAGAACACCCCAATATTTTGTTATAAATAGGAGGATTGTCCCCATTCATTAGTCACCTCCATTGCATTAGATCACACTAGATCTACTCTTGGTCACCAATCTCATTTTGTTTGCATTTTGAACTCCCATTGAGTTCCATGTTTGTTAGGGTTTGTCATATCAACCAAAGAGAGGAATTTTAGATCTGAAACACTGAGGACTTCCAAGAACCCATCCCACTGAGGAGAACTGGAAAACACCTTTCTTGTTTTCCTCTAAGGTGCCCCATTCTTTAATATAATATAAGATTCCTTTTATACATTGTTCTTGTCTTGTTCATTGGATGCATGGAGCCATTTCACATTTTATCTGCTTAATGTCTTTTATGATTAGATCTAATATTATGCAGCAAATCTAAAGATATTTTGCAGCCATACTTGATGTTAGGGCTACTTGATATGCATAGCTAAAGTGATATTTTACGACGAAAGAATCATACTAACACACATGGTTTTAATTTTCTTGGCACATACAGTACCACATAACTCTCTTGCATCAAAACACCACCCAACCCTTCAAGAAATCCATCAATACATACCACAAACAATTTTTATGAATCTGCAATATTTAGAATAGGTGCTACTATTAATAGATGTTTTAATTTGTCAAACGCTCTTGAAATTTGGTTTTCCATTCAAACTTCACCACTTTATTTTATAAATAAGTAGATAAGATAAACTAATTTGGAAAATCCCTTAATGAACCTTCTGTAATACCCGATAATAATCATAAAATACCTGATATTTGACCCATCCTTAGGTATTGGGAAATTTAAAATGGCCTTAACCTTTTCAGGATCAACATATAATCCCTCCTTCAAAAGGACATGAACAAAATACTTGTTTTACCTTTATAGAACTCACGTTTGCTGAATTTTGCATACATTTGGTGTTCTCTTAAATTTTGCATCACCATTCTTAGATGTTCTTCATGTTATTATTCAATTTTCTGATACACCAAAATACCATCTATCAAGACCAATAGAAATTTAGCTAAATTTTTACTAAACACATAAAAGTTGCAGGTGCATTGGTAATACCAAAGGGTAACACTACAAGTTTAGAGTGTCCATATTATTGACTTTTCTAATACACCAAAATACCATCTATCAAGACCAATACAAATTTAGCTAAATGCTTACTATACACATTGTTCAATAAACACATAAAAGCTGCAGGTGCATTGGTAATACCAAAGGGTAACACTACAAGTTCAGAGTGTCCATACATTATCTTGAAATGTTTTTTTATGTATGTCTTCATCTTTTATCCTTAATTAGTGCTATCCCATTCTCAAATAAATTTTTGAGAATATTGTTTCCCATATGACTTGGCCAAGTAAATCATCAATGTAGGGCAATGAATACTTGTTTTTAATAGGAACTTTATTCAATTGTATGTAGTCTATGCACATCGTAAACGTGCCATCTTTATTTTTCACAAACAGTACCAGGGCTTCCTAGGGTGAAACATTGGGTATGATATAGCCTTTATCTAGTAACTCCTGTAATTCATATTCAGTTCTAGTAGTTCAAGGATACTCAATATATAAGGTTCCTTTGACACTGGGGTGGATCCGAGTACAAAATAAATTGAAAAGTACCCTTTTGGGTGGTAATCCTAGGATTTATTTTTGGAATACATCTTGAAATTCTCTAATTATACCTAAATAATCAATTTTTGAATCTTCTAGTTTCTTATTGTTTTTCTCAATTTGACTAGAAAAGAGTTTGAAATCTTTTTGGGCACTTATTTTCAGTTGTAAAGCTGAAATTTTTCTGATAGAAATAGGCCTAGATATGTCTTCTATCAGTGGTTCAATTATTTCATCATTGATGTAAGTCACAATTTTCTCTAAAATTTTTACTACAACCATGTATTTATCTAACCAATCCATACCTATCAATAGGTCATATGAAATTAAATGAAGTATTTTTAAGCTTACATCAGTTTTGCAACCATTTAATTGCACATAACATTTTTTTACACAACTGGTTAATCTCTTTTTTGTACGTGGTGCTAGTTGTACTAATCATGCATGTTTAAATTTTTCATCTTTTAAGTTACAGTTTTCCACCACTTGTGGACTAATATAGCTAAGACTAGCTCCTATATCAACTAGCACAAATACATTTTTCTTTAGTGTATTACCTTCAATTTCAATCATAGTGGATTGGTGTTATGCTTGTCTATAATCTGCGGAAACATTGATTCTGGGAGTATTTATTATAATATCATTTACTATAATTTCTTCATGGACAACTTGTACATTATGAACATATCTGATGTTCTGTTGAAAATTTCTCAGCATGTGAGGTTCTCCACATCCCCCAACATTTTAAAATTTATTTATATTTCCCATCAATTATTCCTCTGTTGTTCAATTCCATTTTCTTTGAATCGGTATGTGATTTTGCAGGTTGGGGCTGATTATTTTTACTGAACTTCTTCCACTAGTGATATCTCCTAAAACTATTTATAAAAGAGTATTTTTTCTTCTTTATTCCTCCTATGTATTTATATTTATCTATTTTGGCAATAATTTGAACCTTCAATCTTATTTTTCAATTGTCGATAACATAGCCTTGCATTTTTTACTGCTTCATACACAGACATAGAATTATCAAATTGAATCCTTTCTTCATATGACAGTGGTAAACATTTTAAAAATCGATATAATTTTTCTTTCTCTTCCTTGATATAAGTAACATATCATAACAAATTAATAAACTTAGTAACAAACTCATCCATGCTTAATTGTCCTAGTCTTAAATCATGGAGCTCTTTAGCATGATCATGATAGTACCTCTTAGTCAAATATTTAGCTCTGAATTGTTTCTGGAACTCCTCCCACAAAATTATTTTTTGTTCCATATTATGCACTACTTTTTTCTCTTCTCACCATAAGGAATCTTTCCTTTGGAGCTGATAAATTACTATCCCAAATTTTAAATTACTAGGTCATATTCATAGACTTAAAAATACTCAATAATACTTAATAGCCATGCTTCTACATCTTCCTCCTTCTCACCATCAAAGGTAAGGGGCCTTATTTTCTTAAACTCTCCTTGTAATTCAATTTTTTTTCTTTATGGATATATGTGATTTAAGAGTGTTTTATTAGATTCATTTCCACTTTCATATTTTTCAGTCTCAGGATCCACACTTTTTCTCTTTAAGGGATCTCCCTTATCCCCATCTTCCTCTATGTAAATAGGCTTATGAATTCACTTTTCAGTCAAATCCTTTATCATTTTCTCTTTTTTCTCGCTTTCCTTTAGTAAACGTTCATGAATAGCTCCAATTTTGGAAAATTCTTGTCATAGGTATCTTACTATCTCTAATAACTAAGTTACTAGAGGTGTATCTTCCCATACCACCTCCACATATACTTCTACTCCTACGTCAATAGGTATATTTGAGGCTTCTACCATTTCATATTTGTGTGTTTATTGCACTTGTACCTTATTATAAACAATGAACACACATTAGTTTTCATACTTACAAAAACATAAAAACTTCTGCATTTTATTACCTTCTTTTAGTTTCCCTTAGGCTTATATTTGAAACTACAACTATGATACCGTAAGTAACATACCCTATTTCAATGCCAATTTTTTTTTTCTTCTGAGCTCAAATAGAAATATAAAAGTATAATATTCTTGTTACAACTACAAAGGATGTATTTTTATTAATATAATCCTTTACTAATGGTAGGTTCTTTTTTAACGTAAGGAAAAGGATGGGGTGTGAGACCAACCACTTCCTTGTTTTTACCAATATTGGAACTTATGGATTAATAATGTGACACCCTAATATTTCATTTCATGCCCTTGTCACTATATATTATATGGATCAAAAGGTTTAAGGTATTTTCATATTATAATTGGCATCGTTTGACTCTACAAATGAACACATATATAGAAATTTAACCAGGAACTTACACATTATAACCACATACAAGACATGTGGTTCATATTCATAGTATATGTAACATTTAATACATTTCTACCATCATATATCTTGTAACAATTCTACTTACACAATTTTTATTTATTTTTTAATTCCATTTATGCTATTTTGGTCGTAATTGACTTTATTTAATTTCGTCACATTACCATATCTTACAATATTTCTACATTCTGTCGTCAACATATGTTATAATGACATACTTTTTTTCATAACTATGTTTACCATGATGATCATACCAACATCATCATATTCTATAATTCAATCTTTAACATGTATTGTCCTTTCTTAACTTTCATGAATGTATATAAATTCATAACTGATAGTTTTTAATTTCTATTATTTTATCTGTTGTCAATACTATGCCCTTGATAGAATTTTCTATTGCATGATAAATTTAGTAAGTACCACATTAAAGTTATCTATTAACACCTATAACCACATTCTAACTTCATACTCATTACATAAAGTCTCAATTCAGATTATGTTAACTACCCTTCCTCATATTTCATATTTATAATAACTCTCTTAAAGGTCTTACTAAGATTCGGACATTAATATAATGATATTTCAATATTTTTACATGGTGTAGTCCCTTTAAGGTTTTCATTGCTAATACATAGCCAACGAATTTAATACTTAATCATACAATTGTAATGGTTTATGGAGGTCATTGATAATTCATAGCCAACGCATTACCATTCAATCTAATAACATTATCATTGGGCTCATATTCGAATTTAATGTTTGACCTTTTGTCATTAATTGGAATGATATTCGAATAGAAAATTACTTGTATATTGCTAGCCATATCTCATTACTGATGTATTACTCCTTTTTCAGATTGGAATTTACGATGCATGGTTTAAATTTACTCAACCCATGCTTTCAATGTCCAACTATTATATGTTTTATTGCCCATACTTATTTTATTTTTATCATATCAGTTCTATTAAATTCATGACATCTCTCCCATCATGTTTCTCTGTTCGAGGCTATGAAGGTTTAATGGCTTGTCCTTCGCATTAACTCAATCACATGGCCATTTTGATTTTTATGCTCCATCGAGCTTCAAATTTCTACCACGTTGACAGTGGAGATGAGATCTTACTTATCCCTATTCATCCTTCTCATTACGGTTTATGACATTTGTTTTTCACGAGTTATTTCTCATTTGTTCATTTTCACCTGAAGTTTTCGGCTCCAAATTATTTTAGTTAAGGTAGATTTCGATTACCGCTTCCTCCTACAATATAACCCTTAATGTTACCTCTAATTCTCCAGGTAAAAGGTTAACCTCTTTTTTACTTTCTTTCTAATACCTCATAGAAATCATATTCAATGAATCATTTGTGAATTTATGGTTTGTTGCTTCATGAATTTAACTATGTTTTCTTTCTATGGTTGCAGAGCACTTGAGTGGTATTTTTGTTCAGCCCTCTCAACCCATGGTACCCCCTGAGGTAACTCATTCCATGATTACACAGGTAAGTTTAATTTCTGTTCAACAGAGTTATGTGGACTACCTTACACATATTTACCATACGGTTTCTACTTCCTCTTTTATAAAATTATTAAACGGCTTCATTTTATTTAATGGGCTTATTTTTCTCTGATACGTTACCGTGATTGCCTTGGAAACTTGTCGAACGTTTTTCCATTACCTTCATGTTGTGAATTTACTTCGTTTATACTAGGTAATGTTAGATGTTATTGTTTCATCTTCATCAATGTAGACATTTTTGTTGTGGTTTGATTATAACGTTTTCCCCAAATTTTAATTTCTTCCCCCAAGTAGATGAATTTTATTTTAGTTTCCAGAGAATGGTTTTATATTTATCTTTCTCTGTCTGTAATAATTTTCTAATGGCGAAATTCGATTCCACGTCGAATTTGTGATTTTTTCACGGCTTCGTTTGCTAAATACGTATACTATTACCTTCATAGGCTTGTATAATTCTCTATGTGCATATATCTTTACATTATGATTGTATTCAATTACATATTGGATTCAAATTAATTTTTTACATATTTATTTTGTAACCCTTTGTTTGGTGTTTTCTGTGAAATTAAATCTTAATTCGTGTGACATTCTAGAATAGCTCAGAGGGTTAATTCTCCTTCCACCATCACTATGATTTTCCTTATACAATATCACTTTTGAGATACATTCATTTGTCTTTTCCCGGGTTTGCTCACAACTATGCAAACAATTTCATTTTTGTTAGTCCATACTACCCACAATGTATGGATAGGAATGATGATTAAATGTAATTAAAGTGGTTTTCAAATTTCTTACAATTGGTAATAGAATTAAAATTTATGTTTACCATAGAGATGGATTTTTAAGAACTTTGTATTCATTTACAAGAGTCGGCTTATTTAGATAATTATATTCATGACTTACATATATATCTTTTACTTCCTTCATTGTTTACATAATTACATTCATAAATATTGAGAACAGTAACTAATAAACTGGTAAAGGATATTTAAGTTCTTCAGTTAGGAAGTACTTATCATTTTATTAATTTCCCTCATTTAATAAAATGATATATTATATAGGATCTATTCTTCATATTTCGATACCATTCATGGTTTTCATTAAGTACCCAGTTTTCCAGAATACAGGTAAATTTATGTGGATATGTTCAATATTTTTACTAATTTACAATATAGTTTGCTATACTTTCTATCCTCATAACTAATTAATTTTCCTATTTTTACACATAAATGATTTCAATACATCAAATTGACTAATAAGGTAAATTTTCGTTGAAATTATAATTGTCAATTTATCAGATTTTGTGTGGTTATTTTAATTATCATATTAATTAAAATTATAACCCTTGTCCATTTGGGTTTCATGTATAGGTATTGCAGCTCTCACAATTTATCACTTGTCAAGTTGTACATTCTTACTCACAAGCCTTCACAGTTACTTTTATTCCTTCGATTTATAGGTTGGTTGAGATCATGCACATAATTCAATCCAATGAATTCAAGGATATTTATTCATGTATAATTTATGTAAATAATAGCTAAAACATTTTACTTCAGTCGATGTAATCATAATATTTTATGATGACATGTTCTATCAGTTTTAATACATAATTATGTTCTTATTATGATGATAAGAGTTCATATTTATAAAGAGTTTATATATATGTTTTTCCCACTTAAGTGTAGTATTTCAAATACATACTTATCTTAAGCAAAATCTCTAATTACTATTATGTATACAATGGTACTATTCTCTAGTACTTCAATGTGTAATTGAAGTTTCATTTCTTATTTGAGCATAAGAATCATTAAATATATGTGGACTTTTGTATTGTATGTATAGTAGAGGTTTTTATATTAAATTTGTACAATCATGTTTTCTTCTACATTGAGAATTATATCTCACTGTATCTATATCTCTGTTTCATTATTGTTTACAGAATAATTATGTGAAATATTTCTGTTAACATCCTTTCCACCTCTAATGATGTATTTTTTGAATTTAATATATAAGCTCTTATAACGTAACATCAGATTTAACCCTCCAAATTGGGTTTAGATATTCTATTTGTTGGTTTACTAATTTAATTAGTTTATGTAACTATACAGAGCTAAACTATATCTGCTATAGTTATGTTCTGTTAAATACATCAGACTCTGTACATTTAAAATTAACATAATTCCATTATACTATTTAATAACTCAGAAAAGATTATTTTACACTTATCTTTATACATAAAACACCATTAATATTATACTATAATTACCATCATAACAATGTAATCATAAGATAGAATTAAAATAAATTTTCATACCAATTCTAGTAAATACTATTTGCCGCCCAACCTTGAGCTGTCCTCCACAGCTCCCCTCAAGCAGAGACCAATTCCTCCAAAGTGTAGACAACCTCTTATCTACCCTAGAATGGCTTATTTAAGCCTTCTTTCCTTTTAGAATGTTTCCATAACTGTGTCCAGTTAAATCAGGATGTTGTTTTCCTTTAGCCTAGGCTTTACTTTTGTTTTTTCCACAAAAGATCTTTAAAACTAACTTTTTCCTCTTTCTAGCTTTATTTCACCTCTTCTCAATAACTTTCCACTTTACTAAGATATCTTTTAAATTTTTATCTCCAACCTAATATTTTCAATTTATTTTATTTTCTCCAAGGATTTTTGGACAATTTGGGAAAGTCTTTGGATTTAATTCCATCCTCATGTACTTGAAATCCTGGTCTCGAATATACTCTAGTCTTTGAAAAATAATTAAAATTCCACATTTATTAATTTAAAAATTATAATATGTCCACACATATAGTTTTCCTTTGGGTCCACTTAACCTTTAGGATTTTCAACTTTATAATAAAAGCAGTAAAATAGGGATATTACATATTCCCCCTCTAAAACAAAACACCGTCCTTCGTGTTGCAAAATATCAGTTCACTTTTTAAATAGTGATGGATATTTCTCTTTCATTTCTTCTTCTCACTCGCACGTAGCTTCTTTAGGTGTAAAGTGACTCGACTGCACTTTCACCCTAGCTACGGTCGTATTCTAGAGCTCGATTTCTTCCCGTGCCAGTATACAAAGGGGCTTTGTTAGGTCCCTATATTACTATTTTAGTCCCTTATTGTTATTAGTGTAGCCCCCTTATTATTATTGTTGTACCCCTGTAACCCAAATATTGTTATTATTGTGCCCTTACATTCTTATGGTTAGGTCAGCTAGGAGTATATTGTGGGCCCATGGACTCCTATATATAGAAGGTGGTTTTGGTCATTTGTATCATCCAAAAATTTTCATTTATGTAATGTATTGGAGGTTGCCCCCTCAAAGTGGCTATTTCTAAGGCATTGATCTCTCTTTTCTTCTATTTTTGGAGCTGGTTTCATAAAACTTGGTATCATAGCTTTGGATTCAAGTGTTTTGATGCTCCAAACAGGTCATCGTGGAATTTTCGCAATAAAATTTTTTCTACGAAGTTTCAGAAGCGGAAATTTGTACATTGCGAAGTCGAATCCTTGAGGAACCTCCTATAAAAATTTCAGATCTTGGTTTGTAACATTTTTGGATATATGATCTGGGGAATTTAGGGTTGTTTCAGGCTCCCGAATTTCAACTAAAACAGGTCATCGTCGTATTTTCGCTATAACGTTTCGTATAAAAAGTTTTAGAAGCTTAAATTTTTAAGGTGCAAAGCCAAAGTCTAGAGGAACCTCCTGTAAAAAAAAAGCATATCTTGGTTCACAATATTTTTGGAGATAGGATCTGTGGAAGTTAGGATTGTTTCAAGCTCTCGAATTTCATCTCAAAGAGGTGACCATGGGAAAAATGTCATAACTCTCTTTCTGAGCATCGGATTGGGATTCTGTAAATATTGGCCTCAAGTAAACAGATGGTAGTCTTCGTTATATCAATTTTAGAGCAAAAGGAGGAAACAGTGACACGCGGAAAGTCGTACAAGTTCACTCTACTGAACCAGTCCATAATTAGGTCATCGTGGGAGATTCGGCATAAATTTTCCTTGAAGAATCCAAATCAGGTCAGACCTATGGCATTCAAAAGAAGATTTAGAGGGATACTTTAGGGCTGAATTTTAGATATTGAAGATCCGAAATCGCAGAGATAATTTAGATTCAATATCAAGCTCCTCTAAAGCAAGAAAAAGGTGTGTATTTGTTTTGAATTACATAAGTCTTGTTTGAAAAAAATTAGTTTGAATTTATTCCAAGGGCATATTAAAGAATAGATATCAGTATTGGGTTCTAAAATGCCCCCTGAAAATAATTCAACACCCATTAAGCCTTCAAAAGCCTCTACTATGACTCATGAAGACGAAAAAACACAACATGAGATATCAAAATTACAAGAGCAAGTGCACCAAATTTCACTATCGCAAAGAGAAACAAAAAATGAAATGGAAGTTTTTAAGAAAGGCATGGAAACTAAGATGGATGGTTTGAAGAAAGGCGTGGAAGCTAAGATGAATCGTTTGGAAGCTAAGATGGATGGCATGGAAGCTAAGATGGATGGCATGGAAGCTAAGATGGATTAAATGGAAGCTAAGATCGATGAAAAAATGAAATACAACATTGAAAACATAAAGAATGACCTAAAAGTAGACATCAAAGGTTTGGAAAATTTGATACAAGAAATTTTTCCTAATGGAGATAAGATAGTAGAGGAAACTCATGATGAGAAAAAAATAAATGTTAATCGCGATTTCATAAACTCTAATGTTAGATGGAAGAACCACCTATTCCTAAGATGGATATAAGGAAGTTTGATGGCAAGGATCCCGTAACCTGGATACTATATATGGAGCAATATTTTGATATAAATAATGTGTAAAACACACAAAAGGTACACGTTGCAACTTCACATTTAGAAAAAAACACATTTGTATGGTATCGATGGCTTTGATTCCATAAAAAAATTGTCAATTGGTCAATTTTTACGGAGGAAATGATAGCACATTATGAGGATACAAAAAGAAACACCTTCTTTAGCCAAATGATAAATTTCAAACAAAAGGGTTCAGTGGTGGAGCACGTTGAGGACTTCCAAAAATTGAATATAAGGGTAAATGATATTCCACAGGAACACATGGTTGATGTCTTCATAGGAAATTTAAAGGATAACATCCAACATGAAGTTCACGTTTGGGAACTTGATTCATTGGAGAAGGCATTCAGGTTGGAAAGAAAAATTGAGTTTAAAATTATGGCGACAGGGAAGTAGGTGCATTAATAAGTCCAAAGGGTAGGACTACAAATTCATAGTGTCCATATCTAGTCCGGAATGTTTTTTTATTGATGTCATCATTATTAATTATTAGTTGATGATATCATGTTCTTAAATTAATCTTTGAGAAGATAGTGGCTCCTCTCACTTGATCAAATAAGTCATCTATCCTTGGCAGAGGACATCTATTCTTTATTGTCAATTTTTTCAGCTATTTGTAATCTATGTACATCCTGAATGCGTCATCATTCTTTTTAACAAATAGTACCAGTGCTCCCCAAGGATACACTCTTGGTATTATGTATCCTCTATCTAATAACTCTTGCAATTGAAGTTTTAGATCTAACAATTCAGGAGTACTCATTCTATAAGGTGCTCTAGAGACAAGAGTAGCTCCCGGTACTAATTAAATGGAGAAATCAATTTCTCTTTTAGGGGGTAGATGGGGGATTTCCTCTAGAAATATATCTTTAATCTCTCTTATTACTGGTAAATTTTCTACAGGATTTTTTTGAGTTTGTTGTCCCAATTTCTCCACTTGTACAACATACACTTGAAAATCCTTTTTTGCTGTCCTTTTTAGCTGTAGTGCAGAAATTTGCCTGATTGATATGGGTCTTTCTTTTCCTTTCACTATTAGATCTCTTCCCTCACCATCTATGCAATGAACTATTTTATCTAGGAAATTAACTATTACTTTCTGGTTCTCTACCTAGTCCATTCCCACTAACAAATAATATGATCCTAAAGGGAAAATCCTTAGATTAATTTCAGTTTCATATCCATTTAAATTAATAGAATTTTTTTGAACTTTATGGGTAACTTTTATTTTTTTTCCTGTAGCTAACAACATGAACCATGCTTGCTAAAAATTTTCCGATTTTAACTTGCACTTTTCCACCATCGGTGGAATTACATAGCTTAAATTTTCTCATGGATCTATCAAAACAGAGACAGGTTGTTCAACAATCATACCTTCGATTTCTATCATGGTTGATTTGTGCTTAGCCTGGCAATCTTCAATTGCAGCATTGATCCTAGGAATGTTTTGAGAAATTTCGTTTACATTAGTTTCCCCTCGTAACACTTATATGTTTTGAACTATTGTGTGAGGGAAATCACGTAACAAGTGAGGTTCTCCACATCCCCAACACTTTAGTGGTTCTTTCATTTTTACAACACCTTATTTTTTGTTGTTTGGATCCATCTTCTTAGACCTAGTATGTGATTGTGCTAGTTGGTTTTCTCCCATTTTATTAAATTTCTTCCTTTGATGGTTTTTTCCAAATAATTTCAAGTATGTTGGTTTTACTCTTTTGACATTAGAGTCACTCTTCCCCTTCTCTTTGTTTTGCCAAATTTTCAACTGATCATTTCTGCCTTTGAACTGCTGATAACACAATATTTCTTTGTGAATAGCTTCATTCATTGTCTTTGGATTGTCAAATTCTATTCTCTCTTTATAGAGAGTACGCATGCAATTTAAAAATCATTGTAATTTAGCATTTTCCTCTCTGATATAAGGCACACAGCGAAGCAAGTTAGTGAATTTGGTAAAAAACTCATCAATTGTGAGCTGTCCCAATCTCAGCTCATGGATTCTTTCGCTTTTTCATCATAATATATCTCATTCAAATATCTAGACTTGAATTTGGTTTGAAAGTCTTCCCAGGTAACAGTTTTTCATCCAGCACATGTACCATTTTGGTTTCTTCCCACCAAAGGGTAGCTTTACCTTGCAGTTGGTAAATGGACAATATGTATTTTAGGTTGCTTCCATATTGATAAACTTGGAAGTATTTAACCATGCTTAAAAGCCAAGATTTTTCATCCTCCTCCCTTTCTCCCTCAAAAGTGGGAGGTTTGATTTTACGGAATTCTCCTTGCAATTCATTTTTGTTTCTTGAATATTTTCTGATGCTTCACCACCTTTAGATCCTTTAAGTTGGTTTTAGCTTCTTTCTTCTTCTTCCTAGAGTCTTCACTTTCATGACTAGACCGTCAGATTAATTCTTTGATCAACCTCTCTTGCTCTTCGCTGGCTTGCAACAATCATTCATTTCTTGTCCTTAACTAAACCAATTCTCGTTGCATATCTCTGATCATGTCCATAAATTGAGAATTTTAATCTCATGGATTTCCATCACCCCTCAGATCCAAGTACAACCTTCCTCCATCACTCATAATAGCAGTTGTACTTTTCTACACTTAATTGTTGTACACAATTAAATTAGTGCACCATATTCTGATTTTTTTAAAATAATTTACAGCAACAAAATTTTTGGTTTTTATTTTATTTTCTATGTGGGGACACATAGGAAAAGTGTTTTCAACATGGGCTCTGATACCATTTGTAACAACTCTACTTACCCCAAAAAAAAATTAATTTTTTCTATTTGTCCCATTTATGATACTTTGGTAGTAATTGACTTTATTTAATTTCGTTGCATTACCATCTCTTACAACATTTTTACTTTCTGTTGTGAACATATGTTACAATGACATACTTATTTTCAGAACTATGTTTACCATGATGATCATACCAGCACATCATATTCCATAATTCATTCTTTAACATGTATTGTCCTTTCTTACCTTTCTTCAATGTATATAAATTCATAACTGATAGTTTTTACTTTCTATTATTTTATCCGTTGTCAATACTCTACCCTTGATAGAATTTTCCTTTGCATTATAACTTTAATAATTACCACATTAAAGTTATATATTAACACCTATAACCATATTCTAACTTCCTATTCATTACCTAAAGTCTCAATTCGGATTATGTTAACTACACTTCCTCATATTTTATATTTATAATAATTCCCTTAAAGGTATTACTAAGATTCAGACATTAATATAATGATATTTCAATATTTTTACATGGCAGAGTCCCTTTAAGGTTTTCGTTGCTAATACATAGCCAACAAATTTAATACTTAATCATACCTCTATAATGGTTTATGGAGGTCCTTGCTAATTCATAGCCAACGCATTACCATTCAATCTCATAACATTATCATTGGGCTCATATTCAAGTTTAATGTTTGACCTTTTGTCATCACAATTGGAATGATATTCAAATAGAACATTACATGTACTATTATCCATATCTCATTATTGATGTATTACTCCTTTTTCAAATTGGAATTTACAATGCATGGTTTAAATTTACCTACCCTATGCTTTCAATGTTCAAATTTTATATGTATGATTGCCCATACTTATTTTATTTTTATCATATCAATTCTATTAAATGCATGACATATCTCCCATCGTGTTTCTCTGTTTGAGGCTATGAAGGTTTAATGGCTTGTTCTTCGCATTAATTCAGTCACATGTCCATTTTTATTTTTACGCTCCACTGAGCTTCAGATTTTTGTGACGTTAATGGTGGAGATGAGATCTTACTTATCCCTATTCATCCTTCTCGTTAGGGTTTATGAACATTTGTTTTTCATGAGTTAGTTTTCATTCGTTCATTTGCACTTGAGTGTTTCGGCTCTAGATTATTTTCATTAAGGTGGATTTCGATTACCACTTCCTCCTGCAATCTAATCCTCATTGTTACCTCTAATTCTCCAAGTAAAATGTTAACCTCTTTTTTACTTTCTTTCTGCAACCTCCTTAAATTCGTATTCAATGAATCATTTGTGAATTTATGGTTTGTTTCTTCATGAATTTAACTTTGTTTTCTTTCTATGGTTGCAGATCACTTGAGTGGTATTTTCGTTCAGCCCTCTCAACTCACGGTAACCGCTGAGGTAACTCATTCATGGATTATGCAGGTAATTTTAATGTCTGTCCAACAGGGTTACGTGGAATACCTTATGGTTTCTACTTAGTTTGTTATAAAATTATTAAATAACTTCATTTTATTTAATGGGCTTATTTTTCTCTGATACATTACCATGATTTCCTTAGAAACTCGTTGAACATTTTTCCATTACCCTCCTATTGTGAATTTACTTCGTTTATGTTGGGTAATCTTAGATGTTATTGTTTCGTCTTAAGGAATGTAAACATTTTTGTTGTGGGTTTGATTATAACGTTTTGCCCAAATTTTAATTTCTCCCACCAGGGAGATGAATTTGCTTTTAGTTTCCATAGAATGGTTTTAGATTTCTCTTTCTCTGTCTGTGATGATTTGATAACAGTGAAATTCAATTCCACATCGAATTCATGATAGTTTTACGGCTTCATTTGATGAATATGCATACTATTTCCTTCATAGGCTTGTATATTTATCTATGCATATATCTTTACATTATGGTTGTATTCGATTCCATATGGGATTCAAATTAATTTTTTACATATTTAGTTTGGAGCCATTTTTTGGTGTTTTCTGTGAAATTAAATCTTAATTCGTGTGACATTCTGGAACAGCTCATAGGGTTAATTTTCCTTCCAACAACACTATGGTTTTCCTTATATAATCTCACTTCTGAGATACATTCCTTCGTATTTTCCTGGGTTTTCTCGCAACTATGCAAACAATTTCATTTTTCGTTATTCCATACTACCCACGATTTATGGAGATGAATGATGATTAGATGTAATTAAAGAGGTTTTGAAATTTCTTACTATTGGTAATAGAATTAAAATTTATGTTTACCACAGATATGTATTTCAAGAACTCTGTATTCATTTACAAGAGTCTTCTTATTTAGATAATTATATTCATGACTTACATATATATCTTTTACTTCCTTCAT
Source organism: Pinus albicaulis (assembly GCA_034641835.2). Classification (NCBI taxonomy): domain Eukaryota; kingdom Viridiplantae; phylum Streptophyta; class Pinopsida; order Pinales; family Pinaceae; genus Pinus; species Pinus albicaulis. The sequence continues at coordinate 1,672,360,213 of CM076575.1, read as the reverse complement.
TATTTACATAATTACATTCATAATTATTGAGAACAATAACTAATAAATTGGTAAAAGCTATTTAAGTTCTTTTCTTAGGAAGTACTTGTCATTTTATTATTTTCCCTCATTTAATAAAATCATTTATTGTACAGGATATATTCTTCACATTTCGATACCATTCATGGTTTTCATCAAGTACCCAGTTTGCCAGAGTACAAGTAAATTTATTTGGATACTTTCAATACTGTTACGAATTTATAGTATAGTTCGATGTACTTTCTATCCTCATAATTATTTAATTTTCATGTTTGTATACAAAAAGGATTTCAGTACATCAAATTGAATAATAAGGTTAATTTTTGATGAAATTATGATTTTCAATTTCTTAGATTTTGTGTGGTTATTTTAATTATGATATTAATTAAAATTCTAACCCTTCTCCATTTGGGTTTCTTGTACAGGTATTTCACCTCTCGCAATTTACCACTCGTCAAATTGTACATTCTTACTCACAAGCCTTGAAAATTACTTTTATTCCTTTGATTTAGAGGTTGGTCGAGATTATGCATAGAATTCAATCCACTAAATTCAATGATATCTATTCATTTATAATTTATGTAAGTAATAGCTAGAACATTTGACTTTAGTCAATGTAATCATAATAGTTTATGATGGCATGTTCTATGATTTTTAATACATAATTATGTTCTTATTATGATGATAAGAGTTTATCTTTATAAAGAGTTTATATATGTGTTTTTCCGACTTAAGTGTAGTATGTCCAATACATAATTATCTTAAGGAAAATCTCTAATTATTGTTATGTATACAATGGTACTATTCTCTAGTACTTCAATGTGTAACTGATGTTTCATTTCTTATTTGAGCATAAGAATCATTAAATATATCTGGACTTTTGTATTGTATGTACAGTAGAGGTTTTTATATCAAATTTGTACAATAATGTTTTCTTCTAGATTGACAATTATATCTCACTATATCTATATCTCTATTTCATTATTATTCATAGAATTATTATCTGAAATAATTATGTTAACATCCTTTCCACCTCTAATGATGTATTTTTATGAATTTAATATACAAGCTCTTACAACCTAATAGCCAATTTAAACCCTCCAAATTGGTTTTAGACATTTTGTTTGTTGGTTTACTAATTTAATTAGTCTATGCAACTATACAAAGCAAAAGTATATCTGCTATATTTATGTTCTGTTAAATACATTAGACTATGTACATTTAAAATTAACAGAATTCCATTATACTATTCAATAACTGAGAAAATATGATTTGCCACTTATCTTTCTACATAAAACACCATTACTCTTATACTATAATTCCCATCATAAACATAATCATAAGCCAAAATTAAATTAACTGTGCATACCAATTCTGGTAAAGACTATTTGTCACCCAACCTTGAGCTTTCCTCCACAACTCCCACCGAGAAGAGACCAATTCCTCCAAAGTGTAGACAACCTTTTGTCTACGCTAGAATGAATTATTTAAGCCTGCTTTCCCTTTAGCATGTTTCCATAACTATGTCTAGTTAAATCAGGATGACGTTTTCCTTTAGCCTAGGCTTTACTTTTGTTTTTTCCATAAAATCTCTTTAAAACTAGCTTTTTCCTCCTTTTAGTTTTATTTCACCTCTTCTCAGTAACTTTCCAATTTACTGAGGTATATTTTAGATTTTTATCTCCAATCTACTAATTTTAATTTATTTTACTTTCTCCAAGTATTTTTGGATAATTTGGGAAAGTCTTTGTATTTAATTCCATCCTCATGCACTTGAAATGCTAGTCTCCAATATACTCTAGTCTTTGCACAATAATTAAAATTCCATATTTTTTAATTTAAAAAATATAATATGTCTACACATATATTTTTTTCTTTAGGTCCACATAACCTTTAGGATTTTCATCTATCTAATAAAAGCAGTAAAATAGGGATATTACATATTCCATGTCCTTCCAACATTATAATTTATATGTTTAATCCATAATTGGTTTTTGACATGTGGGATAATGTTTGAATGGAGGTATATGTATTCATGCTTGGAATAAACACACCATTGACACGTCACATTGACCATGTGACCGCACCTACCTTGGTTTACTAGTTTGGTTCACAGGTGAGATCATTTCGTTGGATCCACCACTCCATATTCACAAGGGTAATTCAAAACCCTAGGGGAGAGTTCAATTCACAATTTTTTTTATTATTATCGTTATTTGGTTTGGCTATGTGGTCACGTTTCTTCTCACCAGGTAACATGGCCCTTCCTCCTTTGCAATGGAGGCCTCGCCTCTAGTATACCAAAGGAAATTGATAATTCCCATTTTAATTGTCATCATTGTAGTTTGAATTGTCAAAATATTGCTCTTCTTCCCTTTTTTCATGAGGTATGCTTGATGATATCTCTATAATATCTAACTTGTTATTTTTTCGTTGGTGATTTGGTTTTATTGTTTCTTACATTTTCATTTATTGGGTGCTTTATGCAGTGAGATGTCGAATTTAACACTAACCATGGATTTTTTTCTTGGAATAAGGCCTCTAGAGGTTCCTTTAATCAGGTTATTTATACCTTTATAGGGATATTTTCATTTCATTTTACATTTCTTTGTTTTCATTTTGTTTGTTATATCCTTCGAGCCCAACTAATATAATCATTTTCAAGTAGGAAACTTAGGCATAATGTCTCGGCCTTGATTCCTATGAGTTTCAAACCGATGTTTTTAACTCAAGTACTTAAATTTGACTAGGGTTTTATTTCTCCAACTATGGTCATTTGAAAATGAAAGATTTTCCTTCATGGATAACTTATCATGAGTTTCACCAAACATATAACACCCCATCACACATTTACCCTCTTTTACAAGATTGTTAGGGAAAACATGAGCTGAGATTTACTATGACATGACCCAACCTCCAAGTTATAGTTATGGAAGTGGGGTATGCCATCCTGAAACTTACTACAACTTCCGAAGGACATTGAACCACAGAGATGTTATACAAGATCCAATGATGATCTTACCTTTTGTCAAAACAATCTTTTCACCTTACCTCATAGCCAAGTTGCATGCATGCCCAGCTATCGATGCAGAAATAATTCTCCAACCACATGCACATATTTTCCTAGGTGTGATTACAACAATAAATAATCAGTTAAGGGACTAGCCTAAAGACCACTTCCTAGAACTCTCAATAATCTAGTCTAAAATAAACACAATTCTACATAATCTATAATTAGGCTCATATCTTTCTCTAACATACCAACCAAATGATAAAAATTTAGAAAAAAATATGGTAAACATGGTAGCTACATGGCATGAATGCATATCTGATCATTGTCTCATTAATTCCATTAGAGAATCATCAAGAAGTATGACTACCCTCTCAAGGTAGCTGAAACAACTCTTGTTAGTTAATACATTCATATAACCATTCACTAAGGTATCCAATCATGAAAAATATCCATAATAAGAGCACATAATTTAACCATGCCTATAACCATCATTTAACCTTAATGAAGCCATGAAAAAATAGTCATAAAATGTACACAATAACCAATATAGGTGCTCATTGATCTAAATAAGAAACAACACATGATAACATATGCATAAATCCAACCAAGTTAGGGACTTCCATGTACCAAAAAACCATATATTGGGTTAAAACAAAATTTTCTTTCAGCCAATAACCCCTGTGCCATATTGCAAACATGAATGTGGGATCACCTGAGAAAAACCAAAATAGAACCAACTAGGGCTTCGAGAGGCTAAACCACCTCAACCCTCAACCACAATCATTGAACCTAAAAATGTCCAAAAATAACCAAAACCAAACAAGCTTAGATGCCTTCAATTTTCTTCACCATACTGTTGAAGCCCCAAAAGTCATTGCTTCAAACATTGGGGGAAAGCCACCCGGTCCAAACCTTAGAACAACTCCTTCTCCATTTGGGATGGTGGCTGCAAATGGATTGAAAGGACCAGTTTCCTAATAATGAATGGATTGGTGATGGGGTGTTTGTGCAAGTGGATAATGAAACTAACTAGTTAAGCTAATCTGTCTAACATAATTTATGACTTACAAATAACTCTAAAACTAACCTAGGTATTAAATATGAATACGACTTAAAGATTATTTCATTTAAACAAATAAACATGAAAAAGTATTATTTACTTAAGGGTGAAAATGTCAAGTTGCGAAACACTTTTTGCCCTTTTTTGACGTTGAAAATTGTAATTTTCTATGATTTTCAACTTCAACTCCACTAAACTCATATTTTTTTTTCAAATTATGCTTTGACATAAAAACAAGAATTGTAGAGAATTGTCTTACCTCCATACCCATATTTAAAAAGAAAAAAATATTGACATATAGAGGGGTAAATTTCTTGTTTACTAACTGCATATACTTGAAATTTTCAGGCAAACATAAATAGTCACTTTATACTCCTTTACGTTTTTTAGGGAAGGTTATTCATTTTTTGGAAAAAAACCATAGCATCATAATATGAATATATTGCACTAGTGCACAAACTATTTTTCGGTAATTTTCGGATTAAATCACTATTTTTTATTATTTTTTGAAATGGACGAAGACAAAAAAACAATGATGTTTCAGTACATTTTATCATCCTTTGATTTTCTTTTCAATGTGATCATCAATAAGAAAAATGAGAGTACCCTTTTGAAGTAGACAGGAGAGGAAGTGCAGTATGATTTTTTTGAATTTTTTGGTGTCCTCATTTGAAAGTTATTGAATTTTCATTTAGTGTAATTTTTCGAACAATGAAATTCCACAGTGACACAGCTTAGTAAACAATTAATAAAAATTTGAATTTTTTAATGAAACTCCACAAATCTCATATCATCAGAAACTAGATTCAGAGATGAATCTAATGGTACTTTGTCCGACATATAAAATTTTGTTTTTGTAGGTGTTCTGCCCCTCCAAAGTTGCAGGTTCCTAAAAACTGCAGAATTTTCTGTGTTTTTCGTTGACCAGAAACTCTCGGCCGAGATAATGTCTCGGACGAGAAATTTATAAAACTCTCGACCAAGAGTTTAACCCGCCTAAAGTTACATTTAAACGCACGGCCAAACTCTCGGCCGAAAGTTTAAAAAACTCTCGGACGAGAGTTTGCGCCCGAGAGTTTACCCGATGAAACTCTCGGCCGAGAGTTTAGAAAACTCTCGTATGAGAGTTTAGAAAACTCTCGTATGAGAGTTTTCAAAACTCTCGTATGAGAGTTTTGAAAACTCTCGTATGAGAGTTTTGAAAACTCTCGTATGAGAGTTTAGAAAACTCTCGTATGAGAGTTTAGAAAACTCTCGTATGAGAGTTTAGAAAACTCTCGTATGAGAGTTTAGAAAACTCTCGTATGAGAGTTTTCAAAACTCTCATCCGAGAGTTTTATTCCTATAATAAAACACAAAAAAATTTAAGTTTTTAGAATTGGTACGTTATATAATTTAAATAGTACTTTATTAAAATTAAAAAATGATATAAAATAATAAAATTATAATTTTATTTTAAATTATTTTATTATTATTAATGATAAAAAATACATGAAGATTTAATTAAATAAAATTTGTTGCAATATTTTGTAATATCAATGTTATATAAAAAACTAAAAATATTTTTATATAAAACTAATTGATATATTAATATAAATAAAATAAAATTCTAAAACATAAATCAAAATAAAAACAACTATATATAATTTATATAATATTTTTTTTGAAATTAAAGAATAAATTTAATTTAAAAAACAATTGACTAAATGAAATGAGGTGATAAAGGAGACAATGCATAGCACCTTAATATCGTTATAAATTCTTGGAAATCTCGAGAAATTTTTGAAGTGAGATGAGCTTCTTGGAATGGGTCAGTTTATCTTCCACTTCAGTTTCACACAATTAACTTGAAAGGAAGTCTATTTTCCTAGGTATGGATGTAAGGGAATGAACAATATTATTTGAACATTGAGCGAGATGCCCTTCTTGGAATGGGTCCTCCTATATTCCACTTTAGTTTCATAAGATTAAATTGAAATGAAGTTTATTTTCCTAGGTATGGATGTAAGGGGATAAAGAATATTATTCGAAAAGGAAATGAATGTTAAGTGTGACATTCCAAGCAGAAGTGTATGGGATTGGAGAATTATGTTATTGCAGAAAACTAACCCTTGACCCCTTAAACCCTAATTCCTAACCCCTAAACCCTTAACCCACTAAACCTTAAACCTCTAAACCCTTAACCCCTAACCCATTTACCCCCACTAAACCTCTAAATCCCTAACCCATTTAACCCTTAAACCCTTAACCCCTACCCCTAACACGTTAACCCCTAACCCATTTAAGCACCTAAACCCAAAAACCCCTAACTCCTAACCCATAAAATACTTAACTGCTAAATCCCCTAACCCCCTAAACCTCTAAACCAATCCTAACCCATTTAACCCCCTAAACCTCAAAACCCCTAACCCCTTAAACCCTAATTCCCAACCCATAATCCTTGACCCCTTAAACCCTATTTCCTAACCCCTAAACCCTTAACCCCTAACCCCTTAAACCCTAATTCCCAAGCCCTAACCAATTCAACACCCTAAACCCCTAAAAACCTAACCCATTTAAGTGTTTATTCCATTTAACCCTCAAAACCCTAACCACTAACCCCTAAAATCCTTCACTGCTAGATCTCCTAAACCTCTAAACCTATAACCCATTTAACCCCCTAAACCCTAAACCTCTAAACCCTTAACCCCTAACCCCTTAAACCCTAATTCCAAACCCCTAACCAATTCAACACCCTAAACCCCTAAAAACCTAACCCATTTAACCCCATTAACCCCTAACTTCTAACCCCTAAAATCCTTAACTGCTAAATCCCCTAACCCCCTAAACCTCTAAACCAACCCTAACCCATTTAACCCCCTAAACCCTAAACCTATAACCCCTTAAACCCTAATTCCCAATCCATAACCCATTCAACCCCTTAAACACCTAAACCTCTAACCCATTAACCCTTGACTCCTTAAACACTAATTCCTAACCCTTAACCCATTTAACCCCCTAAAAACCTTTAAACCTATAAACCCTTAACTTCTAACCCATTTACCCCCCACTAAACCCTTCAAAACCCTAACCCATTTAACCCTAAATCCCTAAACCTTCTAAACCCTTAACCTCACGCTAACTCACAATCCCCAAATCCATTTTGAAGCCTTAAACCTCAAAACCTCTAACCTTTAAACCCTAATCTCAACCTACAACTCCTTGACACTCAACTCAATTCCTAAGCCCTAAACCCTTAAGACCTAATTCCCAACCCCTAACCAATTCAACACCGTAAACCCCTAAAAACCTAACCCATTTAAGTGTGGATTCCATTTAACCCCCAAAACCCTAACCCCTAACCCCTAAAATCCTTCACTGCTAAATCCCCTAACCCCCTAAACCTCTAAACCTGTAACCCATTTAACACCCTAAACCCTAAACCTCTAAACCCTTAACCCCTAACCCCTAAAACCCTAATTCCCAACCACTAACCAATTAGACACCCTAAACCCCTAAAAACCTAACCCATTTAACCCCATTAACCACTAACTTCTAACCCCTAAAATCCTTAACTGCTAAATCCCCGAACCCCCTAAACCTCTAAACCAACCCTAACCCATTTAACCCCCTAAAACCCAAACCTATAACCCCTTAAACCCTAATTCCCAACTCATAACCCATTCAACCCCTTAAACACATAAACCTCTAACCCATTAACCCTTGACCCTTAAACCCCACTCCCTAATCCTGGCGCAGATTTCATAACAGAAAACTCTAAACAAGTAACCCATTTAAGTGTGGATTCCATTTAACCCCCAAAACCCCAACCCCAACCCTCAAATTATTTACATAATGACAGTAACCCCCTAAACCTCTAAACCTATACCCCATTCAACCCCCTAAACCCTAAACTTCTAAACCCTTAACCCCTAACCCCTTAAACCATAATTCCCAACCCATAACCCTTGACCCCTTAAACCCTAATTCCGAAACCCTAAACCCTAAACCTCTAAACCCTTATCCCCCAAACCATTTACCCCTACTAAACCTCTAAACCCCTAACCCATTTAACCCCTAAACCCTTAACCCCTACCCCTAACCCGTTAAGCCTTAACCCATTTAAGCCCCTAAACCCCAAAACCCCTAACCCCTTAAACCTTAATTCCCAACCCATAACCCTTGACCCCTTAAACCCTAATTCCTAACCCCTCAACCCTTAACCCCTAATCCTTTAAACCCTAATTCCCAACCCCTAACCAATTCAACACCCTAAACCCCTAAAAACCTAACCCATTTAAGCGTGGATTCAATTTAACCCCAAAAAACCTAACCCCTAACCCCTAAAATCCTTCACTGCTAAATCCCCTAAACCCCTAAACTTCTAAACCTGTAACCCATTTAATCCCCTAAACCCTAAACCTCTAAACCCTTAACCCCTAACCCATAAAACCCTAATTCTGAACGCATAACCAATTCAACACCCTAAACCCCTAAAAACCTAACCCATTTAACTCCATTAACCCCTAACTTCTAACCTCTAAAATCCTTAACTGCTAAATCCCCTAACCCCCTAAACCTATAACCCCTTAAACCCTAATTCCCAACCCATAACCCATTCAACCCCTTAAACACCTAAACCTCTAACCCTGTAACCCTTGACCCCTTAAACCCTAATTCCTAACCCCTAACCCATTTAACGCCCTAAACCTTAAACCTCTAAACCCTTAACCCCTACCCTTAACCCGTTAACCCCTAACTTCTAACCCCTAAAATCCTTAACTGCTAAATCCCCTAACCCCCTAAACCTATAAACCAACCCTAACCAATTTAACCCCCTAAACCCTAAACCTATAACCCATTAAACCCTAATTCCTAACCCATAGCCCATTCAACCCCTTAAACACCTAAACCTCTAACCCCTTAACCCTTGACCCCTTAAACCCTAATTCCTAACCCCTAACCCATTTAACCTCCTAAACCCTAAACCTCTAAACCTTAACCCCTAACCCATTTACCCCCACTAAACCTCTAAACCCCTAACCCATTTAACCCCTAAACCCTAAACCTCTGAACCCTTAACCCCTACCCCTAACCCATTAACCCCTAACCCATTTAGGCCCTTAAACCCCAAAACCCCTAACCAATTCAACACCCTAAACCCCTAAAAACCTAACCCATTTAAGTGTGGATTCCATTTAACCCCAAAAACCCTAACCCCCAACCCCTAAAATCCTTCACTACTAAATCCCCTAACCCCCTAAACCTCTAAACCTGTAAGCCATATAACCCCCTAAACCCTAAACCTCTAAACCCTTAACCCCTAACCCCTTAAACCCTAATTCCAAACCCATAACCCTTGACACCTTAAACCATAATTCCTAACCCCTAAACCCTTAACCCCCTAAACCTTAAACCTTTAAACCCTTAACCCCTAACCCATTTACCCCCACTAAACCTCTAAACCCCTAACCCATTTAACCCTTAAACCCTTAACCCCTACCCCTAACACATTTAAGCCCCTAATTCCCAACCCCTAAACAATTCAACACCGTAAACCCCTAAAAACCTAACCATTTAAGTGTGGATTCCATTTAACCCCCAAAACCCTAACCCCTAACCCCTAAAATCCTTCACTGCTAAATCGCCTAACCCCCTAAACCTCTAAACCCTTAACCCCTAACCCCTAAAACCCTAATTCCCAACCCCTAACCAATTAGACACCCTAAACCCCTAAAAACCTAACCCATTTAACCCCATTAACCACTAACTTCTAACTCCTAAAATCCTTAACTGCTAAATCCCCTAACCCCCTAAACCTCTAAACCAACCCTAACCCATTTAACCCCCTAAACCCAAAACCTATAATCCCTTAAACCCTAATTCCCAACCCATAACCCATTCAACCCCTTAAACACCTAAAGCTCTAACCCATTAACCCTTGATCCCTTAAACACTAATTCCTAACCCTTAACCCATTTAACCCCCTAAACCCTAGACCTCTAAACCCTTAACCCCTAACCCATTTACCCCCACTAAATGGGGTAAATGGGTTAGGGGTTAGGGTAAATGGGTTAGGGGTTAAATGGGTTAAGGGTTAGGAATTAGTGTTTAAGGGATCAAGGGTTAATGGGTTAGAGCTTTAGGTGTTTAAGGGGTTGAATGGGTTATGGGTTGGGAATTAGGGTTTAAGGGGTTATAGGTTTTGGGTTTAGGGGGTTAAATGGGTTAGGGTTGGTTTAGAGGTTTAGCGGGTTAGGGGATTTAGCAGTTAAGGATTTTAGGGGTTAGAAGTTAGTGGTTAATGGGGTTAAATGGGTTAGGTTTTTAGGGGTTTAGGGTGTCTAATTGGTTATGCATTGGGAATTAGGGTTTTAGGGGTTAGGGGTTAAGGGTTTAGAGATTTAGGGTTTAGGGGGTTAAATGGGTTACAGGTTTAGAGGTTTAGGGGGTTAGGGGATTTAGCAGTGAAGGATTTTAAGGGTTAGGGGTTAGGGTTTTGGGGGTTAAATGGAATCCACATTTAAATGGGTTAGGTTTTTAGGGGTTTACGGTGTTGAATTGGTTAGGGGTTGGGAATTAGGGCTTAAGGGTTTAGGGCTTAGGAATTAGGGTTTAAGGGGTCAAGGGTTATGGGTTGGGAATTAGGGTTTAAGGGGTTAGGGGTTTTGCAGTTTAAGGGCTTAAATGGGTTAGGGGTTAACGAGTTAGGGGTATGGGTTAAGGGTTTAGAGGTTTAGCGTTTAGGGGTTAAATGGGTTAGGGGTTTAGAGGTTTAGTGGGGGTAAATGGGTTAGGGGTTAAGGGTTTAGAGGTTTAGGGTTTATGGGGTTAAATGGGTTAAGGGTTAGGAATTAGTTTTTAAGGGGTCAAGGGTTAAAGGGTTAGAGGTTTAGGTGTTTAAGGGGTTGAATGGGTTATGGGTTGGGAATTAGGGTTTAAGGGGTTATAGGTTTATGGTTTAGGGGGTTAAATGGGTTAGGGTTGGTTTAGAGGTTTAGGGGGTTAGGGGATTTAGCAGTTAAGGATTTTAGGGGTTAGAAGTTAGGGGTTAATGGGGTTAAATGGGTTAGGTTTTTAGGGGTTTAGGTTGTTGAATTGGTGAGGGGTTGGGAATTAGGGTTTAAGGGGTTAGGGGTTAAGGGTTTAGAGGTTTAGGGTTTAGGGGGTTAAATGGTTTATAGGTTTATAGGTTTAGGGGATTTAGCAGTGAAGGATTTTAGGGGTTAGGGGTTAGGGTTTTTGGGGTTAAATGGAATAAACACTTAAATGGGTTAGGTTTTTAGGGGTTTATGGTATTGAATTGGTTAGGGGTTGGGAATTGGGGTTTAAGGGGTTAGGGGTTAAGGGTTTAGGGGTTAGGAAATAGGGTTTAAGGGGTCAAGGGTTATGGGTTGGGAATTAGGGTTTAAGGGGTTAGGGTTTTTGAGGTTTAGGGGGTTAAATGGGTTAGGATTGGTTTAGAGGTTTAGGGGGTTAGGGGATTTAGCAGTTAAGTATTTTAGGGGTTAGGAGTTAGGGGTTTTGGGGTTTAGGTGCTTAAATGGGTTAGGGGTTAACGTGTTAGGGGTAGGGGTTAAGGGTTTAGGGATTTAGAGGTTTAGTGGGGGTAAATGGGTTAGGGGTTAAGGGTTTATAGGTTTAAGGTTTAGGGGGTTAAGGGTTTAGGGGTTAGGAATTAGGGTTTAAGGGGTCAAGGGTTATGGGTCAGGGGTTAAGGGGTCAAGGGTTAGTTTTCTGCAATAACATAATTCTCCAATCCCATACACTTCTACTTGGAATCTCACACTTAACATTCATTTCCTTTTCGGATAATATTCTTTATCCCCTTACATCCATACCTAGGAAAATAAAATTAATTTCAATTTAATCTTGTCAAACTAAAGTGGAATATAGGAGGACCCATTCCAAGAAGGGTATCTCACTCAATGTTCAAATAATATTGTTCATTCCCTTACATCCATACCTAGGAAAATAGACTTCCTTTCAAGTTAATTGTGTGAAACTGAAGTGGAAGATAAATTGACCCATTCCAAGAAGCTCATCTCACTTCAAAAATTTCTCGAGATTTCCAAGAATTTATAACGATATTAAGGTGCTATGCGTTGTCTCCTTTATCACCTCATTGCATTTAGTCAATTTTTTTTTAAATTTAAATTTATTCATTGATTTCAAAAAAAATGTTATATAAATGATATATAGTTGTTTTTATTTTGATTTATGTTTTAGAATTTTATTTTATTTATATTAATATATCAATTAGTTTTATATAAAAATATTTTTAGTTTTTTATATAACATTGATATTACAAAATATTGTAACAAATTTTATTTAATTAAATCTTCATGTATTTTTTATCATTAATAATAATAAAATAATTTAAAATAAAATTATAATTTTATTATTTTATATCATTTTTTAATTTTAATAAAGTACTATTTAAATTATATAACGTACCAATTCTAAAAAGTTAATTTTTTTTGTGTTTTATTATAGGAATAAAACTCTCGGATGAGAGTTTTTAAAACTCTCATACGAGAGTTTTTAAAACCCTCATACGAGAGTTTTTAAAACTCTCATACGAGAGTTTTTTAAACTCTCGTCCGAAAGTCTTCCCGAGAGTTTCCGTCAATAAAACTCTCGGACGAGAAAATGCATAACTCTCGTCCGAGAGATTTTTAACTCCGGTTAAACCCAATAAAACTCTCGGACGAGAGTTTTTAAAAGTCTCGGTTGAGAAATAGAGTTGACTATTTTCTCGGACGAGAAATTAAAAATTTATCCCATATTCTAGCCGTCCGCCAAAAAGTGTTTCCCAACTTCGCGATTTCACCCTTAAAAGAAATATACAGTATCATATAATGATAACTTTGTTTAAGAAATTAAATAGAGTTATAATAGCACATCACATTCATAAATTTATATCATTTACACACACTAAGAAAGATGATATTCCTGTATCTTCAGAAATGATATGATAAATAAATATTTGAGAAGCAAGTATATATAAGCGATAGCAAATTTCAATGAGAATATTTCATCACATAAAGAAAATAAAACATAATCGATAGAAATACTAGATACATTTGATATCTTCCTAATGCAATTTGATATTCTGATCTTGCTCTTTAACTTAGAACAATCTTCAAGGTACAGAAATGCAACTCTAAAAAATAATTCACCATAAAATCAGAAGATGTGATCCTTTTATAAAAATAAGATAGTCAAGGAGTACAAAAATGTATTATCCAAGCCCAAAATATTACAAATTCAGGATCCTTTCTAAAATGCTTGAAAGGGGTTTAAATAAGAAAGAAAAAAAAACAAATTAACTAAAACTATTGCTAAGAAAGATCATCGGAGATTCGAAAATAGAATTGCGATCTTCAATAAAAACAAGTTCATTGGATTTCCATCATATCTAATGTGCGAAGCTGACATATTTTGAGCATATATTTCACTTTAATTGGGTGACTCAGCCGAGAATGTAGTTGACTGGTGTATGTGGCATCAGAATGTTTCGGGATGATATAATTGATGGCATTGGAAAGACATTTGGTTGCCATCTGCTGACTGTATGGCTTGACCAAATGGGACCATAAGGCATCCCATGTAATTCCCTGTGTTTTATTGATGTTTTGATCTTTAATGATTAATTCATGTTTCCACCTTTTATCTATTTCTTTGACCTTTGGCAAGTTTCCTGGAGTGCAATCTGAGATTAAATTTGTTGCATATAGACTATCATTAACCAGCTATGTCAAATTATTCATTATAGTCCTTGCTCTAGAAGTAGCATGTTCTTCTTTAATCATTCGAGTTTCCCACTCAAAAAATAAAATTTCTTTATGTGATTCTTCAATTCTAGGAATATTTGCAATTTTACCCTTTTCTGTTTCCTGCCATGTGATAAATTCTGAAATCTTCTCATCGGTGCTTTCAAATTCTAATCTTGTATTGATTGCTTCGTCGATGAGGGATGACTCTATTTCATAGAGGGGTTCAACTTGTAATATTTTCTGGCATAGATCATCCAATTGTTGGGACAACAACTTACTCATTTCAAGGGCTTCTGTTTTGAACTGGTCCAGTTTAGGATAATCTTTGAATTTATTCATTTTTTCTTGAAATATTATACTTTTCTCTTCCTTGGAAGCTTTCTCATTTTGCAGAAATGTCTGTAATTTTGTTACTTCCTGGGACAACTGTTGTTGTTTGTTTAAAGCTTGCTGATCAAGCTTTTGCTTTTCAATGTTCAGTTGTTCTTCTAATTGCTTAATTATCAGTCTTTCTTCTCTTAGTCGTTGCTCTAACTGTGATATCCTTTGTTGATCATTTGTTGTCCTTTCTTCTAACAATGCTATCTGCAAGTCCTTTTGTTTTACCAGTTGAGTAACTTCAGTAGCTTTATCCATTGTGGCTGCACTATAAGCCCCTGCATATTGGGATAGTTTAGTTAGATCCTTTGAAGGATTTACTTCAGAGTGCTTCCAAACAACATTCATTGGTTCAACCTGGGGAGTTACAAGTGGTTCTTGATCAATCCACATTTTCTTTCTTTGTTTTCTTACTACAAATCTATGCTTAGGGATGTAAAAGACATCTAGAGGGGGTATCTCTTCAACTTTTAGTACAATTTCTTCGGATGGGTTTTCAGGAGTGATCTCAATACCTTAACAGTTAATGTTATCAATTTGAGAACTACCCTGGTCTCCTATATGTTGAGAAAATTGTTCATATTCTTTTAACAACTGGTCATTAATATTGGTTTCAGCAGAATCTCCCTCTTTCTCACTGGTCTTCTCTTTTTCAAGTTGATCATTAGGCTTGCTTCTTGTATCTTCTTTCTCTGTTTGTACATCAATTTTTCTGCCTATATCCGCTTTCTTTTGTTTTGTTTAAGTACTCTCTTTTTCTTGTAAAGTAGTCTTTAACTGGTCGAGGGGAACTGTAAGCAGTCTTTTGCTTCTAAAATGCAAAAAATTATTCATGTCCTCTGTTTGAAAATTTGATTTACCTGAATCGTAAACCTGTGAAAATTTCTCAATCGAGACAAATAGGTCATCAAAATGATCAGTTTCATGCTCAAATTTAGCAATTTGCACCATAGATGTGAAGTTAAAGGAAACCTTATTCAGATCATATTGCCTACTGGGAACAGTTGCAAGATTGAGTTCTTTTATCTTAAGGTCTTCTTTTTTTGCATGCTTGAAATCATTGAGGGTATAAGTTCCACATTGGAAAGGAAATGTAGGCCACATCAATTTTTTAGAATTCTTTAAACTTCTGGACATTCCCTTTTCGGTCAACTAGTAAGCTATTTCTTGAGCCAATAGTTTATCGGGGACATATAAGGGCAAGATGTGAGGTTCAGAAATGCTTTCGAATATCCTGATATATGTGAAATTTTCTTTCCCGAACCAACTTCCGATTAGGGTTAAATCAATTTTTTCCTTATCTGAGAGCCGAGGAGGGGGTTGGTTAAAAATAGCTTGATAAATGGGCAACATATATCCATGGAAAATTTTGAATACATGGTTCTTGAAATGGGCTTTCCACAAATGTTTATGATAGATGTGTATAGGATTAGGATCCCGAGGAGTCCATTTCCATCCCAAAATAGGAAACTCAGAATTGAAGCATAAGGCATCTAAAATGTAAGCACATAAATGAAATGGGGTGTAGTTCCAGTATGCTTATTTGTTCTATAATCCAAATTTTTTTTTCTATCTTATCCGATAGAATGAATGACCAATCCATAATAACGGAACTTACAGTGGCATTAATTAGGGGTACCATTTGAATAGAAAACCTTGCAGAATTATTACTCCCAAAAATTCTGCACATCATGGCAGCAGCATAGCAATACAGAGGTGTGAGAGACTCTACAGAATACATACTTGAGGCCTCATGCTTATGTTTGTCTGGAGCTTGTATCCATTCCATAATAGGGTTTGATTCTATTTCGTTGCTTGAAGCGAAATATTCTATGAAGGCTTTGTTGTAGGTGTTCTCAGGTTCTGGCAGATGATACATTGCCTTGATGTCTTCTGCTCTAAAGGATCCAAACATATTTCCTCCAACTGTGACAAATGTTATGTCTATGATGGTTGTGGTTTCTATTACCCATCGTATTAGATCATAGTATGGAAATACATTTTCTCAAGCTGCAGTTTTATGGAGAAAAGAATTTGCTAGTTCTTTAAGGGGACTATCTGAATCTGATTCTTCATCTAGCACCGTCGCCTTTACTTCTGTAACAGTAGGGTTTTCTACTTCAAGAAAGTTATAAAATTCTTCCCAGGAAGTATTTCTGAGACCCAGGCACGTAGTATCCGTAATTAGCTTTATTTTGACTGGCTTTTCCTTTGGCATGGTGGTAACCTTTGAGACAACGTCAACTCTCAATTTCTTAAGCTTCTTTGACATTTTCTCTTTCTGGTATCATCTCAACGGTTCTGCGAATAAGCAGAATTGTTGTTTTACAGATCTTTTGGAACTTCTGACTGTGATTTGCCAATGAATGATATGTGCGAAGTATGAATAGCGATTAATGATAATAGATGGTTTATCGCATCGGACTTTACGAAAGGAAAGCTAAAAGACATATCATGTTTTTTTTTTACCGATTTGCGACTTGCGATAAAATCATATCGCATCAGATCTTTCCAAAGGAATTGAATTGTAATGTGACTTTGTCGAAATGCGATTGTGATTGTGGTGGGGTCCATCGCATCCGAATGTTTATAAAGCAAGTAATCATGATATTGTTTCACTGAAATGCGATTACGATTAAAATTACATCGCATCAGAGTTTGTCAAATAGACCTAATGAAGTATGACTTATCTGAAATGTGATTACTGATAAGTCTCATCACATCGGAGCTTTGCAAAGAATATATAGAAATATAATACTCCTCCGATTTGCGATTTACTTTATCGCATCATACTTTTTGAAAGGAAGACGTTTAGACTTTGTGCCGATGCGATATAAGTCTTATGATTGATTGGATCAGAATTAGTTTGATATCACATTTGCTTATTTTCATTTCGGATAAGCGATATGCAATTGATGCTTTTGTGTGTTTTGAACAATGAATATTTTTAATTTTTTTTCTATGATAATCAGATTTCCTCAAAGTTTTATTCCTATCTAAAAAATAAAAGGGGACCTATTTCTTATTGAAATTTAATATAAAAATTTATAAATGGGGAGGGTTGTTGTACAATATAACACATACCTAGAGGAACTTTCCTGTATCCACCCATCCGTCAAGAGTTCTAGGGGAATTCCCATATTTACCTTTGACTCTTGATAATTTTTCTGAGACAACCTCACAAGGATCCAAAATTTCCTAACCATGTAAGTCTTAACCAAAACAGGGAATCTAGTACATAACGGCTATCTACGAAATGGAAAGGCAAGGATGGAGCCAATGTCAATCCAAGAAAATCACATGCCAATGACAAGAAAGTAACCAAATAAAATAATGCATGTACCATGCATTCAAATCTCAACAAGGAAATTACACATGCAACTTGTTACCTTCAATGTTCTCCCACTATAGCTGATTTTCCAACATTTTTCTTTTCTTACTCTATTTTCTTTGCTTGATTGCTTGCTTCTTTCTAAGTTCTCTCTCTCCCCAGGTCCAAGTGACAATACCTCAATTTCCAAGTGAATTTTGGAATGCTCCAAGAGTAACCAGAAGTGATCCAGAGTAACTAAGACTGATAAAGAGAGGAATATAATGTTCTCCCTCTCCTTTTTCTTCCTTTTTCTTTTTCTTTTCCTTCAATTTCCTTAATTTTACCTTGCATGCATATTCTTATCTCCTCATAATCCTTTTCTCCTATTTTCCTTTATTTCTTTTATTAATGTCCCTTTATTTCCCTTCTCATTTTCCAATGGAAATTCTAATTTCCATAGGCAATAATAAACCATAAGTGATTCCCAATGTAATATTGTCCCCCTCCATTCAGCTTGGAATATGTGCCCCATGACCTTGGTTTAGTTTATTTACATGGAAAATCAACCCGAGGTTGTTACAAACCCCCCCCCCCTTGGGGGAACACCATCATCGGTGTTCTATGACACTTATAAACAACATACTTCTTATTGTATTGTTATAAACACAACTCGATGTAATATTTACAATGACAACTATCGAAAACATGACAAACACATTGCTTATTAGAGCTTTATAACACAAATCCATGCAGTATTTACAATGACACATACATACATACATACATACATACACACATACACATACACATACACATACACATACACATACACATACACATACACATACACATACACATACACATATACATATATATATATATATATATATATATTTGTTTCAACTAGAAAATAAAGAAGGATATAATGCTCGCATTTGATCAACCATGTCCCATGTATTTTGATTGGGCCCAAATTTCTTACATTGCACTTTAACTTGCGTTATTTCTTGGTTCCACAACATGAGTTGTTTCTTCTGAAATATGCATTGTAGCTTTGGTTGGAACACTCCTTGTAGTTCCACCTGCAATATAGACCAATCAATCACATGATAACCATATTTTACATATCTCTTACTCAATTAAACATATAAAATATCATGTAGTTTCATTGACAGAGGTAGTGAAAGTATGTATGCCACTCATCCAATCCTTTCAAGGATCTCAAAAGGCCTAAAATAGTGAGGTGTCAGCTTAGCACACGACCCAATCCTTAAGGTTCTCCTCTTAAGCTTGATGTGCAAGTGATACAAGTGGATATTGGTGGCCAGCAACCTATTCCATTTGGACCCGCACCATACGTTCTTTTAGTTTTTCAGTTTAATCACAACTTACTATTTTTAGCAGGTTTTTGGGTCCTGAACTTCCGGAGCTGTTTGGAGGCCCTAATGATTCAGGTGGATATTGGTGGCCACCCACATATTCCACTTGAACTCCCACCATTAGTTCTTTCATCTTTTCAGTTTCAGCACAACTTACTATTTTTAGCAGTTTTTCAGGTCTTGAACTTCTGAAGTTGTTTTCAGGCCCTAAACGACGTTTTTTGGGAAAACAAGGAGCAACATGGGTCCATAGATGGATGTTTCTCACATAAAAGGTTATATTACTTGGATATATATTTCTAACGAGGTATGGTTCACATCAAATGGATATCGTATGCCAAATTTACATCCCCGGGAAGTTGAAACACCAATTTACCCATATGAGGCCCATAGTTTTGGTGCTTCATCTCCTAGGGTTAGGATTTTGGATGTTTAGGGTTTTCCATTGTTTCTCAATAATAAATAGGCCCTCGAGCCTCATTTTAACACAATTCATAGCCTTTTAACCACCACATATCTTCTTAGAGATATGCTACTAGTGCCCTAGCTAGTTTATTTCCATTATGTCTGTAAGCGAATTTCTGTTATTTGATATTAATGAAATGAAATATTATTTCCACTGCATCTCTATGTTTATGTCTATTTGTATATTTTATTGTGTTCCCGCATAAATCAGGCTGAGTGTTATTAGCTTGGTGTGCTCTTTCTCTGTTTTTCTTTGCATGTCCCTAATGAGGTCAACGTATAAGGAGTTAGGGATCGATCTAGTTGAACCCTTGCAAGATCAGCCTCACAAACCCGTACGACCTCCCATGGTAGAATAAAGATGAGGGATCAGGAGATCCTATCAAAATATTGTTGGAGGATGCCCTCGAAAAACAAAGGAACGTGGTGATGGATAAATTTTCTCAGATCCTTCAATGGTTGCCCACCTACAATGCATTTGCATCCAAAAACCACTCTGTAGGCACCACTCCCTTCAAGGTATAGGTAAACTTTAACGTTCCTGTATTTGAAGGCCAGATATTTGCAGATGCCATAGATATATGGTTGAATTTTTTATAAGGGTATTTCTCGGTCCATGATTTCTCCAACCGAAAAAATATTATTTTTCCACTCCTCAAAGCTGCCCCCATGTCAGAGACTGGTGAGAAATGTACTGTGAGAAAAAGGACGAGAGGGAACCCTCTCTGTTCTCGGACACAACCACTTGAAATTCATTCTGAGACTACATCAAGGAAAAATATTACCCCATGGGGAGATAAGAGGACAAGTACATCCAATGGACCATGTTGCGGCAGTAAAGGGATCAAGATGTGCATGAACTGACGAATTTGTTCCATACCCTGCGCACAATGTTGGGTATTAAATATTCAGAGAGAAATTTGGTGCTCAAATTCTGAAACTGTCTTCAAGGACACATTCAGGAGGAAATGGAATTCCTCGACATTACCTCACTTGGCATGGCATATCTCTATGCCACCAAGATTGAGCATAAATTTAAGAAGAAGAATCAAGACTTTGGATCCAAGAATCTGAAGCTAGGGAAAGGCGCCCCCAAACTACAGAATAGGAGACAGAGAAAAATTATGGAGACTCAGAACACCACCACAAATTCAAATAAGGACACAGGGAAGTGGTGTTAATTTCATAACAGCCCCACTCACAACACAAATGAGTGTTAGGCCAAACAGTCTCTGGTGGTCGAACTGAAGTTACATGAATCAAATGCATGCTCTGATCCTAAGCCAGAACTGGACAAGGGAGATGAGAAAGGGAAGAAAATCATTGATGCAGACTCGAGTACCATTGTTCCAGAGGGAGGATCCCGAGGATCCAAAGGAGGGGGAGTGCCTCTTCCATTCGCAGATGTGGGTGAAGGGTTCTCCACTGCAATATCTTGTTGATAGCGGAAGCCAAAAGAACCTCATTTCAGTAGAGGTCATGAAGCGGTTCGAACAACCGACCATAGCACACCCGTAGCTATATACCATTAGATGGATTCACATGGGGAGAGATCTTTGCATCTGCCAGCAGTGCCGCCTTCGGTACAACATTAAGCCATTCACATATGAGGTATTTTGTGATTTCGCTCCTATTGATGTAGCTGATGTATTATTCGGCCGACCAGACTTGTGGAGGCGACATTATTTGTATGAGTCTAGGCCTTGTTCTATTTTTATTACTTTGGGAAATAAATTGTATAGGATAACGGAGGTAGTACTACTACCTGCCACCTCCTTGACTATTGCAAAACAATGCAGTAAGGTTGTTTCCTAAACCAGGAAATTTGTTTTCCTTACAAATCGATCACAGGGAAAGAAAAATATTGTGGCCATAGCCTCAAAACATGGCTTCCCTGCATGGCTGAAGCAAATGGACAAATTTGTGGAGGAATACGAGGATATTTTCTCCTCACCCACAGAGGTTCCTTTACACTGTCAAGATAAGCACTCCATCGATCTGACCCCCAGTGAACCGCCGCCTGATATTGCCATACCTCATGTGATTACACAGAAATAATCCAAACCTCTATTGTATGAGGAAACAAAATTTATTGGATGCATCTAGCACGTCTTCTAGCACGTCTGCCAACAGGTCCAAAACATCCTAGACAAATCCAATACCAAGTTCTGCAGAATTTCCTAGTTGGAGGGTGAATCATTTTCCTTGGTTGATTGCTTGAGGATGGAGGATCTACATGAGGATATTTCAGACTCCATGCCTTGAGTGGAGGAATTTTTACAGTTCACCCTTGCTCTTATTTGAGGACAAGAAATTTTTGGGAGGGGAGGACTGTAATGTTCCACATTTTGCAATAAAGTATTTGGAACATTAATTTTTATTTTATTTTAATAAAAGGAATAAAATGGGTGAGGGAACCCATGTAGAAACTTAATAAACACTCCTAAGGTTCAAAAAGTCACTTAAGTGGCTTAAGTTAGTAGCCCAAGTGTGAAAAGGGCCAAAAGCAAGTGAGCTAGACCATGGTTGACCAAAGTCAACAACGTACCCAAGAGGGAAAGCTTGCATAAGAAGATTGCGTAGTTGGATGGAGGGAAATTAGAAATGGGAGAAACCCTAATGTGAGTGGGGTCCCTGGAAAAGAAGCATTCCTTGTATAAAAGATGAAGGAGAGCCATTGTTGGGGATCATTCTTTGGAGATAGAATTTGAAGTTGAAGCTCTCTTCAACTTTGTGCTGCTTAGCACAAGAGGGATTCCTATTTAGGAATGCCCTTTTCTTCCATGGGAGGCCATGGAGAGATTTTTCTTCATCTTCCTCACATATTGTCTTGAGGCAAAAGCAGTCATTTGCAGCTACTGCGTTATTCTTGCAGCAATAGAACGTTGGAGTTGCTGGTGTTGCAGCGAGGGACCTTCATCATCTCATTTCCGGAGTAGTTCTATAGAGGAGGGGCCATCTCTTTCTCTAGGAGATCAGAAAAGGAGATCCTAGAGCTTCTATTGCATATCTTGGCATTGGGCCATATGTTTTCTCTCATGCCCAACACATTCTCCTTCCCTTACAGCGTTATCTTCAGAGGTGGCTTGCACAAGGGATTCATTTTGTGCATTAGAGAGTGCAATCTTTAGTAATGGGATCAGCCCCTTCACTTTGGAGATCATTGGAGGAGGTATCATTGTTTATTGTAGCATCTAATTCCTTCTCCATTCTTTTATTATTATTGAGTTGCAGCGGATACACTGCAACTCTGACATTTTCCTGTTTTATGCATTTTAACCAATCCCTTGGAGGATTGTTGTAATAATGTTTTCTAGGGTTGAGATATTGCTCCCCCATATTTATTTGAGCACTTAATGTCATATCATCTCATATATATCAGTTTGCAGTCATTTTCCCTTATAGACTGCGCAGTGACAGAGTAGCTGGGTTTATGTAGCAGTGCATTCTCTTGTTTCATGTACATTTCCTATTGAGGATGATTTGAGCTCACCTTGAGAGGAATTTTCCTCAAGGAATTTGTATTACATTTGATGATACATATTATGGATCAGATTTTTACTCTTCTTATATTGCATGAGTCATTATTTCACTGCTATTACATATTGAAGTTTTAATACTGCTGAAGATTCTCTCATTGAGCATTATTTCGGTATACTTGTTGGTGGGAGATATGAATAACCCCCTTAGGGTTATTTCTTTGGGATTATATTCTGTATGGAGTTTGTATCAGCTATATTCCAAGGCATCCCAACATTGGATTGCCTTATTTTCATATGGGCTTCCTTATACAACGTCCTCATGGACAGCTGTTGCAGAAATTCCTTGAAGGGAATTATTAGCCTTCGAAAAGTTCTATTGGAAGAGTCTGCTAGTGGGCTAGGTAGCCTCTGGATCTCATCCTTCCTTGTGAAGGTGACATATCCAATAAATTTCCCAGCAGTCAATCTCTGAAATAGTTCAGTTTTGATTGTTAATACTCCTGGAGGTGGAAAATAGGAATATCTCAAGATATTCCCGGCATAACAGAAATTTCCCCATTTGGGATATTACAAATGATATATATAAAACTATGTCCAAATCACATTTTTTTGTATACTATCGATGGCGTTCTGCTGAAAAATGACAAGAAGAAAATATTGATTTAATTTTCCCTTGAATTAAATTAGGAGAAAATAGAAATTCCCCATCACAAGAAAACTTGAATGAGTTAACTGAGTTGTTATCACTCAATTAACTTATTTAATTATATTTGAAGGCTCAACTTGAGCTGTGCACAATGATTCGTAAATTTTAGGATCCTAGGTTGAGTTTAATTTCAGTTGTAACAATTTAATTCAGTTAAATTGAGTTAAGGCTAGTTAAACTAGTTCCAACTGTTGGAGGATCTAGTAGGAGGTCTAGCAATGGGGTGCAACTTCAGTGTTAAACCAATTAACAGATCAATCAACCAATAATTAACTCATGCATGCATTAAATTTGAGCTACCTAGTTGAGATTGGAGTTCAAGGGAAGCGTACTATCAGTTGTATAATTATCCAAGCTATACAAGTGGTGCATGTAGTGAGAGAAGGGCCTATAGGGATTGAACAGTTATGGATGAGGAATTTACCTAAATAAGAGGGGATAATTCACAAGGAAATAATGCAAGGAAATAGGATCTTGGCAAGCAGGAAAATTGGCTAAGTATTGGCTAGATTCAGTTTGTGAGGTAGTGAGATAGATTATACTTGTGCAAAGGTTGCTCAGGATAGAGAAAGAATTGTATTTATTTTATATTTTCTGATTAATGCAATACATATAGGAAGGGGTTTTGAGCAGTTTCTTTCCCAGAGATATTTCCTCATGTATGTGTGTTGAATCATAATGCATGCTTTTGATATTTCTTCTAAATCATGAATTGAATTCCGCAGATGGGTAGAGTAGATTTGAGTCTTATGTTTCAGAACATTATATGAGAATTATTGAATCTACAATTAATTTCTACATGGAATCACAAATGGATTCACAATAGAGAAGATAATTCTAAGTTGTCTTTGCAGGAGGTTCAAATTTCAAGATCTGTTTTGTAGGCTTTCTCCAGGACTGAGAAGATGAATTCCACCGGACTCAAGCCCGAGTATGCTTTGGAAGGAACCATAAATTTTGTGGCATGGAAGATCCATATGGAGGCAATATTAGATGACAATAGGCTACTAGATTACATCTAGATTATAGATGGAGTAAAACCTCCAACAACTAATGCGCAGGATCTCGCTCAGTGGACGAAGGATGTGACTAAAGTGAGGAGGATCATATTGGAGGGAATTAGAGATCATATTGTCTCAAATATCCATGGGAAAGAAACACCAATATCCCTATGTTGAGATGTTAGTGCACTTGTTACTTATTTTTGGATAATTTTTGTGATTTGTAGGAATATAAGAGTTCCATCATGTTTCCATGCTAGGGGTTGAAATAAAAAGGGGTTTAAAAAATGCCAAAAAAAATGGACACCTATGATATCTGGTAAAAATAGGGATTTTAAAAATTGTAAGTATGTGTTGGAAGGGGGGTAAACACAAGTAATTTTAGGGGTATTTTTAATATCTACTAAAAATAGGGGTATTCTTTAATATATCATGAACAACATGCTATCAAACAATTTCACTAAGTGATTCCCCCATGGTGTTTATTGGCAAGGAGAATTATCGAGAGTGGTCTAGAAAGATTAGGAACACCCTCATTTTTAATGAATTATGGAAAGGCATCTATGAAGGAGAGGAGGAAAATGCACCTACAAAGCCCACATCAGATAAGGAGCTAGCCATTCAAGATAATAAGGACAGCAAATAATATCCCCTGATTATTAATTTTGTAGGTGAAGAGGTGAGATATCATTAGTTTCAGTTACAAATTCTTATGGTGCATTAAAGAAGTTGAAATATTGATATGCCTCACCTTTAGTTGACGATAACTATCTCTAGTCCCTAGCCTCTGAAATTAGAGCTATCATGCATTATGTAGATTCCATTGGAGTTAATATGGATCCATTTCACAATGGTTGTGAAAGCCATCTACTCGACATACACTCATTATCTTGAATTTTTGCAACATAATTATCAATCAAGTCCATTACTTTCAACTCACTAGTGGATAAAAGTGTAGAAAGAGGGAAAGCTTTATGGAAGAGGAAGATAACAAATCAGTCCCCTGAATAAGTAGTGCGCCTTGATGAGATAGGGAATAATTAGTCACATGATTCTCCTAAAGGAAGTGACAATAAAAGACGATGTGAGAGAGAATTTTAGAGGAAAGGGGGGCAAACATCATCAAGGGGAGAGATGTGATTGTTAGAGTATTAAAAATATGTAGAAACATATAATAATAATATAAAAGAAACAAAAAAGTACTAATATAACCTCTTACCCATCATTACAACATTAAATCAATGGAAGAAATGAGACAAAAAGGAGAGCACACTATATTTATGTGGTAAAGGCCCAATTGGAGAAACATCCATAGGAAAATAAAACTGTCTTTACTATCTTCGTAAATATCCAATCTTACAAAATGTAGCGCCAAAATTTCTTCACATTCTACAGATTTAAGACTTTGATATTTTGTTATATTTTTCAAGAGACTCCCTAACCTCTATTATATACTAAGAGATATTGAGATATTTCATCCCAATAATAGATTTGGAATAATTTTATTTCACATCTTTATATAATGAATTATTACAAGAGTATTTTACTCCATGATGAATGTGAGATATACCTCGTTTACATAAAATTAAAGTTTCTTTCTACATAAGCTATACATTATTACCTTCCAAAGTAACATATTCCAACAATCCCCTTTAATAATGACCAGGGAGATGAAACTCTTATGGAGGAAGATCTCATTACATCAACACTCTCCCTTGATGTCAACTACTCACATTTCCAACAACTGTTGAAGTCATATAAAATTTTCCTTTGTCAAGTATGCGATGAAGATATCATCTGAACACTTGTCACTAATAAAAAAGCAACACTTTAAAATAATTCTAAACAACTTCCCACATTTCCAACAACTTTAAAAGCATAAAACCGTCACCTTCATCATGGATGTGGCGAAGAAGAATTTTTAGCAATAATTTTGAGGAAGTATGAACACTAGCACTAGTAACATGTAATAAATATGAAGAAGTATGAATAAGCTACCATAAATGTTTATCAAACACAAGAATATGAAGAATTATATCTCCCGATAACAGAGGATGATACACAATGATATAAAGACTTAAAGCATTTGTGAAACATATTTCATGACCATTCATTATTCCAACAACAATCTACCCTAATAGTTGACAATGGTCCATGGTTTTCCCTTTCACATCATCGCTATGAAGATATGAAAGCATAATTACCATGTTACCAATAATTTTGATTCCTTGGTAGATTCCTCTTATTCTTGTGAGGATGATATGGCATAGAAGAAGGCTTAGGTTATGATTCACTAATAGGAGTAGAAAAAAGTGTACATAAAAAATATTTTTGTGAAATTCTACAATGGAATTGTTAATCATCTCACTATTTTTATCAACACAATTAGTAGAGGAAAACTCTTCCAACAACCCAGTGTGAACTCTTCTTGCAAAAAATAACACTTGTCCTGATTCATCGTGAATATATGTAGGCAGTGAGGTAGGATTCATAATATTATCTCCAATACTTTGATATAGATGTGTGTATCTCAAGGGAAATGGGATTGGAAATACACTATCCATTCTTCCCAATTCCACCTCTAGTATAATCCATCTTGCTCAATAGTCGAGACCTGATACTTGTATTATGCTTTTAAATATGAGAGAAGCAATATTAGTAGTGGGCAATAAATCATGTGATTAAATAGAAACATAAACAACACTAGTATTATAAAAAAATTGAGGACAAGAAATATCATTTATATATGAGTCTGTCTACTCAACATTATCAATATGCTTCTTAGCATTCTATAGATGACTAAATTCCAACTCAAGTTTATAATTGCAGTCTTGTAGGTTTTGAATAGTTTCAGCCTTTTTAATTAGTTGTATTAACAAGTAGTCGTGATCTTCCTTCAAAGCTTGATACTAGTTTTCCAATCCTTCTTATTCTATCTACAATTAAGAAACAATATATTTCAAGGTAACGAATCCTTGATGAAGTTGATCAATGACCTTTGTCTCTGGGGAATAGGTAGTAGCATCATATATATTTTCTTGTAGAGGCTAAAGTTTTCCACACGTCAACTAAGTTATCTTTAGCTTCTATATGTACATGTAGACTATTTGAGAGAGCTTTCCCAATGAGTCCTCTTGCTTATTTACAATGCCCCTCACATATAGCTAAATATTTGACATCAGTTGATTTTTTTCTAGTACTATTGACTATGTGTTGAAGGTTCTTTGTCTTGAGAATATATATCAACTATCTCTTCCATGGAATATATTTAGTTCCAATCAATTATTTAACTAAAACATTTAAAAGTAACGATGAATAAAGTAAGAAAGCGAGAAACTAGAAATTTAATGCAAACAATTTAAACAAAGAGGAGCCCAACAAATAATATTATGATATTGTTGTTTCTAATCACCGGTAATAAAAACTGTCAATATGGAAATCACAAAAAAAATATGCAAAGGAACACTTGGAAAAGGGTTAATAATAAGTCCACACAATACTAATTCATTCACTACTTTCCATGATATTATTTTTTTCTACACGTATTGGATTAGTTCCAAATCTTCGTCTTGTTACATGGGTACTTTATTTGGCTACACATACATTTATCATAGAGCTTGGAGGAAATGAAACTATTAGTGTTGGAAAGGTCAAGGGTGCTCAAATGAGCATACACAATATTCCAATTAATACCATGCTTTCACTATGTGAAGACATGTTGCAAGAAAAAAACTTGAGGCTAGCCTATGCATTACACGACGACGATATATAGAAAATAACTATGCAGTAAATGAATAAAAAATAAAACAAACTATCTGAATCTTCCAATATCATGTGTAGGTGTTACCCCAACTTAGAAACTTCCCTTAGATACATTATTTTTTAGTAAGTATTAAATTTTGTAGCAAACCCTATGAGGTTGTACAAAGTTTTCCATGATGCAAATAAAGGAGAGAAGGGCCCAATAGATAAATTGTTGAAAAATGAACTTGTTAGAAAAATTTCACTGATAAGTGACACATATAGACAAAGAATGAGGTCTTCACTGGGGGAGCAATACCATACCACACTCATTAATATTGGGGGATATATATTGAATAAAAATGACTTAATATATAGAGAATATAAAAGTAGGTAAATGGGTTTTATATTGGAAGATATAAAAAAATGGAGCTCAAAGTTAATGAAAAAATATAAAATAGTATAAAAAATGTTAATAAAAAAGTGGTCAACTACAATATCTATTGAAAGTAGGGGATTTTTTAATTGGGAATTTGTATAGGTTTCATATTAGTAGGGGGTTAAATAATGTTACTTTTAGAGATATTTTCCAATATGTAGTCAAATTAGGGATATTGTTTAGTATGCCACGAACACACCTGATATTTCAAAGGCGCATTGAGTGAAGCCCCCATGACCCAAAAATATCATCTTTGTTGATATTTCAACAAGATGATGAGCTTAGTGAAAAGAGTCGCCTTCACTAAGTGGGCCCGCAGGCTATTTTTGGCGCAAGTCTATTTTTAGACTACGTCTATTTTTAGACATGTCGATCATATTCTATGAGTTGCAGGATGCTATTTGTGGATGTTTGGTCAAGTTGGAAAAATAGTTGGACTTATATTTTTACACATATTGGGTGGAATCTATTTTTATATTGCCAGTCTAAAAATATATATGTCGAATATTATTAGCTCTTAATAATATTTGGACTATAAACATTATCTTATTCTCTTGGAGCACTTCAGTTAAGTGCACAGATGTGGCACATGAGATGATAGAAAGAATTACGGTATTCTTGAGGGTTAATTGGAGCTATTGCATGGAGACTTCAGTTATAACTCATGTGACAGAGTTTGGTGGAGTTATTGAGGTAGTTGGTGGAGTTGTGTCTAGTTTAACTCAGTTAGACACAGTTGAGCTAGTTATATCTAGTCTAACTGATTGATACACTAGTGAGAGTGGTGTGAATTAATTATTAATTAATTCACTAAATAATAACTCATTAATCAACTGAATAATATATCAGTTAACTACAGTGCATGGACAGTTTCAGTGGAGACCAGTGGAGAGGTAGGTGAAAGAGCAGGTTGACTATCATTTGTGACTATAGTGTTGCATGATTTGAAACACACAGTGATTGGAGATGACAATGAGAATTGCGTGAGAAAGGCTGGACCAATTCAAGTTCATTTAGAGTCATTCTTCAGCAGGGATTGTGCAGTAGAGGCACGCTAGAAGGTGGTAGAGATAGGTGCATGGATTTGCTAGATCGGGCCTGATTAGTGTGTAGTGATTGTATTGTAATACGAGCTTGTGAGAAGCTTTGTATGAGGATTGTTACATGTTCTCTATGACATATATTATATACAGATAGTTGGGGTTTTTAGCTTCAGGCTTTCCCATTAAAACGTTGTGTTCATATGTGTGAATTTTTATGGTTTCAATGTGTGCATGAAATTGATTTAATTTCCACATATGATGATCAATAGTAGAAGAGATTTTGTATTGTGCATGAAGTTGAAATAGTGTGTGATCAGGAGAATCTTGGATGTATAACGCATTAGTTATATAATTTCTACAATCTTCAGAAGGAATCGTTAGGCTTAATAATAAAAAATTGGTCTAGTAAAAAAATTAAGCTTGGTAAATACTAAATCCAAAAATGTACTTAAAAAATTTAGGTTAAAAACATTAAATTAACCAAAGATATAGATTAATCAAAAAATTTTAAAAAATGGATGAACCAAAGCCAAGTTTACCAAACCAATAATCGTTCCTAACTGATTTTACCATTCTCGATACAATAGTGAGGTTGTATTTAAAATATTTAGTTTTGTAGTGAAAAATTAAAATTCCAAGAGATTAAAAGAAACCTTAATGGTTATTAGATCAACAACGGATCTACAAAATAATAAGTGCTAAAATTGAAGAAAATGTTGTTATGAGAAAGTAAAATTACTAAAGGAGGTAAAAATAGTAACTTGGCTCTGATACAAAAATATTCAATACATATAACAATATAAAAAAAACAAAACAAACCATTACTAATCTAACCTCTTATCCATTATAACCACATTTAATCAACAAAATAAATGAGGATATATTAAATTTATGTGGTAAAACATCAATTGAGGAAACATCGAAAGGAAGGTAATAATGCCTTTGCTATCTTTTGAAATCTATAATCTTATAAAGAGCACCACCACAAACTCTTCACATATTTTTTTTTCTAAGGAGAAAATCAAACCATCTATTAAAACATAGAGAGTTACATAGTGTATGCAAGATGCATTCAAAAAACTGCATTTCCCTCCTTTTACGGAAGAGAGATGGAGTTACTGCTGGTGATTTTGAGAAAGCTCTCATTTCATAGCCAAAGTCACTCATTGAGTAGATACTCAGCGTATTTTTGCACCCCCCGGGCTTCCTTGCTAGGAATATCACCCGAAACACGAGGACATAAAGGCAGCACCATATAGGAGCCCCTTTGGATCAGAAAAACTGGGTGGTAGACACCGTTCCAGTTCAAACAAAAATACCCTTATAAGTTTGATACAGTATTGATTTTCTTCTGTCTCCTGGACCTCCTCATCGAGGAAAATAGTCTGAAATAGAGACAGGTTGAAATATGGTTTTTTTAAAACAACAAAAATGTCTAAAAGTCTGTTGCAAATAAAGAGAAAAAACAAGCAGAAATTAATTCTTCATTTGAAAACAGGCTGTTCAAGATTTTGAACCAGCCCATCTTCGACTTCTATAGCTATCCAAAGCCCCATATCATGTCGAATGCCCTCTTTAGAAAGAAGTTCTGCTTCGTGGTTCTGCTCCCTATAAATGTGGCAAACAGATATCTTGTTAAAATATGATTTTAATCTAGATACCTCATTAACTAACGGAAGAAAGATATAATTATGCATCGTTGAGTCCCATTGAACCATTTGACAATGTTTAGAGAATCTCCAAATATTTGAACCTCTCTACAGCTTAAGAGAGACAGCCAGCATAAAAGAAGATGTAAGGCTTTTAACTCTGCAAAATTATTTGAACCCTGACCCAGTCTAATCGAAGCTTTGAGAATTTTCCCAGCAAGGAAATGGATGACCAAACCTACTCCACATCTATCCTGGGGGTCTGAGGCCCCATCAAAATAAGCCCATGGAATTTTCCCCTTTAGTTTTTCCTATTTAATGACTCTCGGATGTTGTGCCTGATGGGGAAATGGAATATATTCAAAGATGGAAACTCTCTCCACTACCAATTTTCCAATAGGAAAAATGGAGACTTTAAAAATAGCATGATTTATAGCGATCCAAGTTCCCCAAGCTATCAGCAAGGGGATGTTCCTGACCCTCTCATTTGGTGCATCTTGCCACCACCTCTGCCACACTTCCTATATTTCTCTTCCTCCCCATCTCTGTGGAATTTTGAGCAGCCTCAGAGATTCATTCCAGAGACTGATGTTGAAGGGACATGTAAGAAATATATGAAGAATAATTTCAGGACTATCTTAAACTCTTCACATCTTACAAAGATAAGACTTTGATATGTTGTTATATTTTTCATGGAAGTCCCTATATTCTATTATATACCAAGAGACATTGAGGAATTATATCACGATAATACATGTGGGATGATTTAATTTCACCTCTTTATATACTAAATTATTACAAGGGAATTTTACTCCATGATGAATGTGGGATATTTCTTTTTTTACATAAAATTTGAGTTTCTTCCAAAATAACTTAGACATTATTACCTTCCAAAGAGACATATTCCAACATTGATATTCACTGCATTTATTGTGGTAGATACATACATGATGCGTCAACACAGAGCTTTCCATGATCAAATTAGAAAAAAGTATCCATGATACATTAGTACATATCTATCCATGATGCATAAGAGCTAAAAATCATACCATGATGAGCACTAATTCATATGGTTTAGAATCAAATTAAATAAATCAAGAGTAAACCTTTGGATAAAGGGAGAATAATAAGAAATATAAAAAATAGACCAATTGAGTAATTGTACCCTTCCCAAATTTATAAAATATTAAGTAGATAATGTGCATTTAAAAAATAAGGTAACGAAACATATAGCTAATTACAAAAAAATAATCCTCAGATAGTTTAACCTCATTAAGAAAAAAGGGTGGTGAATGAAATTAAATAATAATAATTTAAAATTATATAAAATTACTTTCATTAAAGAACCTCCATGTAGAAAGAGCCAACAAAAAGATGTCCAACTAAGAGTTCATTTTGAGACAAACTAGGGTGTTGTTGGGGAACCAAATGAGACCTACAAATTAAATTTAGTAATGAACACAAAAAAAGGAATATAAAAGGGGAATCAAGAGACAACTAGGAGAAGAAATAAGGAGTCTTGTTGGGGTGAAGGAAATTACACTTTTTGATAAGAATAGAAATAAACAATTTAGGAAAACCTTGGTGAGAGGATGACACATGGATGGGTGAACAATAAAACTTTTATATTAATAGAAATAATTATTTTTTCATGAAGTGACAAGTGTCACATGTGAAACCTCATATAACAGAAGAATCAATCTAGGGGAATGTGATCACTTTATACCATATTGTTAGATGAATTACATAATTCTATTGTGATAATGATTACTAAGTATAAAGTGATTATGGTGTAGTGGAGACCATTAGAGATGGAACTCTTGATCCATGAGTGCTCTCTTCCACCGGCTAGTATTCTTCATCTACTTTACATTCCCATTGCAACATGGGGGTCCATGGAGAAGAAGATTACACAAGGAGTAGGCTAGGAGGTCATTCGGTGGGTTAGAAACATTAGGTTGGGACACAACACCCTTCACACATGTACACAAAAAGAAGCAAGGGAGTGTAATAACTAATGAAGCTAAGATCAAGACTCCACCCTTTGGTTCATGGTATCTTTGGTTTTTGTAAATTTATCTTACATGATTATTTATAGTATATAATTATAATATTGTAAAAGTGAATGATATGATGTTTAATTTTAAAATTTACGGACTATTGATGTATGTTCCTTAAAATTATTATGTGCTTCTCATTGTTGACGTGCCTTGATTTTTATGTGTTCCCATATTATATTTTGTTAATGGATGAATGATTTAAAATAAAATGCTTATATATCATTATTACTTGTATTAAAATAACTTAGATTGCACCTCTTATTTTGTTATAGAAATATGAGTATGGTTTCCTACATCCAATAACTTGCTTCTATTATGCTGAGTTTGGATGTTATATATATATATATATATATATATATATATATATATATATATATATATATATATATATATATATATATATATATATATATATATATATATATATAGATATATATATATATATATATATATATAAGTAGCATTGTAGGGAAGGTTCCTACACTTGGTATCAGAGTAGGTTTACATCATGAGCCTAGGCACACCCATTTTTTTGTTTATGGTTTAGCTAAGAAACTCACTGATCTGATTATGCATGTCCTCTCACGTCACCTAGAGATCTTGGAGAATACTACTATTCTCATTCACTAGAGTTAAGTAAACCTATCCTATTTCTCTTTCCCAAAATATAATTAAAATTTGATATGGAGATCATTTTCGAGCCTTGGAATATTTTATTTCTATAATGGAGTGTATTTGGAACATGAATTCCAACAAGGGTTTCCAAGTGTGATCGCAATGAAAACATACTAACATTAATACAAATAATGGGCTTTAGGATGGACCATGTCAGGCTACACAGTTAAGTGTTGAGAATTCACAAGTAACATGCACTAGTGTTTTTAGAACTAAGTTGACATTTTGTTTTATTAAAACTTAGGTGTTTAGAAATTAGGAAATATTTGTCAGTTGGTCATTATGTGAAAATATACTGTCAAAAATAAAATGTATTCATGAGTCCTTATTCTATGATTCTTAGTTGGAGATGATTACTATACGGTTGTAAGGAAAATACCCTTATGAAATAGTTAAACAATATGATTACTATAAGTTTGTTTCCCTGTTGAAGTTCAGGAGGTAGTGGCCATGGAAGTGATCTAGAATTGAACTAATTTGATTCCAATCTCTAGTCACACAGTCACTGAGCAGTAACACCATATTGTAATATCAAAGAAATAAAATAGTCTTCTTAAACCTTTTTCCAATGCCTCATCAATTTAACCTGGAAACACTTGAATAGATAGAATGTAAGTGTTTTTCAATGAGATCCATAAATAATTATGTTTTTCTTCCTTAACGAGAAGTTATAAGCTATCTCCTTTCATGTTTTGTACTAGGAGCTATCTGGCTACCTTGTCTTATTAAAGTAAGCTATCATTCATTCTTTTCCACCGCCAATTTTGAGTATTTCTCAATAAAATATCCTCACCGAAGGTCACATTCGAGAATTTATTTAATAAGGCTTCACTGAAGGAAACTATGCTAACATTGCATTTGAGTGTTAACTAACACATCGTCATAGTTAAAGAGAAGTGCTTCAGACACAACCAGTCTTGGCCAATTTCAATCCAACCTTTCTCATTCAATGTGGAGAGCTAAATTTTAATACCATGGCAGGGATAACCTTTGAAGGAAGGGGGTGAATTATAACAGTGGTACCTTTTGTATTGCCACTAACTAAATTTCAAGTTAATTATATGCTTTGTTAGGGGTAGATATTATTATGAAAATTTCCCATTTGGTACTAGCTATCACACCCTTCCACTAGTTGTACACCCTAGTTCACATTAATATAACTCCACTTCTCTACACCATAGATCATATAGTACCAAATTTGATCCAAGTTATCTTATAGTTATTGATTGATTTATGAGAGGTGTATATTATTTAACGTCGTTCGGTTGACACATATGTGGAATCATGTTTTAAATTTACTACAATGGGCATGAAAAAACATGTTTTGGAACTTACTTGACATGGTTCACAATATTTGGACATCTTCTTATTATAGTAGAAATATTTTTAATTAAACGTTTTTTATATGACTGCATTACCCAGAATTTCCATCTCTCTGTTAATTAAATTGGTTGGTCTTATATTTTAACAATTGGTAATAAATACTCCATCAAGCATTTGAAAGCATAAAATTAGAATATACAAACATGGTCTTTGTCTTAGTCCTTTGTATCAATTTTCGAATTAACAAGGGCATTTATACCTATCTAAGATTTGAGTCTAGTTTTCTTAAGTCAGTATGCTAAAATATTTTAGAATCTATAATAGAGTTAAGTTCAACATTAAATCATAGAAAAAGAAATTACTCTTAATCCTATGAACTATGGCATCATTGAACCTTGTTGAACATCACTACGAAACACCAAAGGTGGTCCTATAGAAAGGAAAGTGGTGTTAAGTCATGACTAATGACAATGGTGTTAATTCATAGTCAAGTGTTTTGTGAGAGTGGGGTTAAATATATGAATTTGTGTTTTTTCAAAACATGGAAGAGAAAATATATGTCAAAAGCTTCAATGAGAATCTTAAATCGGGGAAAAAATATTTAATTAAATGCTACCCAAATGGTATATTTTTGGGAAAACAATTCTTTGAGACTCATGAAGTCATGGTGAGTGTTGGTGTTTTGGTGGCATCTCTGGGAAAGAGATTTTGGTATTGATGAAAAAATTAGAGTGGATATTATTGAGTCTAATGAATACAACAAGTCGTTGAAGGAAAAATTAGTGGAGTACAAAGTCATTATGATATCCATCATGCACACTAATCTATGTGATCTTAGTGACAGACATAAGCCATTGGGGATCATCCACACAGGAGGAAAAAGTGGATGTTATGCATTTGGTGTGGTTGAACCTATGATTTTGGGTGTCTCACTGTGTGGGAGAGTTATAGAGGCAATTTAGGAAAATCTAATATTTGCATTGTGTTGTATTCATCATTGATTTAAAATTTTGCCGATGGTCAATGGTTTACTAAGAACCATTGTATTTCTTAGCTTAAAAATGTTTATTTTTTAGTCCTATGGAAATGCATCACTTTGAAAAGATACAACCATTAAAGGAGTATTTTATTGATATATATAAAACTGAGTCCAAATCACATTTTTTTGTATACTACTGATGGTGTTCTATTGAAAAATGGCAGCAAGAAAATCCTGATTTAATTTTCCCTTGAATTAAATTAGGAGAAAATCAAAATTCCACATCACAAGACAACTTGAATGAGTTAAATGAGTTGTTATCACTCAATTAAATTAGTTAATTCTAGTTTAGGGATTAACTTGAGTTGTGTACAATGATTCCTAAATTTTAGGATCCTAGGTTGAGTTTAATTTCAGTTGTAACAGTTTAATTCATTTAAATTGAGTTAAGGCTAGTTAAAATAGTTCCAACTGTCGGAGGATCTAGTAGGAGGTCTAGCATTGGGGTGAAAATTCTGTGTTAAACCAGTTAACTGATCAATCATCTAATAATTCAATTTAATGCATGCATGAAATTCAAGTTACCCAGTTAAGATTGGATTTCAAGGGAAGTGTACTATCACTTGTATAATTATCCAAGTTGTACAGGTGGTGCATGCAGTCAAAGAAGGGCCTATAGGGGTTATGCAGTTATGGATGAGGAATTTACCTAAATAATAGAGGCTAATTCCCAAGGAAATAAGATCTTGGCGGGCAGGAAAATTGGTTAAGTATTGGCCAGATTCAGTCTGTGAGGCAGTGAGATAGATTATACTTGTGCATAGGTTTCTCAGGATAGAGCAAGAAATGTATTTCTTCTCTATTTTCTGATTAATGCAATATATATACGAAGGTGTTTTGAGCAGTTTATTTCTCATAGATATACCCTCATGTATGTGTTTTGAATCATAATGCATGCTTTTGATATTTCTTCTAAATCGTGAATTGAATTCCGCAGATGAGTAGAGTAGATTTGAGTGTTATGTTTTTGAACATTGCATGAGAAGTATTAAATCTACAATTAATTTCTACATGGTATCAGAGTTTGATTCATAGTAGAGAATCAAATTTGAAGTTTTCTTTGCAGGAGGTTTGATTTTCAAGATTAGTGTTGTAGGCTTTCTCTGGATTGAGAAGATGACTTCCACCAGACTAAGGCTTGAGTATGCTTTCGAAGGAACCACAAATTTTTTGGCATGGAAGATCTTTATGGAGGAAGTATTCGATGACAATGGGATACTATATTACATCTAGAAAAATGTAGTAAAACCTACAACAATTGATGCCCAGGATCTCGCTCAGTGGAAGAAGGATGTGGCTAAAGTGAGGAGGATCATATTGGAGGGAATTCGAGAACATATTGTCTCAAATATCCACGGGTAAGAAACTCCATTCGTGATGTGGAAAAAATTGACATATTATTTTGAGAACAATAGTGACCACAGGAAGCTAACACTCAAGGAAAAGCTTCAAAGCATCAAAATGAAAAAGGATAAATCAATTCCGTAGTACCTTAAAAAATTCACATAGTGTTGTGATGAACTTAGTGGGGTCGATGTTACTATTCCAAAAGAATATTTCGTAGCTCTAGCTTTGTTGGGTCTTCCCAAGAGATGGCACAATTATCAAGATTTCGTTAATGGTAGAGATAAATTACCAAGTTGGGAGAAGTTATGGCCTGATCCCGTGCACGAAGAGATAAGGCGGAGCAATAGAGACGAGACTTAATCCAAGGTTGAGGATGAGGATAATTGTTTCTTGGATGGAAAGGAAAAGAAAGGGAAAGGGAAGAAATTCCATTCCAAAGTAGAATCTGTTCAAGCAGGCAAGAATAAATGCTTATATAAAATCAAGTGCTTTCACTATCATGAGCTGGGACACTATGCCACGAAGTGTCCACACAAGAATGCCAACAAGAATACCTCAGGTGGAGTGGTAGGTGAATATCTAGCTTCACAATTCGAGTTGCATTTCACCCTCATTGCATTCATGGTGACATCAGTGATGGGTAGTGTGTGGTATCTAGATAGTGGAACCTCATTCCATATGACATGCAACAAAGAATTTTACAGTTGTTAAAATTATGAAACTACGGTCTAATTCCACTTTTAATAGCTCAAATGGTTATACTATAATTTCATTAGATTCCTCTTTTTGAGAGGACCAAAAATGACCTATATATCACCCTAATCGGTTAAGTAGAAGTTTAATTTTGAATTATTTTATTTATTAAAGTGAAATAGAATAGGTCAGCCTAAGCACATGTGGTATCAGTTAAGTTGGCCTTAACCCCATGTGGACCCAAAAAAAATCCTATAAATAGAAGTGACCTAAAGCTCATTATTACACTTGCTCAAGCGATTTTCTATTTTCATTCTTTGTTTTGGTTCATCCATTCTATTTTGGCTCGCATAGGTTTGACGGAAAGAGTTCATACAGGGTCCAAAATCATAGTTACAAAGCTCACACAAAAAATAGGATTTTATATTATGGCTGGAGGCACGAAACTGTCAAAATTGGTCTCTAGCCACAGACAAAGCATGTTATTCCTATGGCTAGGATTTCATAGCCACAGGCACAAAATGAAAAAGTAGTGGCTAGGGATTTAGGGCTAGATCAGGCTGATTTGGGCCATAGTCACGGACACAATGTGTTATGCCTGCAGCCAGGGACCCATAGTCACACACAAAGAGTGTTATGGGTGTGACTAAGGGATTTTTGAGTAGATATGGGCTATATCAATCTCAAGTTCTTGCACAGTGCTTCTAGACATCATCCACTCAGTCACAAATTATTGCGATCAATCTTTGATAGCATCCTAGATTTATATCTAGAATTTTATAGTTGATTTTAGTTGGCTTCAATGATCTATTGGATCTATGTTTTAGATCTGCAGATCTGTAGATATGTTCAATATATCTCCACTACATTTCGGGGCCTCAAAGATGAATCTTCAGTTCTCCAAATTTTCTGCTCAGTGACAACAATATTCAATAGTATGCTACAAGTAGTGACAATGCATTATAGTTCTCAGAGTAAGTATCCTTCAGTAGAAGCATGTTTATGGTTTTACTATTCATATGCTAGTTGTTTTACTGCATTATGAAGATTATAATCATGTTTTCTAAATCATTTGATGACGATCTAAGAAGAAGAATAATTTGCAAGGGTTTTCCCCACAATGGGTTTTTCCCTAGTCACGGACCAATCCTAGTGTCTATATGTGTGCATGGTTTTCTTCCTTTGTTCCTATGTTCCACCGCATAGATAATGATTATGATGATGTTATTATTATTTCTACATAGTTGCATATGCTGATGATTAATAGTGTAAATATGAATAATGATATAATGATATGGGGTGAACGAACTTAATATCTTTATGAATAAATGCAACTATCAAAGAAAAGACCAATGTAGTCCTATCAAAAATTAACATTGTGTCAGATTTCGGTTGAATAAAATCCATGGATATCACCCCCATGGAGACACTTGTGATGGATGCAAGAAGAGGATCGTGGAGACTTGAAAGTATTCTAGGGTATGAATAAAACCCTAGGTAGTTAGTGCATAAGGGTTTGATGGTGAGGGTTCGGAGAGAAACCCTGGTTTATGGTAAAGGCTTGAGATTTGATGTATGAAACCCTAGCATGGTCTATGTGAATATGCTCAAGCACTTGGGATTGATTTGATGAAGCCCTCAAAGGGATAATCTCTATTAGACCTAGTTGTTGGTAAAGTTTATTGAAGGAAACATTGTTATGTGGTCTATGTATGGCTCCTGAAGGTTGGTTCAATAGGGAGAGGATTGTATCTCATTAAAGATAAGTATTCCTTGACTTATGAATTTACTATTATTTAGTTTTATGGCTCTGATTATGATGATTATTTCTTATACTTCCTGCATGTATATTTTTAGTACTTGGATTTTTCTAACCTTCTTGATGAGGTATGATAAGTGAATCCCTCTTGAGGATCATTTGAGATGTAGGAAAGAAAATCTAGATCTAGAAAATGTAAAGAGGCACCCGATGAAAAAGGTGACAAGCTGCCTATGTGAAGGTGTATGGGTATTTGAATACTACAAGGTATGTATGGTATATTATTTTAATGTTATGAGTCAGCTATAACATTGGATGGCTGGGTAAGCCCTATGGTATGTTGAGAATGTATCCTTTGCAAATGGCTCATGCATGCATATGAAATTGATTGGGAGTTATGATTCCTATGATGAAATGGTGCACTTGGTCTTGAATATTTTGATCATGATGATCTTGATTTTGTGAGGCTACTTATTGTTGATCTTGGATATAATGGCATAACTTGATGTTTGACTAACATTTGTTGTTTTTGAGATCCTGATTTTGACTCTAATAGAAGATACTCTTGACTCTTGATATGCATAAGACATGTTGGATCTCTTTTAGAAGGTTACCTCATTGATATGGTATTGATAATGATTGTGATAAGCATGATGAAATCTCATGGAGAGAGAGATTAACAATTTTTTGGTTTATTTAATATCCTAACTTGATCCTATTAATCATGATGAGCATATGGTGAAATAAATTGCTCTAACTTGATGTATTGTTATTGTGTTCATAAGATATGGTGTCACATCTCACTGTTGCCCTAATATTTCAAGTCTAACCCTTATTGAAAGATTGATCACATGATGTTGCTAATCATGACATATATGCGTTTATGATCTAATAGATCTGTTGTTTCATGACTATAGTCAAGACAAGATGATG
This sequence comes from Pinus albicaulis, assembly GCA_034641835.2. NCBI lineage: Eukaryota > Viridiplantae > Streptophyta > Pinopsida > Pinales > Pinaceae > Pinus > Pinus albicaulis. The sequence goes on along the minus strand of CM076575.1, from coordinate 1,672,318,939 downwards.
ACATGAATATGAAATTACATATTCTAATTTTATGGATATTTGACATTGTTGATCTACTACAGAGGTCTGAGCTTCAATTGCACAAAGGAAGGCCCACGGCTGCAAATATTCATGATAAACACAAAATTAAAGTTTTTTACACGAAAATAGTTTGTACTCGGAATCAAGGGATCTCTGACATGTCCTGCCATTGTGAACTGATTTTTGAAATTTTTGAATTAAAAATTGTTGATCACATAAAATGAAGGATTGGGCATGAAATCAGATGGTCACCTAGAAGATGGCAGTTCTACATATGTATTGCAGATATCAGTATGATATGTCAGCTGTAAAAGTTTGTATATTTGAATCTAACTTGTGTTTGCAAGTGACCGAGACATTCATATGAATATGTCATTGTGTTTGAAGTTTGTGCTACATGTTTTGACTGATTGATACATATGATATGTATTTGGAACTTTGAAATGATGTTTTAGAACTTTGAATTGATGATTGAGACATGTATTTGGATTATAGATATCTCTATTTTGTGTTGATCTGTTGAATGTGGATTTTCCCTAATGACAATGCTAGGTGGGCATAGTGATCTTCAATGTCTTATGTAAGTATTTTGGAAAATGGTTTTGTATTGGTCTCCTTGTTCCTAGCATAATGGTTGTTGTGCTTCAGTATGAAGATGGAACCTGCATGACTTAACCTTGATGTATGCACTTACATCCAGTGATGGGCTTGTAATGGCATGTTAAATGTGAGACTTTATGGCTTGACAGTAAATGAATTCAAGACTTGGTATGAGCTCTACCTATCACCTGATTGAAAGAGTTGATACTATGACATCAATGTCTTTGATAATAGTTTTGGTCTGGCTTCTAAACTTTGACACAACATTGATTTATGTAAGGTTAATTATGTTGGATTGGTAAGGCATTCTGATTTTAGAGAGCGTTGTGTGATGCAAGCTCCCCGATTCAGATTTGTTCATATTTGATAGTTATTTGATGAAGTCTAGTTGATAAGTTCCATAGTATGGCCTTGATTTTGATTATGGCTTTGGTTTTACATATTGATGGTCTACTCTTAACATGTGATAAGCCTTTGAGGAACTAAATAAGAGGGATATGGCTTATGAATATTGAAATGATGTATCATGGCATGATGATGTTGGAAATACTGAGGGGGGGGGGGGCAAATCAATATTCCTTTAAATTATTATTATTATTAATCTTTCAGAGCACTAGTTAATATTCAATTATTATCAGTGTTTGTACAATGATAGTAGTAAACAAAAGGAACAAAAATGCACATAGTTTTTAAGGTGGAAACTCCCTCTGGGACAAAAACCACCTGAATTCTTTTCTAATAATTCTTTTATATTCAATTCCAATTGAAAATAAATCTCCAACTTCCTATAATCTAAAAAATCATTCTTCTCTAGCTCCCACTGGATGGACACTCCAACGCTCGAGATTATTCAGTAATCAACTAAATGGATGCCCCAAAACCCAATGAGATACAAGTCACCCTAGCACCACCCTACCACCTTGAAGTTTTCAAAGGCTTGAACCTGTTGGTGACTTCATGCACCAGCCTAGCACCACCCTACCACCCTATAGAAGAATAAAATAAGAATTGACTCGCATACCAAGGAAAATGGTCCACTTTACAATGATATATAATGATGTAGAAGAAGAAGACACTCTAGACCATAAACCCACCTATGACAAAAATACATAATGATGATCCTAAAACTCCTGACATTGCCTTCAATTCTTGGGAGATAGACACTTGTACAAATTTTACAATGATGCTTTTACAATGACTCAGTACAATGATACCATTACAATGACTGTATACATGACTTCCCACGTGAAGACTTCATGTGGTGAACTTCTTGTTGCTGTTCTGCACCTTGATTGTTGTTCTTGTCATGCTACCCTTTCTCACTCTTTATAACATTAGATCACGCATTGAGTATTAGCAAGGCTTACCTCATCCTGTAGAGCATATGTCAGTGCTAAACAAAAAAAATTAGAATACAAAGAACCTAATGCAATTAATAGATGAACATGCATATACATAATATACTTACTTGGAGGTTACCTTTGCTGCACCTTGCTTTGCTTTTTTTCCCTAGAAAGTCTGGTCATTTGCAACCCTTGACATCACATGATCTAGCTTTTTCTTTCCTTCTAGGAGCTCGATATTGAATCTGGTGTATCTCTGTTATTTTAGATCCCCAATATGTGATTTTTGGTCCTGTAGTATTCTTCAGAGTCTTCTTTCCAATGCCACAAGTCTGACCCAATTTGGATTCTTCAAGACAAATTTATTCCCAATCCGTCACAATGACCTAATTATGGAATGGTTCAGTAGAGTGAACTTGTACGACGTGTCATGTGTCACTATTTCCTCATTCGGCTTTGAAATTGATATACATAAAACTACAATCCATGCAATATCCACCACTTTTTACATAATTCCAATCTAATACTCAAAGAGAGAGTTATGACGATTTTCCCAAGGGAACCTCTTTGAGATGAATTTCATGAGCCTGCAAAAACCCTAACTTCCATAGATAATATCTCCGAAAATATTGCACACCATGATATAAAATTTTACACAAGCTTCCTCAAGATTTCATCTTCACCTCATAAAAATTTCAGCATCCGAACCTTTGTAGTAAAAACGTTATAGCGAAAATTCCACGATGACCTGTTTCAAGTAGTGAAATTCCTACATGAGGAGGGTATGAGGATCACAATTTATATAAATGCTTAGGTTAAGAGGGTATTCAACAAGTGCGTGTGGGAGGGATTTTAGGAGCTTAAAAATTATTAATTATTGACTGTTCAATGACCACAACCAATTATTAGTGACATGCCACAACCCCATGGGGTTTTATCCCACTAACTAGGGTTACTAACTTCAAACATGAATATATCTCAAACCGAGAAGAATTATGTGGCGTGCCATATATCAATAGAAACATCTCAAAATTTATAAACCATCTAAAATATCCTTGACTCAGAATATAGTAATTTGGTAGGTCAAAATTCCCATGCAAGATCAGGGTAGCCCCTGGTGCTGCTTGGGTTTACATCAATGAAAACCACTGATCAACGATCTCCCCCTTTGGCATTGATGACAACACAAGTACTCCCCCTGTGATCATGACACCTCTTCCTACAACATTATCTCCCCCTTTGACATAAATGGCAAAGGGTAACTCCCCCTGACACACAACCATCTTGTGGACCTGTACACACTTCCACTCCCCCTTTATATTCTGAATAAGGAAAATCTAATGAGAACTTGGGAGTATTCCAAGCTTCTGTTGAAGATATTCAAATGCTTCATGAGGTAAAGGTTTAGTGAACATATCAACGATTTTTTCTTTTGTACCAACATATTCAAGTTTGAAATTCTTTTTAGCGACTTGTTATCACAGAAGATGGGATTAGGCTCACTGAATTGTACTTGAATATCTTGCAAAGTTTGTTTCATCCAAAGGAATTGAGTACAACAAGTTGTCGTTGCAATGTATTCTGATTCTGTTGTAGATAATGAGATTGAAGTTTGCTTTTTTCTCAACCATGAAACGAGGAAACCACCTTGATAGAATGCTGCTCCACTAGTACTCTTATGATCATCAACGCTTCCTATCCAATCTACATCTGTAAAGGCTCAAATAATAAGTTTTTTATCCTTGGGATACCACAAGCTAGATTCTATTGTGCCCTTTAGATATCGAAGAATTATTTTAACGACAATAATATGTGATTCTTTTGGTGCTGCTTGGAATCTTGCTACTTGTCCAAATTCTTTCATAACATATGGTCGGGAGGTTGTTACATAGAGAATAATACCAATCATAGATATGTACAACCTTTGATCCACATCCTTAGATGAGTCGTCTATGCTTAATTTGCAACCTGTTAGCATCGGAGTAAGGATGGGTTTGCAATCTTTAATTTTGAATTTCTTGAGCATTTCCTTGATGTAATTGGCTTGACATATAAATATTCCTTTCTCTTGATGAGATATTTGAAGCCATAAGAAGTATGTCATCTCACCAAGTAAAGACATCTCAAACTCACTTTGCATCTTTGTAGAAAATTTCTTACTTAGTCGATCATCATTGCTACCAAATATTATATCATCCACATATACCACAACGATTGTTAAATTATCTTTATCTATTTGTACATAAATATTGCTATCAACAGTACCTTTCTTGAACCCTTGTTGACATAGATATGCATCAAGATGAGCATACCATGCTTTGGGATCCTGTTTGAGACCATATAGAGCCTTCTTTAACCTGCAAACATAGTCTTCTTTTTTTTATAGTAGAAAACCTTCAAGTTGTTCGATGTAAACGTCTTCTTCTAATTCACCATTCAGAATTGTTGAATTAACATCCATTTGGTAGACTTTGATTTTTCTTGAACATGCATAGGCAAGAAACATTCATATGGCTTCCATTCTGGCAACTGGTGCAAATGTTTCGTCGAAATCAATTCCTTCCACTTTTGCATAGCCTTTGCAAACCAATCTTGCTTTGTTTCTGTTAACTTGTCCATATTCCTTCAATTTGTTCCTGAATACCCATTTAGTCCCAATCATTAGGGGAATTTTGAGGTCTAAAATGGGCCTCCTAAGGAAATTATAAAATAATAGTGGAAATAATAAAATAAGATTTGATTACATCATCAAATTTTAGAGGGAAAAAAGAAAAAAACTATTTTTTCAACTCATATTTTCAACTTATCTCCCAATTTTTTTACTCAAATTTTGAGCGGGAGTACTCATTGAATGAAAAATTTAATTCCAAATCCAAGGAGTACCCATGTTGCATAATTTTGATGGATCCTGAACACGAAAAATGAGAAACATATGAAACATGTGATTGCAATCACGCCTTTTCATGTATTTCTCATTTTTCGTGTAACATGGTCCATCAAAAGTATGCAACATGGGTAATCCTTCAATGAAGAATTAAATTATGCATCCAACAAGTACTCCCACTCGAAAATTGAGTAAACCATTTGCGAGATAAGTTGAAAATACAAGTTGAAAAAGTAGTTTTATTATTTTATTATTTTTTAATCTTTTTACCCTTTTACTTAAAAAATGGTGAATCATGCCCCATGGTTGACATATTAAATCAAGTAGCATGTCAAGGGTACAGTATGTTAGGGGGAGCAACATGACAGGGGGAGTAATTTGGCACCCCGTTGCCATTGATGTCAAAGGGGGAGAGAAGAAAAATATTGCCATCCAATGACAAAGGGGGAGATTTTTAATCCAAGTTTTCATTGATGGCAACAGGTTGATGAAGGAGAAGCCAGACTATGACCCTATGATGGATAAGCCTAACAATGAAGATGACCTTGGAGGAAAAATTCCACTTTCTGCACATAAATATTCAAGGACAGTTATAAAGAAAAATAATTTTTTCTTCCTTGAAGGAAAAATTTCACTATGGCACCTTCACTACCTTTTAGAGCATAATTTCAGCTTTCTAATGAGCTCTCACTTGGCCAGAAACTCCAAGCGGTTGATGAGATATGAATTTTTAAATCAAGAAAAATTAACTTTAGCAGTGAGCCGACCTATCCTTGTCCTTCATGTCGGCCTACCTCCAAAAAGACGTGTCCCTTCATTTTAAAGTCGAAATTGTATAAATACAACATCAAACCTTAATTTCTAGAAATTAATTTTTGTAAAGCAATTAAGAGTTAATATAGAAGAGATTGCAGAGATATAAAAATTTCACAACTCGTGAAATTAGAAGCACCGAGGAGGATTATTTTAAGAAATATTTGCCTAGGTTAAAATTTTGAATTGATCATCTATACAACTCGAACTTGTAGCTGTCTTTGACCTGTCTTCAAATCTCATCACTGAATTGGAGCTCCGATAAATCTGTGACAAACCCTCACCGTTGGAAAGAAATAAAATTTGAATGTCCTTGAACAACTCAGATCTAGCTCGGACAGTGGTATATACAGTGGTGTTTTTGAAGGATTTGTGTTGTAGAAAATACCTACAACAGCTCGAAAGTGGTGCATACAGTGGTGTTGTTAAAGGATCTGTGGTGTGGAAAATAATTACAATAGTTCGGAACTAGCTTGGACAGTGGTGTGTGTGTATATAGAAGGGCTCAGAACTGTGTTATACAACTTCAGTATCTCATCTCGATAAACCTTGGATCTGTGACCTATTTCCTTGACCGTGATAAGAAGTGTAATTTTTGAAGGACAAAGATATATTCAGACTGGGCTACTGATCTAAATCTTGGATTGTGGATTTGAGGCCTCAGACCAAGCTAGAGGATCCTCACCTATTGTAGCCTCGGACCAACTACAATACTTTGGCCCGGATAAGGTCTTGAAGGATCTATGGAAGCTTAGTAATACAATTGTGGAAGGGTTGATGCTAGTAAACAGTCAACATTGAAAGCCTGAAATGATGATACCTGGAGACTAATACAAGTCAAAATTTGAAGGCTTTGGACAATGGAACATTTGGAATTTTGGACAAGTGAAGACATTGGACAGTGAAGTTAGTGAATAATTTTGGAAGAAAGAATACAGTGATGAATATGTCAAGAACATTCAAGTAAGCACTATTCACATCCTCTATAAAACCAAGCATAGAAGGATTGGTGTCCTTGGAGTAGGAGCTCCTAAACAAAAGGTTGGTGCCTTGAGTAGATAGGGTCAAAGCCCTATAGGTCGGAGCCTCATCAAAGTCCAAGTTAGTGCCTATTTCATTAAAAGGGTTGGTGCCCTCACTTATCTATTGTATACTATTATTAGAAAGGAAATTGAAATTCTTATTAATCCTTAATATTATCATTATACACCTCTCTGTCTTTAATTATGAAGAATCTAAATAGAATTAATTAACAATTGGAAATAAATACTAATTCACCCCCCTCTCAGTATTTCCAACAAAAGGCAACAAAGGTAGCTAGCAAAGGCAACAAAGGAAGTTAAGGAAGAAAAGAAGTGAAGGCAGCAAAACAACAAAGTCAGAGTTGTGAACGCGGGGCAGAGTCAGGAACGTGTTGGGTCAAGTCATGTTTGTTTGGGTCAATTTGTGAATGTTGTTGGCACAATCATGAAAGTGCAGCAAGTGTGATAATCCCAAGTCAAAGTGCATAACATACATAAAGAACAAGCTTAGGAGAGATCAACGCTTTCAAAAGGGGAAAAAGTGAACTACTTCAATGCACAACAGAAGGCAATTGAATTTTCAAGACACAACGAGGACCGTAGATCTCACACAACCCTCTGTTTGATTGAAATTCATATTAATCACATAGCAGAAAGAAATCGGATTTGCAAGCAACAACGAGGACGTAGATCTTACGCAGATCAACGGTGGAAGATAATGTCGCAACTGTGAAGACATCACATATCGCAGGGTATAATGTTTACTGTTAAGACTTAGCAAGTTAATTTATTTAACTTGTGATGCGAAGTGGGTTGGCAAGGAGACAAGCCTGGACCGTCAGATCCAATGAATACCAATGACGGAGATCGAAAGCGCAAATTGCAAAGTTTAACGTTTAAGTGTTAAGACCATCGCAGGGTAAGTTATTTTGTGTGCGATGCGAAGTGGAGAAGGGACACATGTTGGTATGACAGGGAAAGCTTGAGGACCATTAGATCATGTAGCAGATCAATGATAGATGGTGAATCATGAGTTTTCACATCACAAATGTTAAAGCTTCGCAAGGTATGTTAACTTGTTTGCGATGCGGTAAGGTTAAGTTGCGATGCGATGAAAGGGAGGAGCCACGTGTCATCACTGTGCATTAGTGCACATCACATTTTTTATGTTTTATACTTAAGGTTTTCATGGTAAGTTAAGTTGGATTCAATGTGATGTGATCTCATATCGCACAAGATGGGAGATACATTTATTGCTAAACATTAAAAGTTGTGGGCAAGCGAAGTACGATGTATTATAATTGGTCGAGTGGGACCTGATAAATCCTGTTCCAAAGATATGTAAGATATGTTTTTTATATGTATTATGTTATGAAGTATGCGTTGTTTGATTGCTAAAAGTATATATTTTAATAAAACTCAAAAATTATAATCTGTTGAGTTAAAAGGGATTTTATGTGGGCCATGACCCACAGGTCTACGGGGTTTGTGTAAATAAGTCATCCAAGATGAAAAGTGTCATGTAGATGTGGCTATGTGTTAAAAGAAAAGGCTGAATGCGGAAGAAAAGATTCAGGTAACAAAAGAAAGGACTGAACACAACAATAAAAGTCTCGGATAAGAAAAAGGACCCAGAGCTCATATAGAATAGTGCAACGACATGGGTCACGTCGGGAAAAAAGGCAGTCATGCTGCACAATTGGAATATAACTACAGAAACATAAAAGACAAAGGGAAAACAAGAAGAAAAGGAAAAACACACAAAAAATAAAAGAATATGAAAGGGCTGAGTGAAATATTTGATTGTAAATGTAAATATATTAATTATTTTATATTTTTTATGATGAAAAGGAAAGTCTCCAAGGCAAAGAAAAACTCCAATTAATACTCAAATGAGTGTATATATTTTTGTAACATCCTAAATATGTTGAGTGAGGAAATGAGTGGCCCAAAGGCAAGAGTCATGCCTGTTCACTTCATATTCCCATATAGAATGAAAACAACCATGAAGTGATATTTATAAATGACGTTATTGTAATATGCATAGAGAGGTTAGAGAATGGAAGAATGAGAGAGAGAAGATAGAGATGTTGTGCAGACCAAGAGTAGATTTGAAGGTTGTAAGGACATCATTGAAGAAGGAGAAAAATATAGCTGATATCCAGGTAAATCAACGTATGATTTTATTGTAGTGTGAGGGAGTTGGTGCTTCCATATCAAGTTGTAGCTTAATATATGTCCAGTTGTAGCTGGTTGAGGTAGGAGCCTCCAGTGGGTTGTAGCCTGCAGAAAATATATGGGAGTTGGAGCTTCCTTACAAGTTGTAGCTTGCATATTTTGGGGTTGTAGCCTACATAAAATCAGTAGTGAGAGGGATTTGGAGCTTTCCTTTGCATCACAATAATAATAAGATGTGGGTTTCTCCCTTTATGGGTTTCCACTTATATCTAATTTCATATGTGCTTGATGATTAAGTGTTGATGTGATGTTTTAATATGTTTAATTACTTGTTGTCCATACATTATGTTTGTTGATCCGTTATGTATTAAGTTGTTTATGAAATGAAGGTGTAAATGAGTTGAATGATTTTTTTTTAAATGTTGATGAATGTATTAAACGGATTCACCCCCCTCTCATTTTAACAAAGGGTTCATCAAATGGACCCCAAGAAACATAATATTTCTTGGAAAAATGGTTGTGGCCCTAGAAATGGAAATGGTGGTAGAAAATAGTGTTTTCTGTCTTGTTCTAATTTTAGGTCGTTTTATTGCAGGAGCTCCAATAATGAATTCACATCGTTGGTATGAACATATCGGTTTCCCCAAATAGTCATAGGAAGTAATATATAGTTGAGTACCTAGCATGTCCATAAGAATCTGTCGCCCTGATCAGTAATGCCATTCCTAAATCAACTATTCATATTATGACTACCAGGAACTCTTACTGGATGAATGAGATGTGCATATGGCAACCCACACCTAAAGGTTGTAGTGGACGAGTTTTGAATATATAAATATTGGATTTTGAGCTTAGTTATGAAAAATATTGGGTACATTATGAGTGGAATAGCCACTTGAATGTGAGGAAGGCACTTCCCATGAAACAATGCAGAATGAGATGAGTTAGATCATCACATTTTTCTCTGATAATTCAAATGCTCTTTTTCAGGTGAAACATCATCACAATTCGATGTTTCTATATTGAAATGGTGGTCGTTGCAACTTTAGGTTTGAGTTTCCCCTTTAACAAGTGTTAAAGTTGAGAGGTAAGATTCTGAATCAATAGAAAAAGGTTATTAAGAAACAATGAAGACAGATGATTAAAATTTTAATATGATATACTGGTATAATACTAGATATTGAAATCATCCACAACGTTATATATTCTCTACAACATTACACTGAAGTTGAGATAATTTTGCATTGTAGCCTAGTTGTGGAGTACAACTGAAGAAAAATGAAGCCCTACATGATCCAGGACTCGTAACAAAATTCCGTCCAAGCATGTTCTAGTGGCAAGTATGAACATGGAAACAATGATGAACAGGTTCAAAAACTGGTGGACTCAATATATGTGCTAGTGCAGTTCTAATTTTCCATGATGAAAACAATTTATGAGATCTAAAAGAGATGATGCATAAATTTGTACATAGCAAGCTGTGGCTAGACTAAACTGAGACTTATCTTGATCTTCAAAGATGAAATTTCATGCTGACAATAATCAACTTAAAATTGTATATAATAATAATTTGAGTTGTCTCTTCATGTCATTTTCTTACTAAGCTATCTTTCTTCAACTATATTTTCATTAAGAATCACAATATTTCTCTAGTTAGTTACAAGAAGTGTTGGGTGGTTGATTAAACCACTCTTGAATTCCATTACACTAATTTCTCCTACGAATATGATTTAATTAACAATTTTGTAATTTTTTATGTTGCATTACAGAGTTTGACATACTTTGACAATTTACTTCTTGGGCTATAGAGTTGAAGATAACACTTCAACCTATGTTCGTTAAGGAAAGTGGTAACTTAACATGATTTTTATCATTCTTCGTTTTCATGAGTAAAGAAAAATCTGCAACACTCATGAGAAGGACTATGTAGAATATCATAAGTTCTCACAAAGACAGTGAAAATCATTGGTAATCATTCTGAAGCATATATGTTTTACACGTTTATATCAAATAACACATGCAACCCAAGTATTCCATCATAGTTCCATCATTTTGATCATTATTATATTTGTGGTATAGTAAATGGAACAATATTATGGCTAAAAAGAACAAGTCCTTGATAAAGAAAAATACTTGAGAGTTGGCTCCTTAACCAAAACAGAAGAATGTGGGAAAATGTGACTGGGTCTACAAGACCAGGGTCACTTTAGATGGTGTTATGAAGGGAATGCAAAGAAAAGCACCTGAAGAATCCTTTTGATATTTGTGATCCATACAGTAATCCATAGACACGGGAATTAATGTAGTTATTCCCACATCCAGAAGGGGCAGTCCATGGCTATCCCTCCAAGAGTGGATAAGGATGGACTGGTGACCTTAGAACATGAGAGTTAGATCTTGGAGGCCTCTCCAGCCGATTATACTTCTATCAAGTAATTCCTTTTTTTTATTGTATCGGTAGGTTTTATCTAAAGTGTCAATCACTGTTATTGATTACCACCACTTAATTAAGTCCACTTGTACTAGCCAGTTACATGTTGGCTTCTATTTTTTTCTTAAGGCAGTTCCAAGTTAAATGATCTATATTTGACTTATAAATACTTTTATGGGTGTGGTGTTACAAGATTGAGGGAAGAAAACTTCAAGGAGAATATGGTATTTGATTAATGTTGGCACTGAAATATATGTGACTAACAAGGTTGAAACCGCAAAACGGATTGTTAGTGACTTTGGTGTTGTTATTCCAGTGGCAAATAAAGACTAATAATCAGTCAACATCATGAAGATGAGGCATCAACCATTATATCTTTCATTATGAAATGATTATATATCCACATTTGACACACAAAGCACAATGGTAGAGAAAACATGTGGCTATAATTTAGTCATTGGTAATCTCAGCCAAATCAGCACCACCATCAAACAATGATGACAGTCAAAGTAGTATTTGGTTTAATGCATTTCTTTTCTTTTCCTTGACATTCCTGCAACTATGCTTTCCTTTTGGCTTTGATCTATTGAAATAGGAACTATCTAGGTCATGCTCGAAGATGTCCTCGTGAAAGTAGGGTTCCCATTAGCATGATCAAAAGTTCAGTAGATGGATCATCGTTACTTCAAATTAGTTAGTTTTGATGTCAAAAGTGTGGTTTGATGTCATTTCCTTTGATAGGATCCTTTGAACAGGGAGCTTATAGAGCTTATAAGGGGGCTGATTATGTAGTTGGTAAATAAATTCGAGAATCATTGTCTCACTCGGCTGCGTTGTTATTAATATAGCAGAGCTATCATTCAGAAGTGGATGAGTCTTCCCTCATCATCCCAACTCTATACATTAAGAGGTGGATTCCTTGCAATGTACTCTTGGTAAGCAGTGTAGATTAGTTGAAGTGATTGGCATCAGTCAAATAGGAGAACAAATTATAGAACCATTGTTCCATATTAGAAAACCTTGCTCTCATATTCTAGTAGCAGTTCATTTGGAAACAATGATGAATTAATGTTGTACCTGTAGCAGTATTTCTAAGTGTCTAAATCGTTTTCAAGACTTTCTCAAGACAATTTTGGTGGATGGTGTATGTTCCAGGAGTCAAGTCTATAAGTGGCACTATAATTTTGTTGTATGCTCCAAATAAAGTTCATTGTTTGCCTCATATTTGTCTCTTCGAGTCTATCCACAAACAGTTAGAAAATATTTATGTGTCATCTACTTGAAGCAGAATTCTAGAGTTCCATTCAATTTGTTTGAAGAAAGAAATCAACATTTTGGAAATATTTTCTTGATAAGCTTAAATTGAACACTCTAAATTACCTAGGTACATTACAGTGGTATTAGAGCATGACTTTGAATAGCTATGGATGATATCGAGGAGAATAATTTGAGGAACAGAATTGAAGGCTAAAGGTAAAATTCTCCCAAACCAAAAATTTAAAGATTATGACTGAACCTTCGCAAACATGTTAGAACGAATGGAGGTGTGGTGATTATCAAAGAAAGAAAAGAGAAATTACAAACTTAAAACTCAATATCTTCAAGAAAAATATAAAAGAGAAGTTGAGACTACAGACAAAACTAAAGAGGTAGTTGAAGAGGAAGACTTGGAGGCAGCTGAAGCTCGAGAAGCTTTGAAAATAAAATGTGAAGGGAAAAAGGAAACAATGGATAGAGAATCTACTAATAAGAAGACTTGCACTACCAGCTCCACCAATGCGGAGAACTATAAATTTCCATAGTTTATTGAGGAAGCCACAAATTCAAGCCTACAAATCTCTGATGAAAGTTAACCTTCTCTCTATCTCAACAATTATGGGTCTCATAGGGAGCAACACGTTTAGCAAAGGGGCGATGATAAACCTATCTTAACTAAAAGCTATGGGACAAATGTGTATGGGCCTTTAAAAAATGAACTCCTAGTTGGAAAGGACTTAATAAATCTGTCTGATGAGAAGATTCAACTTGACAATAAGTTTTGAAATGTCATAATAAAAGGAATAGTGAATGAGAAAGAAATTTATTGCCTTTTTAAGTGATGCATGTTGACTCTTTTTACTATAGCAAAAATGAGGAAGAGAAGAAAATTAACTACCACTTTATTTGATCGAGGCAGGCACAAGCATATGACCAGAATAGTTGAGTGCAAGGGGAAAGGAGCTTCAATGAAGTGTTTGAATTCAAATGAATGTTTATTGGTTGAAGTTTTATACTTAGATGGTTTCAGTACAAGCATACAACAATTGCCTCGATTGGTTGAACTTAAACATGTGACTCATATGTTACTGGCTTCAAAGACTTTGAATTCCTAAGAGGTGCTTAAAGTTGGACTTGTAGATGATGTTGTGGCTCATTCAGACATTTTTGCAACAACTTGGAGATGGGAAATAGACATTCATGGAGTTCATCTTCCTTGGCAACAATCTCTCCATAGAATAAATAATATAGGTTCTTAACCAAAAGAGATGGATGTTTTAGAAAATGCCAGAGCTAAAGTAAATAAGGCATATACTAATGTTTCCTATATTTTAGTATTGTTGAGTGTAATCAAGAAGGGGCTGGTGAATAGTGTTGTTGCAATAGTTAGGCCAGAGCGGAAAACATGGAAATATTTTATCATAAATTCTAAATTAGGAGGAATCATACATGTTATTTTTTCACAATTCTCATCTCCTAAGGTTCCTGAAGTTACAAACCAAGGGTTGAAACTTGATTCCTCATCCAATTAGAAAAGTTGACATAGTTGAAGATACTCTTATGGTTTTGGAATAACAATTGCCCTGGTTTTGAAAGAAGTTGATTCAAAGCCAGTGGATGTTGGGATCTAGAAAATATATGTCAAATTGAAAAATTGTGCTTCAAGGGGCAGAATTATGGAAGAAAAGGCAAGACATGCTGTGATACTTTTTAAGGGCGTTCAGAACTCTAAGGATTTCTGCAAGGTAGATATTGTAATTGAGGCAGTAACTGAAATTATGCCTTTGAAGAAAAGGGTATTTTGTGAGTTGGAATAGGCATGTACTTCTCTGTGTATCTTAACATTAACGATTGATATGGAAGTAAATGGTGCAAATGTTAAAACTGAAGGTTGCCTGATTGGGGCTCATTTCTTTAGTCCTTCACATGTCTTGCAACGGCTTGGGATAGTGTGCACTAATAAGACGTTTTTGAAAACCATAGTAGATTTTCTTGAGTTTTGAAAAAGGGTACCATTTGTGCTAAAAAGTCCACCTAGATTTCCATTGAACCATATATTTTTTCCCTATGGAATGGATGCAAATTTCCTAGTTGATTTTAGCGTAGAACATTACTGAATTTTTGTTGTGATTAAAGGATTCACATTGCATATGGATGGCAGATCTTGGTGCTTTTCAAGTAGATATTATAGTTTGTAATATATGGTCACAAGTTTATCAATGGAAAGGTCTTGTCAATGTGTCTACTACATGTGTTGAAATATCCTGGTCACTTGGGGACCTAAATTACCATGTTCAGTAGCAGGACCAGATTAGCACCTTACTTCCGGGATGTCTTATCACAATTTTTTTTTGTCATAGTTCAGACTGAAAATTTGGTGCAGAAGTGGTGAAAAGTGCGCCGACATAGTTTTCATTTCAATTAATTTATGAAACCCTCTTGTGCTTTATGAAACTTTCCCTACATTTATAGGAGGGAAGTGTCAATGGAGATCCCCCTTGAGGCCTCGGGCACCTTCTGAAAGAAACCTGCGACAATCTCACTCACGGGGGTAGTTCCCCATTTTTTTCCATATATATTTTGTTTTTTCGGTATTCTGATGATGCTATCCACTTAAAATCATCACAAGATCGAGAAACACACACAAACACAAACACGTAGAGTTGTTGGAGTTGCAAAAGAATTTGCAAACGTCGGACTTGTGACAAAAATTTGTACACATCGAACTTGCGACGAAAATTTGTAAACGTCGGACTTGCAACATAAATTTGTAAACGTCAGACTTGCGATGGACATTTGGAAACGTCAGACGTGCGATGGAAATTTGTACACGTTGGAATAACGATGGAAATTTGTGAACGTCGGAAGAGTGACAAAAATTTGTAACTGTCAGAATAACAACAGAAATTTGTAAATGTCGGAAGAGCGACAATACCACACAAATGTTGGAAGAGTGACGAAAACTTGGAAACGTCAAAAGTGCGACACTACCAAAAGAATTTCAGAATTAGTGTGGCTCTACCGACGATTATTATAAGTGTTAGAAGTGTGAAAGGACAGGAAACGACATTTTTCTCCACCTCAAAGTGTCGCTCTTAGGATGCTTATGTGTTGCAAGAGTGAAATTTTGGCCGTTGGAAATTGTGACAAATGTTCTAGTGTTTCATTCGACAACCACTGTAATATCAAAAAAGGTTGAATCTCTCATCTAAAATAAAGCTTATAATTTTCTTTAAGGAGTTTTACTCCCAAAATTTAAATAAATAAAACTGCCTAGAAAGCCTGTTGAAGAAACCATATTATTTTCTTTTTCATAATTCAATTTTATTTTCTTAGATTAGATTCCACCCTATGTGGTTGAACGTTTTCAATAGAAGGTCATGTAAGTGATGATACTTCACCTTGTTTTTGATCAATTGTGAACCTTTTTTGTCACACATAAATAAGTTATGCAAAAGCATGGATAGTCTTTATCTAGGGATCTTAACCCTTTCCAATTCATAATACCTTAGATCTCACACATGGATCCTATATTCAAACTTTTGGTAAGAGAATTTATAAATTTTGAAGTTGTGAAAAACTCCAGAATTATTGCAATTATATCAAAGAGTTCGCTTAATAGAAATGGGCTTCCATTCATTCATACTATCTACCTTTGCATAAGAGAAAGGATTCACAATAACCTATAACTACCATTCCAAAAAAAATAATGGTGACTTTGAAGTACTTAGTCTTATACCTCTAAAGGAAAAGCAAACATTTCAAGGCCATGATCCCCCCCTTCCATTGAATCATATCAAGTTGACTTTCCAAGGCTAACTTGGCAAGGCTGACCATGAAAGGTAACCATATATTGTGTATTTTTAGTGAGTTTTTCATATTGGGTTATATTTTTTGTAGTTATAATTCATATGCAGATGTAACACTTTGTTTCACTTACTTCTAATCTTCATCATGCTTTGTGTTTATAGGCCTTGTTCTCTTAGGATATGTTGGTGTAAGTGTGTGTATATTTGTATACCCTAAGTGACATTGTAAGAGTTGGTCGAAAGTGAGAGGATATTGTGCTAAGGTATCAATGGGTGCATCTCTTGTGTGTTTACCACTTAGGGCCTTGATTTAATCTTGTAGAGATTTCTAATCTGGGCAATAACATGCTCCATGGATCCAGACTCTTAACACATATGTTGAGGTCATCATATCCTTTAGGAGATTTTTATAACAACTAGTGAACCTATATTGCACATTTTCCTATGGGATCCAATTTTTGAATGGGATTTTGACTTGGTATGAGGAGCATCCTAGCTTATATTGCTACACTTGGCATCATTTCATCATCCTGAGGAGGATTAGTTCTCTATATTTTTGAACGCTTCCTTGACATGTTATTATAGGCATGTTTTATTGATAATAATTTCCAAGGTAAGACTCTTAAAGAACAACACAAAGGAGAAAGAGACACATGGAAAGTAGGACAATCCCCTAGCCCTAAGTAACTGCCTACCCTGAGGATTGTTATTATTAACATTAGGGGCATTTTGAGGTACAAAATGGGCCTCCTAAGGAAATTATAAAATAATAATGGAAATAATAAAATAATATTTGATTACATCATCAAATTGTCTAGGGAAAAAAGAAAAATCTACTTTTTCAACTCGTATTTCGAACTTATCTCCCTAAGATTTTACTCAAATTTTGAGCATAAATAATCGTTGGATGCAAAAATTAATTCCTTATCCAAAGAGTATGCATGTTACATACATTTTATGAAATCTTCTACACGAAAAATGAGAAATACATGAAAAACGTGATTGCAATCACGTTTTTCATGTATTTATCATTTTTCCTGTAGAAAATTCCATCAAAAGTATGCAACATGGGTACTCCTTGGATGAGGAACTAAATTTTGCATCCAACGATTATTCCCTCTCAAAATTTGAGTAAAATCTTAGGGAGATAATTTCAAAATACGAGTTGAAAAAGTAGTTTTATTATTTTATTATAATTTAATATTTTTATTTTTTTACTCCAAAAATGGTGAATCATCCCTCATGGTTGACATCATAATCTTGAATCCTATTGGTTCTTATAAAGTTTATTTTAGTTGTACATTTTTCTTAGGAGGTCCATTTTAGACCTCAAAATTCCCCTAATGTTAGTAACTTATCATTATTTTATTTGTAGTGGTTATCTAGTAGCTATATTGAAGAGCCCCCCACCCCCACCCCCCCAAGGAGAATGAAGACAAGTGCCATAAAAAACCATAATATTTGGTCAAATAAGCATTAGACAAGGGAGCACCTTGCATGATAAATATATATATGGCATCAAAGTCTTGCTTATGCATTCTTTATGCATATTTTATCCCTATCGCGTACTCCTATTAGGGTTTAACTGATAGGTTGTTACCATTACCTTGGCCATCCTACTCTTGGGTGATTATCCTTCTTGTGCTACTCAATGGGGTTGCTAAATGAACCATTTTGATAATAATTAGTGCTACTAAAGGAACCAAGAAAGTATTACTCATTCAATCAACGAGCTAATCCAGTGGCTCTGATTGTTATCCCCACCTCCTAACTACGGGGTGATAAGACCCACATCTATGCTAGGTTTTCGTCCTTACCTATTATAGCTAAACTTTATATAAAGAGAAGCAATGAAATTTTTTGAGGATGGTTGTATTTGTGTGGAGATCTCTTCGAAGCCTAGTTGAACTTTCTTTAGGATAAAGAAGCCAATGGGAAAGCATGTGTAAGGTTTTCATCTTTCTCTTCTATTTTTCGTAGATGATGAGGGTTTATAAAAGGATTTCCATTGCTTTTGTTGTAGTAATAATCTCTTTTGGAAGGTAGATTTAAATATGAGAAGATAATAGAGTAGATGTTGTAAAGCCTTGCTATTCCTTGTAACCTTGAATCTTGGGAAACATAATATTGTAATTTCATATTGTTTTTTGTAGATGTTATGGGATTGTATTTGAATATGTGATTTTTGTTGTTTTTTTTCATTATAATAAAAAATATTCTATTTCATCCTCTTATGGTTCTATGTTATAGTGGTTGTTCCAATGTTAATGGTTGAAGACTATTCCTTGGGAACAATTCATGGTTTTGGTAGGGCATATTGTATAAGGCCTTCATTAGTTACTCTAGTATAACTTTAAAATTTTCTTTGATCTATTCATGACACATTAGTGTATGGATTGACCACATCTTCTCCATATTATTCAAAATCTCTTTGCTATTATATCTCAACTCCATCACCCATTGGATAGGCATCCCATGTGTCCACCATCCCATTTAGTTAGAAGTAAATCTGAATCCATTTCTAATGGATTCTCCTTTGTTCTAGAGGAGAGCCAACATAAAGTCAGAGGAAGGTTTGATGTGATGACAATGGGAAAAATTCCTATGTACCCTTATGGTTACACTTGTATTTTAGGGCTTTAACACTTTGAGTGAAGGTTTCAGAGTTAGCATTTTATTTCCGAGGTTGGAGATAATGTGTACATCTTGTTATTCAGTTGTTTTTCTACCTTGATTTAAAGAGGGCATCTCTTTGAAAATATTTCACTCATATGGTGATTTCTCGAAGGAATACAACCTTTCTACTTGAATAATATTTAAGTGATTCATTATTAGAAGCTTCCATTCACCTAACATTTGTATTGTTGGTTTGATTGTGGAGATCCTATCAATGACATGGATATTGAGAGTTTACTTGAGAAATATATAATTAGCATAATCAATTACTCCAATTCCAATAAGCGTCAAATACCATCTCATGAAAAACAAAGAAAACATCCTAGGGTCTATATTTGATGATCCTAGAGAGCCAAACATGGTGGAGGCACGTGAAACAATTTTCATTATTAATGAACAACCATATATTTTCATCAGGACGATTTAGCACAAGATAAATGGATTTTTTATGGCAATAAAATTGCATAAATTTTCCAGCCCTTAATATTATTTACTCTTGATCAATTTAAGCATAAAAAAATAGCTAGAAGATCTCTTTGGGGCTGCAATTTGTTTAGGAAAATATTGTTTTCAATCAATGATTCATTTCAAAAATTTCAACATATGGAAGAGGACAACAAACCTTGTATCATGACCTAGTGTATTATTTGAGATTTGAATTTTGGTATATTGATGGATATTTTTATATAGGTTAGGTTGGTGATCCTAAGAATGCAAGGCGAAGACATAGGAAAATCGTAATTTGGATTTGTGGATTCATGGTCGAGACCATTATTATAAGAGATTTGATTAACTCAATCAACTTATTTATTTGTTTAATACCCATTCAAACTTTGGTTTATTTATCTGTAGAAAAAGTGACCTAGTTCATAATCGTTTTCTATGTACATTTTATGCACATGAAAAAAAACCATGCTTCTGAATTTGGTAGAATCTCTGCCAACATGAAAAGAAAACTAGGCTTTTAAATTTAGAAGAATCTCTACCAACATGAAAATAAACTAGGCTTTTAAATTTGGCAGAATTTTTTCCAATCTAACTGGCATCGACTTGCTTCTTCGTAGCTCATCTTGTTTAATGTTGGAGAGTAGATATAGAGTGTAGTAAAAAATCCCAATATCATACATAGAGGATTTATTCAAGAGGGAAATAGAAAAGATACTAGGATTTTCATCCTTTTTACTAAAGAAGTAAATTCCATTTTACTAAGTGCATAATCAATCATGTTGGGTTATTTTGTTTCCTCTAATATTTGATTACATGTAAATATATGTTCAAATTAGTATATTTTGTTGTTGGTTTTTTTTATCATCTTTATTTTTCCCACTTTTATCCTTTTATGTATGGATCTATTTTTTATTCTTATAGATCTATTCTATAAAGGTATAGGGGGGATGAAGTGTATTTTTATATAGTGTAGTTCTTTTTTCTTTGAGGTTATTGTCATCACACCCCTTTGCTAGTTGAATTACTTGTGGGAGGACATAGTTATCATTGAGAGGTAGAGAGTGCTTTCCTTGTATCCATGCAATTGAATATTTGGATACTCGTGCTCGGTTTTGATTTGGAAGTGTTTGAATTCCCCTTAGATATTTTTTTTTGTAACAAATATTACTGGAAATTTGTGCTTATAATTTTAACATTTTAGTGGTTACATTTTAGGATCATTGTTATTGATCGTTGTATTTTTACATCTTGAATTAATTAACACTGAGAAACACTCCCAATTAGTTTTCTAGAGTCCATATCTAATAATATTCAAGCATGAAACTCATTATTCATAATTACATCATATATAATCACCTGTTTTTTTATTTTTGGCATACAAATTATTCTTTTAAATACATATTTTATGATGTCATAACATATTTACATGATTTACAAGGTGAGAAATCAATCTTTGGTGTGATTAAAGATTTTAGGTTTGATAATTATAGGTCATTTATAAGCTATAAATGTCTTCAAATTTTCACTTCTAATTGAGTATCCACCTGAACATATTGATTATATTATACACAACTATTTTTCCTTCCACCCACTCTTCATAAATTCCATGACCATCAGGTAGGGAACTACAAGTTCGATGCTATTTTTTCATCTTTAGTGAAATATTTTCCAATACTTTACAAATTTTTATAATTTTTTGAAAGTTGTAGAATTTAAAATTTATAAAGTTTCAAGGTCTAATTTTTTAAAGTCTAGTTCTTTAAAGGGTGCTCAATGGAAGAACGCCTAATTTACAAGCATGAGGTTGGTGGTTTGATTCCATCATGCCATGATATTCATATGGAATGGAGATGATCAATTTTTTGGTGACAGAGACTCTTCTGACCATCACTAAAGATCTTATGGTGACATTTTCACACCCTCACCAAAATATGAAATGGTGATGGTCACTATTTGTCATTATAATTATTATTCATGATAGACCTTAAATGTCACCACAACACCTATACTTTTGGCAATGTGACCTTTGGTGACGTTCAATTTTTGGTGACAAGGCTCTTTTGACCATCACCAATGAGCTTATGGTGATATTTTTTGACCCTCACCAAAATATGAAATGGTGATGGTCAATGAAATTTTCCATATATATGCATCAATAGTGTCAACCATGAAAGGTCCACCACGATAAATCATTGTTGTTCATATGAAATAGTGACGATCACTATCCCTCATTATAATCATTATTTGTGAGGGACCTTGAATTTCACCACAAAAACTATAATTTTGGCAACACCAACTTTGGTAACATTTATTTTTTTGGTGACCGAGGCTAAGTTATGTCACCATTGCTCATATGAAATAGTGACGGTCACTATTTTTCATTATAAATCATTATTGGTGACGAAACTTGAATGTCACCATAACGATTATACTTTTTGCAACGCCACCTTTGATGACATTTAATTTTTGGTGATGGAGGCTCTTTTGACTGTCACCAATGATCTTATGGTGACAATTTTCGACCCTCACCAATGTCCTTTTTTCTTGTAGTGATTCCACCACAAAATTTTGAATATCATATTTAAGGCCATCCCAAAAAAATTCCTTTTTGACCATGTGGTAAGTTTTAATAATCCTGAGTGCCCTCCTAAGGGAGAGGTGTGCAATTCCAAAAGAAGATTTTGTTTGTGTTGGGAATTATTACATAGATATAAGCGATATTTGTACCATAATGAATTTTTTTTCCATCTAAATGTTTCAGATGTACTGGCATCTTGCTGCAAATTTTGAATGAGTGTCCACACCTCTTCATCATTATTCCATTCATCCTTTGCTTCAGTTATCCACTCATGTTGGATAATAGAAATGACACAAAGCAATGTTTCCACATCGTCATTCTTTCTTGAGAGTGCATCTGTAATAAATTTTTTCTTCCCTTTTTTGTAAATGATTTCAAAGTCATAACCCAATATCTTTGTGACCCATTTTTTCTGCTCTTCTGGAGATAATATTTGTTCTAAAAAGTATCTAAGACTATCATGATCTATTTTTACCTTGAAGTTTCTTCCCATTAGGTAAGGTCGCCATTGCTTCAGTGCATGTAGTATTGCCAACATTTCCTTCCTATAAATAGGTTTCTATAAATACTTTCCTTTGATTGGATGTATTTAAAAATCCATGGGTCATCCTTCTTGCATTAAAACCACACCAATTCCATTTCATGAGGCATCACATTCCACAATAAATTTTTTTGTTAAGTTTGGCTTAGCTAAGAGAGGTGTTTGGCACATTGCCACTTTAAGATGTTAAAAGGCCTTAGTTGCTTCTGGAGTCCAAGAAAATGCATCTTTATTTAGTAATAATGTTATAGGTGCTGATATTCTCCCATAATTCTTAACAAACTTGTGATAAAACCTTGTTAACTTCATAAATCCTCGAAGATTCTTTATGGTTGTGGGGATTTTCCATTCCTTAATGGATTTAATTTTGTTAGGGTCTACCTTAACACCATCATAAGATACAATATGACCCAAATATTTCAATTCCTTTACTCCAAAGAAACATTTGGAGGTTTTTGCATATAATTGTTTCTCCTCCAATAGTTTTAGCACACTGCCAACATGTTGAACATGACTCTTCCAAGACTTGTTGTAGATTATATATCATAAAAAAATACTAACACAAATTTTCTAACAAAGGGTTTGAAATTGGAATTCATAAAACCTTGAAATGTGGAAGGTGCATTAGCAAGGCCAAAAGGCATGACCAAAAATTCATAATCCCCCTCATGAGTTCTGAATGTTGTTTTCAGAATGTCTTCAACCTTCATTCTAATTTGATCATATCCAGAATGAAGATTCAGCTTGGTGAAGTAAATTTATCCATGTAATTCATCCAATAACTCATAAATAATAGGGATGGGAAATTTATCTTTAATAGTGAGCCTGTTGAGCTGCCTATAATACAGACACGCACACACCATGATCCATCCTTCTTGTGCACCAATGCTAATAGAGCAGAGAAAGAACTTTCACTAGGTTGAATTATATGAGCCTCTAGTATTTCTGCAACCATATATTTAATCTCACTCTTTTGAGCATAAGGATATCTGTAAGGCCTGATGTTTGGAGGAACACTTCTAGAATCAAATGAATAGCATAATCATGATCACGAATAGGTGGGAGTCGTTTGGAAAACTTAAACACCTTGGAATGATTGTCCAATAATTTTTGGATATCTGGAGAAACAAATGATTTTGATGTTTGAACCTATAGTGAGCATAATTGTGCAATTATGCCACGTTTTTCTATCTTCAGAAGATTTTTCATGACATTAGAGTTGATTATCTTTCCCGAATTCCTTGTGATACCTCGTAATTCAACTTCCTTTCCTTAGATGTTTTACACATTGCACTTCATTTCTCTTTTCAGAATCATGCCAAGTTGAAAGATAGTGCATTTTTTATAATTAGGAAGAAATAAGAGGAGCGATTGATGTCCATATCACTATGACATTCAACTAAAATAATACTATTACCTTTTTATAATTTTTTTTTTGAATTTCTTTTATTTTCCTCTTTATTTACTTTTAATACAATAATGATTTTCATATATTAATGAGATGAATACATTCATCATATTCTTATTAATATTAGGGAAAGTTGTTTACATCACTTTTCATGTTCTTCAATTTATTTATTTTTTAAGCGGGTATTGTTCTTTTGTTTACAATGAAGCATTCAAATATAAACAATCGTTTATACAGGTCAATCATTAAAAATCCAGATTGAAGTCCATATCGATATTACATGAAACTAATAATATTGTGACCTATTTATATAATCCTTTTTTAATTACTTTTATTTTCCTCTTTATTCACTTATAGTATAATAATGATTTTTTTATATTAATGAGAGAAAGTTACATATTAACTTCATAGTAATATGTGAGAAAGTTACATATTTTTTCATATTGTTCAATTTACTTTACTTTTTTAATGTGTCTACTATTTTTTTTTTTACAATGAACCATTTAGACATAAACAACTAGTTATATGAGCCAATCATTAAAAATCAAGATTTAAGTCCATATCGCTATTGCATGCAACTAATAATATTGTGACCTATTTATAGAATGTTTTTTTGAAATTATTTTATTGTCCTCTTATTTAATTTTAATAAAATATTGATTTTCATATATTAATGAGATGAATACATTCAACATATTCATTGTAATAATTGATAAAGTTTTTTATATCATTTTTCATGTTCTTCAATTTACATTTTTTTAAGTGGCTCTTATTCTTTTTTTTACAATGAACCATTCACACAAAAAGACCAAGTTATATGAGCCAATCATTAAAATTCAATTTAATAATTTGTTCATATTGATATTAATATTGTGAATTCATATTATATCATTAATTACAAAATTATGGGCTAAATGCTATTAAAATTAATATTTCCAATGATATCCAATAATAATGAAACAATTTTCCACCATACCGAAAATTACCAATATTAATATTGGTAATTAGTATATATATTTATATGTATATTAATTAATGTTAATGATGTTTAATATTAATATTAAACAAATATTGTGTCTATACATTAACATGAACATCAACATTAAACATTGATGTAAATATTTTGATTGAAGATTAGGTTTAATAACTTTAGGTTTATTTTGGTTCAATGAAAGCATATTTATATTTGATATTAATATTAAACAAAAATTAATATATACATTAACATAAATCTAAATAAAAATATAGGATTACTAATATTATTAATATTTTATTTTAAACATTAATTTTAGAGCATGATGTTTACAACATTAATTTTTTTAACAATAATAAAAATGGAGTGTTATATATGTGTGTGTGTGTGCTTATATGTTTGTGCGTGTGTGTGTTAATTTTATTTTTATATTTTTTACTTTTAAATGCACATATGGATATAATGATGGCATATATTATAATCAAGCAGTGAAAAATATTTCTAGAGTGATAAGTTTTCTTTTGTATCTTCAGAACACGTTTGATAGAAAACATGGCTTCTATCCTACTTTTATTTATGAGCATATTCGTGTGCTATATGAAATGAAAAAAATGTAAAATACTTGTTGCATGTTCACATAAGGGAGGTTGGGTGGAGAACAAAAAGGGATTGGCTCGAAAGCGTTAAGTATCATGATCATTATCCCGCTGATTTGGATTTATGTTCCTTTTTTTGTCGGTCTCATTATTTTTTGGAAGAGGATATTTAATAAATGAATTTTTATGGAGTGTTTCAAGTCCACTGTTATGCAACCAGCTCCAAAAATAGAAGAAAAGAGACATCAACGCCTTAGAATTCAGCAACTTAGAGGGGGCAACCTCCTTTACATTACACAAATGAACAATTCTTGGATGATACAAATCACAAAACATCCTTATATATATATAGGATTCCATGGAGTCACAATATAATCCTAGCCGACCTAACAATAATAATGTAAGGGCACAATAATAAAAATATTGGGGTTACATGGGTACAACAATAATAATAAGGGGGCTACACTAATAACAATAAGGGACTAAAATAGTAATATAGGGACCTAACATGCCCCTCTCCTTCAAAAAAGTGTTGTCCTAAATGATTGAGTAGCCTAGGTGCTTCTGTATAAAATTCTCATCCTCCCATGTAGAATCTTCAGTGGGTAAGTTCATCCACTTGATGAGATACTCTAAAATTGATCGATTTAGTAGTTGTCGAATTCTTGTTTCCGTAACTGCTTCATGTTCCAATATTATTTTTCCTTCCTCATCAAGTTTTGGAAATATTGTTTGAATTGGAAGTTTTTCACCTATAACCTTATTTAAGCATGAAACATGGAAAATCATACGCACTCATGAAGAAGCATGGAGCTCCAATTTGTATACCATAGTATGAATCTCTTGCAACACCTTGTAAGGATCATAGTACTTTGGCAATAATTTATTATCCTTTTTAGCTTGCTTGAGGGACATTTGTTTGTATGGTTGTAGCTGTAAAAATACCCAGCCTCTTGCATCAAAAATTCTCTTGCCATGATGTTGATCTGCCTCTTGTTTCATTCGATTTTGTGCCAAATTTAAGTTATCCTTTAAGAGTTGGAGAACTTCTTGTTGATTCTCGATGTGATCTTCCACTGCTTGAACCTTAGAATTTTCTCTTAAATATGATGTGATGGACGGTGGATGATATCCAGAAAGTTCCATAAATGGGGTCATTTTTGCTGTAGTATGGAAGGAAGAGTTATACCACCATTCAACGAGAGGTAACCACTTGAACCATTTTGTTTCTTTATCAGATACAAAAAAAAAAATATACCCTTCCAAAAATTTATTCACTATCTCAGTTTTACCATCGGATTGAGGATGATAAGATGAGCTATGAGCTAGTTGAGTACCCAAACGAGAAAAAAAATCCATCCAAATATTTCCAGTAAAAATGGGATCTATGTCGCTCACAATAATATTTGGGTTTCCATGTAGCTTTTGAATTGTGTCCATAAATGTAGTAGCAAGTGTACATGCTTTAAATATATGAGATAATGCACAAAAGTGTGCATACTTGGTAAGTACATCAATTACCACCATGATGACACTCTTTCCTTTTGACTTAGGTAAACCTGTGATGAAATCCATTGAAATCTCCTCCCAATGTTGACTTGGAATGGATAAAGGTTGTAGAAGACCCAAGGTCTTAATTGTCTCAACTTTATTTTTCTGGCAAACCAAACATTCCACCACAAACTTTTGAATATCATATTTAAGGCCATCCCAAAAAAAATATTTCTTCACCCTGTGGTAAGTTTTTAAAAATCATGAGTGTCCTCCTAAAGGAGAAGTGTGAAATTCCAAAAGAATCTTTTGTTTTAGTTGGGAATTATTAGAAAGATATAAGTGATCTTTGTACCATAAGGAATCATTTTTCCAACTAAATGTATTAGATGCACTAGGATCTTGTTGCAAATTTTGAATGAGTGTCCACACTTCTTCGTCCTTCTTCCATTCATCCCTTGTTGTGGTTATCTAATCTAGTTGGATAATATAAATTTCACAAAGCAATGCTTCCACCTCTTCATTATTTCTTAAGAGTGCATATGTAACAAGATTTAGCTTCCTTTTTTTGTAGATGATTTCAAAGTCGAATCCCAACATATTTGTGACCCATTTTTGTTGCTCTTCTGAAGATAATATTTTTTCCAAAAAGTGTTTAAGACTATCATGATCAATTTTTACCTTGAAGTGTTTTCCCATTAGGTAAGGTCGCCATTTATTTAGTGCATGTAGTATTGCAAACATTTCCTTCTCATAAATAGCTTTCTGTAAATATTTTCATTTGATTGGGAAACTTTCAAAAGAAATGGGTCTTCCTTCTTGCATTAAAACAACACCAATTCTATTTCTCGTGGCATCACATTCCACAATAAAGGTTTTTGTGAAGTCTGGCATAGCGAAGAATGGTGCTAGGCACATTGCCTCTTTAAGATGTTCAAAGGTCTTTGTTTCTTCTGAAGTCCATGAAAATGCATCTTTCTTCAATAATGTTGTTAGAGGTGCTGCTATTCTCCCATAATTCTTAACAAACTTGCAATAATACCTTGTTAACCAGAGAAATCCTCGCAAATTCTTTATGGTTGCGGGGAATTTTCATTCCTTAATGGCTTTAATTTTGTTAGGGTCTACCTTAATACCCTCGTGAGATATAATATGACCCAGATATTCCACCTCTTGTACTCCAAAGAAACATTTGGATGCTTTTTCATATAATTGTTTCTCTTGCAATAGTTTGAGCACCCTGTCAACATGTTGAACATGATCCTCACAAGACCTACTATAGATTAATATATCATTAAAAAATACTAGCACGAATTTTCTAAGGAAGGGTTTGAAAATGGAATTCATCAACCCTTGAAATGTAGAAGGTTCATTGGTAAGGCCAAAAGGCATGACAAAAAATTCATAATGACCCTCATGAGTTAGAAATGTTGTTTTCGGAATATCTTTAGTCTTTATTCTAATTTGATTATATCCTGAATGAAGATCCAACTGGGTAAAATAATTTTCTCCATGTAATTCATCCAATAATTCATCAATCACAGGAATGGGAAATTTATCTTTAATAGTGAGCTTATTGAGCTCCCTATAATTCAAACACATGCGCCATGATCCATCCTTCTTGTGCACCAATACTACTAGAGCATAGAAAGAACTTTGACTAGGTTGAATTATGCTCACCTCTAACATTTCTGCAATCATATGTTCAATTTAATTCTTTTGGACATAAGGATATATATAAGGCCTGATGTTTGGAGGAAAAATTCCTGGAATCAAATGAATAGCATGATGATGATCAAAAATAGGTTAGAGTCCTCTGGGAGTTTCAAACACCTTGGAATGATTTTCCAAGACTTTTTAGAGATCTGGATAAATAGATGATTTTGATGTTGGAACTTCTATTGAGCATAATTGTGCAATTACGCCTTGTTGTTCTTTCTTCAGAAGCTTTTTCATGACATTAGATCTTATTATATTTCCCAGATTCCCTACGATACCCCATAATTTTACTTCCTTTCCTTACCAAAAAAATTCACAAAAATTTCTTGAAAATTAAAAGCTACCATCCCCAAAGATTGTAACCATTGTACTCCTAGTACAACATCAACACCTCCCATTGGAATGGAAAGCATTGGAATATTCAATACATATTCCCCCATGGTTAGCTTGATATTATGGCATTTTCCAGAGAAATTTATAGTTATTCCATTTGCAACCATCACTTGACATTCTGGTGCTAGGTATAGGAAACAATTCAATTCCTTGGCTACCTTACAATGAATAAAATTATGGGTACTACCTGAATCAATCAACAATATTACCTTTTTCTTCTTGATATGTTCTTCTCTCTTGAGATTTTGTGGAGTGGTAAACCCTCCCAATGCATTACATGATATGGTTAGACTCATTTCTGATTCTTCTAGGTTTGGTTCCTGGTTTATATCCTCTTCTTTTGAATATTCTTGTTCATTTTATTCCTCCTCTTCACAATCTATGTAAAATTATTTCTTCTCAACACACTTATGACCTTTGGTATATCTTCTATCACAACTGTAGCATAGCCCTTTTGATATTTTTTATTCCAATTGTTGTTGTTTCAACCTTGTAGGTTGTGGAACTCTAGGAGTAGCAACACTTCCATATTTATAGATGTGACTGGTAGGCTTCCTTGTCGCCATAATTTTACATTCAACTTTTCTTTCCAGCCTGAATGCCTTCTCCAATGAATTAGGTTCCCAAATAGGAACCTCATGTTGGATGTTATCCTTTAAAGTCCCTATGAAGAAATCAATCTTGTGTTCCTCTGGAATATTAGTTACCCTTATATTAAATTTTTGGAAGTCCTCAATGTGCTCCACCACTGAACCCTTTTGTTTGATTTTTATCAATTGGCTAAAAAAGGTGTTTCTCTTTATATCCTTATAATGTGCTATCATTTCCTCTGTAAAAATGGACTAAGTGAAAAAAATTTTACGGGAGCAAAGCCATTGATACCATACAATTTTTTTTTTTTTTTAAATATAAAGATGCAATGCGTACCTTTTGTGTGTTTTGCGCATTATTGAGATCAAAATATTGCTCCATCTGTAGTATCCATGTTATGGGATCCTTTCCATCAAAGTTCCTTATATCGATCTTTGGAATATGGTGGTTCTTCCCTCCAACATTAGAGTTTATGAAATTACGATTAACATTTATTTGTTCTCATCATGAATTTCCTCTACTATTTTTTCTCCATTATGAAAAATTTCTTGTATCAACTTTGTCAAACCTTCCATGTCAGCTTTTAAACCATTCTTCATGTTTTCCATGTTGTCTTTCATGTCATACATCTTAGCTTCCATGCCAGATTCCATGCCATCCATCTTAGCTACCACGCCTTTCTTTAAACCATCCATCTTAGCTTCCACACCTTTCCTCAAAACTTCCATTTCATTTTTTGTTGCTCTTTACGATAACAAAATTTGGTGCATTTTCTCTTGTAATTTT
Organism: Pinus albicaulis; assembly: GCA_034641835.2. NCBI lineage: Eukaryota > Viridiplantae > Streptophyta > Pinopsida > Pinales > Pinaceae > Pinus > Pinus albicaulis. The sequence continues at coordinate 1,672,288,382 of CM076575.1, read as the reverse complement.
GATATGTCATGTTGCACTTATTCACATTCATGAGTCATAATAGATATTTCTGAAGGCTTAATGGGTGTTGAATTATTTTTAGGGGGGGATTTTAGAACCCAATACCGATATTTATTCTACAATATGCCCTTGGAATCAATTAAAACTTATTCTTCAAACAAGACTTATGCAATTCGGAAAAAAAAAAAAAATACGCACCTTTTTCTTGCTTTTGAGAAACTTGATATTGAAACTGAATTATCATTGTGATTTATGATATTCAATATCTAAAATTTGGTCCTGTAGTAGCCATCTGAATCTTCTTTCGAATGCCTCAGGTCTGACCTGATTTGGATTCTTCAAGGCAACGTTATGCCCAATCTCCCACAATGACCTAATTATGGACTGGTTTAGTAGAGAGAACTTGTACGGTGTTCCACGTGTCACTTTTTCATCCTTAGGCTCTCAAATTGATACATAGGAAGCTACAGTCTGTGTATTTCCAGCCACTTTTTATAGAATTCAAATCTGATGAACAAAGAGATAGTTAGGATGATTTTCCCATGGTCACCTCTTTGAGATGAAATTCAGGAGTGTGAAAAAACCCTAATTTCCACAGATCATATCTCTGAAAATATTGTGAACGAAGACCAAAAATTTTTACATGAGCTTCCTCAGGATTTCGGCCTTTCTCTATAAAAATTTCTACTTCTGAACCTTCTTATACAAAACGTTATAGCTAAAATTCCATGATGACTAGTTTAGGTGAAATTCGTGAGCTTGAAAAAACCCTAACTTCTACATATCATATCTCTAAAAATATTTCGAAACAAGATCTGAAATTTTTACATGACATTCCTTGGGATTTTTGCTTCTCTCTTTGAACATTTTAGCTTCTGAACCTTCTAGAAACAAAGTTATAGTGAAAATTCCACAATGACCTATTTGGAGTAGTGAAACCCTAGAATCCAAAGCTCTGATACCAAATGTTATGAAACCATCTCCAAAAATATAATAAAAGAGAGATCAATGCCTTAGAGTTCAGCCACTTCGAGGGGGAAACCTCCTTTACATTACATAAATGAATAATTCTTGGATGATACAAATGAAAAAACCTCCTTCTATATATAGGAGTCCATGGGGTCACAATATAATCCTAGCCAACCTAATAATAATAATGTAAGGGCATAATAATAACACTAATTTTTTTTATTTTTTTTATTTTTTATTTTTTTATTTTTTATTTTTTATTTATTTTATTTTATTATTATTATTTTTTTTTCTGAATCGGTCTACTTCTATATTGATACAAAAAGATTACAAAGAGGCTGAGGCCTCAGGATAGCTAGCCTAGAGGTGTGGCATTCTTACATTACAGTGCTGATCATTGAAAAACAGAAACAATTGTTTACTGGCTGAGAATACATTAGTGTCCAGGACCTTGTCCGCCTCTCTAAACAGCTGATACTTGTGTCTGAAATGAAGGACTCTATTCGTCAGACAAGACCAAAAGAAGCACTTCCCATGGCAAAAATTACAAACAGGCGCATTGTAGCGCTGGAGCATTGTCCTGGGGACAGTAACTTGAATAGCATTACTTGGAAAACAGTAACTTGGAAACCGTCGGTATGGCGAAAGAGAATGAAACCGAAATTCTTGCAAAAAACTGTGAAGAAGAAGGAGAATGAGCACCTTCTTGATACCTATGTTCAAAAACTGGCGAGAAAGAACCATTAAGCATCATTGGTGGTGAGGGCATTTCTTCCACGACTGGGCAAACATACGGGTGAAGATCATCTTCAGCGGGAGGAGGAGGTGTCTTGCCCGAGACATCACCACCTGATGGAGCGCTAGGCCCAGCCTGCTGAAGCTCGTGCTGTGAGGCCATTGCACCCTGAACACTCTGCAGATTAACCCTTGGGGGGCAAAATAAAATTTCATCCTTGGATGCCGGAGTAATTTCAGAGGGGTCTATGGCCTGAGCCTGAGTAGTCGGGTTAGTTCTGAGCTTAATGGAAACAGAGGCTAAGAACTCTTGATGGTTGATAGAGCAGGGGTATTGAAAACGAGCTGTATGAAAGTGATCGTTGGAGGAGAGGTGGACTTGCACCGTAGAGGTTGAAGGACTATGACCACGACCACGTCCCCAGCCTCTTCTGGAAGCAGAAACACAGCCTTCACCTGAGTCAGAGGAATCCGACGAAGAGGCAGAAGATGGAAACGAAGGTGGCCGGATGGCTTGCCCACGAGAGGAGCCGTGCCTGCAAGTCATTCTAGGTCATAGTCGAGGCATGATGAGCTGAGCAGGGAGGGCAGGGCAAAAAAACGAGAGTGGATTGGTGAACGAATGCAGAGGCTGCCTGAAGACAACTGAAGAGCTTCTATGGTTGCAATAAGGACCAGAGGATATGTGAATGCCAGTCGAAAGCATGATGCAGCAGCTCAGGGGACAACGCTTCCCTGTGCTGGTGCACAAACAGGGCTCATCGTCGACCTGAGAGTAGTAGGAACGCAGAGGAGAGACACAGTGAATCGACGGAATAGGCGCCATGGCAATAGGGGGGTCGAGAAAACAAGGCAAGGAAGTCTGCATTAAAGCAGCATTAACTTTGGTAGCTGGCTGTAATAACTCATGCCTTGAGTGTGGAAGGATGGTGGTGGTGGTATACCATGTGCCGATCCACCTCACCATCAGCATACTATGCACTTCCAAGTACACCCGCATCCGGGAATAATAATAACAATATTGGGGTGACAGGGGTACAACAATAATAATGGGGTTACATTAATAACAATAAGGGAATAAACTAGTAATATAGGGATCTAACATCCATTTTTGTAGTAGAAATTTTTGATGTAAATACAACAAAAAAGATATCCTAATTTCAATGTTCTTTCTTTTTTTTCAATGATGGTTAAAATGAATATCCCTTTAGTTTATTAATTCGTTGGGTTTATAAAATTAAAAATCACTAGGGTTGATTGATTGCTTGGGGTTTACAATATTAATAATCATGTGAGTTTATCAATCCTTTGTGTTTAAAATATTAATTTTTTGGCTTTATTAATCTCTTGTGTTTTTAATATTGATCCCTTAGGTTTTTAATATTTATCCCTTGGGTTCACCAATTCCTTTGGTTTATAGTATTGAATCCTTGGGTTTACTAGTTCTTTTGGTTTATAATATTATAATCCACTAGATTTATTAATATTAATTCTTAGTGTTTATTAATTTCTTGGTTTATAATGTTAATATTTATCCCTTAGGTTTATAATATGTTTCCTCTAGGTTTACTAATTTCTAGGGTTTATAATATTAAACGTTTGGGTTTATTTGATCATTAACTTTATAATATTAGTAATTCCTTTGGATCATCATTTAATCCCTTGGGTTTATTAATCACTCCATTTTAAAATATTAATGTTTATTTAATGGTTTATAGTATTTATCTAAGTGTTTATAATATTAATATCTAAGGTTTAATATTATTCCCTTAGGTTTATAAACCCTTCGTTTTTTAGTATTAATCCCTTGGATTTATTATTTCCTTGGGTTTTTAATATCAATCCATTGAATTTATTGATCCTTTAGTTTATTAATTCATTGGTTTTATAATATTAAGAATCCCTAAGGTTGATTGATCGCTTTAGTTTATAATATTAACAATCATGTGAGTTTATCATTCATTTGTATTTAAAATATTAATTCTTAGGATTTATTAATCTCTTATGTTTTTAATATGACTCCCCTAATCTTGTTGATCTCGTAGGTTTTTAATATTTATCCCTTGGGTTCACGAATTCCTTGCGTTTATAATATTAAACCCTTGGGTTTATTAGTTCTTTAGGTTTATATTATTAATAATCCCTTGGGTTTATTAATCTATTGAGTTTATAATATTAATTCTTAGGGTTTATTTATTTCTTAGGTTTTTTATATTAGTTTGTTGGCTTCATTGATCCTTCATGTTTATTAATCACTTCAGTTTATTAATATTTTTTATTTGTAATATTAATACGTTGGGTTTATAATATTAATACTTCCTTCTGTTTATTGATGTTTTTTTATAATATTAATAATAACTTGGCTTTCTTGATGTTTTATGTTTATAATATTAATAATTCCCTTGGTTTATTGATTCATTGGGTGTATAACATTGATCCCTTGAGTTTTGTAATTATTTGGGTTGGTAATATCAGTCCCTTTTGTTTCTTAAATCCCAATATTAGGGGTTAAATTTAGTCCTACAGTTTAATATTAATGCATGGTGCAATGTCACATTATGAAGAATATTGTCTCAATATGAAAATCAACCATGGGAAACTATTCTTAATAATTGTTAGCCATAGTCGATCGAGGTCTTCCATGGTCGAATGTCACATTGTGAGAGAGATTGTCTCAATATAAAAATCAACCATGGTCAACCATGGTCATCCTTGGTCTAACGTCGCATTGTGACAACATTTGTCAAAATGTTTAAATCTAGCATGGTCAACCATGTTTATTTCACGGTTTATAGTATTTATCTAATGTTTTTTATATACTTTGGATTTATAATATTAATATCTTAGGTTGAATATTATTCCCTTCGCTTTATAATATAAATAATCATACGAGTTTATCAATCCTTTGAGTTTAAAATATTAATTCGTAGAATTTATTAATCTCTTGTTTTTTTAATATTTATCACTTGGGTTCACCAATTCTTTTGGTTTATAATATTAATCCATTGGTTTTATTAGTTATTTTGGTTTCTAATATTAATAATCCCTTGGGTTTATTAATCTCTTGAGTTTAAAATATTAATTCTTAGGGTTTATTAATTTCTTATATTTTTTTAGTTTAAAATATCAATTCTTAGGGTTTATTAATTTCTTGAGCTTAAAATATTAATTCTTATGGTTTATTGATTTCTTGGTTTATAATATCAATATTTCTCCCTTAGGTTTATAATAGTTTTCTATTAGATTTACTAATTTCTTGTGTTTATAATATTAATAGCTCGTGTTTACTTGTTCCCTAACTTTAAAATATTAATAATTCCTTTGGTTTATCATTTAATCCCTTCAGTTTCAAATATTAATTTTTATTTCACAATTTACAATATATATCTAAGGGTTTATATGCTTATGCGTTTATAATATTAATCTCTTAGGTTTAATATTATTCCCTTAGGTTTATAAACCATTCTTTATTTAATATTAATCCCTTGGGTTTTTAATATCAGTCCATTGGGTTTATTTAACATTTAATTTATTAATTCATTGGGTTTAACATACTAGAAATACCTAAGGTTAATTGATATCTTCAATTTATAATATTAATAATCATGTGAGTTTATCATTCATTTGCATTTAAAATTTTAATTCCTAGGTTTAATTAACCTATTATGTTTTTAATATCGATCCCTTCAGCTTGTAGATCTCTTAGGTTTTTAATATTTATCCCTTGGGTTCACCAATTCCTTTGGTTTATAATATTAAACCCTTGGGTATATTAGTTCTTTTGGTTTATAATATTAATAATCTCTTAGGTTTATTAATATCTTGAGTTTAAAATATTAATTATTAGGGTTTATTAATTTCTTAGGTTCTTGAGTTTAATATTGATCCCTTGGCCTTATTGATCCCTTAGGTTTTTATATTTATCACTTGGGTTCACCAATTCCTTTGGTTTATAATATTAAACCCTTGGTTTTATGAGTTCTTTTGGTTTATAATATTAATAATCCCTTAGGTCTATTAATATCTTGGGTTTAAAATATTAACTCATAAGTTTTATTAATTTCTTAGGTTTTTGAGCTTAAAATATTAATTCTTATGGTTTATTAATATCTTGAGTTTAAAATATTAATTCTTAGGGTTTATTAATTTCTTGGTTCATAATATTAATATTTGTCCTTTAGGTTTATAATATTTTTCCCTTAGGTTTATTAATCCCTTCAATTTAAAATATTAATTTTTATTTCATGGTTTTTAGCATTTATCTTACGGTTTTTAGTATTTATATTAAAGTCTGAAACGCTTACAGCTTATGGCAACCAACCATGGCGAAAAGTTTGTGGGGGGGGGGGGAGTGGGAGACAGCCAAGCCCCCTACAGACAATGAAGAAACATGCGCTAAAACTGACCACAAAGTTGCAGCCTCTGACAAAGAGAAGGGGACGACAACATCTCAGACGCTGACCACGTAGAACAAGTAGGACGCAGCAGCACCCACATCCTCCACCTGCAAGCCTTTCGCCCCAGAAAGACCCAAGATCGACTAACCAAGGCATCGTATAAATGCTCGGATCCAGTACATGAGAGATCATGCCCTTATAGGGAAATTTATCAGTTTTTGGCCCATTGAAAAAGCTCTGCAAGGATGGATCGCCTCCAAATGGAAGCCCAAGGGACACGTTACTCTCCAAATTGGACCGAAAGGCTTTTTCACTACCGTCTTCAACTGCATTGAGGACCGAAATAAGGTTATGGATGAAGGACCCTATTTCTTCAACTCAGCGGGTTTGTATCTCAGAAATTGGGTCGAAAGATTCAACCCAGATAAAGAAAAATTCAACTGGGCTCCAGTATGGATACGCCTATATTCGCTGCCGCTTGAATATTGGGACGAAGATTCACTCCAAGAAATTGGCAGAGGATTAGGTGAGTTCATTAAGATAGCTGAAGAGACAAAACTTTGCAGATATACCTCCTATGCAAGAATATGCGTCTACATGCACTTGGACAAAGCCCTGCCAGATGTGGTATGTTTGTATCATGATGATTTTGAATGGATTCAACCTTTAGACTATGAACATGTACCTTTTAGATGTTGCAGAAGCCATACTCATGGGCATTTGTTCAGAGATTTCCCTCTCAACGCTCAATCCCTGAGTAAGGAAGCTGAGGAAAAATCAAAACCAGATGGCTTCACCAAGGTGCCCCCTCGCAGAAGGCATAGCAAGAAACCCTCAGCGGGAGGGAAGAAACCTAACCCCTCCTCAAATGTCCCTTCCACCAGTAACAGCTTTGCCGTTCTTTCCAACTCGGACCCTTCTACTGAAAATATCCCTATTTCCCCTGATTCAACCCTTATCCCCTCTATCCCTTCCGGCATTCCCGATCACCCTAACCCTGCATCGGCTCAGAAGGAGAAGAAATCAAGCGAAGAAACTGACCCCAAGGCCCCTCCTGACACCAAAATCCTAACCTGGAATCCCAACATCATGGACATTGACGATCCAAAGGCCAACCCCAATGCTGCAAATGAGGAGACTCCTAGGAGCAGTCAACCAAGTTTCATGGATGATGACTTTGAAGGTCTAGATCTTGGGGATCTTGATATTCTAGGACTAGAAGACGCTTGCAAGCGCAAGGATTTTGACAAGATCAATCCTATCCAAATTGAAAAACTTGAAAGGGTCCTAACCAAAGTCCAATAGCAAAAGAAATTAGGCATTCAGCCAGGCAATCATTGGGACAGTCTAAAAGTCATAAAAGAATCCAAGAAGAGAGGTCGAAAACCAGATTGGCAACGCACCATCACTTTAGGGGAGATGTTGGTGAAATCCGGACGATACCCCAAGCTAACACGGTTCTTCAAACCTCTAGCCAATAGTTCCCCATGAAGCTCATGTCATGGAATGTCAGAGGGCTCAATAGCCCTGACAAATACAAAATGATCAAAAACATGATTCAGAAAGAACGACCTAATATTCTCTTTCTTCAAGAAAAAAAATGTAACAGTGAGGCCTTAGGTTCAATCTTATCCAAAGCTTGGCCTAGCTGTAATTCAGTTGCAGTGGATGCCTCAGGATCTTCGGGAGGACTTGCGATAGCTTGGGATACTCAGTCTATCGTGCTTGAAAATTTTCATGCAGCACATAATCTCATTCAGGCCACTTTTCACCCTATTGGTACAAATATACATGGAATCCTCTCAAATGTCTATTTTCCCCAGGGCCGATCCAGTAAAATAGCGCTGTTGAACACCATGGAAGTCCTAAATTCCAACAGGTCTCATCCTTTATGGGTTGTTGGAGGAGATTTCAACATGATCACCAAGCTGGAAGAAAAAACTGGAGGAAGGCCAAGGCTGGATCCAGAATGCTCTCACTTCAAAGACTTCATAAACAACAGTTGGCTAATAGACCTCCCTTTCTCAAATGGATCCTTCACTTGGAACAACAGGAGAACAGGGAATTAGCAGATCGCCTCAAAACTGGATCGTTTTCTCATTTCGGACAACGCCATCCATTTGGGCGGGGACCTCTCTGCTTCGATTCTTCCGTTGGCAGGTTTGGACTATTGGCCTATTTCGCTCGATTGGAAAAATATTGGTACACAAATCAAAAGGCCATTGAAATTTGAGGCCTTCTGTCTCTCCCATCCTTCATTCAAACCCATGGTCAATGCTGCTTGGAGCAGCTTTTCTCCACCAAAGGGATCGAAGATGTTCCAGTTCCAACAAAATCTAAAACATCTCAAACTCCACATCAAAAAATGGAATTCTTCAGTCTTTGGGAATATATTCCAGGAGATAAAGAAACTTGAAAACGAAATGGAAGAAATTCAGCAAAAAATCATCCAAGAAGGAAGAACAGATCTCCTGGCTTACAAAGAATAAGACATACAAAAACAGCTGGAGGAGAGGCACAAGCAAGAGGACATCTTTTGGAGGCAGAAATCTAGAATACGTTGGTTAAAAGAAGGTGAAAGGAACACAAAGTTCTTCCACAGATCCACAGTGCAAAGAAGAATGCAAAATTGCATCACTCACATTACCAATTCGCAAGGAGAACAAGTGGAGCAACATGAGGAAATTGAGAAAGTGCTTCTAAACTACTTTAAAGGCATACAACAAGAAGAGCTCAATACAGATAGAAAACTAGCCATTGAGAAAATAACACAGCTAATTCCCAAGCTAGTCAATGCCGAGCACAATAAGATGTTACTGCGCCCTGTATCCCTTCAAGAGGTCGAAACAACGATGGCTCAATCTAAGGAAGGAAAAGCTCCAGGTCCCGACGGTTTCACCTCAAATTTCTTTCACCACTTCTGGGATCTCATCAAAATGGAAGTCTGGCAGCTTGTAGAGGAATCAAGAACTTCACATTGGCTTCTCCCCTCTCTCAATGCTACCTTCATAGCTCTGGCTCCAAAAGAAGAGCACCCAAGCACTCCAGAAAAATATAGACCCATTTCTCTTTGCAATGTTATCTATAAAGTCATATCCAATCGACTCAAACCCATTCTTTCGCTTTTAATTTCGCCTGAGCAAACTGGATACGTGGAGAGATGGAAAATAATGGACGACATCATTCTAAATCATGAATTCATTCATTCCTTAAAGAGTACCAAGAAGCCAGGTATGCTCCTTAAAATTGATCTTTCTAAGGAGTTTGATAAATTATGCTGGCGTTATATTCAGAACCTCCTAAGTTCTTTTGGCTTCGATCAGATGTGGATAAGATGGATAATGAGCCTTATCACTACCCCCTTACACTCCATACTCATCAATGGTATCCCCTCCACTCCCTTTTCTCCGTCCAGAGGCATCAGACAAGGGGATCCTCTATCCCCTTTCATCTTTGTACTCATGGCTGAGGGCCTCAGCAAACTCATCCATCATGCTGTCCATACTAGGAAATTACGTGGCATCTCCCTTCATGATTCCTCCACTACAACCCATCAACAATTTGTTGATGACAACATTCTCTTTGGATATCTCTCTGCTCAAGAAGCTCGATCATTTAAAGCCATTTTGAACCTCTTCTCAGCTCCCTCCGGAATGTCAGTCAATGAATCCAAATCCCAGCTCTTCTTCTTCAATACTCCTCTCCTCACTCAAGCCAACATTGCCCGTATTCTTGGTTTCTATATCGCTTCCCTTCCAGCCAAATACTCGGGCGCATCGCTCATCGACTCTGCCATTAAGCACACCTCTTGGAACCTTCTCTTGGAAAAATTGGAATCCAGACTTTCTTCTTGGACTTTCAGAGCGCTCAATCTGGCAAGCAGACTCACTCTCATTAAAGCTGTGTTGCAATCCATGCCTCTTTATCTCTTCTCCATCCTTGTAGCGCCGAAATGGGTTCTCAAGCAGATCAAGGTCTTGCAATGCAGATTTATTTGGGGGTATTCCGGCCAAAATCAGAAATGGGCATTAGTTAACTGGAACACAGTTTTCTCCCCAAAAGAGGCAGGTGGACTTGGTCTCAGAGATCCTCTTCACAGCAATGAAGTCATGGGAGCATGTCTCTCGTGGAAATGGCTCTCAAATCCTTATACGCCTTGGGCTAAAATTTGGACAGCCAAGTATGCAAATAATCATCCTCTCGAAGATCTTATCCGACTGGCCCCAGAAAACACTGGCTCCCTCATCTGGAATGCAGCCAAGAAGCATTACGCTCTCATACAATAGCATAGCTTCTGGGAAATACACAATGGGAACACAGCCAAGTTCTGGGCTGACTCATGGTAGCAAAACCCAAAGCTGATCGATACCTTCATCCTCAACGACAGAAATATCACTGGACCTGAGGAAGTCAAAGTAAGCCAGTTCTGGTGCCCCATTAGATGCAATGAATACAGACAATGGAAGCACTCTACTCATATCATTCCTCACGTACAGGACGAAATTGTGAAAATTCTCAGTGAGGAATTACAACGTAGGAAAATCAGATATTCAGAAGATCCTGATATTCTCAGATGGGGTTATTCGACACGAGGCATGTTCTCCACAAAAGAGGCCTTCTCCCTCATGCATCCTGTACCTCTCCCTCATGATCCGCTATGGAAATTTATTTGGAATCCAGGTACATGGCCCAAGGTCTCAACGTTTCTTTGGTTGCTTAGCCACAAAAGAATCCTCACTTGGGACAATTTTCTCAAACGAGGATTCTTTGGTCATTCACAATGCCCTAACTGTCAACAAAGCAACGAAACAACTCACCATCTCATGATCTCCTTCAAGCTAGCCGATACTGTTTGGGAGAAAATCTGTTTCAAATGTCAAAAGAGAAAGCCAAATGGGGACTTAACCAACATCATACGTAATTGGCCCAGACATCCTTACAACAACTCTCTTCTAAATACTCTTTGGAAAATCATTTTGGGTCTTCTCTTTTGGACTCTTTGGAAGGAGAGAAACAAATGAATTTTCAAAGATAAAGCCACTCCTTTGGACACCTTGTCGAATAACTTCAAAAATAACCTACAATAATCTATTGCTCTCCACTCCTGGTAGGATGAGGACCTTCCCAAACAACCAAAGGAAATGGCCATATGGCAAAACTGGCAGCTCAAAATATCGACTATCTCTAGCCCCAACAGTCATCAAAATCTAGATTCTTCACTTCATTGGACTCCTCCTCCTCCTGGGATCATCAAGCTAAACTTTGATGGAGCCTCAAAAGGCAATCTAGGTCAAGCTAGATTTGGGGGCATAATTAGAAACTCCAAAGGAGAAGTCCTTGCAATCTACTTCGGCTCCATAGGCTGGGACACTAACAACTTAGCAGAATTGGAAGGGCTTTGGCAGGGGTTGAATCTTATTCATCACTACAACTTCTCCCCCACCATCATTGAGGGGGACTCCCAGATTCTCATCAACATGGCAAACCAGCTGCTTCACGGCACTAGTTCAACGAAAACGGCTACAAGTTGGCGATTGGCTTCCAGAATTGAGAGAATAAGCAGCTGGCTGAAAAACAACCAAGAAGTCTCTTTCACTCACACCAAAAGAGAAGGTAACAAAGTAGCAGATATCCTAGCTAATTTAGGAGTCGATAGTATCAATACTCTCTAGCATGGCTCCCTTCAAACCATCCATGATAGAGATACTCTACAAAACTGCATCAAGCTGGTGCACAATGATCGCTAAGTTCTGGATGCGGATGGCATGGAAGTCTGACGGGATGTCTGTCCCCAGCCTCATCCTGAGGGAGATCGAATGGGGTGGCCATATGGCCCCCTGCGGCTCCATTAAATGCACCATTACTATGCCAGCCCCTCATGCATTTACTCACCCATGCCGTCGATTTCTTATTCATTTCCTGTTCTGCTGGTTCACTATGGATTTCTCTTGGGGCGATTCGAATTGCTCCTATGCTGATTGTCTCTAATGTTTTCTTCCTCTATAGAGTGCTTGCCCTGCATCTTGTGCCGAGCCAAGCGCTCGCACACAAACAGGGCGGCACTGCTCTCTTTACAGTTGCTTGGAGACCACTCCTGGTTCACATTTCACTCAAATTTTTTACTGCTGCTCCAATTCCTGTTTGCCTTCTTATTGTGACGATCCTTGCAGGCTCCCTCCGACCTCGCTCAAATCCTTGTGTCTCAAACATTCTCATAGCTCTATTTCCGCCATGCTCAGGTTGCGACACTGGATGCGCTGTCGACGGGGTATAAGCCGTGGTCGCTTTGCTCACTCTCGCCCCTCCACGAGCTCTAATGCCAAAACCTCTTTCGAGAATGTTGAATGGAGGCACTCTCTTGTCTCCTGTGGCAATAGAGGATGCGGTAGACATCCTGATTTCACCCACGCTACTCAGTCCTTTCCGCCTCCTTCAGCTGCTCTGACCATTCCAATTTCCCCTACCCTGCTTACTTCAGATAGTCCCTCACTTTGTCAAACCTCGCAGAGGGCTGAGCTCCACTTTGACTGTTCCTTCAACCAGCCTTTTGTCACTGTCTTTGTTACTGTCACCCTGAGAGAAGAACTTTCTCGAGGCCCTAATCCCATGTCTGGTCCTATTCCCCCTCCCCCGGGTCTCAGCCCCACACTTGCTGCGAATGCTCCAGAGCGACTGGTCATGACCCCTGGTTCAGTTCCTCAAGATCTGGATATACAACCATTGTAGGTGGACGTGGATATCAAGTGCAAGGAAAGCGATCAGAAAGGTAACGTTGAAAAACCGGTCTCCATGTGCAAGGATGGCAAACAGGGAGGTGACGTTGATGAACAGGAAAGCGAGTATGGGTGTCGTGTAGTGGAGGAGCCACCTTCTCCAACGCCCGAGCAATAATCCCCTTCTGACCTGGTTCAATATGATACACTTTTTTTACTGTTTTGCAATTTTTTCTGTTTGGTACTGGCTTTCTATAGCAGCAGCAACTGCCAGTTACTCTTGTCCTTTTTGTTATCTTATGATGTATGCAATGAACAATGCACCGGTTCCCCTCTCAAGGGCAGTGACAATACTCGTAAAAGAACTAGTTTCCCACACTGGGCAGTTTGATATTGTGTTAAAGCATGGCCATCAAGCCCAGTCTTCAGGCTTCCATAGTTGAACTGAGGCTGTTTTGTAACACTATGTTTACATAATAGAATTAGCTTATTTTAGAAAATAATAATAATATTTTTCCCTTACGTTTACTAATTTCTTAGGTTTATAATATTAAACGCTTGAGTTTATTTGCTCCTTAAATTTATAATATTAATAATTCCTTTGGTTTATCATTTAATCCCTTGGGTTTATTAATCCATTCACTTTAAAACATTAATGTTTATTTCACGGTTTATAGTATTTATCTAAGGATTTATATACTTAAGGGTTTATAATATTAATCTCTTAGATTTAATATTATTCTCTTACATTTATAAACCCTTAGTTTTTTAGTATTAATCCCTTGGGTTTATTATTTCTTTGGGTTTTTAATATAAATCCATTGAGCCTATTGATCGTTTAGTTTATTAATTTGTTAGGTTTATAATATTAATAATCCCTAAGGTTGATTGATCACTTAAGTTTATAATATTAATAATCATGTGAGTTTATCATTAATTTCTATTTAAAATATTAGTTCCTAGGCTTTATTAATCCCTTATGTTTTTAATATGGATCCCTTGGGCTTGTTGATCTCTTAGGTTTTTAATAATTATCCCTTGGGTTTATTATTTCTTTTGGTTTATAATATTAATAATCCCTTGAGTTTATTAATATCTTGAGTTTAAAATATTAATTCTTATGGTTTATTCTTTTGTTAAGTTTTTTGTATTAGTTTGTTGGCTTTATCGATCCTTGGAGTTTATTAACAATTTATATTTATAATATTAATATGTTGGGATTATAATATTAATAATCCCTTGGGTTTATTGATGTTTTTTGTGTATAATATTAATAATTCCTTTGGTTCGTTGGTCGATTGGGTTTATAACATTAATCCTTTCAGATTTCTATTATCCCAATATTAGGGGTTAAATATTATGCCTACACTTTAATATTAATGCATAGTCTAATGTCACATTATGAAAAACATTGTCTCAATATGAAAATCAACCATGGGAAACTATTGTTAATCATCGTTAGCCATAGTCGATCAAGGTCTTCCATGGTAAAATGTCACATTGTGACAAATATTGTCTCAATATGAAAACCAACCATGCCCAACCATGGTCATCATTAATCCAATGTCACATTGTGACAAAAATTGTCTCAATGTTTAAATCAAGCATGGTCAACCATGTTTATTTCATAGTTTATAGTATTTATGTAAGGGTTTTTATGTACTTTTGGTTTATAATATTAATATATTAGGTTTAATATTATTCCCTTGGGTTCATAATATTAATAATCATGTGACTTTATGAATACTTTGTGTTTAAAATATTAATTCATAGGCTTTATTAATATCTTTTGGTTTTAATATTGATCCCTTAGCCTTATTGATCCCTTAGGTTTTTAATATTTATCCCTTAGGTTTATAATATTAAACCCTTGGGTTTATTAGTTCTTTTGGTTTGTAATATTAATAATTCCTTGGGTTTATTAATCTCTTGAGTTTAAAATATTAATTCTTAGTGTTTATTAATATCTTGAGTTTAAAATATTTATTCTTAGTGTTTATTAATTTCTTGGTTTATATATTAATATTTATTGCTCTTGTTTATAATTATTTCCCATACGTTTACTAATTTATTAGGTTTATAATATTAAAGGCTTAGGTTTATTTTTTCCTCATCTTTATAATATTAATAATTCCTTTGGTTTATCATTTAATCCATTGGGTTTATTAATCCCTTTAGTTTAAAATATTAATGTTTATTTCACAGTTTATATTATTTATCTAAGGGTTTATATACTTAAGGTTTGATAATATTAATATCTTAGGTTTAATATTATTCCCTTAGGTTTATAAAACCTTGGTTTTTTTACTATTAATCCCTTGGGTTTTTAACATCAATCCATTGTGTGTATTGATCCTTTAGTTTATCAATTCATTTGGTTTATAATATTAACGATCCCTAAGGTTGATTGATCACTTGCGTTTATAATATTAATAATACCTTGAGATATTGGTAAGAGATATATACTTATTATAAATAATAATAAAATACAATTATTATGTTATATTTCAAGTATAGTATAGTTTGAGTTATAACTATTAATATATTTTTAAAAAGTAATAATATATTATTATTATTATTACATAACATATATATATATATATATATATATATATATATATATATATTAGTTTATTATAGTATATGCATATAGTTAATATTTATTTTTCCAAGCAAAAAATCATAATTTTATTAATGAAAACAAAATTACATGTTGCATGAGTTGGTAATTGGACCAACATCCACTCAAGACTAGTATTCAAAGTTACAAACAATAGAACATAAAAATATAGATGAGGATAAATTTAAGTTTTCTTTCCTTTCTTCTTCTCAACCTTTCGCCATGCACCTTGTGATGGCGAGAAGGCGGCAAGGGCAAGTTGGTTTTCTCCTATGAGTACTCCATTGTCCTTGTCTGAGCTTGAGGAATCTAATAAGTGGTGCCTTTTACTTCCCCCGATGTCCGGATCCACTGGTTCCTTTTCCAATTAAGCTGGGGTTATTAGTTCAATAGGATTTTTCATTTCATTTCCTTGTGCAGGTGGATCAGTTGTTGTTTTTCTATTCTCATTTGGGATGGGATCATCCTCTTCTTCTTCTACCTCCTACTCTAGTCCACATGGGGGAAATTTCCACCCTTTGGTTGCTTTCCCTGTCTTTTTTTTTTTTCTATTTTCTATTTTTGCAGCAAGGCATGTGTTTTCTAAATGACCAGTCTTCCTATTGACTCTACATTTGAAAGCAGTGTTTTCATATTCTAGGTGTTGCGTCCATTTTTTCTATTTATCTACTAATTGTATGATTTCTGGTAATCCTTTGCTAAGTTCCACTTCCACACAAATATGAGCGAAAGTGTATATTCTCTCCTCCAATTGTCTGGTATCTTTTTTTATGTATCTCCCAATGGTGTTCCTAATACCTTCTAATACAAATTCATTCCAAAACTTAAGCGGAAGGTTGTACAACCGGACCCAACCCAACATTCTAGTTACAACCATAATGTTTTCATCAAAGTCCGGAAACCATGGTGTAATGAAGAGTCTAGTAGATCCCCATAACCACGATCCATCCCTGAGTATATTGTCTCTGGCTTTCGAGGATGGAAACTTGACTATGAAAAACCCCTTGGAATAGAGATGAATTTCACAATCCATAGTCTAGTTTGTGAGAATCTAATTAAAGAGCTCCATTGGTTTGAGCCAAAAGAAATTAAATATGCATATGATTACTTGTGATTCATATCAAAGTTATTCAATCTCTAGAATATCTATGTTTAGTACTAGTATGTGGTTCAATTGCTCTACTAAGTAAGGGCTAGGGGTGTTGTCTGTTATGAAACCAGCTCCAAAAATATAAGAAAAGAGAGATCAACACCTTATAAGTAAGCCACTTTGAGGGGGCACCCTCCTTTACATTACATAAATGAACAATTCTTGGATGATACAAATTACAAAACCTCCGTTATATATATAGGAGTCCAAAGGGTCACAATATAATCCTAGCCAACCTAATACTAATGTAAGGGCACAATAATAACCATATGGTGGCTACAGGGGTAAAAAAATAACCATAAGGGGGCTACACTAACAACAATAAGGGACTACACTAGTAATATAGGGACCTAACATGCCCCTCTCCTTCAAAAAAGTGTTGTCCTCAATGCTTCAGTAGATATGGATGCTTCTATATAGAATTCTCATCCTCCCATGTAGAATCTTGAGTGGGTAAATTATTCCACTTGATGAGATACTCTGAAATTGATCAATTTCGTAGTTGTCGAGTTCTTTTTTCTATGACTGATTCAGGTTCCAATATGGTTTTTCTTTCCTTATAAAGTTCTAGGAATATTGTTTGAACTGGAAGTTTGTCACCTACAACCTTCTTTAAGCATGAAACATGGAAAACTGGATGCACTCGAGAACAAGCAGCAAGCTCTAATTTGTATGCCATAGTACTAATATTTTGGAACAACTTGTAAGGGCCATAGTACTTTGGTGATAATTTATTATACTTCTTATATTTCTTGATGGGCATTTGTTTCTTTGGTTGTAGCTGTTAAAATACCTAGTCTCCAACCTCAAAATTTTTTTCGTTGCGATGTTGATCTACTTGTTGTTTGATTCGATTTTGTGCCAAATTTAGGTTATCCTTTAAAAGTTGGAGAAATTGTTGTTGATGCTCGATGTGATCTTTCCCTTCTTGAACCTTAGAATTTTCTCTTAAAGATGATGTGATGGATAGTGGATGATATCTATAAAGTGACATAAATGGGGTCATTTTTGCTGTAGTATGGAAGGAAGTGGTATACCACCATTTAGCCATAGGTAACCACTTGACCCATTGTGTTTTTTTATCAGATACAAAACAACTAAGATTTCCTTCAAAACATTGGTTCACTATCTCAGTTTTCCCATCAGATTGGGGATGATAAGACGAGCTATGAGCTAGTTGAGTACCCAATCAAGAAAATAATTATGTCCAAAAATTTCTAGTAAAAATGGGATCTCTATCACTTACAATAATCTTTTGGCTTCCATGTAGCTTTTGAATTGTTTCCATAACTACAATAGCAACTGTACTTTCTTTAAATGGACGAGATAATGCACAAAAGTGTACATACTTGGTAATTCTATAAACTACCACTATGATGACAGTATTTCCTTCGAAATTAGGCAAACCTGTGATAAAATCCATTGAAATATCCTCCCAATATTGATTTGGAATGGATAATGGTTGTTGAATGTTAGGTCCCTATATTACTAATATAGTCCCTTATTGTTGTTAGTGTAACCCCCTTATTGTTATTGTTGTACCCTTGTAACCCCCATATTGTTATTATTGTGCCCTTAAATTATTATTTTTAGGTCGGCTAGGATTACATTATAGCCCCACTAGGATTACATTATGGTCCCATGGACTCCTATATATAGAAAGAAGGTTTTGTAAATTGTATCATCCAAGAATTGTTCATTTATGTAATGTATTGGAGGTTTCCCCCTTGAAGTGGCTTATTTCTAAGGTGTTGATATCTCTTTTCTTCTATTTTTGGAGCTGGTTACACAACATTTGGTATCCGAGCTTTGGATTCTAGGGTTTTGCTGCTCTAAACAGGTCATCGTGGCATTTCTGCTATAATTTTTTTTCTACAAAGGCTCAAAATCTGAAATTTTTAGGCTGCGAAGCCGAAATCCTGAGGAAACTCATCAAAAAAATTTAGAGCTTGGTTCACAATATTTACGGAGATATGATCTGTCGAAGGTATTGCTTTTTCAGGCTCCCAAATTTCATCTCAAAGAGGTGATCGTGGGAAAGGATTCATAACTCTCTCTCTGAGAATTGGATTGGAGTGTTGTAAAATTTTTTCACAATTACACACAATGTAGTTTCTTGGCTATAAATTTTAGAGCCGAAGGATGAAACAGTGACATGTGGCAAGTCGTACAAGTTCGCATTACTGAACCATTTCATAATTAGGTCATTGTGGGAGATTGGACACAACTTTGTCTTGGAGAATCCAAATCAGGTCAGACCTATGGAATTCGAAAGAGAATTCAGAGGGCTACGTTGGTACCGAAATTCAAATATTGAAGTGCTGCAATCATAGAGATAGTCGAATTTCAATATCGAGCTCCTCAAAAGCAAGAAAAAGGTGTGTATTTGTTTTCCGAATTGCATAAGTCTTGTTTGAAGAATCAATTTGAATTGATTCCAAGGGCATATTGTAGAATAGATATCAGTATTGGGTTCTAAAAGATGCCCCATAAAAATATTTCAACACCCATTAAGCCTTCAGAAGGCTCTACTATGATTCATGAAGATGAATAATTTCAACATGATCTATCAAAATTACAAGAGCAAGTGCAACAAATTTCGCTCTCGTAAAGAGAAACAAAAAATGAAATGGAAGTTTTGAAGAAAGGCGTGGAAGCTAAGATGGATGTCATGGAAGCTGGCATGGAAGCTAAGATGGATGACATGAAAGATAACATGGAAAACATGAAGAAGGATATAAAAGCAGACATGGAAGGTTTGACAAAGTTGATACAATAAATGTTTCATAATGGTGAAAAGATAGTAGAAGAAACTCATGATGAGAACAAAATAAATGTTAATCGTGATTTCATAAACTTTAATGTTGGTGGGAAGAACCACCATATTCCAAAAATGGAGATGAGGAATTTTGATGGAAAGGATCCTGTAACATGGATACTAGAGATGGAGCAATATTTTGATCTCCATAACGTGCAAAACACACAAAAGGTACGAATTGCAACTTTACATTTAGAACAAAATACATTTGTATGGTATCAATGGCTTTGCTCCCGTAAAAAAATTGTCACTTGGTCAATTTTTATGCAGGAAATAATAGCACATTATGAGGATACAAAGAGCAACACCTTCTTTATCCAATTGATAAATTCCAAACAAAAGGGCTTAGTGGGGGAGCACATTGAGGACTTCGAAAAATTAAATATAAGGGTAACTGATATTCCAGAGGAAAACAGGTTGATCTCTTCATAGGCACTTTAAAGGATAACATCCAACATGAAGTTAGAATTTTGGAACATGATTCATTAGAGAAGGCATTCAGGTTGGCAAGAAAAATTGAATGTAAAATTATGGCGACAAGGAAGCCTACCACTCACTTCTATAAATAAGGAAGTGTTGGTACGCCTAGATTTCCACAACCTACAAGGCTGACACCACAACAATTGGAAGAAAAAAGAGCAAAATGGATTTGCTACAGTTGTGATAGAAAATACACTAAAGGTCATAAGTGTGCCGAGAAGAAATTATTTTACATAGATTGTGAAGAGGAAGAAGAAAATGAACAAGAAGAGGATATGCACCAGGAACCAACCATAGAAGGGGAAGAAATGAATCCGACCATATCATGTAATGCACTGGTAGGAATTACCACTCCTCAAACTCTCAAGATAGAAGGACATATCAAGAAGAAAAAGGTAATAGTGTTGATTGATTTAGGTAGCACCCATAATTTTATTCATTGTAGGGTAGCCAAGGAATTAAATTGTTTCCTATACAAACACTAGATACTCAGAACAGTGGTTGCCAATTGGAGAATTTCTCAATTACATTCAGAAGACATTCACCTTATCAAGCTTAACCATGAGAATGTATATAATTAGTCAAATGATTTTAGTATATAGGAAGTCTTGATATTGTACCAGAATTGTGGATTGGTTATGGGACAATAGCTTTTAATTTCAAAGTATTTCTTGAAATGTTTTAGAAGAAGGAAATTAAATTCTGAGGTGGCTAGGAAATACAAAAATATAATAAAAAATAATATAACAACTTCTAAAGGAAAAGACAAGCTGGTAATTGCCTTGTATAACTAAGTTCCAACATCAAAATCATCTATTTCTGCAGATCTCCAAAAAGTCTTGGACAATCACTCTAGGGTGTTTGAAACTCCCAAAGGACTCCCACCTATTCGCGATCATGATCATGTTATTCATTTGATTCTAGGAAGTGTTCCTCCAAACATCGGGCCTTATAGATATCCTTATGTCCAAAAGAGCGAAATTGAACGTATGATTGCAGAAATGTTAGAGGTGGGTATAATTCAACCTAGTCAAAGTTCTTTCTCTACTCCTGTAGTATTGGTACACAAGAAGGATGGATCATGGCGCATGTGTCCAGATTATAGGGAGCTCAATAAACTCACCATTAAAGATAAATTTCTCATTCCTGTGATTGATGAATTATTGGATGAATTACATGGAGCAATTTATTTTACCAAGTTGGATCTTCGTTCAGGATATCATCAAATTAGAATGAAGACTGAAGATATTCTAAAAACAACATTTCAAACTCATGAGGGTCATTATGAATTTTTGGTCATGCCTTTTGGCCTTACCAATGCACCTTCTACATTTCAAAGGTTGATGAATTCCATTTTCAAACCCTTCCTTAGAAAATTTGTGCTAGTATTTTTTGATGATATACTAATCTATAGCAAGTCTTGGAAGGATCATGTTGAACATGTTGACAGGGTGCTCAAACTATTGCGGGAGAAACAATTATATGCAAAAGCATCCAAATGTTTCTTTGGAGTACAAGAGGTGGAATATCTGGGTCATATTATATCCCACGAGGGTGTTAAAGTAGACCCTAACAAAATTAAAGCCATTAAGGAATGGAAAGTCCCTAAGACAATAAAGCATTTGCGAGGATTTCTCGGGTTAACAGGCTATTATCGTAAGTTTGTTAAGAATTATGGAAGAATAGCAGCACCTCTAGCAACATTATTGAAGAAAGATGCATTTTCATGGACTCCTGAAGCAACTAAGGCCTTTGAACATCTTAAAGAGGCAATGTGCCTAGCACCAGTCTTAGCTACGCCAGACTTCACAAAAACCTTTATTGTGGAATGTGATGCCTGAGGAAATGGAATTGGTGCAGTTTTAATGCAGGAAGGAAGACCCATTGCTTTTGAAAGTCGTCCAATCAAAGGAAAGTATTTACAGAAACCTATTTATGAGAAGGAAATGTTAGCAATACTACATGTACTAAAGAAATGGCGAACTTACCTAATGGGAAGACACTTCAAGGTAAAAACTGATCATGATAGTCTTAAACACTTTTTGGAACAAAGACTATCTTCAGAAGAGTAGCAAAAATGGGTCACAAAGATGTTGGGTTATGACTTTGAAATAATCTAAAGAAAAGGAAAGCTTAATGTTGTTGCAGATGCACTCTCAAGAAAGAATGAAGAGGTGGAAGCATTGCTTTGTGCCATTTCTATTATCCAACCAGATTGGATAACCGAAGCAAGAGATGAATGGAAGAAGGACAAAGATGTATGGACACTCATTCAAAAGCTGCAGCAAGATCCTAGTACATCTGATACATTTAGTTGGAAAAATGAGTCCTTATGGTACAAAGATCACTTATATCTTTGTAATAATTCCCAACTAAAACAAAAGATTCTTTTGGAACTACACAGTTCTCTTTTAGGAGGACACTCAGGATTTTTAAAAACTTACCACAGGGTGAAGAAAGAATTTTTTTGGGATGGCCTTAAATCTGATATTCAAAAGTTTGTGGCGGAACGTTTGGTTTTCCAGCAGAATAAAGTTGAGAAAATTAAGACCCCGAGACTTCTACAACCTTTATCCATTCCAAGTCAATTTTGGGAGGAGATTTCAATGGATTTTATCACAGGTTTACCTAAGTCCATATGAAATAGTGTCATCATGGTAGTAGTTGATAGACTTACCAAGTATGCACACTTTTGTGCATTATCTCATCCATTTAAAGCAAGTACAGTTGCTACTACATTTATGGACACAATTAAAAAGCTACATGGAAACCCAAGGGTTATTGTGAGCGATAGAGATCCCATTTTTACTGGAAATTTTTGGACGGAGTTATTTTCTTGTTTGGGTACTCAATTAGCTCATAGCTCATCTTATCATCCTCAATCGATGGTCAAACTGAGATAGTAAATAAATGTTTGGAAGGATATCTTCGTTGTTTTGTATCTGATAAACAAACACAATGGGTCAAGTGGTTACCTCTCGTTGAATGGTGGTATAACACTTCCTTCCATACTGCAGCAAAAATGACCCCATTTATGGCACTTTATGGATATAATCCACCATCCATCACATCATATTTAAGGGAAAATTTGAAGGTTCAAGCAGTGGAAGATCACATCGAGCATCAGAAAGAAGTTCTCCAACTCTTAAAGGATAACCTGAATTTGGCACAAAACTGAATGAAACAACAGGCAGATCAACATCGCAGCAGAGAAGTTTTGATGTAGGAGATTAGGTATTTTTATGGCTACAACCATACAAACAAATGTCTCTCAAGAAAGCTAATAAGGATAATAAATTATCAACAAAGTACTATGGTCCTTACAATTTTTTGCAAAATATTGGTACTATGTCATACAAATTGGAGCTTCCTGCTTCTTTGCGAGTGCATCCAATTTTCCATGTTTCATGCTTAAAGAAGGTTATAGGTGAAAATCTTCCAGTTCAAAAAATATTGTCAGAACTTGATGAGGAAGGAAAAATCATATTGGAACCTGAAGTGGTCACGGAAACAAGAACTTGACAGCTACATAATCAATCAATTTCAGAAT
Organism: Pinus albicaulis; assembly: GCA_034641835.2. NCBI lineage: Eukaryota > Viridiplantae > Streptophyta > Pinopsida > Pinales > Pinaceae > Pinus > Pinus albicaulis. The sequence goes on along the minus strand of CM076575.1, from coordinate 1,672,264,950 downwards.
ATCTCATCAAGTGGAAGAACTTACCCACTGAAGATTCTACATGGGAGAATGAGAATTTTATACAAAAGCACCCAGAGCTACTCAAGTGTTGAGGACAACACTTTTTTGAAGGAGAGGGGCATGTTAGGTCCCTATATTACTAGCATAGTCCCTTATTGTTGTTAGTGTAACCCCCTTATTGTTATTATTGTACCCTTTTAACCCCCATATTGTTATTATTATGCCCTTAAATTATTATTGTTAGGTCAGCTAGGATTACATTGTAGCCCCACTAGGATTACATTATGGCCCCATGGACTCCTATATATAGAAAGGAGGTTTTGTAAATTTTATCATCCAAGAATTGTTCATTTATGTAATGTATTGGAGGTTTCCCCCTCGAAGTGGCTTATTTCTAAGGCGTTGATAATCTTTTGGCTTCCATGTAGTTTTTGAATTGTTTCCATAAATACAATAGCAACTGTGCTTGCTTTAAATGGATGAGATAATGCACAAAAGTGTACATACTTGGTATTTCTATAAACTACCACCATGATGATAGTATTTCCTTTGAACTTGGGCAAACCTGTGATAAAATCCATTGAAATATCCTCCCAATCTTGATTTGGAATGGATAACGGTTGTTGACGGCCCCAGGTCTTAATTGTATCCACTTTATTTTGCTGGCAGACCAAACATTCCACCACAAAATTTTGAATATCATATTTAAGGCCATCCCAAAAAAAATATTCTTTACCCCGCGATAAGTTTTTAATTCCTAAGTGTCCTCCTAAGGGAGAAGTGTGAAATTCCAAAATAATATTTTGTTTTATTTGGGAATTCCTACAAAGATATAAGTGATATTTGTACCATAAGGAATCAATTTTCAAACTAAATGTATCAGATGTACTAGGATCTTGCTACAAATTTTGAATGAGTGTCCACACTTCTTCTTCCTTTTTCCATTCATAGCTTGCTTTGGTTACCCAATTTAGTTGGATAATAGAAATGGCACAAAGCAATGATTCCACCTCTTCATCCTTTCTTGAGAGTGCATCTGCAACAACATTTAGCTTCCCTTTTTTGTAGATTATTTCAAAGTCATAACTCAAACATATTTGTGACCCTTTTTTACTGCTCTTCTGAAGATAGTGTTTTTTCCAAAAAGTATTTAAGGCTAACATGATCAATTTTTAAAAGTGTTTTTTCCCATTTGGTAAGGTTTTTATTTATTTAGTGCATGTAGTGTTGCAAACATTTCCTTCTCACAAATAGCTTTCTGTAAATAATTCCTTTTGATTGGACAACTTTCAAAAGCAATGGGTCTTCCTTCTTGCATTAATACAACACCAATTCCATTTCCCGAGGCATCACATTCCACAATAAATGTTTTTTTGAAGTCTAGCGTAGCTAAGATCGGTGCTAGGCACATTGTCTCTTTAATATGTTCAAAGGCCTTAGTTGCTTCACGATTCGATGAAAATGTATCTTTCTTCAATAATGTTGTTAGAGGTGATGATATTATCCCATAATTCTTAACAAACTTGCGATAATACCTTGTTAACTTGAGAAATCATTGCAACTGCTTTATGGTTGTCAGGACTTTCCATTCCTTAATGGCTTTAATTTTGTTAGGGTTTACCTTAACACCCTCATGAGATACAATATGACCCAGATATTCCACACCTTGTACTCCAAAGAAACATTTTGAGGTTTTTGCACATAATTGTTTCTCCTCCAACAATTTGAACACCCTTTCAACATGTTGAACATGATCCTTCCAAGACATGCTATAGATTAGTATATCATCAAAAAATACTAACAAAAATTTTCTAAGGAAGGGTTTGAAAATGGAATTCATCAATCGTTGAAATGTAGAAGGTGCATTGGTAAGGCCAAAAGGCATGACTGAAAATTCATAATGGCCCCCTTGAGTTTGAAATGTTGGTTTTGGAATATCTTCAGAGTTCATTCTAATTTGATGATATCTCGGATGAAGATCCAACTTGGTAAAATAAATTTCTCCATGTAATTCATCCTATAATTCATCAATCACAAGAATGGTAAATTTATATTTAATAGTTAGCTTATTGAGCTCCCTATAATTTGAACACATGTGCCATGATCCATCCTTGTTGTGCACCAATACTATTGGAGCAGAGAAAGAATTTTAACTAGGTTTAATTATACCAGCCTCTCACATTTCTACAATCATATGTTCAATTTCGCTCTTTTGGACATAAGGATATTTGTAAGGTCCGATGTTTGGAGGAACACTTCGTGGAATCAAATGAATAGCATGATCATGATCACAAATAGGTGGGAGTCATTTGGAAGTTTTAAACACCTTGGAATCATTGTCCATGAATTTTTCGAGATCTGGAGAAGTAGATGATTTTGATGTTGGAACTTCTAGTGAGCATATTTGTGAATCTACGCCTCGTTGTTCTTTCTTTAGAATCATTTTGAGACATTAGAGTTTATTATCTTTCGTGGCTTCCCTGCAATACCCCGTAATTTAACTTCCTTTCATTACAAAAAAAAATCAAGAATAGTTCTTGAAAATCAAAATCTATCGTCCCCAAAGATTGTAACCATTGTACTCCTAGTACAAAATCAGAACCTCCCATTGGAATGGAAAGAATTGGACTATTAGATACATATTCCCCCATGATTAACTTGATATTATGGCATTTTCCAATGAAATTTATATTTCCTCCATTTGCAACCATCACTTGACACTCTGGTGCTGGGTATAGGAAGCAATTAAATTCCTTGGCTACCTTAAAATAAATAAAATTATTGGTACTACCCAAATCAATCAACACTATTACCTTTTTCTTCTATCTTGAGATTTTGAGGAGTAGTAATTCCTGCCAATTCATTACAGGATATGGTCAGACTCATTTCTTCTTTCTCTAAGGTTTGTACTTGGTGTATATCCTTTTGTTTTGAAGTTTCTTGTTCATTTTTTTCCTCCTCTTCATAGTCTATGTAAAATAATTTCTTCTTAGCACACTTATGACCTTTAGTGTATTTGCTATCAGAACTGTAGCAAAGCCCTTTTGCACATTGAAAGTCCTTAATGTGCTCCACCACTAAACCCTTATGTTTGAGATTTATCAATTGGATAAAGAAGGTTGTTGAGATTTTCTGTTTTGAATAAATTGGCAAAAATCTCATTAGGTGACAAAAATTAGGAATTAGTTCCTAGATTAGCTCCAGTTTGTTGGGAGGGAGTTAATGCATCCTAAATTTGAGTTGAGAGGATTTATGAGGCTGTTAAATTCTCCTTCTATATAACAGGTATCCATACGTTTGTTTTGGAGAGTGTGTGTGAATTATGTAATCTCCCGTTTGAATAATAAAGATTTCCAATGCCCTGTTGTGTGGACGTAGCCCAGGAGGTTTGGGTGAACCACGTTAAAAACTCTGTCTTCTTATGTGCATGATTTATTTGCTGCGTATTTAATTGATTTGCTGTGCATGATCTCCAACAATTGGTGAGATTTTTTCACCAGTGGTTAAAATTGTTTCAATTAGAATTGTGTTAGCTTTAGTTGCTTTGTTTAATTTAGAGTTACAGCAACTAGATGTTAAGACTGATTTTCTACATGGAGATCTAGATGAGGATGATGTCTGGCGGATGATGTTCTGTTCAACATTGTGTCAGAGAAGACCGCCGCAGGCTTGTGGATCAAGCTTGAGAAGCTCTACATGACGAAATCCTTGACAAATCGGATTCTCCTGAAGCGGCAGCTATACAGTTTGCGGATGAAGGAAGCTGTCCTTGAGTTTGACGATGTGGTTGGAGCCATGTTGTCTGAGGAGACGAGGAAGAAGTCGAATGCTGACACCTCTACATCAGAGGCAATGATGGCTAGAGGTCGTTCTAGAGAAAGACGCTCTGGTAAGCGCAGCGATTCACGTTCAAAGTCGAAAGGGAAGAAGAGCAAAGTGAAATGTTGGTTTTGTGGCAAGTCGGGGCACTTGAAGAAAGACTGCTGGAAGAGACAGCAAACAGAGAAGAAAGGAGACTCTTCGACAGAGAAGAAGGAGGCAAATGCGACAGATACAGGTTCGGCATCTGGTTCATGTATGAGAGACGAAGTGTTGTCTGTTAATATGTCAAATCATGATCAACATTGGTTTTTAGATTCCGGTGCATCAAACCACATGTGCATTCATAGAGAATGGTTTAAGACGTATAGATCAGTTAATGATGGAGTCGTGTACATGGGTAATGATGTCACATCTAATATTGTTGGGATAGGAAGCATACAACTGCAAATGTTTGATGGCACAACTAGAATATTAACAGATGTGAGACATGTTCCAGACTTAAGGAAAAATCTAATTTCTTTAGGAGCATTGGATACGAATGGATATAAAATTGTAATTCAAGGTGGAGTTATGAAAATCTATAAAGGTATTTTACTAGTAATGAAAGCTAAGAAAGTAGGAAATATGTTTCAGTTAGAAGGAAGAACAGGGTCAGTTCATGTGTCTACTGTGTCTGAACATGACAGTAGTTCCATTTGCCTATGGCATCAAAGGTTGGGCCATATGAGCGAAAGAGGGTTGAAAATTTTGGCTGATCGCAAGTTACTTCCTAATCTAAGGTCTGGAAAGTTAGATTTCTGTAAGCATTGCTTGTTTGGAAAACAAAGTAAACAAAAATTTAAAACATGCAAACATACTAGTAAAGGCATACTTGATTATATTCATTCAGATGTTTGGGGTCCAGCCCCTACAGCGTCATATGGTGGCTCGTCATATTTTGTGTCATTCATTGATGACTTTTCTAGGAAGGTGTGGGTCTACATGATGAAAAAGAAGTCTGATGTTTTTTCAGTTTTCAAGCAGTTTAGAGCATTGGTAGAAAACAACACTGGTAGAACAATAAAGTGTTTAAGAACTGACAATGGTGGTGAGTTTACTTCCAAAGAGTTTGACAACTATTGCAAGGATGCAGGGATCGAGAGACATAAGACCAAGGTTTATACTCCTCAGCAAAATGGAGTTGCTGAACGCATGAACAGGACTCTTCTAGAGAGAGCAAGGAGTATGCTGAGTAACGTCGGGTTGCAAAAGGAGTTGTGGATGGAAGCGGTGGCAACAGCTTGTTATGTGATAAACCGATCTCCATTGACGGCGATAGACTGCAAGATTCCGCAAGAGGTATGGAAAGGACACCCTTGTGACTATTCTAAACTCAGAGTGTTTGGTTGTGATGCATATGCTCTAGTGCCTAAACATCAGCGAACTAAGTTAGATCCAAAGTCTAAAAGGTATATCTTTGTTGGGTATGGTGTGTTGGAGATCATGCACAACAAATCAATTAAATACGCAGCAAATAAATCATGCACATAAGAAGACACAGAGTTTTTAACGTGGTTCACCCAAACCTCCTGGGCTACATCCACACAACAGGGCATTGGAAATCTTTATTATTCAAACAGGAGATTACATAATTCACACACACTCTCCAAAACAAACGTATGGATACCTGTTATATAGCAGGAGAATTTAACAGCCTCATAAATCCTCTCAACTCAAATTTAGGATGCATTAACTCCCTCCCAAAAAACTGGAGCTAATCTAGGAACTAATTCCTAATTTTTGTCACCTAATGAGATTTTTGCCAATTTATTCAAAACAGAAAATCTCAACAAAGGTGTTGCTATTTGTACCCTCATAATGTGTTATCATTTCCTCCATAAAAATTGACCAAGTGACAATTTTGTTATGGGAGCAAAGCCTTTACCATAAAAATGTATTTTCTTCTAAATGTAAAGTTTCAAGGCATACCTTTTGTGTATTTTTCACATTATTGAGATCAAAATATTGCTCCATCTGTAGTATCCATGATATGGGATCCTTTCCATCAAAATTCCTCATATCAATCTTTGGAATATGGTGGGTCTTTGATCCAACATTAGAGTTCATGAAATCACGATTAACATTTATTTTGTTTTTATCATGAGTTTCATCTACTATCTTTTCACCATTAGGAATCATTTTTTGTATCGGCTTTGTCAAACCTTCCTTCAAACCTTCCATGTCTGCTTTTAGATCATTCTTCACGTCTTCCATGTTGTCTTTCAATTTTTCTTCCATGTATTCCATGTCATTCTTCAAACCATCCATCTTAGCTTCCACGCCTTTCTTAAAACCCTCCATGTTAGCATCCACACCTTTATTAAAACCATCCATCTTCGATTCCATGCCTTTGTTCAAAAATTTCATTTCATTTTTTGTTTCTCTTTGCGAGAGTGAAATTTGGTGCACTTGCTCTTATAATTTTGATATATCATGTTGCACTTATTCATCTTCATGAGTCATAGTAGAGTATTCTGAGGGATTAATGGGTGTTGAACTCTTTTTAGGAGGAATTTTATAACCCAATACTGATATCTATGCTTCAATATGCCATTGAAATCACTTCAAACTGATTTTTCAAACAAGACTTATGCAATTTGAAAAAAATAGACACCTTTTTCTTGCTTTTGAGGAGCTCAATATTGAAACAAAATTATCTCTGTGATTTCGAATCTTCAATATTTGAAATTTGGTCCTATATTATCCCTCTGAATATTATTTCGAATGCCACACATCTGACCTAATTTGGATGATTCAAGATAAAGTTATGCCCATTCTCCCACAATGACCTAATTATGGACTAGTTCAGTAGATCGAACTTGTATGGTGTGCCACATGTCACTGTTTCCTCCTTCGGATCTGAAATTGATACAAAGGAAACAAAATTTCGTGTAATTTTTGCCACTCTTTACAAAATTCCAATTCGATTCTCAAAGAGAGAGTTATGGTGATTTTACCAAGATCACATTTTTCAGATGAAATTTAGGAGCCTGCAAAAACCATAAATTCCACAGATCATATCTCCCAAAATATTGCGAACCAAGATTTGAAAGTTTTATACGAAGTTCCTCAATATTTTTTCTTTGTGTGGAAAAAATTGCAGATTTTGAACCTTCGTATAAAAAACGTTATAGCGAAAATTCCACGATGACCTATTTGGAGCATCGAAACCCTAGAATCCAAAGCTCTGATACCAAATGTTATGAAAAAAGCTCCAAAAATAGAAGAAAAGAGAGATAAATGCCTTAGAAATAAGCCAGTTCTAGGGGGAAAGCTCCTTTACATTACATACATGAAAAATTCTTGGATGATACAAATGAAAAAACCTCCTTTCTATATATAGGAGTCCATGGGGTCAGAATATAATCCTAGCCGACCTACCAATAATAATGCAAGGGCACAATAATAACAATATGTGGTTTACAGTGGTACAAGAATAACTATAATGGGGCTACACAAACAACCTTGTACTTATATGTTGCTAATTCATCCCACCATCGATATGATTAATACTATAGAGAAGAAACGGGACGATAATCTCAGGCAATTTAGAAAGTACATTACCCCTCGACCAGTGACCCCCCACCCGAGACTACACTAGTAATATAGGGACCTAACATTGTCATCTGGTTCTACTGGTGCAACTGCTTTATTTTTTCCCTGTAAGATGTTCCTATATGAGGGGCCTCCTTTAGGGAGTTCATCGTTTAATGTTCTGCCTCCACTTGTGCCCCCATGGCCATTTGATTTTCCCTGTTCTATTGTTCGTCCTCTCAGTCTCAGGTTGAGATTAATGGTAGACCCAGATTTTATAGAATATTCCTTGATTGAGCATGAATCTTGTAAAAATTTACCTCCAAAAATCAAGGATTGCATATGAATTGGGTATCCTAAATATTTCTTGATATTATGCTTGAGATTTTTTACCCTCTCTGTATCTTGTCTCGAAAATAAAATAATCTTCCCCATAGGGGGTTTAATGAATTTGAAAGCGAGTTAGAGTTACCTGATTCACAATATCTGATGCCCTTTTTTTTTTCCTATCAGATCCTAATCTGGATGCCCTAATAATGGTCAATGGCTACATTGATTCAATGGAAGATAGAACTCAATGATGACATGTAGTAAGGCAATTGTTTCTGTCTTGAGGCAACGATTTTTGCATGGTATTTGAGCTATATGACCTCATGTAAGTTGCGTCTCATATTCGAGCAATACAAGGGTATGGCCTGACCCCAAATTTGTTTCAACTTGCACAGGGAGGAATTTGGGGGTGAAAATCCCCATAACAGGTCCAGGAAATAAGGCATGATTTTTTTTTAGGTTTCCTATCACCAACAAGGGCCCGATCGATCCTCCCTTAGTTGATAGTGTTTTCTCTGTAAATCCCCTTTCCCTTTGATCATGGGTTCCCATTCTTTGAAATCGAGTATTCGTATTGATACCAGACGAGGGTTGACAGGCTCTTGATCAGTGTTGTACCCGTGGCCATAACTAGTTAAAGGGAGGCAAGGGTCCTCACTCACATGAGGGTTCTGGGACACCCAGGCACTAGTAATTGTGATGCACCAGCGAGCAACCTCCATTTAGGTGTCGCCATATCTTGGGATCAAAGACCTTGAGACCAAGGAAACGCTTCCTTATAGTTGCGTGCCTGTGTGAGGCGGCCGTAGTGTTACCAAGTAGCCCAGAACTGTGAACCATATTTCCTTTGCTCTCCATTGCATTTTTTCCTTCTTCTCAAACGTGAATTCTCCATATAGTTAATATTATTAATATATTATAAGTAAATATATAAAATATATTGGTGATTATATTCATAAATATCTAATAATTATTTTGGTAAAATAAATATTATTAATAAGAACTAAGTGCTACTATTATGTTGTATGTGAATTGTATTAATTTTTTAAATATAAATATTAATATATTATCAAAATTTTATGTAGCAATTGCATATTATATTAATATAAAAGATAATGGCAACATAATAAGTATAATTATATAAATATAAAATACTATGACTATTATTATTTATATAGTTATTAAAATTTATAAACAATAATTATTTAACGAAATACACCTTACAGTTATTAATGTGGTGGGTGTTGGATATAGGTCGTAGTGGACATAGGCCTATCTGTTGATCAGCGGTTGTCATTGATGTCAACCTAAGCAGCACCAGGGTCCAACCCAATATTGCATGGAAATTTTGACCTACCAAATTAATATACTCTAGGTCAATAATACTTTTTATGGTTTCTACTTGTTGAGATGTTTCCGTTGATATATGGCACGCCATGTAATTCTTCATGGTTTGAGAGATATTCATGTTTGAAGTTTGTACCCCCAGTTAGTGGGCTAAAATCCCATGGGGTTGGGGCATGGGTCATTGAAAAGTCATAATTGATATTTTTTAAGCTCCTAAAATCCCTCCCACGTTCACTTGTTGAAGCCCCTCTCAACTTAAGCATTTATATAAATTTTGATCTTTATTTCCTCCGAAGGCAAGGGATTTCACCATCTGAAACAGGTCATCATGGAATTTGCACTCTAAAATTTTTTCTACGAAGGTTCAGAAGCTGAAATTCTTATGAGGTGAAGAAACAATCTTGAGGAAGCTGCTGTAAAAATTTCAGATCAAGGTGCGCAAACTTTTTGGAGATATGATCTGTGGAAGTAAGGGCTTTTGCAGGCTCCTGAAATTCATCTCAAAGAAGTGACCTTGGTAAATTAGTCATAACTCTCTCTCTGAGTACCGGATTGGAATTTCATAAAAAGAGGCGGATATTTCCTAGTCTATACTTTTTGTTCTATCAATTTCAGAGCCAAATGAAGAAACAGTGACACGTGACACACCGTACAAGTGCGCTTTGCTGAAACAATCCATAATTAGGGCATTGTGAGAGATTGGGTATAAATCTCTCTTGAAGAATCCAAATTGGGTCAGACCTATGGAATTGGAAATAAAACTCAAAGGACTACTATAGGACTAAAAATCAAATATTGAGGATCTGAAATAGCATAGATACACCAGATTCAATATCGACCTCCTAGAAGGCAAGAAAAAGCTAGATCATTTGTTGTCAAGAGTTGCAAAGGACCAAAATTTCTACGGCAGAAAAACAAAGCAATTTGCAGCAAAGGGTAGCATGAAAGGAGCATCAACCAAGGTGCATAACAGAAACAAGAAGTTCATCCTATGAATTCTTCAAGTGGGCAGCACTGCATACAATCATTGTAAAGGTATCATTGTACTAAGTCATTGTAAATACATTATTGTAAAAATTGTACTAGTGTCTATCTGCCAAGGGTTGAAGAGGCAGTGTTAGGAGGTCTAGGATCATCATTAGGTGGTTGTGTCAAAGTTGGGGTTATGGTCTAGTATATCTTCTTCTTCTACATCATTCTATATCATTGTAAAGTGGACCATTTTCCCTGGTACGGGAGTCCATTCTTCTTTTATTCTTCTATAGGGTGGTAGGGTGGTGCTAGGGTGAGTTGTAGCTCATTGGGTGTTGGTGCATCTGTTCAGTGACTACTGAAGAATATCGGACGTTGGAGCGTCCATCCAGTGGGAGCTGGAGAAGAATGCTTTTCTAGATTCTAGGAAGTTGGAGCTTTATTTTCAATTGGAGTTGAAAAGAATTATTAGAAAAGCATTAGGTGGTTTTTGTCCCGGAGTGGGTTTCCACCTTAAAAATTTTGTGCATTTGTGTTCCTCTTGTTTGCTGCTATCATTGTACAAACACTGATAATAATTGAAGATTAACTAATGCTCTAATTGAAAGAAATACTGATTCACCCCCCCTCTCAGTATTTCCAACAATTGGTATCGGAGCTTGGTTCCTTCAATAGCAGTTTAACAGCTGGAAGGAGGTCATGGAGCATACCAAGAATGGTTTACCTCTATTCAATGAAAATAATTATGCACTTTGGAAAGGAAGAATGGAGGTCTATCTCTTGGCGCAAGGTTACGAAGTATGGGACACTGTTCAAAATGGATTTACATCAACCGCGGATGAACAAGGTAAGAAGAATTTGGTAAATGATGCAAAAACAAAGAATATTATTATCAGTGGACTTATTGAATCTGCTTATCATAAGGTGTTGGGTTGTAAAACTGCCAAAAATGTATGGGACAAGCTTGAGAATATATATGCAGGTGACTCAAATGTCAAAGAAGCAAAGCTTCAAATCTATAGAACAAAATTTGAGCAACTTAGAATGAAAGAAGATTGCAACATTGCTGCATACTTCCAATACGTTGATGAAATAACCAATACTCTGGAAGGATTGGGAGAGCCAGTTGACGAGAAGACTATTATACGAAAGATTCTTAGAACGTTACCAGGGAGATTCAACCCAAAGGTATCGATCTTAGAATACAGTGCAAATCTGGACAAACTCAGCAAAGAGGAATTACATGGAGTTCTCATAGCATATGAAATGAGACTTGATGAAGAAGAGGGTACTTCGCATCTAGAAACTGCGTTCGTTGCATCCAAGAAAACCAATAAGGATAAACAACCTTCAATTGAAAATACATGCACCTGCAAGTGTGAAGAAAAGGGAGATGATGAAGAAGGTCTTTCAGATGAAGAATATGCTTACTTCATGAGAAAACTAAAAATTGGTAAGGGACAATTCAAAGGTAAACTTCCATTGATATGTTTCAGCTGTAATGAGGTTGGGCATTTTGCATCAAAATGTCCAAACAGAAGTAATGGCAACTCAAAAGGAAAGAAAGGCTTTAAGAAATTCAACAAGCAAGGATCCAAAAGGAACTTTCTCTCTAAAGAAGATAGCTCATCATTCGATGAAGACAATGACAGTGAAGAAGAAGCCAATGAGAGAGTATTGTTTATGGCCAAGCACAATAAACAAGAGGTATCAAACAACGAAGAAGAAGGATGGACCATAGAAGAATTTTATGAGGAAGCAATCAAGCTTATAAAATATCTCAAGGCAGAGAAGATCCGTTCCAATACTCTTGAAGAACAAGTTCAATGTCTCAAAATTGAAGTTGAAGAACACAAATGCATTGAAGAGTCACTTCAAAAGAAGTTGGAAGAAAGAAACCAAGAAAGAGAAGAATTAGAAGCCGAAGTAGTCTTGCTACGTGAGGTAGTGAAGAAAGGAAAAACTATCCAAAACTATGCCAACAACTCAAGGGAATTGGAAGAACTCATCAACAACAACGATCTTACAACGACAAAACTGGCATCGATTACAAAGAAGAAGAAGCAGGACCTTCTACAAAAAAATACAATGAACCTATGAGATCTGACATGAATGTAGACTTCATTGGACAAGATTCACAAGAACAACCTTGGAAGACAATTCCTCGACGAAAATTTCCATCCAGGTACCAACATATTTTTTATGGCTACTGTTATTCATGTGGAAATTTTGGTCATAAATCTATAGAATGTCATACGTACCCTATGAACGAATACAATTCCAGGAGATCTGTCAAATATGAACCTCCTAGGGCTCAACGAAACATCAATAGATTTGAACATTTAAGAAATAATATTGAATGTTACAAATGTTGAAACTTTGGACACATAGCCAAATACTGCAGACTTGAAAATCCTCCAGAAGAATCTTCGAAGCCATAGAATGAACGAACATGGAAGAAGAAGAAGAATGATAATTGTTTTCTTGCTTTCAAGGCTTAAATGAACAAAGATGTGTGGTATGTTGATAGCAGTTGCTCAACGCATATGATTGGAGATAGAAATAAATTTGTATCTATGAAAGAGAAGAAGGATGGAACCGTGTCCTTTGGAAATGATGGATCTTCAAATGTTATAGGATCAGGTACTGTCACTCTTGGAAGAAAAGATGCTCTAGCCAAGAATGTTATATTGGTTGAAAACATGAATCACAATCTGCTCAGTTTTGGACAAATGTGTGATCATCGACACACAATACTATTCAACTCCACAAAATGTGAAATCAGGAAAGGCGTGTATGGTGAAATTGTGGATACAAAAAGTCGAGCTCCACACGACATATATGTTCTGGATGAAGCAACTAAAGCATGTCTAATAGTTAAAGAATATGATACAATAATTGGTAGCAATGATGATCGACTAAGTAATAAGTTTGCTACAAAGGTACAAAGTGATTTCGAGATGTATTTACTTGGTGAGCTGACATACTTCTTAGGGATTCAAATATCTCAGCAAGATATAGGAATATTTATATGTCAAGCCAAGTACATCAAGGAAATTCTTAAGAAATTTAAAATGGAAGATTGCAAACCCATCCTTACTCCAATGGTAACAGGTTGCAAATTGAGCATAGATGACTCATCTAAGGATATGGATCAAAGGTTGTACAGATATATGATTAGTAGTCTTCTATATGTAACAGCCTCCCGACCAGATGTTATGCAAGCAGTTGGACAAGTAGCAAGATTCCAAGAAGCACCAAAAGAATCACATATTAAATATTCTCCAACATTGGAATATCTTCGAAAGAAGCTTGGGATTCTCCCAAGTTCTCATTAGATTTTCCTTTTTTAGAATATAAAGGGGGAGTGGAAGTAGATTATAGGTCTGCAGGACGGTTGTGTGTCAGGGGGAGTGGAAGTGTGTACAGGTCCGCAGGATGGTTGTGTTTCAGGGGGAGTTACCCTTTTTCATTGATTTCAAAGGGTGAGATAATGTTGTAGGAAGAGGTGTCATGATCGCAGGGGGAGTACATGTGTTACCATCAATGCCAAAGGGGGATATTGTTGATCAGCGATTGTCATTGATGTCAACCCAAGCAGCACCAGGGGCTAGCCCAATATTGCATGAGAATTTTGACCTACCAAATTAATATACTCTGGGTCAATAATTATTTTTATGGTTTCTACTTGTCGAGATGTTTTCGTTGATATATGGCACGCCATGTAATTCTTCACTGTTTGAGAGATATTCATGTTTGAAGTTTGTACCCCTAGTTAGTGGGAAAAAACCCCATGGGTTGGGGCATGGGTCATTGAAAAGTCATAATTAATATTTTTTAAGCTCCTAAAATCCCTCCCATGTTCACTTGTTGAAGCCCCTCTCAACTTAAGCATTTATATAAATTGTGATCTTCATTTCCTCTTTAGGCAAGGGATTTTGCCATCTGAAATAGGTCATCATGGAATTTGCACTCTAATTTTTTTTATACGAAGGTTCAGAGGCTGAAATTTTTATGAGGAAAATCCAATATCCCGAGGAAGCTTCTGTAACAATTTTAGATCAAGGTGCGCAATATTTTTGGAGATATGATCTATGGAAGTCAGGGTTTTTTCAGGCTCCTGAAATTCATCTCAAAGAAGTGACATTAGTAAATTCATCATAACTCTCTCTCTGAGTATCAGATTGGAATTCCATAAAAATTGGTGGATAGTGCAAAATATTTAATTTTTGCTCTATCAATTTCAGAGCCAAATGAAGAAAATGTGACATGTGGCATGCCGTACAAGATGACTGAAGAACAGTCAACAAGCTAGGGCTTTGCTGTGAAGTTAGACCTGCATCTCTGAAGATAGTGGAGTCAGACCTATATCAGTGACAGAGAATACTGAATTAAAAATGGATGTTGAGGTCAGAGTATGAATGCATCATGGTATATTCTCGACTCTGAAGTCAGCATTTGAATCTTAGTGTAAAGGTTGCAAGAATGAATTTGTCATGAAAAAAATAAGATGCAGAGATGTATAGTTGTCTTCAGTTATAAAAACAAAGAATTTCATCACTGAGTCCTTCAGTACAGTGACTTTACTTCTTACAGTGTTGTAAAGGTATCATTGTACTAAGTCATTGTAAATACATTATTGTACAAATTGTACTAGTGTCTATCTGCCAAGGGTTGAAGAGGCAGTGTTGGGAGGTCTAGGATCATCATTAGGTGGTTGTGTCAAATTTGGGGTTATTGTCTAGTATATATTCTTCTTCTACATCATTCTATATCATTGTAAAGTAGACCATTTTCCCTGGTACGAGAGTCCATTCTTATTTTATTCTTCTATAGGGTGGTAGGGTGGTGCTAGGGTGAGTTGTAGCTCTTTGGGTGTTGGGACATCTGTTCAGTTGACTATTGAAGAATCTAGGGCATTGGAGCGTCCATCCAGTGGGAGCTAGAGAAGAATGCTTTTCTAGATTCTAGGAAGTTGGAGCTTTATTTTCAATTGGGTTTGAATATTAAAGAATTATTAGAAAAGCATTAGGTGGCTTTTGTCCCGGAGTGGGTTTCCAGCTTAAAAACTATGTGCATTTGTGTTTCTCTTGTTTTTTGCTATCATTGTACAAACACTGATAATAATTGAAGATTAACTAATGCTCTAATTGAAAGGAATACTGATTCACACACCCCCCCCCCCCCCTCTCAGTATTTCCAACACTATCAACCTATATCAACCATATTGGTAAATGTAGTTGTGCTAATTCAGTTTTAAATAAAAAAAATTCATATTATTTTTGGAATAAATGTCTTTATTTTTAAATATATGTATTTTTAAACTAGTGGAACTTATATTTGGGGTGATTTCGATTTTGTTTATTAGCAATATAAACAACTAAACCCAATTTTTTTTTTTGTAATATTTTATGTAATAATTTAAAATTGGATTATCAAAATCAAATAATTGAATATAGATTCAATTAGTCAAAAATGGATTACAAGCTTGAATTGGAAAAAATTGATAATATTAATAATTACATTTAAATTATAAAATATAAATTATAAAATAATTATTCATTTTTTTAATAATTATTAATTTGTAATAATTTTTTTTTATTTTTTATTTTTTAAATATGTTAATTAGATGTAATTAAAATGATTCTAAGAAATATTGTGATTCTAATTACAATCAAAATGTAATCCTCCATATAACATGTTGAGATTATAATAAATCTTCCGATTTTAATCCCTCCTAACCAAAACATGAACATTATGAGAGTGCTTTTTAATCATATATATTCCTGTATCATTTAATTTGATTGAGAAAAATGTTGGCATTATCCCAATTAAAACTCAATTTTCCAACATGATGAACTTGTAACAAACCTTATCACATCAAAATTCCTTAAAACTTAAACATACACATTATAAAAAATTTTAAAAACAGAACTTTATATATATGTTTATATTTTTAAAGAATTTTATAAGAAAAAAATATCACAAGCTCCACTTGGGTCACCCAGTTAAAACCAAAAAGTTCAAAGCAAAGTGGTAGAGAATTATTAGATTCATGTTGAACATTAACTAGATTGAAATTATCTTAGGTATGGGTTATTTTAGTTAGTAGTGACTCCATCAAGATTCGGTATTACTATCTCACTGTTATAACCGAGTATTATAGAAAAGTTATCCATTTATCCCAATATTATAACAAAAAAAGTTATGATAAGGCTCGCCTCTTGCCACAAAACCATAATTTTTCTCTACCTACTGATTTCTAGGAAGATAATATAGTAGAATAATGAGCCCTTCCTTAGCTAGGGAAATGTCTCCGCGTTTAATTTCAGGACGAAGATAGTTTAACCAAATTAATATTCAACTCTTTCCACACCACTTGATTCTCCCTACCCCATAAAGGTCACTAGACTGAATGTTGAACCAAAATAGTTCCATGTGAAGTTGTGAATATTCTAGCAGATTCTCATGAATCGAAAATGAATGGTTGTGAGTTCAAGGTGAAAAAATTATTTAAATTTTTTCTCTAGTGTTAAATATTGCAGATCCGAATAAAGAGTTCATAGTGTATACAAATTCTTGGAGAGGGCTTGGTGGGGTTATTATGCAAGAGGGACAGGTGGTATACTATGAGTCCAGGAAATTGAATGAGCACAATAAGAACTACATGAATCATGATCTTGAGTTGGAAACTATTAATCATGCCTTGAATATGTGGAGACATTAACTTCTTGGTAGGAGGTTTGTATTGATGAGTGATCATTCTGGGTTAAGATATATGTTTGACTAACTGCATTTGAATACCAGACAAACTATATGGTTAGCTACCTTTAGTGAGTTTGATTTCTATGTTAGATACATCAAGGGTAAGGAGAAAAGGGTTGTATATGATCTCAACATGAAAGTATAGTTGAACCATGATTCTCTCATATCAGGCAAATTTTTAGGATAGGATCTTATAGACAAGACAATCGGATGATAGGTACAAGGAACTTACGCATAGGTTACTGCAGGGTATAGGTGATCAGGATGTGGACTATCGTCTCACAATAGATGGATTGGTGAGATTTAGGGACAAGATCTATGTGTCAGATGATAGTGATCTTCATAAGATTATCTTGAGGGAGCTTCATGTTAAACCATATTCAGGTCACCTAGGATATTAGAAGACATTGAAATATGTCAAGAATTTATACTATTGGTTGAATCTAAATAAGGAAGTGACGGATTTTGTGGTGAGGTGTTTGGACCATCAACAATTCAAAGCAGAGTGTAAGCATCCAGGTTGGTTTCTTTAATCTATTCCAATTATAGAGTGGAAATGGGAACTCATTTCCATGGATTTCATTATACGTATTTCGAGTACATCAAGGCAATATGATTTTATCACGGTTATGGTATAGTTTGAGAAAGTTAGCTCACTTCATTCCATTAAAGAGTACTTATTCATCTAGTGAGGTAGCACATGTCTTCATTAAGGAGATAATGAGATTTCATGGTGTTCCAAATAATATTGTGTCGGACATGGATGCTAAGTTCACTTCCAAGTTTTGGAAGGATTATTTTGCATGATTGGAGACAAAGTTTTCATTTAGTACAATGTATCATCCACATAAAAATGGACAAAAAAATAAGGTCAAGAAGATGGAGGATATACAGAGGATATATGTCATGCATCAATAGAGTATATGGGAGGAGTACCTTCCATTGGTTGAGCTCCCTTACAATAATGGTTATCAGGGTTAACTGAGGATGAGTCTGTTTAAGGCACTCTATGGGCGAAGTTGTAACACTCCCATGAACTGGAGTGATCCAGTGAACCGGGTACTTATTAGACTAGACATGTTGGAAGACATGGAACATGAAATGAAAGTAATAAAGAAGAATCTAAAGGCAGCACATGATAGGAAAAAATGTTATGCAGACTAGGACATGGCATTTAAGGAGTTTTAGGTTGGGGATCATGTGTATTTGTGCATCAATCCCAAGAGGAGCTCCTTGAGGATTGGATCATGTGCCAAGTTGGCACTACGACATTGCAAACCTTTTGAGATCCTCGAGAGGATTGGAGCAGTGGCCTATAGACTTACACTTCCTCTGATGGTAAAATTCCATGATGTTTTTCATGTCTAGTTTCTTAAAATATATGTAAAGGATGTTGATCATGTTATTAATTAATCTGCATTGCAGGTGGAGCAAGAAGGAGAATTCCGGCCAGAACCTAACTGCATATTGCAAGTGAAGCAAGAAGGAGAATTCCAGCCGAAACCTAAGTGCATATTGCAGCGGAAACATCTTGTGCTCCGGAACAAAGCACAAGAGTAGGTTAAAGCGTAGTGGAAGAACTTTAGGACTGATGAAGCTACATGGGAGATGGTTTATCATATGGTGAGTATGTATCCTTCATTGTTTTTTGGCGAAGGCATATGATTCTTGGTATTTGTACATATTGATTTATGGTGGTTGTAAATACCACAATGAGCTATGTTATAAAGCTCCAATAAGTGGTATGGTTGTCAATTTGTCATGTTTTACATGATGATTTTGATTTTTATCAGGATGTTATTGTAAATGTTGAAACGAGTTGGGTTATCAATCTCCATAGGCAGTATGTTTTTACTTTTCAATGTTTTTGTTGGGTATAGGTGTGGTTTAACACCAAAGATGGTGTTCACGAGTTTCGAGGACCTGTTAGGGGGTGGTATAATAGCCTCAGGTTAAAACCCCATAGAGTAAAGCTAATAAAGTTAAAATAATACCATGGTTAAGGGACACTTATTCCAAGTTTAATGTTAGGAAAAATATCCTAGTGGGAATCAATTATTTTGTTTATGGCTAAGGAAAAATTGGAAAAGGAAATGGCTAAGGCTTTGGCAAGGAAAAAAGAGTATATTTGGCATTTATTTATGAAAATAAAGGAAATTAGGAGAAAAGGAAGGTGAAACATCATTGGTTGCATGTGAGGAGGAAAATGAAGGAAAATAATAGAAAATTGAAGAAATTAGAGGCCTAATCAATAAAAAAAACCTCAAAGCATGAGTTGGTATCCTCTTTTTAGTTTAGTTTTATAATTACTCTCGGAGAGAAGAAGAGCACCAAGAGGAGAAATAAATCAGGAAAGCAAAGGAAGGACAAGGAAATGAAGGAAAAGGAAAGGAAAGGAAAAATAAGGATAAGAAAATCAAAGGAATGCAAGGATCAGGAAAATTGAGCGGGAATACTTGCAGGTAACATGTTGCATGTATGATTTCCTAGTTGTTTTTTACATGCATGGTATGTGCATGTTGGTATTTGGTTATTTTTTTGTTGTTTACATGGATGTTTCTAGGTTAGACAATGGACTTCAGCCTAGCATTGCGATTTTCAGATAGCCATGATCTGATGTGATTGTTATTTGTTTTGAGCTTTGGATTTTTGAAATATTTTGGATCTGGGTGAGGTGATCTCAGGAAATTTCCAAAAAGCCTAAGAATCCCTTGAATAGTAATGGCGGGATACATGGTAAATCCTAAGGATGGAGACATGAAAATTACTCAAGGTATTACTGAATAAATTCTCAGGCATCCAAGCTTGGTTTGGTTTTGTGATATCATCACCAGTTTAGGTGAGATCACTGTATGGTGAGGGTGGAGGTGGTTTAACCTATGGATCCCCTTGGTTGTGTTTGGATTATTTTATCCCATGAGATCCCGCATTGATGCTTATAATATGGCACGTGGGTGATTACCTAAAAGAAATAATTGGATTAGCCAATCTATGGTCGAGTGGAATGTAGATGTCCCAAACCTGGTTAGATTTTTCCTATGTTTAATAAGAGCTAAGATTCCCTTTCTTTTGATAAGGAAATGTATTGGTTATTATGTGGCTTTAATGGTTGTTCTATTATTTTTATCTATTTGGTTATATGTTGGTTATAAGCATGGTTTTATGGAAGACCTTCGTAATGGATATTTTCATGTCTTGACTTGTAACTCAATGAATAATGAATGCTAGACCTAATTGGTGTTATGATAGATAATGTGAGAAGGAAGTGACCCTTCTTGTTAAACCTCAGATAATTTTTCAGTCCATTAGGAGCAGACTTGCATTCATGACCCGTAAGTTTCATATTCACCAAGTGTTTGAATGAATTTCAGTCTCATTTGGGGATGGTCAGGTCAAGTATTAGTTCAAGTTTTCGTTTGAATGTATTTTCTCTATGTCATTAATCTTCTCTTAAAGTTTCACTGAGTTCTGGGAAAATACCTATGTCCTTGCCCTTAAAAAGTGGCACAAAATTTGGACTCGCTCACATAGAACTAGGAAGAAAAGTTCATAGTCACATTGAGGCTAGCTTTTGGGAGCAACTGGTAACCCATAGTGGCATGGAGGCCTTGGAAAGTGAGTTATTGGGGCTCTAGCTTAGGGAAAAAGTGAGTTGTCTCAGAGGTCAGACACCTAGAGGGTTTATGTTACTCCTAGAGGTCCTGTGGCACCTAAGGGAAGTCAATAAGGTATTAATTTGTCAAATCCATTTCCTTAAGGTCAAATAGGAGGTTCAGTTTTATCATAGTGACCCTCAGCTCATGTTTACCCCAACAAAGCCCGTGAAAGTGGGTAAATGTGGGAGGAGGCGGTTACACCTGTGATTTGAGGATACTCATAAACTCACACGCCGAGCTAGAATCATAGGGTATGTTTAATTTAAGGGTTTCCATGAATAATTAAGAAAGTGATTTTGCCTTAAGAATGTTTTAAAATACCTCATCTTACAATGTAAATTTGGTGTTAAAGCTTGAGGTAGTCATATAGTCTTCGGATGATATAAAAGAGCTCCAAAAATGGGACCAATAAGTAAGAAAATCAAATACCCCTAGATGAGTTAAATTCAATTTTTAAACCATTCCTCTCCATCTATGTGACTTCTAATCATTGTTTTCCGACAGTGAATGCCAAATTGTAGGCTTGTTTCAAGCATTGAATGTTGTCTTGCATAACATGGATAATAAAAGACTAAGTATAGTAGTGTAAGAGAAAATTAGTGTGATAGGAAGATTCTCCAAGGAAATAATTGAATCACAATATTATTTCATTTTCTTGGCTCCATTCATGGTTAATATGTTCATTCTAGTATTTTACATGAACACATGGTGTTGTTTTTTCTTGTGTGCTTATGCTACACTCTTTTATAGGTTATGATAAGGATCATTTTACATTATTATGCAACTACAACCCGATATATGTGCTACACGTGGATTAATTTCAATGCATTGAGTTATTGGAATCATTATGGAGGGAGAATTAATATGACTACTTATGAGGTATTTATCTAGATCAATTTTTAGCACAAAGAAAGGAAACATTGTTCAAATTTTAGATGTAGTGTTGTACCTACGACCATAACCATAGGTATTTAGATGGAAATCATTTTATATTTATCGATGTCTATGCTGGCCTTCGATGGATAACATTTTTATAACAAGTCTCTCAAAACCCTCATAAAAAATACCATAAGAACGGTCATTTTAGACGGCATATGTCTTTGCATGTCTCAATTTATAAAAACGATTACACAAAGAGTTATTGTAGATTTAGGGTCAATATTTCACATATGGATTTGATACCACATGTGAGTACCCATACCCAATCAGGGTCCTCTAACCAAAACTAAATTTAGCATTTAATATCACAAAAAGGAAAATAAAATGTTTATAAAAAATTAATTATTTGGCCATAACATATAAATAAAATTTGATTTACAACATATTAAATATGTAAGTAATTTTATTTTTATAAATTTACATAAATAAAACAAAAATGGAATAATACTTGATTTAGTGGCTCGATTGGGGTGTTCCTTCTAGTGTTTCTTGACTAAACTTTCCACCCAACCAAATAGGAACTTTTATCTGACTTCCTAGCTAGGGTAACCTCCATAGGTTCCCCAACCCTCCAAGCCTAAGTTCAACAACAATTTTTTTAGAGTGTCCAAAAAAATATGTCCAATACTTTCCAAGCACAACCAAAACCAATCTCCTTAGTTCTATTTTCTTCCTTTTCCTATTCATTTATCTTCCTCAATGCCAACAAAATATCTCCTTCTCCTCTTCTACTCCTTCCTTTTTTGTCTCCCCTCACTCGTACACCTTAACCACCTACCATGAAGGCCATGAATACCCCACCCCATCCCATCCCATTTAATTGAACAACCATGACTCTAATTACATATCACGTAAGTCTGAAATATTTTTTTAGCCAACCTGATATGAATTCTAAGAAACATATATGGATGGTGTTCCTTAAGTGATTATGATTTTGATATCAAGCATATCAAGGGGAAAGAGAACAAAGTGGAAAATCCATTGAGTCAGAGTTTAAAGCATTAATGTGAGGTAACATTGACCAAAAATTAAATAAATTTTTTTGAATTGATAAAAAAAATAACAATAAAAGATCAAGATTATGATCTGATTTATAATAATTTAAGGAGAAAAAATGCATGAAAAGAGTTAATGAAGTATTGGAAGACATTTTACGTAAGTATTTTATGAATCAACCTACCGATTTGAAGGATTATTTACATCTGCTGGAATTCTCCTATAACAATGGGTACTAGGCATCAATTGAGACAAGCCCCTTTGTAGCCTTGTACAAGAGGTAGAGTCATATTCCACTTAATTAGTGTCACACAGAAGACAAATTTATGCTATGACCAGAACAATTGCAGGAAATGGAATGAATGGCTAAGAATATTAGGAAACATTTAAAAATTTCCTAGGATAAGTATACAAGTTATGTAGATTTGAAGATAACACATAAGGAGTTCCAAGTGGTGGGATATTTTTATGTTAAATTAAGACCCAAGATATTTCCTTTAATCTAGGGATTTTTTCTAAATTGGATCCTCGGTTTCGTTGTCCATTCGAAATATTAGATAGGGCAGGGTCAGTGGATTATGTGCTGCCATTACTCGCTCATTTTACAACTCATAATGTGTTTCATGTATATTTTAAAAAAAAATATGTACATGACCCAAATCATGTAAATGATTGTCATGTTGTACATGTAAAACTAGAAGGATAATTCTAAGTCGAACCACAACAAATTTTGGAGCAGCGAGAGATTATATTGTAGAATGGAGCCATAACCTAGGTTAAGGTTCAATGGAAGCACTTTGGGCCTAAAGAGGCCACATTAGAAATCGAAGATGAAATGAAAAATATATATAATATGTTTTTTTAAGGACAAATGTTGTACAAAATCGAGGATGATGTGCCCTTTAAAGTGGAGGGGAGATGTAATGCCCCTAGAAAAACTTATTTTGGGATTTTATTTATTTTTGGGTTGAGATAACTAAAAAAACATGTTATGTAATATTATTTTATTTTCATAAAGGAAAATGATAATGGATGAGAATTTACGATAGAATAGTAATCCTCTCATAAGTATGTTAATAGGTTAACATGAGAGATTAAACTCTAACTATCAGGGAAAACAATTGAAGTTACTTATGCCTAAAGAGGAAGAAAAACAAAAAGGAAGAAAAAATTCCTCCTTTTGTCTTTTTTGTGGTCTAGAGATACTTAAAATAAGGAAAGAGAAAAAGAGGAAAATTGGACAAATAATAAAAACCACCTTCTTATTTGTAGGTTGTGAGGGAAATACCTTGTGCTGGAATGTCGGCAAGATATTATGGGAGATAAATATAGGATCTTGGTAGACCTTACTAGTGGGAGAGAACTATTGGTAAAACCCAAAAAAGGGTTAGTATTACAATTTAGAAAATTTGTGGACGTAAAGAATTATAATATTTTTTCTTCTTTGTTTTTCCTAACAATTAGATTGAGAGATTGGGGTGGTTTGACTAGATAAGTCAGTTCATAGTTGCCAGGAATGTGCAAACATTTGACTTATTTATGAAAGGATTCGATCAAGTATGTATTCTATTTTTTAATTAGTATGAATTGTGTCTAATGATAATATGTAAATAAAAAGTTCAATCAAAATCCTAGGGTAGGGTTTATTATAAAATAATGTTTGGTGACTAACTTTGTGCTATATACAAACATGAGATAAGGACATAGTTCAATTTAGGATATTTTTGTCTATAAGTGAAGGTAAAAATAGATGCAAGAAATATAACTCCATTTTTAATGATAAACGACTGTTATTAAATAAAATTCGTTCTTAAATGAAAGTGTTTTAGTTGTTGAGAGTATGATTAAAATCATATTCATAAATATTATCATTAGTAAGGGAAAATTTTTGGGTTTATGCCCAAGTTAGACTTTGGAATTCCTCAGAGTGATAAATCCCCATCAAGGGTTCATAGAGTCGGTCTTGAGCATCAGAAGGGCTAGGACACAAATAACTAGCTATGTTTTCCCATTACAAGTAACCATAGTGGCTTTGAACTAGATAAAACTATAAACTATACACATATATTTAAATATGATTTTCTATTAAGAACTATCTACATACATATATAGTCACACAAAGCCTATTATTTTGAGTGATGCACCCTTGCAATAAATAGAAACTATTGTAACTTTGTATAGAACATGTACAAAATTAAAGAGAGTTACAAAACCAATATTTAGATACAATATAAATATTGTCTATATACAAGAGGGAAAATAAGAAAGTTCTTCTTTTAGACCACATAAAAATTAAATAGTTGCAATAGACTATTATACAAGATAAGCTAGTACAATCACTACAAGTACTAGCTTTACGTAAAAGATTTGATATAGAAATATATTCTTAAGGACCTTAGATTTAAATACTCAAAGAGAACGTTGGAGGTCCAACGTTTTATTAATTCCAAAAATATATATTGCAAAACGTTTACATGTGAAAGTATCTAAATTCATAAAATTTGAAAATTAAGCATGCTCCTTCTTAAAACCCTAACATTCATTGGGCTCCAAGTCTTGAAATTCAAAGAAATAATTATTTTACATTTAATGTGCCTCTAGAAAGTTACATGAAATTTACCATTAAATACACCAATAATTACACATAAAATTCACAATATATCAAAAGAAAGGAAGAGGATTGTAACCCTTTATAATTATCTTGACAAAATGTGTTTTACCCTAACATTGTGCATTGGATATCATAGGAATAAAAAGAGTATGTAGAGTGTAAATCATGCCATTTCGTGCCAAGGGAGGATATCATGTAGTCGCTGCAAATTAATCTAGTAACAAGGTTAAAGGTACTAGGATCCTAAAAACCCAAACTAAATATTTGAAGGAGAGAGAGAGAAACATACAGATAACACCCCTCAAATGTAACTGAGCTCTATATTTCATCCATACTTGTGTTATCACTCTAGTAATTTCTTAAGTTGTGGGATTTGAGTTTTTAGTATAAGAAAACTAGAGGTAATCACAAACCTACTTCAAATTTTAGGATCTAGCCTTCCTAAAATTCATAGAGGGCTCTCTCTTTAAGATTTATCTTTGTTTTTTTATTTATGTTTTTAGGCTAGTTATGATAGAACAATTGGTTTTGTTTTTAAAGGTTTTGGTGGGAAAAAGTCACTTAGAATAAAACTAGAGAGAAATCTACGTGTCCATTGGGCTATGGAGTCTAAATATAGCTAGCAACACTAGAAGTAAAGGCCAAAAAGGTACAAATGTATTTAGGGAAAGATAGATAACCCTCAGAGATTTGGGAAAAGTGTTTTTGGTGAAATGGTATGATCAGGATAAAGGTCTATGCTGGATCATTTGATCTAGAAAATGGAAGAAGGAGACAGGGGTCAAACGGGAGTAGGAGAAATTAATAATTCCTAACACCAGGAATCAATAGAAAAAATTTAAATGGTAACCAATTAAAAACGGGGAGTATAAGACTAGCCTATAGTAATATTCCTAGTTACACATTAAGATTAAACAAACATATATAATGAATTGCATGAAACTCAGAAAACAAAACAAATGACAAGAAGAAAGTACTTCACTCATCAGCTTATCACAGGGATCCTGAATTATGATGCCAATTTAGCTTTGTCCAGTCTGCTACTTCGAAATCAACACATAATAGCCTCTAATGTTCAACAAAAAGTCTATAGCAAAGTCTAGCGATTTTATTCCACACAAAATACTTCAAATGTTGAAGTATTTATACAAAATGTAGTTACAAATATCCTAGAAAACATTTAGGAATATCTTTAGAAAATAGAAAATATATTTACAAAATAAGAGGGGCAGTTGCTTAACAAATCAACAAGTTGTCCTCTTATCCAAAATAAATAGACCTACTTTATCTAAACAAGGAGCTTTTGAGTGATTAGTTGTCCTGCTTTGCTGGCTGCTAGAAAATATATTCATTTGAGTTGCCTTGGATGATACTCTTTCATTTGATACTCTTTAACGCTGCTCTTTAACTCTGATACACTTTCGACTAATATTTCCACTGTTTTACTGCTGTAAAAAAAATGTTTTTTTTTGCAGTAAAAAATCAACAAACTGTTCTTTTTCTTCATTGTTTCTTCTTGACTGTTTTCAAGGTAATTTCTTCACTCTTTTACCTCTACTTTTCACATTAAATCTGTAAATTCTTGCCACTGTTCTTCACTGAGAATTTTGAAATTCTTCAGTTTTCTAAAATTCTCATCTGCCTCTGTGTATTTAGCAAAATTGGGTTTAAACACAAAAATATGTTTGATATCATGTTGAAATAAGAATAAATATTCAAAGTGTTGAAGGAGGACTTTACCTGTAGGAGTGCCTTGTGGCAATGGTTTGCTGACTTGCTCCTTGGAAAATTCTCTGATTTTGTTATCATAATATTTTTGGGGCATTAGTTTTTCATTGAAGACATGAATATCTGGCAAGCCCTTCTGTCTCAAATTTGTATATTTCACCATAAAATTTGTTATGGCAATGTTCATTGTTTCACACTTCTCTTCTAGGTAGTTCATCAATTTTTTATTTGTTACTACATTTTTAATCTGTAAAATGGTCTCTGTTCTATCCAATACCTGTAATTATTCTAATTCTGCTCTATTCTTGCTATTCAGGAATGTGATGAGTTTTAAAGCCTGAGTTGGCTTATCAGTTAACTCATCCTTAGTCTTCTGAATCTTTGCCTGTGCTGCTAACAATAAGTCTCTTTGCTCATATATAATCTGAATTAAAGGCCATTGCATGTGAATGGCCTCAATTATGTTTGTCCATAGATGATTCTTGACAAATGAAATCTATTCAGTGAATGTGAGCTCTTTCTGTAAGCCCTTGACTTGTTCCCCAAGTATAATTGCCTTCTTCTCATGGGTTTTAGCGTTTATTTGAGCAAACTTATTTGTGGCTTCAAGATTTTCAATTACCTTCTTTAGGCTATTGATCTCATTAGTTTTCAAGGACATTTACTCCATAGCCTTAATAATTTGACCTGCTCCATCTGTTTGTTGGACCTGTGTTGTAGAAGAATCTATGTTCGAAGAGTAGTTGAACTCAATGGCACTGCAATTGCCAGTGGTTCCTTTGGTGCTAGCTTTTCTCCTAATGTGGATGCCACTATTGTGGTAATCACTAGTATAAATGAAGGAATAATAGGAGTTTTAGTCTCTTTCACAGTTTCTTTCTCTTCGAAAAGTTGGTCCATTTGAGATTACATTTCTTTGATTTGAGCAGTTAGTTTGAGGATGAGCTTCATCATCTCTTCTTTTTCACTTTGCTCTTGAAGGATTTCTTTAGTTTCTGGATGCTCACTTTGAGGAAGCTTAGGCAGTTTCCTCAAAGATGAAATATCATCATTCTTTTTCTTAATCAACAATTAAACTGCCTACACATTTGAGGGATCATATCCCACCTGTAAAATCAAATCCTCTAAAACTTTAATCCTTAGGTCTTTAGCATACAAAGAGCCTTTGTCTAGCTTCATTTGATCCTACATGTTAATAATAGTATTCTGCAACTTGTTAGCACTCATTGCCTTTGTCACCACAGTTGAATACAACATTTCAGAGCTATGTTTGTGGAATTCAATTTGGTCTAGCTCATGAACATTTTCAGTATCTACTTCAAACTCCACCTTTTTATAATCTACCACTGTCTTTGGTGTTGAAGTAGTTGGTTGCAGAAATGACATAATCATTTGGTTTGTAGAATAGTCAAAGGCTGTTAGTAGCCTATTCTGATTCCCTGGTTTTTTCTTGAGGAATTGAGAATATATCTCTGATTTAATTTCCTCATTTTTTTGCTTTATCTTCTTATATTTTTCTTTTATATCTAGGTCTTTTTCCTCAGCTATTTGTGAGGAATAAGCATCCATAATTTGTTTCTCAATCATCTGAGTATCCTCTTTACCTGTTGTTTTATCTTTTTTCAATCTCTGCAAGAGTTTCATTGATTATCATTGTGGCTTCATCATTATTTGCCTCGGGCTCATTTGTATCCTCAACATATATTACCTTTTCTTTCCCTATGGAATTGAATTTAAACCTTTTATTGTAAATCAGTTTGAATTTTGTTTCTATAGTTGTTTTAGCTGTGTATGTCCCTATTCTCTGCTTCTTTTGGTTGAAGTATCTAGTGACTTTACAACTTCCAAATCTTGTGTTGTAACCATTTTTCCTGCTGTCTCTGCATTAATGACTGTATCTATCAATGTGTTTTCCACCCATTCTTCTTGATTGGAAAATTTCTCAATTTATGGCTTAGGCTCATGTATGAAGTGTGTAAGTTTACATTTTACCCTTAAATTGCTCAGGATCCATTGAGGATCATAGTTCCATGGAAAACTTTGTTGGAATTTGAATTCTACTAGTTTCTTTGAGATTTATTTTTCCACCTCTCTGTTATTTATGATGAAAGGACCAATCTGTTTCTTCAACTTGAATTGAGTCTTTTTCCTTGCAGCTAAGAAGTTGATAGAGTCAGAATTAAGAATATGTCTTAAATATTCCAATGAAAAAACTCTCATGTTCATGTATTTTGGAAACTTATAAGGTAATAAGTTGGATCCAAAAATTATTATCTCTGTATGCTTTTCATAAAGAAACAAATCTCTCATTTTTCTCTATTCTGATAGTTGTAATATCCTCTTCATTTCTTCATTGACCCTGGGCTTCTCTGCTTTGTACAAAATTCTCATTGCTGGATGGAGGAAAAGGTCTGAAAGATCTGTATAAGTGAATTCACTATTCTCTTTCCTTAGCAACGAAGTCCAAAAGACAATAGATAAAGGCTTACTCTCCAAGTCCATCTTTTGCAATGCAATTGGAAATCTGTCAGCTTGGAAGAATAAAAATAAATGAAACAAGTAGGAAGAGTATCTAAAAACCCGTTCAGTGGGTAGTTTAGTAAGTTGGTGATGAATATTGTCTGCTATGAAACTGACATAATAAAGAATGAGTACTGGAGGTTGGCTTGGAGATAAAGTGGATAGAAAGCCAAGAATGGATTCATTAGTGAATCCATCTGTAAAGTATCCCAGTATAAAAGATAGCATGGAAATAATATTCCTTGACCCTTTAGGAAATTTGGCAGTGGAATAAGGAGGGTTCAATTTAGGAATATCAACATGGGAAGAAAAAAAGTCCTGAAATATCATAAACATTTTTGGGAAATCCAGGCTTAAGTACAAATCGGTTAAAAATTCAATAGAAAGGGGAACTAATTGAGGGTCAGACTGTAATTGCAGCATTTTATTTATGGACTCTTCTGTAATAGTAAAAAGGATTTCTCTGTCTGCATTAAAAATGGCCCTTTGGTTTGGTTTATAATGCTTTTGACACAGTATAACAAGGTCTTGTCTAGGATGAGTCAAAGGAACTACATATTGGGGAAAATGAGTCTCCCAAATAGGCATTTCATATTTTTCCAAGTACTTATCATAACACCAATTATGTATTTCTAAAAGGTTGAATTTTACCATAGGGTCAACAATATTGTACTCCATATCAGTCAATGGAAGGGTTTCTTCAGCAGCTACAGGTGGTTGGAGAGGATTTACTAATACAGTGGATTTAGCAGTGAGGGCTGGAGTAGCTTTAACATCTTTAGGTGTTACAGATTTAGGAGGTTTGGATCCTCCAGGCTTGGTTGGTTTAGAACCTCCAGGTTTAACTGTGATTTTCTTTTTATTCATTTTGGACTAACTACCACAAGCTTAAACTGTTTGCAAGAGTGAATTTTATTTGTCAGAGGATATAAACTGGAATAAGACAGAAAATGAGGGTTTCCTGAATAGATTTACTGTAAAAAGGGGTTTTTAGGATATTTGAAGGTTTTAAACCCTTTTCTTTATTGGAAATTGATCTTCAGAGGTCACAATTTGAGGAAGTTGGCTAAAAGGTGCTTCTTTCGGCCTCGAAAATTTCCGGAAAAAATTGGCCAGGGTTTGGCCTCTTTTTCGGTGTTTTTGGGCAATTTATTTGGTAAAACCCTTAATTGCAAACCTGGTTCAATGATTGGTGGTCTAAATTTTGAAATTGCAGGTTTTAAATTGGTCAAAAAATACCTTTGGACGCAGGTATTTGGTTGCTTGAAGGGTTCTTAGGAAGTCGTGGTTGATTTTGAAGTATGGTCTGGATTTATGGATCAAGAAACTACTCCTGGTCAATCTTTAAGGGTTGAATTCAAGAATTTTGGGTATAAACTGACAAACTGAAGCAAAAGGTTCTTTACACAATCGAGCAGAAGTTTTTATAGTTTTAATGCACAAAATAAACATCAGAGTGTTATGTCAAAGGTTTTAATTCTTTGATATAAATCACGGTGTAATGCATTAAATGCATGTCCTATCAAATGGCTGGAGCAGTTTTGTATTTTTAAATGTGAAACCGGTAATGGTTTTCGCGTTCAATTATGGTGGTAAGTTGTTTTAACACAAACGAATACGATCCAATAGAAAACTGACACATCACGGAGGCAGAATTGACAAAACAGCCCATTTCGCGCTCAATTGGTGTTGGAATGGGCATTTGATTTTTCTGCGCGATATTGATTTCACGCTGTTGGATCTTGTGATCGGGAGTGAAGGGTGAGGATCTGTTTGAAAGTTGCGAGCAATCAAAGGTGGGACCGGGGAAAATTATGTATTCGAGATAGAATATAAGCATGGTTTGAATATATTATGGGTTTATATAAAGTGTGAAGCTTTACATAATGTGGCGGAAATAATATATGGGTGGGATTAAAGTTGCACCTTGGGTTATCTTTTATATAAGGTGTGGGGCTTTATATAACAAGGATAAATATGAAAAGGGCAAGGTTTTAAGTTTTTTGATGCTTAACCTTAGCCTTAGGTTAAAAGGTGACTTTGGTTTCTTATAGGATGATAGGTGCGAGAGTTTTCAAAGCTTTTTCAACATTTATAAAGTGATAAAATATTTTTCATATTTAGGCTAAAAATGCTATGAGCGGGGTATATGCATTTTATTACAAAATACATGGGATATGCGTGGAAAGCCACATTTTGAATATTTATTTTATTATATAGTTTTTAGACTTGTTTGAAGGGTCTAATAACTATAGGGGGCGGGGTATTTAATTAAAGTTAGTTTTAGACAAAAGGGGGTATTATTTGGGTTTTGAATTTAGCATGTACATACTAACTTTCGTCTAAAAAATTTATAATAGTGGGTTTTAGGGGGTATTTTTAGATAAAGGGAATTATATATATAGGATAAGGTATTTTAAGGGAATTAATAAAGTAAGTTAGAAGTTAATATGACAAGGGGAGATGGAATACAGAAAAATACACTAAATGACCAATTAGATTGAATAAATAAAATCATAGCTCATTATTTCATCATTTCACCAATTTACTTAGGATAGAGTGTTTTTTGAGGGTTTTTGTATTTTTAATGAATGATGGAAGTTAATTAAATGAGATTTTAAGCTTCATTAATTAAGAAGGATTATTTACTTATGAAGATGACTTAAATGTATGAATGAGGGATAAATAATGGTAAAGGGGATTTTATCATAAGAATTCAACATTTTCCATTATCCAATCATCAAGCATTGGGTTTGGTCCCAACAGAAGTCAGAGAAATGCTCTGAGCCTCTTTGAATGGAAGTATAGAATACTGAATACCTACAGGGGGAGGGAAATTAGTGATTTTTTCCCAGTGATGAATATTTACATGCTTTTTCCCACTTCTTTCTACCTACCCAATATTACTCTAACATTTTTTCTTCCTTTTAGTAGGTGCATTTAAGCTTGCTACCTTGAAACACTTTATTCTTTTGAAAGCATAAAAAATATCTAATTATACCTTATTTCATCCAAGGGCTCAGATTAAACTGATGAGCTCCTCATTATTCTCTACTATCTACTGATTTTTCAGGATTAAACTATCTGACAAAACTTTATTCATTATCTAAAACATGGAAATTGAAAACATGACAAGTCAACTTTAAACAGTTTAACTCATCATGGATTATGACATTTATTGACACTATGCCATAATCATTTGCAAAAAGTAAAAAGTAGTGGCATTTGGACTTGCACACTTTCATGTTTTATTTTCATGTTTTTCTTTTGGGGTCTATATATTTTTTAAGTCCTTTGATATTTCTTTTAGGACTTTTTACCCTCTTTTTTTTCTTTTTATTTTTCAAAATATGGGAAAACAACTTGCAGAAAGCAAGGTATGTACATATTTTACAAGACTATCAAAATTCAATTCAAAATTATGAATCCTATATATAGGACCCTAACAGTGGCTTCACATGGGGATGACATTTCTTGGTGAAATGTATAGAACTCTAAGACTAGTAGCCTTCAATTTTTACCATGATGGTCCAATAATTGTCTTTTTTTTTCTGCAAAAAACTCATATTTATGACATTTTACACTTCAAAGCTTGGGGCCTTCTCTCCGGGCTTCAACTTTGGAAAGAAAATATCTAATCCAATCTAAAACTTCAATGGATATTTACAATGATGTAAAAAGTAACTGGGACTAACTATTGGTTAAATCGGAAGAATAGTAGTGTTTGAGCATTCTACCATTAACTGGTCCTTCTTGAATATCTGTTCCATCCAAATATTTGATGAAGAAAGAATTGTTACCCCTATATCCATAAATTACATAAGGTCCTTTCCATAGAAAGTCAAACTTCCCATGCTTACCTTTGTCCTCTCTCCTGGAATCCCACTTTAACACTTGATCTCCAATGTAAAATTTATCTTCTTTACTTCTTTTATCAAAATTTTTCTTGATTTTATCATGAATGACTTTGGATTTCTCATAGACTTCTTCCCTTGTTTTTTGTAGATGTATAGTCTGATTTATCCTTCTTTGTATATCATTGATTTCTACTCATGATTCTTGAATGATCTTCATTACTGGAACACCTAAGGATGATGGAAAAACTGCATCCATCCCATAAATAATTTGATAAGGGGAAGTGCCAATTGAATTTTTGGTGGTAAGTCTATATGCCCATAAGGCATAGATTAAATTTTTATTCTAGGTCTTTTTTTTATCTTCAAGTAAATTTTTAATGATATTTACAAGGCTTTTATTTGAAGATTCAACTAGGCTATTACCCTAAGGGTAATAAGCAGTAGAGTGGCCTAGGGTAATATGATACTTGTGACAAAAGGCAATCATTTTCTTAGATTTAAATGTTGTTGCATTATCAGTAATTATTTTCTGAGGGCATCCAAATCTAAATAAAAGGTTGTTTTCTATGAAAGAGATAATGATTGTGTTAGTGGCTTGTCTAGTAGGAATGGTTTCAATCCATTTAGTAAAGTAATCTGTGGCAGTCAAAATCCACTTATGTTGGCCAAAGGATGGGGGGTGAACTTCTCCAATCAAGTCTAAACCCCATTGTTGAAATTGGTTTTAAGGGTAAAGGTAACAATTTTTTTTTCCTTCAAAAATTTGACATTTGTGACATGAAGTAACAAATTTCTTAACATCAGAAAATAAGGTAGGCCCGTAAAAATTAGCTCTAAGGATCTTATATGTAGTAATTTTCCAATATAAATTCCCTCCACAGTCACTTGCATGAAATTATTAAAGAATTTTATCAGCTTCTACTTTCAGTAAACAATTTAGTAATATCCCACTATGTTCTTTCCAAAAAATTACATTATCTAAAATAAAAAATCTCATTGCTTTAAGTTTAAGAAATCTATCTTTTTTCCTTGATAATCCAGGAGGAGCTTGTAAGTTTGTAAGCAAAAAGATAATATTTGAGTATCAAGGTGAGTCTAGAAAGGCTTCACTGATCATTGGAGTCACCATCTCTTCCTAGTCATCAATATGAGCAATAAAATTTATTTCTAATGCATTGCAGTTGGATTCGGCCATCAATCTTACTAATCCTTGTCCTTTAATGAGTTTTTTTGTTTTAATTTATATGTCATATTCTATGATAGTGGCAATCCACTTACCTCTTCTTCCATCAGGGCCATCCTGAGTAAGAATGTCTTTAACTATCGAATTAGAGAAATAGCCAATTATGTGGGAATAGAGAATGTAAACTCTGAAATCTTTTATAGCTTTAATCAAGGCTAAGCCTTGTTTCTCCATTATGTTATATTTTAGAGGTGCATCTCTAAGAGTCTTACTAAAAAAAGCTATAGGCTGTTCAAAACCTTGATCATTCTTCTGCAGTAAAACTGTGACAATGGTATGTTCTGATGCAAAAGAAAAAATTATAAAGTCTTTCTTGAAATCTAGACTAATTAAGGCTTTTGTTTTAGCTAAAGCTAGTTTTATGGAATCAAATGATTGTTTGGCTTCAACTGTCCATTTTAAAGTTGAGTCATTTTTTAGCATATTGTTCAGTTCTCTAATGATTTCAGCTAAATTTGAAATAAATCTTCTCAAAAAGTTAATTTTACCTAAGAAAGCTTGTAATTATTTGACATTTCTAGGTGGATGAATGTTCAAAATTTCTTCTATCCTAGCAGGATAAATTCTAATTCCTTCTTTTGAAATTATATGTCCTAGTAACTTACCTTCTTCTAGTCCAAAGATAGTTTTCTTGGGATTTAAAGAGATGCCAAATTTCCTACATTTAATAAATACCTATCTTAAATGATGCAAGTGTTCATTATTTGTTTTGAAAAATGTAGTAATGTCATCTAGATAAATTACCAAGAATTCATGAATCTCCTTAGCAAAGGCTATGTCCATAGCTCTCTGAAAGGTTGCTCCTGCATTCATCAGACCAAAGGGAATTTTCACATACATGAAAGTGCCCCAAGGAGTGGTGAAAGTTGTTTTAGCGTGATCTTCCTTTTGGACAAGGATCTGGTTGTATCCTGAAAAACCATCTAACAAAGAAATTCTAGAGGAACCAACTACCCTTTGTAATATATGTTCCATCTTTGGTAAAGGGTAATTATCCTTTAAATACACTTTGTTAAGATTTCTAAAGTCGACAGATAGCCTAATTTCACCTGTTTTATTTCTTGTTGGTACTAGGTTTGAAACCTAATCATAATATCTAATTGGTGCAATCATTTGAGCCTCATACATGCGTTTTACTTCCTTTTCTATCAAAGGTAATAGAACATGATTAATTCTCCTCAATTTTTGTTTGAATGGCTTCTGATCATCTTTTATGGGAATTTTGTGTTGGATTATGTTTGTTTCATAAGCTTTAAGATCTTCATAACTCCAAGAAAAGACATCTTGATATTCCTTTAAAAGATTAATGTATTGTTCATTTTCTTGTTGAGGTAAAGATCTAGACAATTGAAGCATTTTTGGTTTTAATTCTTCCCCAATGTTACATTCCTCAATGTTAGACCTAGCTGGTTCGATTTTAGGCTTTTTAGGCACATCATTGGAATCAAAAAGGTCTTCCAAAGGAGTTAAACCTTTAGGAAAAAAGTTATCTTTCAAATCTAACATGTCAATTTCTTCTTCAATGATTAGCTCAACATCTATATTATCTAAGTTATCTATATCAGATTGAGTAAATACACATGGTTTGTTAAATTTGTGTACATCTATAATACAGTATCTTCCTCAATTAGTTCCCCTTTCTTTTGAATTTTTAACCTAGTTGTACTTAAGCCTGGATTTCCCAAAAACGTTTATGATATTTCAGGACTTTTTCCCTTCCCATGTTGATATTCCTAAATTGAACCCTCCTTATTCCACTGTCAAATTTCCTGAAGGGTCAAGGCATATTATTTCCATGCTATCTTTTATACTGGGATACTTTACAAATGGATTCACTGATGAATCCATTCTTAGCTTTCTATCCACTTTATCTCCAGGCCAACCTCCAGCACTCATTTTTTATTATGTCGGTTTCATAGTACATAGTATTCATCACTAGCTTACCAAAATACCCACTGAAGGGGTTTTCAGATACTCTTCCTACTTGTTTCATTTTTTTTTATTCTTCCAAGCTGACAAATTTCCAATTGCATTGCAAAATATGGACTTGGAGAGTAAGTCTTTATCTATTGTCCTCTGGACTTCTTTGCTAAAGAAAGAGAATAGTGAATTCACTTATGCAGATTT
The DNA here is from genome assembly GCA_034641835.2 of Pinus albicaulis. NCBI lineage: Eukaryota > Viridiplantae > Streptophyta > Pinopsida > Pinales > Pinaceae > Pinus > Pinus albicaulis. The sequence continues at coordinate 1,672,228,464 of CM076575.1, read as the reverse complement.
CTTAGACCTTTTCCTCCATCTAGCAATGAGAATTTTGTATAAAGCAGAGCAACCTAGGGTCAATGAAGAAATGAAGAGGATCTTACAACTATCAGAACAGAGAAAAATGGGAGACTAGTTTTTTTATGAAAATGATACAAAGATAAGAATTTTTGGATCAAACTTATTACCTTATAAGTTGCCAAAATACATGAACATGAGAGTTTTTTCATTGGAATATTTAAGACAAATTCTTAATTCTGACTCTATCAACTTCTTAGCTTCAAGGAAAAAGACTCAATTCAAGTTGAAGAATCAGATTGGTCCTTTCATCATAAATAACAGAGAGGCAGAAAAATAAATCTCAAAGAAACTAGTAGAATTCAAATTCCAACAAATTTTTCTATGGAACTATGATCCTCAAGGGATCCTGAGCAATTTAAGGGTAAAATGTAAACTTACACCCTTCATACATGAGCCCAAGCTAGAAATTGATAAATCTGCCAATCAAGAAGAATGGGTGGAAAACACATTGATAGATACAATCATTAATGCAGAGACAACAAGAAAAGTGGTTACAACACAAGCTTTGGAAGTTGTAAAGCCACTAGAGACTTCAGCCAAAAGAAGCAGAGAAGAAGGGACATACACAATTGAAACAACTACAGAAACAAAATTCAAACTGATTTACAATAAAAGGCTTAAATTCAGTTCCATAGGGAAAGAAAAGGTAATAGATGATGATGATACAAATGAGCCAGAGGTAAATAATGATGAAGCCACAATGATAATCAATGAAACTCTTGCAGAGATTGAAAAAGATCAAATAATAAGTAAAGAGGATACTTAGATGATTGAGAAACAAAATATGGATGCTTCTTCCTCACAAACAGATGAGGAAAAAGACCTAGATATAAAAGAAAAATATAAGTAGATAAAGCAGAAAAATGAGGAAATTAAATCAGAGATATATTCTCAATTCCTCAAGCAAAAACTAGGGAATCAGAATAGGCTACTGACAGCCTTTGACTATTCTACAAACAAAATGATTATATCATTGCTGCAACCAACTACTTCAACACCAAAGACAGTGGCAGATTATAAAAAGGTGGAGTTCGAAGTAGACACTGAAAATGTTCATGAGCTAGACCAAATTGAATTGCAGAGACATAGCTTTGAAATGTTGTATTCAACTGTGGTGACAAAGGAAATGAGTGCTACCAAGTTGTAGAATACTATTATTAACATGTAGGATCAAATGAAGCTAGAAAAAGGTTCTTTGTATGCTAAATACCTAAGGATTAAAGCCTTAGATGATTTTCTTATATAGGTGGGATATGATCCCTCAAATGTGCAGGCATCTAAATTGTTGATTAAGAAAAAGAATGATGATATTGCAGCTTTGAGGAAACAACTTAAGATTCCTCAAAGTGAGCATCCACAGAACAAAGAAATCCTTCAAGAGAAAAGTGAAAAAGAAGAGATGATGAAGCTCATCCTCAAACTAATTTCTCAAATCAAAGAAATGGAATCTCAAATGGACCAACTTGTCTAAGAGAAAGAAACTGTGAAAGAGACTTAAACTCCTATTATTTCTTCAATTATACCAGTGATTACCACAACAGTGGCATCCACATTAAGAGAAAAGATAGCACCAAAGGAACCACTAGCAACTGTAGTGCAAGTGAGTTCAACTACTAATTCAAAGACATATTATTCTACAACACAGGGCCAAAAAATAGATGGAGCAGGTCAAATTATTAAGGCTATGGGGGAAATTTCCTTGAAAACTAATGAGATCAACAACCTAAAGAAGGTAATTGAAAATATTGAAGCCAAAAATAAGTTAGTTCAAATAAATGCTAAAACCCATGAGCAGAAGGCAATCAGACTTGGGGAACAGGTCAAGGGCTTACAGAAAGAGCTAACATTCACTGAAAAAATTTCATTTGTCAAGAATCATCTATGGATAAACATAATGAGGCCATTCACACTCAATAGCCTTCAATTCAGATTATATATGAGCAAATAGACTTATTGTTAGCAGCACAGGCAGAGATTTAGAAGACTAAGGGTGAGTTAACTGATAAGCCATCTCATGCTTTTAAACTCATCACATTCCTAAATAGCAAGAACAGAGAAGAATTAGAAGAATTACAGGTATTGGATAGAACAGAGACCATTTTACAGATTAAAAAGGTAGTAACAAAGAAAAATTTGATGAACTACCTAGAAGAGAAGTGTGAAATAGTGAACATTGCCATAAAAAAGTTTATGGTGAAATATACAAATTTGAGACAGAAGGGCTTGCGAGATATTCATGTCTTCATTGAAAAACTAATGCCCCAAAAAGATTATGATAACAAAATCAGAGAATTTTCCAAGGATCAAGTCAGCAAACCATTGCCACAAGGCACTCCTACAGGTAAAGTCCTCCTTCAACACTTTGAAGATTTATTCTTTCTTCAAAATGAGATCAAACATCTTTTTGTGTTTAAACCCAATTTTTCTAAATACACGGAGGCAGATGAGAATTTTAGAAAACTTAAGAATGTCAAAATTCCCAGTGAATAATAGTGGCAAGAATTTGCAGATTTAATGTGAAAAGTAGAGGTTAAACAGTGAATAAATTCCCTTGAAAATAGTCAAGAAGAAACAGTGAAGGAAAAGAATAGTTTGCTGATTTTTTACTGCAAAAAGAAATATTTTTTTTACAGTAGTAAAAATGTGGAAATATCAGTCGAAAGTGTATCAGAGTTAAAGTGCAGCGTTAAAGAGTATCAACCAAGGCAACTCAAATGAAGATATTTTCTGGCAGCCAACAAAGCAGGACAGCTAATCACTCAAAAGCTCCTTGATTAGATAAAGAAGTTCTATTTATTTTGGATAAGAGGACAACTTGCTGATTTGTTAAGCAGCTGTCCCTCTTATTTTGTAAAGATATTTTCTATTTCCTAAAGTTATTCCTAAATGTATTCTAGGATATTTGTAACTACATTTTGTATAAATACTTCAACATTTGAAGTATTGAGTGTGGAATAAAATTGCTAGACTTTACTATAGAATTTTTGCTAAACATTGGAGGCTATTATGTGTTGATTTCGAAGTAGCAGACTATACAAAGCTAAACTGGCATCATAATTCAGGATCCCTGTGATAAGCTGATGAGTGAAGTACTTTCTTCTTGTCATTGTTTTCTTTTTGAGTTTCATGCAATTCATTATATATTTTTGTTCAATCTTAATGTATAACTAGGAAGATTACTACAGGCTAGTCTTATACTCCATGTTTTTAACTAGTTACCATTAAAATTTTTTTTGTTGATTTTTGGTGTTAGGAATTCTTAATTGCTCCCACTCCCGTTTGACCCCGCCTCCTTCTTCCATTCTCTGGATCAAAGGATCCTGCATAGACCTTTATCCTGATCATACCATTTAACCAAAAACATTTTTCCCAAATCTCTGAGGGTTATCTATCTTTCCTTGAATACATTTGTACCTTTTGGGCCTTGACTTCTAGTGTTGCTAGCTATATTTAGACTCCATAGCCCAATGGACAAGTATATTTCTCTCTAGTTTTCTTCTAAGTAATTTTTTCCCACCAAAACCTTTAAAAACAAAACCAATTGTTCTATAATAACTAGCCTAAAAACATAAATCGAAAAACAAAGATAAATCTTAAAGAGAGAGCCCTCTCTGAATTTTAGGAAGGCTAGATCCTAAAATTTGAAGTAGGTTTGTGGTTACCTCTAGTTTTCTTAGACTAAAAACTCAAATCCCACAACTTAAGAAATTACTAGAGTGATAACATACAGGCGACCATACTGGGGAATTAACCAATCTCTACTCTTAAATTTAGTTTTAAAGGAAGATTTTTCATTTATCTTTTTACTTTAAGATTATTTTTATAGGTTATGGGTATTAAAAACAATCATTCTGGCTTCTAGGAAAACCTACTATACCAGATCTAACCCGGATCCTAAGCTTGCAGTTATAGTAGATAACCCAGAACAGATTACAAAAAAAAAACAAATTGTCAATTTAGAAACTGAAGTACCATTAAGAAAATCCAATTCTTTACCCAAAGAGTTAGTGAGTTTAAATGATATTTATTTTGATCTAAAGTTTTTATATTCATTGTTTAAAACTAAATCTGAAACTGATTTGAAAAATATTGTTATAGATCCCCATTTTCCTTTCATTTTTGAATGCAAAACCGAAAAAAAAATCAGTAGGAACAAAGTCAAGTAAATCTGAATATCAAAATACAATTGAAAAAATTAATGTTTCATTTATTTAAGATATCAATGAGGCTATTGAATTAGCTCATTTGTTGTCTTATATAAAACCTCCAATTTCTCAATTGCACACAACAATAATACCAACAACAGATTCATCTTTATATGTTGTCACTTTATTTATAGATACTTCTGCAAGTTCATCAATAGACCATTTCATTTCTAAGTTGCCTTTGAAGCCTAGGATATTATTTGCAATAAGATTTTATAAGCACCACATCTTTATTTCCCAGCAATTCCATTTACATACCATCTTCTTTTCCAAACTCTTCAACTGCATTTTTTAATTCATCAGCTACCATATCCAGCACTACCCCTATCATTACTGCTATACCTCCCAACTCAACAAAACTTCAAGCCATGGCTGCTAGATATTCTCCCCTTGTTTAACCCAAAAATCTCCATGGTATGCCTCAAGATTACCAAAAAAATGTACCACTGTTTGATGGCCTTTCACAATATACTGCTCAACAACATGTAACTAAAATGACAGATTACTGTGAAATTTATGAAATTGATTAGTTAGATGTCCAGATGAGGTTATTTGCCCAAAGTTTGACAGGAGAAGTTAACAAATGGTTCAAAAATTTAGCTGCTGGTAGTGTAGCTGATTTAGCTGCATTTCATAGAATATTTTTAAATAAATGGGAAATAAAAAAGAACCCCCTTCAAATTTTGTCTAAGTTTGATGCTTTGAAAATATCTCCTACTGAGTCTGTCCAAGAATATTGCACCAGGTATAACAATGTCTATAATTCTATTCCTACAGCTCTTAAACCTACACCCTACTCTGTTCTGCTCAAATTCCCTGATGGATTTGATACAGATATGGCCTATCAATTAAGAGAAAGAGATGCCCAAACCTTAGAATAGATACAATTAGATGTTGTTAGTGTAGAAATTAACATTCTAGATAGGAAAGCCAAACTTAGAAATGAAAGAAGAGTTACAATTAAAGAAGAAAGTTCAAACTCATATGTTAAATTAGATTTCTTTGCTAAAACTTTAGAAAAGGTGGTAGAAAGATTAGATAATTTAGATAAAAAACCTCAATGGGATAATCAACCTCAGATCAAAAATCCCAAATTTAGAAAAAATAATAACCCTGGAAAAGTTAAAGAAGTTGCTCCAGACCAAAACATTAGGCCCCCATTTCAAGAGAACTATGCTGAAAGTTCTCAAAATAATGATGAAGATGAGAAGACATCAATCATCTAATGGGAATAGATGAAAACAACACCATTTTCCTCACTCAGGAACATCTGGAACTATTTGAGCTTCAACAACTCAAATTAAACTCCAGTGAATCCTTTGACTACAAACAAGGTTATGACTTTGCTATTAACGAAATTCACAGTCAGTATAACCTTAGAAACAAGAAAAATAATGAATATTCTACTAAAAAAAATTCCCAAAATCAAAATAAGAAAAATGTAGAAGCCCCAAAAACAAAAATTTTGCAAATTCTCCCAAGGGAAAATAAGCAAAATTCCAATCCTTCCAGTCCTAAAAATCAACAAGTCCCAAAATTGTTGATATTACCGATGAAGTAGCTCAATATTCTAAAGATGCGCAAAACAATAATACTCCTAAAGCATATGATTCAGTAAAAACAACAAATTTTGATCCTAAAAAGATTTCTGTTGATTCTAAATCAACAAATCCTAGAACAGATAATTCCAGAACACCTGCTGATAATTCTAAGTCTGATAAACTTTTTGCTGCCACACAAACAATCCTTGAAAAGAAAATTAAAAGCAGCAAAACTCAAGAAACTCAAACAGAGAATACCAAAATGGTTGAAAATAAGAATACAACTATTGAAAATCAAGAAAAACCAACTCAGATTACAGTTTCTAAAGATGAATTAGTTCAAATTAGTAAATCTCAATCCTCATTCAATATTCAAACTAAAATTGCTAAGTTAAAAATACCTATTCCTTTAACAGAATTGGTTAAAAATGACTTATACAAATCAACTATAACTGAAACTTTGAATATGAATGATGGTGAAGATTCCATTAATTTGAATGATGATCAACCTGAGTTGATTTTTGGCCCTGATGTGAATGGAAAGCATTCAGATGGATCAATCCCTCCTTTCTATATCAGTCTTACCATCCATGATCAGATTTTACACAATGCTATGTTAGATTCAGGAGCTTCCCATAATTTAATGCCCAAAGCTATCATGGGAGCTCTTAATCTAGAAATAACCAGGCCTTATAAAGATTTGTTTTCATTTGACTCTAGTAAAGTTAAGTGCTTAGGATTAATTAAAGACTCATGTGTGAATTTAGTTCAGTACCCTGATAAGAGTATGGTAATGGACATTGTAGTAGCTGACATCACACAAATGTATGGTATGCTTCTTTCTCACTCATGGGGAGCAAAGTTGCAGGGATATCTATAATTGGACATGAGCTATGCTACAATATCAATGTTTGGTCAACCCAAAAAGCTATATAGGGAAACTTTAATGAAATTCATGGTCAGTAGTGCTGAGAGATCCATAAATTATCCCATTTATTCTACACCAACTAACCTTAACTCTTTTATTTTGTATAACTCTGATAACAATGAAATCCAAACTGAACTGATTGAAAAAAATCCAAAACCAAACAATGACAACATATTTCATGAGTTCCGTTGGCACTTAGACTTTGATGGCTCTGTAAAAAAATCAGGAGCAGGAGCAGGAGTATGGATTACAAATATGGAAACTAATCATTCAGAAGGGCATGCCTTCAGACTCAGCTTCAAATGTACCAACAACATGGCAGAGTAGAGGCACTCATTTTAGCTCTCTAGATCATGAGAATATTAGGAGGAAAAAGAATACTAATCATGGGAGATTCAGAATTAATCATTAAGCAAATAAATGGAGATTATTTTGTTTATAACCCTAGACTAGCTAGATACATAGATACAACAATTGATTTAACCAATGATTTGTTGGAGTGCAAGTTTTCATCTATACCCAGAAAAGAAAACATTCAAGCACACTATCTAGCAAATTTTGCTAGTACTTGTAACTTACCATTCCAACCAACTCATAGGTATACTGCTGAGGTTAAACATAAACCAATTATTCTATCATAACTAGCCTAAAAACATAAATAAAAAAACAAAGATAAATCTTAAAGAGAGAGCCCCCTCTGAATTTTAGGAAGGCTAGATCCCTAAATTTTAAGTAGGTTTGTGGTTTCCTCTAGTTTTCTTATACTAAAAACTCAAATCCCACAACTTAAGAAATTACTAGAGTGATAACAACTTGTAAGATTCATTTATGTACTAGATTAGTAGTAATTATTCATGATATAGTATAATGATAAGAGGATGTTTAATATACTTGAAGGATAAAATATTTACCTAGGAGGAGTAGGTAGGAAGACACTCTTTCCCTTGTACCAACCTTGCAAAAAAAGGGACGGTTTAACCCATGAACCACAATAGAAAAGACAATATTTTAGGGACTAGGGTTTTATGTTTACCTTGTGGGTACATGGAACCTTCTTTTTAAACCCCTCGGGTAATGGTCATTGTTGGTGTCCATATGTGAACAATATTCAACCCTTTTTCCACATAAATTATCAACCTGAGGGTGTTAGTTATTTTGAGACTAACGACATAGTATATGCAAGAGAAATCACATGACCTGCTGTAGATCACAGGCTTAAATCCATAAACACACAGAAATCTCCATTTCCTTCAACATCTACATATTTACAATTATATTATTCATTGCAACAAAATACAATCCATATCGCTAGATCTAATGACATGTGCAAGCTCCACATAGGATGTAGGTCCACTACTCCATTTTTCAACTCCCAATTAATAATAATTGCACAATTGAACAACTAGACTCGGGTGTCCATGAGTCACAAATTACCATGTTAATGTGTGATTAAAATCCCTCAATATTTAGATATGCGCTATGTGTAAAGGACATATACCACATGTAATGTTGGAGGCATTGTAATAGGTCATATATATATATATATATATATATATATATATATATATAATGTGTTGTGTGAGCCAAGAAAACAATGCATGTACATATATATATTCAAGTTATTAGTTAGGGCACTATGCATAGTCCATAAGAATTATGGATCGAAGTGTTATTAAGGACGTGTATTATTAATTGTTAGATAAGGAAATAATAGATACAACTTATATAAGGAAAGAAAATTTATACACGATAATATTTATCAATGCATAGAAAAGACACTTATATGTCAAATGGGAGTCAATTGAACCTATAATACAAGAAAGACATACACATATATATATGAAGAAAATATGTTTTTTAGGAAAAACATGTAGAAGAAATAATTGAATGAAAGATCGAGTTATATTTAGATAAGATCATAAAATGTAAACAAATAATAATAGCAGATATTGTAGACAAGTGGTAAGTGAATAAAAAAGAAATGACCTTGAAATTTGGAGGATACAATTAAAAAAAATGCAAGAGAATTAATATTTTATTTCTTTTACATATATTCTATGAGTAAGTTAGGGATGTGACATATGGTATTAGAGAAAAGGTTTCGTCATTGTCACCTTTGAATTAATCACATGTTATTTATGTAATAATGTTTGCGTATACACAAAGAGAAGGAGACCAAGACACGTTTCATTTTACAGTGCACCAATGGATGAACCCCAAAGAAGAACCCATGTAGGTGAATAAGAAATTTATGAAAATTTAGGATAGTAGGCACAAATAGTCATTAGAGGGTTGTCTGGCGTGAGGAATTTGAAGGAAGAATTGATAAAATCTCTTGCTAGTTGTGATCAAATGTTGAAGTTCGTTATAGAGCAGGAGCTTCAAATAAACAAATTAATATAAAATTACAACCCCAAGACTTTGGAAATGGTGAGGAATGAAGGGAATTAGGGTGAAACCTCCAAACAAAAAACTGTTTAAAAATGTAGTAGAAATTTAGGAGGAAGAGTCGAAAGGAGAAAAGGAGCACAATTTCTCAAAAATTGAAAAAAAAATGAGAGAAGAAACCTAAAATAAAACAACATGGAGAATTTAGGAATATTTGAACAACAAATTTCGATGGGGAAATGGAAGAGGTTGTTTAAGCTTGGATACTTAACATTAACAGATAATTTCAAGCATATGACTACTCCACAAAATTAAAATCCAAGTTGGCCACCTACCAACTACAAGGAAAGGCTTCCCTATGGTGGGAATAAATGAGGACAATTCATAATCTCAAAGGAAAATTCATTGGTTAGGAGGAGTTGAAACATATTTTTTAAGGGAAAGTATCTAACAAAATGATACTTTGATGATAGGGCCAAGTAATTCCATGACTTTAAATTTGGGTAAATGACAATGGATGAGCTGGTTAGAAAATTTTCCCATTTATTATGTTATGTTCCATATCTTAAAGATGAGAAGGAAAAAATATAGTGTTTCTTAAGTTATATTCCATCCTCATTCAAGGAGAGAATCGAGTGTGATAACTCAAAATTGTGGATGAGTTGATTAGGAAGGCACAGATATATTATTAGGAGACCAAGTGAAAAAATGAAAATTTGAACTTTGGGTCTAGTAAGAAAAAAGGATAGATGACCCAAGGCAGAAAATGTAGCAAGTTTGGTCCTTTTAAACAACTTGGAAAAAGTAATCAAAGCCATAATTGGAACAATAAAAAAAATTAGGCAACCAAAACACAAAGCCAACCCCAAGTTGGGTCTAAACATGTAGAAGTTAGTAAATGAGGAAATGTTAAGGAGCATGATTCCCTATGATGTTGGTGTTGTAGATAACGCCATATGTTCTGGAATTGTCCTTACAAATTTTGGTCTATGAAAAGAACAAAACACTTATAGGAAGCCTCTATAGTCAATGCCATGGCCAGAAACGTACCGCACAATAACACAACATTGGATGGAAGCAATCAGAGCATCAATCCACAATGGTGGAAATTGAATACATTATTCTTGGCTAATCTATTTCTGCATTAATAGATCGTGGTGCTATTTTGAGTTACATTGGACCCTAGGTGGTAAAAGAGTGAAAACAAAAGTATGAAAAATATAAGAATGCATGGTTGGTTCACTTGGCCATGAGATTAAAGAGAAAAATTATAAAATAGATAATTGTCCTTAACTGGAATACAAACTACCATAAACTTAAATATTTTACCGTTGGGCTCATATGATGTTTTAATAGGCATGGATTGGTTAGAGGGAAAATGAGTCGTTATAATCTGCCTAGCTAAAACTTTCATTTGCACAACTAAAAAAAAAGAGAAGTGCAAGTCATGAGGGGCGTACCCAGGCCTATACCTATACGACATATGTCTACATTATAGCTATAAAGGGTTGCAAGAAAGGGATGTCAATTTTTTTACATTCAGCTGGAGGATCATTATTTGAATAAAATATATAAATTTGTATGAGTAGGAGGTTGTTCATGACTATCCAAATGTGTTTCTAGATTAAATCTTGGGTCTTCCCCCAAAAAATGAGGAGGAATTATCCATAGAATTAATACCAGGAGTATATATGGTGTCAAAGGATCCTTATTGGATGAGTGTATCAGAGCCGGTGGAATTAAAAATGTAGTTACAAGAGATGATTAATAAGGGATATATCTGACCTAGTGTGTCACCTTGGGGTGCACCAGTCCCTTTTGTCAAGAAAAGGGATGAAAAATTTAAACTATTCATAGATTACTGCCAAATATATAAGTTGATTGTTAAAAATAAATACCCCCTTTCTAGGATAGATGGTTTATTTGATTAAGTAAGAGGGGAAACTATATTTTGAAAAATAGATCTCAGATGTAGTTACCACCAGTTGAGGATTAAAGAGGATGATATACCAAAAATAGCTTTACGCACAAGGTATGAGCATTACAATTTTATAATGTTACCCTTTGGAATTACTAATGCACCCACTACTTTTATGTGTTTTATGAACAATATGTTCAACAATTTTTTGGATTAGTTTGTATTAATCCTCATAGATGATATACTAATCTATTCCAAGACTCGAAAAGAACACAAACAACACTTGGAAATAATACTGCAGATCTTGCGTGAACACCAGTTGTATGCTAAATTTAGAAAGTGTTAGTTTTTTGAGGACAAGATACAATATCTTGGGCATTTCAAATCAGAGGAAGGAATAATGGTAGACCTCAAAAGGGTGATGGCCATTATTTATTGGTTGGTTCTAAAATACGTGGCAAACCTAAGGTCATCTACGGGAATTATTTGCTACTACCACATATTTCTAGAAAGATTTTCCAAGATAACACATCCTATAACTTCATTATAGAAGAAGGGTGTGAAATTTTTGTGGGCACAAAGGTGCCAAGAAAGCTTTGAAAAACTAATACACCTTCTGATGGTAGCATCGGTCACAAAAATAGGATATCCAGATAAAGAATGTTTTTTTTATGTATGGATGCTTGTTTAGAATGCCTTAGAGGAGTTTTAATGCAAGAGGAACATCTAATAGCTTATGAATAACTTAAGTTAAAGGAATATGAAAATAACTATGCATTTTATGATTTAGAGTTGGAAGTGACTATTCATGCTTTAAAAATGTGGAGACATTACCTAATTGGAAGATAATTTACTTTAATTACAGATCACATAAGTTTGAAATATTTTTTCAACCAACTTAATATAAACACCAAGAAATATAGATAGATGGAATTCCAAAGTGATTATGATTTTGAACTCAAACATATACAGGGGAAAGAGAACAAAGTGGCAGATGCATTGAGTCACAATTTAAAGCATTTGTGTAAGATAATAGTGAGAAAAGTGAAGAAAGTTTTGTTGAACTAATAGAAACATGAATAATAAAAGATTATGATTATGATTTGATTTGTAATAATTTAAGAATGAAAACTAAACAAAAAGACTTAATCAAGTAGTGGAAGACATGTTACATATGTATGTTATGAATCATCTTACCAGGTGGGAGGACTATTTACATTTGGTGGAATTTTCCTATAACAATGGGTATCAAGCATCACTTAATATGAGCCAATTTGAAGCCTTGTATGGGAGGAAGTTCCATATTCCCTTGAATCGATGTCAGTTGGAAGACAAACTTATGCTAGGATCCTACCAATTGAAAGAAATGGAAGAAATGGTTATAATATTAGGAAAATTTTAAAAACAACCAAGAATAGGAAGAAAAGTTATGCATATTTGAAGAGAACACATAAGGAGTTCCAAGTGGGGGAAAAATTTTATGTTAAAATAAGACCCAAGAAGAGTTCCTTGAATATGGAGGGATATTCTAAATTGACTCCTCAGTTTTGTGGGATATTTAAAATATTGGCCACAATGGGATTGATGGCTTACTAGTTGGCAATACCATCTCATATTAAACTCATAATGTGTTTCATGTATCTATTTAAAAAAAAAAATATGTACATGAATTGAATCATGTAATTAATTGACATGTTATAAAAGTCAAATTCGAAGGAGAATTGTAGGTCAAATCACAAAAAAAAAGTCGATGGGAGGGAGATTATCCTCCAAAATCAAGCCATGACCCATGTTAAGCTGCAATGGAAGCGCTTTCAGCTTGAAGAGGCCGCCTAGGAAATGAAATATGAAATGAAAAACGAATATCCTATTTTTTTATGAAGGATGGTTTTCCCTTTTAAGGAGAGGGGAGAAGTAATACCTGTGGAAAGACTTATTTTGTGATTTTATTTATTTTTAGGTTGATAAAAAAAAAACCATGTGATGTAATATTATTTTATTTTCATAGAGGAAAATAATAATGAATGATAATTTATGATAGAATAGTAATCCTATTAGAAATATGCTAAGAAGTTAACATGAGAGATTAACCTCTAACTGTTATGGGGGAAGTTGAAGTTAGTTATGCCTAAATATGAAAAAAAAAACAAGAAGGCACAAAAAAATCCTTCTTTTGTAATTTTTTTGGTCTAGAGCTTTAGAAAAAAAAGCTAAAAAAAGGTGAAAAATAGACAAAGAATACAAACCACCTTATTAGTTGTATGGTGGGAGATAAATACCGTGTGATGGAATCTTTCTTTTTTCCTTGTTTTAAGTGACAGTTAGAGAGAAAGCTTGGGGGAACTAACGAGATAAGTTAGTTTGAGGCTTAGCTTGGGGGAACTAACCAGATAAGTTAGTGCGAGGTTGTGTAAGCCTACGTATTATTTCTCAAAGGATTCATTCAAGTATGTATTCTTTGTTGCAATTAGTATAAATTATGTGGTTGATGATATAAAAATTATAGAATAGGGTTTATTAGAAAATAATGTTTATTGAATACTTCCGTGTAGTAGAAAAATAAGACATACAAATAGAGTTCAATTTAGGGGATTTGTGTCTATAGGTGAAGGTAAAAATAGATGCAAGAAACATAACTCTAGTTTGAATGATAAAAGGCTACATTCATAAATAACAATGTTTTTTTTTTGGTATGTTGTGCTAATCTATTAATTTCGAAAACATAAAAGTACATAATGTACAAGCAAGGTTGGTAAGTTGCACTTAACCAACCCCTGCCTTTGTTACACTGTTTCTGGGCTGCCGCGAGGGAGGGGGCTAGCCCAGAAAAAACTTGAAAATGAGCATTACATTGTGTGCAGTAGCAGTGATACATCTAGGATAAAAAGAGTAGAACATAATAGTAAAGCCCAACGGGCACAGATGACAAAAAAAAATATAAGAGTGAATAGCTGCATAGACATTATTCATCCTCGTCATCACTGCAGTAAGGAGTCTCCTCGTAGATGGCACAGACAGGGGCCTGCGTGACAGCCGCTTCCACAACAGCTTCCACTTCAGCAGCAGTACGCTTGGGGATATTTGCAAGAGCGCAAAGGATGGGGGAGTCCAGATCTACTCCTTCAGGAAATTTCATCCAAACGCCATCGGAATCCATAATCCAAATATTCGTATGCTCTTCCGCCTGCGCAGGACTGTTCGAGGGTGCTAGAATGTGCTTCGAAGAGGGAGCTCTGGGAGAGGGGGTGGACCTCCTCACGCCTCAACTTTCCCTTTACGTAGGGTACCTGGAGGATTATGCTCACTGCTCAGGAGCAGGATGATGGCTGACTAGGGAGCTTGACGAGGAGCCTTCAATCCATTCAAGGCAGTTATCCTCGCTGCGGTGATAATGACCCGGAAGAGCCCCGTGCTGTCCACCACGAATAGTGCATTGGTGGATCCTGGTTGTCATTGTGCACTTGGGAGGGGTGGCGGGGGAAACACAGGAGTAGGAGAAGTTGTAGAGGCTGGGGGACATGTGTGCAGGATGAAATGCAACAGGCAGAGGGGGATTGCACAACTCCACTACAAGTCTGAGGCTTCACAACTAATTGGAATTAGCGAGCATCCGTATCAGAAGGAGGAGAGATAAATGCAACGGAGGGCAGATGAGGGAGGGAATGAGCAGAGATTGGGCGAATATATGGGTTTGAGGATGAGGTTTGTCAGAGAGGCAATGAATTTTCTTCACAAGGTTTTGCGTGTGGAGCTCGGGCGGATGAGCAGGCACAGAGGGGTAGGCGTGGCTGCATTGTAGATTATGCATCATGGAAATTAATGGCGGTAAGGGCGGGGTGATGATCAGAGTTAGGTGACACAAGGCCTGTCTGATCTGTGTGATCTCTGTTTCTGCGAGGAGTTAACGGTAATTGGATCCACTGCATGTGTGGATTTGCAATGGAGATTTCCGTAGTCTACGTGAGTTGAGAATTGTTGTTCACCCGTGTCAAGCGTGTCACCCGCATCTGGGGTCATAAATAACAATGTTCTAGTTATTGAGAATATGATTAAAATCATATTCATAACTATTATCATTATTAAGGGAAAATGTGGGGTATATTTAGAGGTTAGATTCTAGAATTCCTGAGTATGACTGGATAAAACTACAAAGATATATGTACATATATATTTAAATATAATTTTCTATAAAGAACTATCTACAAACACAAATAGTCACAAAGAGCCTATTATTTTGAGCAATATTCTTGAAAGAAACAAAAACTATTGTAGTTGTATATAGAACATGTACAAAATTAAAAAAAAGCAGCAGAATCCATATTATTAAGAAGTTATGTATAGAACATGTTCAAAATTAAGAAGTTGTGTATAGAACATGTTCAAAATTAAAGAAAGCGACAGAACCAATATGCAGATACAATAAAAAATATTTCTTATATCCAACAGGAACCACCAGAGACTTCATCTTTCAAACTACAAAAAAATTTAAAGAGTTTCAATACATTGATATACAAGAGAAACTAGTCCAGTCACTACAATTAGTAGCTTTACACAAAAGTTCTGATACAAACATACATATACTCTTGAGGACCTTTGAGTTAAATCCTCAAAGAGAACGTTGGAGATGGAACATTCTATTAATTCCAAGAAAGAGATTGCAAATTTTTTCAAGTGAATGTATTTATATACACAAAATTTGAAAAATAAGCCTGTTCCTTCTTAAAACCATAACTATCATAGGGCTCTAGGTCTTGACATTGAAAGGAATAATTATTTTACATTTATTGTAACTCTAGAAATATCCATGCAAGATGCCATGAAAGGCCACCGAGAATTATACATAATCTTCACACAATATACGACAGGAAAGGAAGAGGATCGTTAGACCCTTATAATTCTGTTGGCAAAATTTCTTTAACACTAATGTTGTGTACCGACTAGACCATCATAAGAATGAAAAGAGTATGTAGAGAGTAAATCATTTCATGCCACACCCAGTAAGGACGCCATGAAGTCACAAAACATTAACCTGGTAACAAAAGTAAAGGTACTAAGAACCTGAAAACCCACGCTAAATATTCGAAGGATAGAGAGAGACGCGGAATTATATCACCACTCACTCTTGATTTCATGCATACCTATAAGATTCATTTTGAGACAAGATTAGTAGAAATTTTTCATGTTATAGTATAATTGTAAGAGGAGAGTTAATATACTTGAGAATTGAAAGCTTTACTTGCAAGGAGTAGGTAGTAAGACGACCTTTTCTTTGTACCGACCTTGCAAAAATAGAGGACGGTTCAACCCGTGAAGCATAATAGAAAAGATAGTATTATGGGGACTAGGGTTTTGATTTTACCTTGGGGTTTCCTCGAACCTTCTTTTTAAATCCATCTAGCAATAGTCGTAATGACTCAAGAAATTCGAGATCAGTAAAACCCTCTTCCAGGAGAGGACCCAGTAACATGTCATTGTCTAGCAGAAGAATTAGAAATGTTATAAGACTCTTTTTATGTAAAAGAATGGGAAGTTCAAGTATATAATATAGCTAAAGACCAAGGACGTGCTTCTAATCTTGAGCTTAATACCTGCAACTGAAGTATGCCAGAGGCCCTATCACTATCCACTACGAAAATTCCTTGAGGAATACAGTATTGAAGCGTTGGGCTTTCAAGCAACCATATAGAATAATTACAGTAAGGTTTGAACCCGTGGAGCCAAGCTCCAAACCACCTACTAAGAAAAGGCAAAATGAAACCATGTCGGCAAGGTTGGGTTGGGTAGCTACTCTAGCCCCCTCGGCCAGAAATATAGACCGTCCCTACTCAAGTCGCAATCCAGATCGTTGGATCTAATGATGTTTGCAAACTCCACGTACAAGGTCGGCCCGCTACTCCATGTGTTGAGCACCAAATAATAACAATCATGTTGTCAAACAAACCGATTACGGTGTCCACGAGTCACCAATTACCATGTTAATGCGTGATTCAAACCCCGGAATATTCACATATGTGTTCTTTATAAATCATATATAGCACATGTAACGTGGAAGGCCTTGTAATAGGTCATATATATATATTCAACTTATTAGTTAGGGTAACATGCAAAGATCAAAAAGATTTATGGATCCGAGTGTTATTAAGGATGTGTATTATTAATGGTTAGACAAGGATATAATAGATATAACCTATCCAAGGAAAGAACATGTATAGATGTTCTAAATATTTATCGATGCATGGAAAAGAAGCTTATATATCAAATGGGAATTCCTTAAACGTATAATACAAGCAAGGTTATATATAGGTTATATATATGTGTGTGTAATTTAACAAAAATGAAATTGTCTTTAGATAAGATCACAAAACACAAACAAATTAGTTGTTGTATAGGAGTGGTAAAAGAATAAAAAGTGAATAAAAAATAAAGGACATTGTAGGTTGAGGATATAATTTTTTTTGTTTTCAGAATGAGTATTTTTTTTTACACTTATCTATGAGTAAGTTGGGTATATGAAATCTATAATTTAATAATTATATTTTAAACAATTTGAAATTTGAAATTAGTTTGTTAGTCGTTGAATTTTGGTGAGAGGTTATTATGTTATTAATTAGAATATATTATGTGAATTTCAAAAACAAAAATCTCCATATTTATATATGTGAATTTGAAAAATAAAAATCTCAACATTCATATTGCAATATTTAAGACTAGGTATTACTGAACAATATTTAAATATGTGAATGGAAACTAAAATGGTTTGTGTATTATCTTAGATTTCTAGTTATTGATCAATGTCTAAAACATTTTTTCGATATAAAATATTGTCATATTTATAATACATGGTTACATATATATACATGAAATATAGTCTCAAGATAGGAAAACTATATTGGACGCACAATGAGGTGGTTGAGAGAATATCTCAACCACACACCAAACTAGAAATATATAGATTTAGCTACCTCCTATGATATAGGAACAAACTCCTTACATAGAGAGTCAACACTGCAGACAAGTAGGATTTACATATTCGAACACACCCCCTTAATGACTACTTGTCTCGATAGTGATTCACAAAATCTAGTTGTGGTTAATCATAACAAAATATGTGTCTGCAACTCAGATCCACCACAAACAGGCAAATCCCATGTCCAAAACCAACAAAATATGTGTCTATGACTCAAATCCACCACAAACAGGTGAATCCAATGTACATAACCAACAAAAGATGTGTCAACGTCCATATAAGGGAGCAATCGTCCACCAAAATGCATGGCTACCAACCACTGCAACCGCTAGTCTTGTAGGATTTCCTTCACATACATTGTTTCGTCAACCATTATCACTTCATACATGTACTTGTATCTGCAAATCTTCTGAAATGTGCTCAGTAAACTGAGACTTGTGAGAAACTAATTTTCTCGTGTTCAAACGTTTTCATGCTTAGACATGGGAATGTGTCTCTTTCCCTACACAAAAAATAGTTCAAGGTAGTTAATCTTCATAGAAATGTCATCAAGCAGGTCAATGTGATCATCCCCAAATTAATTTTCATGAAATTAGGCTTGGATTCCTCTACAACCTAGTGGATGGAGTTGAATGGGAACTAGGTCAAGGCCCTTACAAAATACATGCTAGTGAATAACACTTACTAGGTTATGCCAACAAACAAAGTGGGAGAAATGTTTTCTCCTCGAGCTTATCCAATTGGGTGTGTAATACCAACTTCGCCCATTTCCTAACAGGTTTCTCTCTTAGGTTACAAAGTGTCTTCACCTTATTAGTTATATATTTTGCAATTTCCTGTGGATTTCTTGAATTTTTTCTCCTACCATCTCCCTCTCTCACCCCCCAAATTATTGTCATCAAACATGCCCCATTGAGGATCTGGAGCAATGTTTGCACCATACTTAGAACTATCATTGCTGGTAATTGAAATTGGAGAGTCATGTATACTATATTTCTTGCTTAAGTGGCTCTTACTTGGACAATATCCTGAGATGAGTTTGACATGATGGTCATATGAGGCTGGAAGCTACTTGGTGTAATTTTCCTTAAATCTTGAAAAAAATAGAGTAAAAATGTCATTTTCGATCATTTTTTATTAAAGCTTCTACATACAGCAGATGTTATCACAATTGCAACACAATCATGCTCCATGAGCATGAATTATGAATGTTGCAAAGCTAAATTGAAAGGAAATTTGCATTCATTTAAAAAATAAAAGCATATTACTATACCTATGACAGTGTAAATTATAAAATATGCCATTGTCTTGATACTTACCATGTGTTTCAAAGCCATAACGAAGGTTGGCTTGGAGAGTGTCCTCCCAAAGCCCTGTCTTGAGATGAAATTTAATTCAATGCCTCCTAGAGTTGCAAGGTGGAATTGATAAAACTATTTTATTTCTTTACCATAGATGGATATCTCCTTTCATTTATACCTTTCTCTACCATCTTATTTCTAAGTGAAATGGGAATTTTCACATTTTGAATGCCATTACCATATATTTTGGTAGTCTGCTAGCTAGACCTATCACAAGTAAGGTTGTCATACCAAACTATTTCTCTTGCTCAACTCAGTGACCATGAATCTCTTCTCACACTGCTTACCATAGGATCTTTAGTTATACATGTCACGCAAATTTGGGGGTTCTAGGTCTACACCTATTAGGTAAAGTTGTATTTTATGGCATTGTGGTCCTTAAATTTGGAGGTGTTCCACCTGAAAAAGTAGGCATTAAATATGGATGAAAAGGATTTTTTTTAAATTTGATAGAATTTCCTTGTGGAATTACTGAATTTCTCGACGACATGATGCTAGCTTTGCTCAGAGAAAAAGGTTTTGGAGGAGAAATTGAATTCTTTTGACTTATTTTTGGCATTGAAGTTTGAAACATTAGTTTTGATGACTCCATTGATGACCTTGCTGAGGAATTTGATGCACACAATATTGACTTTGAAGATGGTTTAGAAGACGTTGAAGAAGTTGTAGATTTTGGTGTTGTCACTGAATGTTTCTTTGTTGTTGGATTTGATCAAGACACAATTTAACTTTATGAGCAGATTGAAGACCTTGAAAAGGTTTTAGATTTTGTTGTTCTCACTGAAGGTTTTTGTCTGGTTTTGTTTCTTAAACCATCATTTCCATAGGACATTTTTGGTGAATAGATTCTTGACCTTGATGAGAGGATATGATACCTTGAAGAGGATACATCTTTTGGTGACATCACTAATTTTTTCTCTGTTACTGTGTTTGTTAAAACATCTCACTTAGGGCGAGGAAACTCCACCTATATTGTACAGTTTATGGGACAGAAATCAATATGTAGAAATATTCACTTGGTTTTTATAATTGGATAGAGGAATGACTTAAAATGACCTTGTATGTCTTCTCGTTTTAGAGCTCAATTTTTTAGGAACGATTTAAGTATCCACATTTCAAGAATCACTAGAAGAGGTTGATAAAGAATATAGGAAGACAAAAAACTAACCAGTGGTGTAATAAACGGATTTCTTGGGAGGTAGATTGGCATATGGACTTTTGGTAGCTAGAACTTTTTCAAACAAGTGAATGTATCTAAAAACCGAACCTCTAGTTTATTTTGGTTTAGACAAGGTCTAGAATTTGAAAAGTGAATTCCCTCTTTCTTCCTCTTCATACAGTCCAAGTATTCAACTGCGATTAGGAAAATATTCACAAAGCAACAAATTTGGTATTTATTTATGCTACGTAGTTTTGTAAAAGATAATAATTACAAATTTTCACAAAATACAGCATGAAAACGTGAAGTCAAGCTACACTTTTGTGAGACCCGCGCCTGTACCCTGTTGTACAGTTCCAATACATTATATATTCTGCCTAACCAACAATAGTCTTACTGTAACTTATTAAAGAGTTCGGCCGAACTGTTGAGTCCGTTTAGATTGACGGCACAGTGACGGCGAAGCAAACAGAATTTTTGCCAGAGGTTTGGAAAACCGGCAATAGGAGTTCGGCCGAACTTATTTAAAAGTTCGGCCGAACTCGTTTTTATATATAAACCGCCCGCGAAAGCAGTAAGGTTACTGTTTTCATTGTTGGCGTGCGGTTTTTGCTGGTCTGTTGCTGATTGCCGCGTTGCTGCTGGTCTGTTGCTGATTGCCGCGCGTCGGTCGAGCCGATCGCTAGCCGTGTGCCGGTCGGAGTTGCTGCTGTGTGCTGGTCGAGCTGATTGCCATCGTCCGCCATCGTTAAGATCTGGTATGTTCCGTAAATCGCAAACACAAAATAAATCTCCTTCACGAGGCATGGAAATAACAGTGTTATGACATAGTCAAGATATAAAGGTAGAGCTGCCAAAATTCAGAAACAATACATAGTCTGAGTCACAGGGGTCATCACAGTTCAATTATGAAGCCCAAGGAGTATACACAGTTATTTCAAAATAATTATGCCATTGTCCACGTTGTTTCAAAATAATTATGCCATTGTCCACGTTGTCTTGTAGATTTCGAACCCATTAAAAAATATTCATTGTTTCCCTTTCTTCTTTAACTACAAACTATCTTCACTGCAATTAGAAATCTGAACCACTTTCTATTCTTCCCATCCAAAAATCTCAGAGATGAATATACGAAATTCTGTCTCTGAAATGAAAATTTTGTCCACATATTTACAGTGGTTTGCAAAATTTGAAAGGACACATCTGTTTGGAGGGAGGCCGACGTGAATGTGTGAATGTAGGTCGGTTGGCGTAAGGGAGAACCATATATTCCTTAACATCCATATATTGAAAAAATTGTTGCTTTAATTTGCTTTACACATGACATACAGTGAAACATTTAAAGTCAATCTTAGCAAAAAAGTTGTTTTAGTTTCAAGATGGGGTATGCACAAGATTAGAAACTTTGAAGGGAAAACACCATCAAATAGAATGCAAACGTAGCAGTATTCTATGGCTACTAAAAAAACACATTATTTTCCCTTCATGTATATCTTTATTTTGTTTTACTCTAATTTAACTATATTCAAAGTTTAATAATTACACCAAGTAGCATGGAACACTAGCTATGTAGCCTTGTTAATAAAGTTTGATCATTTATCATACATGAATGTTATGTCATAATAATTATGTCATATGGAGGTTCATAAAATGTGTAATGATCTATTTTTTTCACAGTGAAAAAGTTCGTA
Organism: Pinus albicaulis; assembly: GCA_034641835.2. NCBI lineage: Eukaryota > Viridiplantae > Streptophyta > Pinopsida > Pinales > Pinaceae > Pinus > Pinus albicaulis. Next base: position 1,672,206,243 of record CM076575.1, on the reverse strand, counting down.
ACTATTCATATTAATGATCAGCTACCTGTTACAAATGTCTGTAGTATAAAAAACTATTGTTCTGTGCGAAACATATACAAAATCATAATCAGTCAGTTTTCAAAAAAAGACTGTAGACAGTCACCAACCCAGAATGTAATGATCTATTATTCAAGGTATAGTCAGTTTTAGGTGAGGATAATGAATATGATGTTAGTAAAACATCATCCACATAAATATTAAGTAATAAAAAAGAATCATTATTAATAATCTTTTATCATTTATCATACATAAATGTTATGTCATAATAATTGTGTCATATGGAGGCTCATAGAATGTGTAATGATCTATTATTTAAGGTATAGTCAAATTTAGGTAAGGATAATGAAGATGATGCTATTAAAACATCATCCTCATAAATATTAAGTGATCAACATATAAACTTCATATACGTGATTTTTTCTTTGTTATGATTGTTGTGACATGTGTTGTGGTTTGGTTGTTTTTTTATACATAAGTGAAGGTATGCTTTAATGATTAAGTGTTTGTAATTTGTTTTCAAATATTTGAATTTGAGTTTGTAGTTGGAAATTTCAATTATTATGAATGATATAGCTTTGGGAATTTTGCACTGATTAAAGACATTTTTGAGAAATGATATGATATTATTTGCTAGAAAATATTTAATATTTAGGATATTTTTTAGGAATGCTATGATACTATTTGCTAGAAAATATTTAATAATTTTGTATCCTCTATGAAACAATTATAATACTATTGTGTTACATTTTGTTGGAATTCTTGATTTTTTTTTTTTTTTATAAAAGGACAATTTCCAATAGAAGATCAAATGTGTTTTGAATGTCTTTTATGCAACCTATAATATATTCTATATGAATTTGTAATTGATGGCAAGGTTAAATGGTTTATGAAGCAATCATGGTTTAGGAGGTATGGTTGTGTTGATGTAGCTTATGACTTCATGGATTTGAATTTTTTTATAGATCAACTAATATGTACTATTAATTCATGGACATGTTTTATTTAGGGGGTATCAGGGTATTTTGAAGAAATGTAATTCATCCCTTTATCTATAGCATGTAAGTAAGAATTAGAGTGTCGGTACCTTGCTAGTTCCACATTAATAACTACAAATAATATATTGTTACATTTAAATACCCTACCCCACTCTAAAATTTAACTTGTGACCTCCAAGGAGAAAACACATGTTCTTAAAGATTATTCCCACTTAGGTGGTAGATTGATATGGTTTATTTATTTGTACATTGTTTATCAGTCAATAGGTTGTGATTACTATTGCCACCTACCTACTTGAATAAAGATCCACTGTTTTCATCCATGTTTCTTGTTGATAGTTCCCAATTGATTATTAAAGTTTTGAAAATTGTAGTTTTCCATAACAAACTATAAAATAAAAAAAATTATTATAATCCATTTATCTATGTGGATAGGTTACCGATATTATTTTCATTTATCCTATCATTAATATTATCTTCCTACATGCATATCATGTTTATCTACTTAAAAATAAATATTTTTTTCCTCTCTTTTATTTGTTTGTTGATGCATGAAAACACTTGATAATGTAGGTTTTAACCCTTATTAGATAAATCATACAAATAGATTCTCAATATAAAACATAAAAAAACTCAATAGCAAAAACACTATTTGCACAAAGATTTTACCCTAGATACCCAAAACTAGGAAAAACAGAATGCTTTTTCTATATCTCTCAATGATTTCGTGTCGTCACCCCTTGTACCCCCCACACCACTAATTATATGGGGTAGGGAAACCCCCCTCGTTAGGAACTAGGGTGTAAATAAGGCTAATCATGCAAATAGTATACCACATAGCCAAAAGTTTCCCACTTCTTGTTTTCTTTTCATATAGGAGGTTATAAGAGTACATGATCAACAATCCATGGAAGTAATTCCAATTGTTTCTCTGCACCAATAAAACTTCTTAGTGCTCACATATTTTTCAATGAATCTACGACATTCTTCAATGTGTCCATAAACCCCCTATTTTGATTTTTCTCTTGTACTTATCACAATTTGAGCTACTCCGCTCCCCTGCTACCTTCCCTTCTCCTTAGTTTTTTAATAATAAAATAAATATTTAATTATTAGTAATATAATTACTAATTAATTATTATTTATAATACTAAAATTTAATTAATTATATTTAATTAAAACATAATCAGAAATTAACTTATTTCAAGAATGAATATATGCCTATTTTAGCTTTGGAATTAGTGAGAGTGTTGAAGCATGATTAACATTAACAAAGTATTCTCCAATTGGGGTGCCAAGTGTACAGAGAAAGGAGTGAGGTGGTAGGAGACCGTGCGGGCCACACGGTAAGACCATGATGACATGTGGTGAGGGATGTGGGTGGTACCACCAACGCCCTATAATGATGACATTAAATATGGATGTGCATAGAGGATATATTCGAGGACGCTACAAAAAACAAAAGAGCCCATGCAACTGTTAATTCAACTTTTGTGTTTGAATGATGGAATGATGGAATTTGCAAAGACGTGAATTCTCCAGCCCCCATTAAAATGACCCTACAAGTTGATTCTTTCAGTTTTTTCACTCTATAAGCATCAACGTACGATTATGCATGATGGAGAATATCTAGCGCTTTCCCTTGTTAATATATTTAACAAGGGAAAGCGCTAGATATTCTCCATCATGCTTAATTGTACGTTCTTTGATTTGGCTGAGCCCACATGTCCCACTTGAGAAAATGCTTAAGAGGACTACACTTTCTATCATTCCATAGAAAATTACTCATGCATTTTTGGATCTTGTTAATAGTGGACTTTGCAATCTTTGTTAGAGTAAACTAATACACAAGTAAACCTTCCAGAGTTGACTTGATAAAAGTCATCCATCCCCCTAAAGTGAGCCATCTATAACACCAATTATTAATCTTTCCTTCAACCCTCTTAATGAGCCAACCCCAATCCTCGGCTCTATATTTGTTGCATTTAAGTGTGTCTAACATAACTCTACTTTCAACATCTTGCTTCATGCAACATGCACCATACTTTGAATTTACAAAGACCTGAATTCTCCAGCCCCCATTAAAATGACCCTACAAGTTGATTATTTCAGTTTTTTCACTCTATAAGCATCAACGTACGATTATGCATGATGGAGAATCTCTAGCGCTTTCCTTTGTTAATATATTTAACAAGGGAAAGCGCTAGATATTCTCCATCATGCATAATTGTACGTTGGATTTGGTGATAATTGTCTCCATATTTTGGCTTTCTGACCCGCAAAACATAATTATTTTAGAAGGGAGGGAAGGAGGGATGATCACATTGACTTGCTTGATGACCTGTCTATGAAGATTAACTACCTCAAGAACTATTTTTTTGCGTAGGGAAAGAGACATTTAAATATAAAAATATGAATCTAGAGAAAGCGCTAGATATTCTCCTTCATGCATAATTGTACGTTCTTTGATTTGGCTGAGCCCACATGTCCCACTTGAGAAAATGCTTAAGAGGACTACACTTTCTATCATTCCATAGAAAATTACTCATGCATTTTTGGATCTTGTTAATAGTGGACTTTGCAATCTTTGTTAGAGTAAACTAATACACAAGTAAACCTTCCAGAGTTGACTTGATAAAATTCATCCGTCCCCCTAAAGTGAGCCATCTATAACACCAATTATTAATCTTTCCTTCAACCCTCTTAATGAGACAACCCCAATCCTCAGCTCTATATTTGTTGCATTTAAGTGTGTCTAACATAACTCTACTTTCAACATCTTGCTTCATGCAACATGCACCATACTTTGAATTTGCAAAGGCCTGAATTCTCCAGCCCCCATTAAAATGACCCTACAAGTTGATTATTTCAGTTTTTTCACTCTATAAGCATCAACGTACGATTATGCATGATGGAGAATCTCTAGCGCTTTCCCTTGTTAATATATTTAACAAGGGAAAGCGCTAGATATTCTCCATCATGCATAATTGTACGTTGGATTTGGTGATAATTGTCTCCATATTTTGGCTTTCTGACCCGCAAAACATAATTAATTGTCTCCAATCCACCTAATTTTGGTGATAATTGTCTCCAATCCGCCTAATTTTGGATGCTCCTCATACACTAAGTACCTTGACCATATCAATGGAATGCCCAACTCCTAGCATGGTTCCCACCACACCAACACAACTATTGGAGATTCAAACGACCTCACCACTTAGAAAATGATACGAAATTATTTCACCCACTTGTACTAGAACAATACATAGAAAGAATAACATAATTAATAGAAGAGATAAAAATATGAATTAGAGAAAGGCATGGATCACATATTAAAGGAAATAATAGAGCTCATGTACAAATTTCCATATTTGTTGCATTTATGTGTGTCTAACATAACTCTACTTTCAACATCTTGCTTCATGCAACATGCACCATACTTTGAATTTGCAAAGACCCGGGAATTCTCCACCCCCCATTTAAATGACCCTACAAGTTGATTCTTTTAGTTTTTTCACTCTATAAGCATAAACGTACGATTATGCATGATGGAGAATCTCTAGCGCTTTCCCTTGTTAATATATTTAACAAGGGAAAGCGCTAGATATTCTCCGTCATGCATAATCGTACATTGGATTTGGTGATAATTGTCTCCATATTTTGGCTTTAGCATATATTGTGCAAGTGTACTTCAGAAGTATAAGAACCTGGATTGACATTTAATGCTTGTAATTTATCTCACAATTAATTTACCCATTAGGATGCTTTGACCTAGTAACTTGAGAGATGAAAAAGATCCTATCACATTAATGTGAGGATCCATTTCACAATGAACATTAGGAAAAGACAATATTCATTGCAGTTGGTAATATAGTCAACTAGTAGACTATTCAATTATTAACAAAGTTGATGAAAGAATGCAAGGAATTTAAGGTTGCATTTCGATTTTGAAAATTTTCTACAATAATTTTTGTAGGATAATTTGTTAATGCAAGTTTCCATAGTTATTTATAATTTTTATTTTAATAGAAAGAGCCTTCAACCAAAAATACCCAAGGTTAGTCCCGCGTGTGCCCTTTGAGACACATTAGGTCATCCCACCAATTCATGCCCCATGCTTCATGAGTTGAAGGGTATCCTTCATACCCCTTAAGCACCCCCATTTCTCCCCACTCCATCATGTGATGTTGCCACCTCATCACGTAATAAGGGTTTAAGAACCAACGACATCTTGTCTATTTATGTGAAACACAAACATTATACACTTGACATTGTCTCAATCTCCGACGATATCAGGATGTGTTGGTCACCATACATCATGCCTCAATAGTAGCACCACCACTTACACCAAAATCTTGTGACATCTTGTCACAAACAAAACCATCAAACTGAAAACACATCATTTTCTCCTTCAAAGAAAAAAAAATTCACATCATGTGAATATGTCCGTGTACTCTTACATATTGGTGTACAAAACCATCAACCAAACAAGTTGACAAAACATGCATCTTCAAACAACTGACTCTTAGCTCAAATAATAGAGCTCATGTACTTTCTCTAACAAGGGAAAGCGCTAGATAGTCTCCATCATGCATAATCGTACGTTGGATTTGGTGATAATTGTCTCCATATTTTGGCTTTTTGACCCGCAAAACATAATTATTTTAGAAGGGCGGGAAGGAGGGAAACCAATAGCTAATTCTTCTAACTAACCTTGACTAAAATGAGCTAAATTGTACTTTGATACGAACTTGATTTAAATTGTCCACCCCACATTAGGCACCAATGATTATAACCTTTAATGGGCTAGCACTAGTTTGTAATCATCATCTCAAAATAGCCTAGTAGATGAAAAATTATCATGATTGTAATCATCGTTTCACACCATCTACATATGACCCTTCTACACATTATATGATTGAATTTATGGTAGGTCATCCCTTCTATCTAGACCACGATTGATTGTGACATTAGGTGAATAAAGGAAATTTGATATAAGGAAATGATCAGTATAAGTTTGTCCTCCTCCACGCACTCCATATCTAATGATTGCCTATTTTTCTCTTCCAACATTTTATTTTGGAAATTCATTTTGTTAGTTAATTCTACTATTTAGTCACAACACACTTGGAAGTCAAAGAAATTGTTATATACACTACTAAACTCAATTAACATTGTTTGTTATTGGACTTTACAATAACAAACAACTTAGAGTTCATTAATGTAGTAGTGTATAATATGATAATTATATGTATAGTGGTGTGGCTATCGATAAAATTAGCTGCTAATGAATTTCAAGAATAGAAAGTTGGAAGTGGAAAATTGAGAAATCACTAGCTATGGGGCGGATGGAGGAGGACAAGCTAGAAACTATCTTTTGCTTATAAATTGTATTTTATTCACTTGTTGTCACAATCCATTCATGGGATAGGTAGAGAGGATGACATTTCAAAAATTTATGCATATAATATGTAGAAGGGGTCATGTATGAGATGGTGTGAAGTGATGATGATGGACATGATAAATTTTCATGTGCCAAGTCATTTTTAGATGATGATGACAAACCAATATTAGCCATTTTAAGGTTATAATCATTAACAAGAAATATGGGTAAGGAAATTCATAGTGCCAAATTCTAAGGAAAAAGCCATATTTGCTTCTCAAAAACTTTATTTGATATATTCTTAAAAAACCAAGTACAAATTTTAGTAATCCTAGAATCATGCTTTACATAAGGTAAAAGTGGGGAACTCATGACGTGTACTATAGATAAAAAAAACATTTACACTTACCAAAAAATATATGATAGAAATTGACAAACTACATACCCTTAAGCTCAAGGGGATATAATCATTCTTGCCTTCCATATAGATAATGGAAATGATTGTTCTAAGTCTCATGTTGCTTCTCATGTTATTTTATAAACCTTGGTTGGAAAGAAAAATAGGAGGGCTGAAATGTAAGAAATATAGAACATATTGGATTTAACATCCCCAAATTGGATTTTACTCCGAGGTATTGATTTTTTGAAATCTATTTTGTGAATGTTGACCAATAGATATACATCATGGAGGATGAAAGACGAAGATCAACCGAATCCCATATGGAGTCTCGGGGATCGGAGGATGTTCAGGGTATTTAAATATAATCTTAAATCTACATACATGTGTGTACATATAGAATTGATTTTTTTACTAACTTTGTGAGTGAAATTAGTTGTTAACAAGTTTCATATTTTAATTTTTAGGAGGCAAGAGGAGAAGGCTTTCTACTCCATCAATGGAGTGTGGCCAAGGTTCAACCGGTCGAGGTAACATGGTGCCGGAAGGGGGTGATATTTATTCCCCCGAAGGCCAGCAATCAATGGCTGCTGGTTCTCAGCAGGGTCGGTGTGGGTCTGGTTCTCAGCAGCATCATTCTGGGGCTGGTTCTCAGCAGGGTCGCTGTGGGTCTGGTTCTCAGCGGCATCATTCTGGGGCTGGTTCTCAGCAGGGTCATGTTGGAGATGATGTTAACCAACAACATCAAGGTTGCCATCAATTTCAATATTTTTTCATTAAATTTTTACAACTTTTTTTACACATGTTTTTTCTAATATATGAAATTATATATATATTGATGCAGAGGCTCAAAATGTTCGAGCCAGTGGTCAAAAAAGACGCAGGGCAGCGCGCTACATTGAAGAAGAAGGTTGTCAACCTAGCACAACTTATCCGACTGAGATTACTGATATACCATGGGAAAGGAACATGGCGGAATGCACCTTACAAAGGTGTGAAAGCCTTTATGCAAAATTGCAGACAGATCTCCAGGATTTGACTATACCTGCTGAGAGTAGACAAAGCCTACGGATAGTTGCACATTCATTGAGTGAAATGGTAAAAGTGTACAAAGATTTGGGGCCAACCACTGATTCGTTTGTAGAAGTGATGAGACAGAGAAGAGAAGCAGTGATAGGTCCCGATAAATGGCAGGACATAAAAAAACAAGTTTCAAGACAGGACGCTAAGTCAATGTTTAATTTTAAGGAAGGGCCAAAAGGAAAGATGTTGAAGGTGCAGTATTTCAAGCACCCAGACATAGCAAAATATTTGTATAGTCGACATCTTGCGGCCTTTGGAAGGCTTCCATGGAACGATGAGGTTCCTCTTTATTTTTCACAAATGTTTTATGCAGAATTTTTTAAGGGTATGAAACCCGACTACAATGATCTTCCTTCAAAATTTTTTGGCCCGGGGAGAGGTCGATTATGTCAACGTAAGGGCGCAAAGCGAGATGTGGAGTTGCCTCGCCCTGAGCCGCCATTGGTGAGTCGACCGTCTCGAGTCGAAACCTTGCAATCGGAGATGGATGCGACTTCTCAAATAAGTCGTGAAGCAAGAGATGTTATGATTGAAAATGTTCATAGCGGATTGAGTGGAGTCGATCTTGGCTTAAATCGACAAAGAGCACGTCAATATGCACGTGCCAATTTTGTTTATCATACAGATGAGGAGATTTACAACATGAATGTTGAAGATCTCCGAACATACGCAATAAATTGTCGCAATGGTCTGCAAGACCTAATTTTTCGTGAGGAAGAGGGCGCCGGAACGGTATGTGTTAGTGACCTTAGGATTTGAAATTATATTTACATATACATGTGTACAATTTGTAATAAATACATGTGTATGTACACATGTATACATTTATTTGTATGTGTACATTAATCTAACAAAAAGGTATGATTATATGTTAAAACACCATTTGCGGTTCTCAGGCATGATGCGTGATGAAAATGTTAATATTACGTTCGGGACCTCTGGCTCAAACGATGCAGATGGGTCTGCCCATCATGATATGTTGGCACATGTATGTTAGTGTTTTTTAAGTGACTCTAAAATAAATAATTGTTGCCACACATGTACATGTATGTATATATATAATTCGATAAAATGTTTTAACGGGTACCGATTCCGTCTGATGTTTTTGGGATCCCGGTACCTTCTTCTTCTTTAGGAGATATACCTTCTACTTCATTGGGAGATGACCAAGTATGGACAATTTTTCACAAGTTCAAAATTTATGTTACCTCAAAAAGTTCCATAAAAAATTGAGATATAGAGAGATAGATCTATATTTTGAGTTATTTAAAATTTTTTGAATTTAGGTTTGTATAGAAGATTTTTTTAATCCGAGGACTTTAGCGACGGAGATAGGGACATCCACAGCATTTGAAGAAGTTGTCTTTAGTTCTTTTTTTTAATATTATTGTTCAAATAGGTTTATATATATGTACACACGTGCATTTTCATTTGAGAGTTTTTAATTTATATAAATTATTTCTGTATATATATATATATATAAATTTATATTTAACTGTACATGTATATTGTACAGGTTACCACTAGAGATGTTTCTATGGCAGATACTCTTCATCAAATGGAGAGGCAACCTTACGAGGTATTGCGCGATTTTTTTGTTATATTTTGTTTTTTACATGAAGTTCTAGATATATATATATATATATATATATATATTCTCGTTAATTTTTAAAACTTCAAATTTTAATGTTCAAGTACATGTACATTGTGTATGTAGGTTTTCCCTTTACAAGGTAGCGAGCCAATCGGGACCCAGAGGCTAGATCTTCCATTTGACGGACAAGACATACAGTAGATTTGATTTTATTTCAAAATTTAGATGGTTTTTAAATTTGTTAAACTTGATACAGTTTGATACTTGAGTGAGATTTACAATTTTTGGACATATTTTATTACAATATGTTTTTTGGACATATTTTTGGACATATATGTTAAATGTTTTTGTTGGATAGTTGAATTATAATTGGCATGGCATGTGATATTTAATGTTTTAAATGTTTTTGTTAGATAGTTGAATTAGAATTGGCATGGCATGTGATATTTAATGTTAAATGTTTTTGTTAGATAGTTGAATTATAATTGGCATGGCATTTGAAGTTTTTAAAACTACATGAATGATGGAATGTGAACCTACATTTTCACATGTGGTAAATTGAAATGTTAAAGTTTGTAACAAGACAATCCCCATTGATTTCATTACATTATATATGTTGATTTCTGATTTGATATAATTGCATACATATGATGGTACATTACTTGTAAAGTCATTGGATTTCATTACATTATATATGTTGATTTCTGATTTGATATAATTGCATACATATGATGGTACATTACTTGTAAAGTCATTGGATTAATAACTTGTTCATTGATTTCAGTTTTCTTTGGATGGTTTTAGTACTTTTGGCATGTGAATGTGAAGTAATGTTGTCATTGAATTACATTTGACATTTGATATTTAATGTTAAATATTTTTGTTGGAAATGTTTTTGTTAGATAGTTGAATTATAATTGGCATGGCATTTGAAGTTTTTAAAACTACATGAATGATGGAATGTGAACCTACATTTGCACATGTGGTAAATTGAAATGTTACTTGTAACAAGACAATCCCCATTAATTTCATTACAGTATATGTTGATTTCTGATTTGATATAATTGCATACATTTCATTACAGTGTATGTTGATTTCTGATTTGATATAATTGCATACATATGATGGTACATTACTTGTAAAGTCATTGGATTAATAACTTGTTCATTGATTTCAGTGTTCTTTGGATGGTTTTAGTACTTTTGGCATGTCAATGTGAAGTAATGTTGTCATTGAATTACATTTGACATTTGATATTTAATGTTAAATATTTTTGTTGGATAGTTGAATTATAATTGGCATGGCATGTGATATTTATTGTTAAATTTTTTAGTTGGATAGTTGAATTATAATTCTAATGGTATCTGAAGTTTTTAAAACTACATGAATGATAGAATGTGAACCTACATTTGCACGTGGTAAATTGGAATGTTACTTGTAACAAAACAATCCGCATTGATTTCATTATGTAGTATATGTTGATTTCTGATTTGATATAATTGCATGTATGATGGTACATTACTTATAAAGTCATTGGATTAATAGTGTTCATTGATTTCAGTGTAAGCGCAAAAAATTATTGACAATGTAGAATGATTTTTGTGTTATAATAACTAAACCTAATAATATTGGAGAGCGAGAGAGACTTGAGGTATGGTGTTTACTACAAGAGTTTGAGCTAAATATTTAAATGGTTTATCTATCTTTCATAAAATAGTTTAAGATTGATCACAAGAATTAAGAGTTCATGTCTCGGTCCATCATTGGTATGGTCCATCATAGAATGATCATCCATGTCAATGACTCTTAATTCTATCTTTCCAAACCATGACCCTACTCTCACATGTGTGCTTTTCATGACACCGGTCGTGCTACTTTTATCCTTGAGTTGACTGCCTTGAAAGCACTCAACTCTTTCTCGATGCTAGCCTTCCTCTTTCTAAGAGATGAAGCTGCCTTTCGACTTGGGAAGCTATGGGTAGCCCCGTGTCTATCAAAGCAGAGAACTTTTTCCCATGTACGGTTGTAGACATGAATCTCAAGTCCAAGGTACTTTCATCATCATTCCTCCTTGTCTTGTGCCTTACTTTCGCAATCTTCTTCAACATTTCCTCTTCCAATATGTTTTTCGAACTAGCCCTTGGCTTAACAGTGCTTTTCACATATCTCTTCTCATGAAGCTCCATATAACAATTTGATCCTGGACTTGCTTGAATTGGTTCAAGCTCTTTCTTTTTCGAATTCTGTCTAATTGCTCCAATACGACATATATTGACTCCTTCCAAACGAAGTGCACCAATCCTCTTAGTGTGGTCGTCTTCTTTACCAAGTGTGCCAACACATGCATTTTCTTTCTTCAAACCAATAGGTTTCGGATCAAGAAAGTCCCTCTTGATCTTATCTTCCATGTTCTTGACTTTACCCCGCAACGTGGTGCTTATTTCCTTCAAGTGAGCCCTTTCCATAAAGAGTTCCTGAAGTCTTTGTTCACCTTGTCGTATCTCCATGTCAAGCTTTTCAATTTCAGCCGTTTGTCTAGAAAGTCCATCCTTGGAATTTCTTGCGTGAAAAACCAAGTAGGTTGAACCAACGTTGGTCTAGTGCATTGGAATTCATTAAAGAATTGGTCATTGGCGCTACTTCAAGCTAGGAGTGAGCATCGTCACCAACCTACATTGAATATTTTACACTCCCTATGGTGAATGATACTTTAAATTGATTGACAGTCTAAGACTTTCGAATTTTTTCGAATGCCAAATGATCTTACAAAGTGAGTATTTATAATATTCTAGTAGGTCATTCGGCGACAAATTTTACCAAAAACTTGAAACGACTTTGGCGTGTGATATTTAATTTGTTAAATGTTTTTGTTGCATTGTTGAATTATAATTGGCATGGCTTAACAATGCTTTTCACATATCTCTTCTCATGAAGCTCCATAGAACAATTCGATCATGGGTCTGCTTGAATTGGTTCAAGCTCTTTCCTTTTCGAATTCTGTCTAATCGCTCCAATACGACATATATTGACTCCTTCCAAACGAAGTGCACCAATCCTCTTAGTGTGGTCGTCTTAGTGTGGCGTGTGATATTTAATTTGTTAAATGGTTTTGTTGGATTGTTGAATTATAATTGGCATGTGGCATGTGAAGTTTTTAAAACTCCAGTTTTGGATGGTTTCAATCTACATTTTGCATGTGATATTTAATGAAACTTTAAATGTTAAATGTTTTAATGATGCACAATATATAATCGAAAGGGTTTTAAGACTTAAAGTTTTGGATGGTTTCAATTTACAACTTAAAGTTTTGGAAGGTTTCAACCTACATTTGCACATATGGTAAATTGAAATTATGAACTACTTGCAACAAGACAATCCCCATTGATTTCATTGTATATGTTGATTTCTAATTTGATATAATTGCATGTATGATGGTACATTACTTGTAAGGACATTGGATTAATAATGTTCATTGATTTTACTTTAAGCGCAAAAAATTATTGATAATGTCTAGAACGATTTTTGTGTTATAATAATTAAACCTAATAATATTGGAGAGCAAGAGAGATGAGGTATGGTGTTTACTACAAGAGTTCGAGCGGGGCATTCGGTGACAACTTTTACTAGAAACTTGAAACAAAGAGAATCTATCTTTGGCTAGGACATCATGTAAGATGCTCGACATAAACAGTAAAATTGTACTTAAAAGCCGAGATTCGGGCAAGTGGGGACAACCACTTGTTATCTCGTCCCTTGGAGGCTAGGCCATATGGGGACAGAATCTGACTTTACAAAATAAAGTGAAATAGTTTGTACCATATGGTCGGAGAACATATACAAAAACAATTAATATACAAGAACAATTAATTTCATTCTAGAATATATATATCCGATACATATTTAACATTTTTAATCAATGCACATGTATAGAAAAACTATTTTCAGTGGAAACTAGAGCACGTGCTTGTACCCAAACAATTTGTAACATTTGCAAACCACAAATAACATAAGCAGTTCAATTTTTAGTTGAGTACTGAAAGGTTTAAAAGATAATAAATTGTTGTCCTGACACTTCCCTCAAAAAAATTCTAATGGAATTCCATCCTCAATAATCCGTTCATGATCGGATTTTGACATTTTCCATTTCTTAATTTTTGATTTTTTCTTTGATTGAACTTCTATCAACTTTATGCGTGCTGCACACACCAAGTGACTATATTGACAACTTATGGAATCGGGTTCATAGTCTTCGAAGTAAACAAAGTCTCCACTTTAACGAGTTTGTTTGAAAAAATAACCTTTCAGTATAATAGACCCTTTGTCATACTGAAATCCGTGATCATTATAGTCTTGTAATAATTTCATTTTTTGTTCGGTGCAACGCATCAAATAATACTTCACATTTTCATCGTTGTCAATAGGTGCAATTACAGCAAAAACATCTCCTGCACAATAAAATAAATTTAACATTTAATTATGCATATTTAAATTTAAATTTGTAAATCTTTAAATCATTAAAAAGTAGTTCAATTGTTACCTTCTCTAACAAGATCAGAAACTCGATCACCATCGGATGATATTGTAGTTTCCTCTGATTCCATTTCTTCAATCATTGCAACAGACATTTTTCCCTTTTTATTTAGCTCTGTATGTTTCCAATCGTTCACATACATTTTGTTTTCACAGATTTCATTGGATTTTGTGTTGTCTATGCAAACATCACAAAAACAAGAATATTTTCTTTTATCCAATGCAAACACATTTGTGGACAATTTTGTTTGAATTGAATGCAATTTTCGAGTCCCTTTTATTGTTCCAACTTCATTTCCAATTGATCTATTTATGTCTCCGATTCCAATATGCCAGAAAAACCTTTATATGGAAAATTAGAAAGAATTTGTAAATATGATATCAAAATACAATTAAAAATAATCATTGCATGATAAATGTACAATGTTTAAAATTAGATTACCAATATAAATTAAATTGAATGTACCTTTGCACTTCTCGTGATGGGTTAATCTCATGGCTTAGAGCATTTTTGCACCATTGAACAACTTCTTCGGCGTTTGCAAGTCGGCGTGCAAAGTGGTTCATTTGATATCTTCGAAGTGCTCGTTTTATGCATGCTCCTGCACCGTCATGTTCTCCTTTTCCATGGCCAGTCTCAAATAAATTCCAACAATGTTTAATGGAGGTTTTCTTATGAAGACGACACAACCAAAAAAATGATCGTGCAGATTTGAATTGACCTGCGCATCCGTCTGACCATATCCAATGTTCATTGAATGTTATTCCACGACTTTTCAATGAATCATAAATTTTAAAAAACAATGTTGTACAAAACATGTATCATGCGTACGATCGTCACTGATATAAAAATGATATTCTTTAATGATATGTCGATTTTCACTCGTGCTTTCTATATGATCGACATTTTGTTCAGCATGTCTATATAGAATATGGACGAGCATGGAGACTTGGTCGGAGTGATAGTATTCACTCTGAATTTCTTTTTGTGGAGCAAATGTGTAGTTTTCTGCAAAATCAATCACTGACAAAATGGTTCCTGGTGGAAAAACTTCACGAGATTTTTTGAATTGCAAGTCTTGCCATCGAGCTCTATGGGAATGCATGGTGTATTTGTAAATTTCTGCTTCAAACTTTCTCCAAAAGTCTATTAGAAAAATTTCGTCTTCTCGTAATTCGATTCTTTTAACACTATCTGCACCTTGAATCGATGTACTGGTATATTCATATCTCTTCCATTTCACTTTCATGTTGGACAATGATTGATCATTTATATCAATACGATATTTGTTTGAAATTTAGTCAAATTTCCACAATCATCGCATTTTTTACCACCAACACATTTCTTTTTGTAAAATAGTTCATCGCTTTCTCTTTCACATAGAATTTGAGATATGAATTCACGGATAATGGAAGGAGGAGGTGAATCATTCCATAATGTTCTACCGAAATCAAGGAATGTGTCATAATATAACTCAAATTCCACATGATAACGGCAACAACAAGTGTCGCGTACGGTGATAGGTTTTACATACCATGGTTTTTGTTGAACAAAAGCATTGAGTGAAACATGAATTTGACGATTCTCTTCTTTGAACTTGTTGAATAACTCTATCTGAGTGGTTTCCAAGAGATGTTTTTCATGTTCTTCGTATTGATTTCGTGCTATTCTTCTTCGCATCACATGTCTTGCAGTGGGTGAAACACGCGAATTGTTCTTCCAATATTCATATATTATTTTTTAACATCTTCTCCAAGTCTATCTTTGTATGGTTGCCTACAAATAGCTCTCCAACAAGCGAGTTCATCATTTACGTCTATTTGCAGTCGAAATTTTCGATGTTTGTGCAGAGTTTTTCGCGAGGTTCCCAGTGCTCGTGCCATAGATGCTAGATTCAAACGATTCTCTTGAGTACTTGGTGAAACCATTGCCATTTGTATTCCTTTACGTATATTTGAAACATTTTTATCTCTAGATCTCCTAATTGACTCTATAGCACTACTCATATTTTTTATCACCTCTTCTTTCATTTTTTTATCTTTGGTTGATTTTCGAATACCCAATAGTGTCGTCGCTTCTTTTAATTTCCTTGATGATAAGAGACATTTCAACATTTGAGCTTGAACTGTCACCTCAGTTTTGAAAAACATATCCAAAATTTTCTCGACACGATATCGTATAAAATAGTCAGGTTTTTTATCTCCATATGTGCGAGTGTCGACATTTTCTAACATCTCATTATCGATAGTGATTTCATCTGTACATATTCGAAAAAAAAGTACATATTCAATAAATAACTAAATTAATAAATATGTCAATAAATATTAGGAAAATTTTAAATATATCAATAGATCATAATATCTACATTTACATACTCGATTCAATTTCTGCTTGAGGTTGATTTTCTTCTTCAATATTTTGAGGAGTGTCTCTGTCTGTTTACATTAAACAAAATATTTTTCAAACTAGTTCATCAAATAAAAATTAAGCTTCACATTGTACATTGGGAAAACTTTAAAAATATATCAATAAATCATAATATTTACATTTACATACCTGCTTCAATTTTTGCTTGAGGTTGATTTTCTTCTTCAATATTTTGAGGAATATCTCTGTCTGTGTACATCAAACAAAATATTTTTCAAACTAGTTTATCAAATAAAAATTAAGCGTTACATTTTACATTAGGGAAATTTTAAATATATATCAATAGAGCATGTAATATTTACATTTACATACCTTCTTCAATTTCTGCTTGAGGTTGATTTTCCTCTTCAATATTTGAGAGAGCTTCTAACTTTCTTTTGCGATATTGTCTCGTCTCTTCTCTACGTTCCTCGGGCTTTCTTTTTCGATCATATTTTCTCACACAAGTTCTTTGATTTCCCATGATAATAGGGTATGAGGTTTAAAAAATTTCCTTTAAAAAATTAGACAATAACTCAATTACAAACAATATCACAAAAGATTTAATTTAAAAAAATCTTTTCTAAAAAATACGTAATCCAATCCAAAACACGTACATATCTCTAAGAAAAATCACACCGCCTCAAAGAAATGTCTTCCAAAAAAATTCTTTAAATCTTAAAATGTAAAGAAAAATTTTTGAACAAAAAAGCTCAAAAGATTTATTTCAACACAAAACACGTACATACCTCAAAGAAAAATCACGTCGCCTCCAAAAATGTCTTCCAAAAAATTTTTTTAAATTCAAACTTTGAACCTCCAAGAAAAATCACGCCGCCTCCAGAAAATGTCTTCCAAAAAAATTTTTTGACCCCAAACTTTGAAGAAAAATTTTTGAATTCAAAACAAGTTGTAAGATGATCACAAAGTACACTTAAATCTTGACACATAAACCCCTTCCCAATTAGCTAACTTTAGACGATCCTAAACACATTTTTATTTAGCTAATGAGGGAGATAGCCCAACAAAACTAGTTTGTCCATATTCAAATCAAGCTGGTATCAAAGTACAATTTAGCTCATTTTAGTCAAGGTTAGTTAGAAGAATTAGCTATTGGTTTCTGTCTTCAATTTCCTCTCAAAATGAATGTGTACGTGCTTTTGAGAGACACACTAGAGGAATAAGGTCCAATTTTTTTATGAAAATGTGCTATGAAAGTAAAGGGTTAAAGGCAAACATGTACAAGGCATAGTTAATACAAGGCATAGTTGAGCCAAATGTTGTTGAGGAAGGGCCTAATTATTTGGGTCTTGGTTATGGAAAACATGGAGAATGCTCCAAAGCCAAGGAGGCAAATGAAGTTGTTCCAAGAAGGAATTTTATTTCGTGTTCATTACCTCAAGCTTGTGAAGTTTGTGTTCATGATGAATGGAAAATTTTGACACCCACTTTGCAAGAAGATGTTAATAATCATGTAGCTAAAGAGAATGTAAAAGAAGAGGATGTTGAAAGCTCTAGAGTCATTGAATTCATTGCTAGTGTTCAGAGGAGAGCCACTACCTCATCAAATTCACCTCCTCAAGAAGGTGACAACGGTGAATGTTCAAGGTATAAATTTGCCTCTAATCAAATTGATTTTGATTATGATAAACATGGTAAATATTCACATAAGATTTGGAAAAGAACTTGCATGTTCCTTTTGTGGTTTGAATAATCATAATTTTTATAGATGTTGGAAGAAGATATCCATGCACATGAAACTTTCTAAATAAATGAGGCAAAAAGTCAAAGGCCCATTGGACAAGGAAAATGATGTTGAAAATAAGTTGCAATTGTTTATTACTCATTGCCATAAGAAAGGTCACCTTGTAGAATATTTTTCTACATACAACATTGCACATTTTTAAAACATAAACTAACTTCTAGAAAAAAATAATATTAAATTAGATTTAATTGTTATGCCGGCTTGATTTTTATGTGTGATTCTCAAGCAAAGCAAGAGTGTTTCCAATACAAAGTGTTTGGGTTGCCACCAACCAAAAAGGAGCTTGTAGAAAAGGTGAAGTCTGGAATGAAGCTCTTCTTGTATGATTTTAACCTTAGACAGATTTATGGTATCTACAAGGCAGCATCTGCTAGAGGAATGAATGTGGAACCAAATGCTTTCCGGAGTTGTAAAAGGCCACTCCCAGCACAAGTAATATTTTTATACAATGTTTGATCACATATTCATTCTTACTTTGGGCCTATGCAATTTCGGTTTCGCATCTTTTCTACATCAGTTTCCTGTTTTCTGTTGAGATTAACTTTTCTAAATGAAGTATGCAGATTGCAGATAGTCTAAGGAAGTGTAAAGATTTTGAAAATAGTGAAGAATAATTAAATACATAAGAGGCAGTATATCCCAATGAAGAATTTTTCAAATACATGTGAAAATTTTGAAAACGGTAAGGTCGAACATACTCGATGAAAGGAGCAACAGCGCCGACGAAAGGAGCAACAGCGCAGATGGGAGGAGCAACAACACGGATGGGAGGAGTGAAAACGTGCGAACAACAGCGACAGTGACAGAAATTCGCGGGAATAATGAAACCGGTAAACAAAACAACTTCGCGGGTGATTTATTTATAGAAATTAGTTTGGCCGAACTATTTTAATCAAAATGAATGTTTACATGCTTTTCAGAGACACACTAGAGGAATAAGGTCCAAATTTTTGATGAAAATGTGTTATGAAAGTAAAGGGTTAAAGGAAAACATGTACAAGGCATAGTTGAGCCAAATGTTGTTGAGGAAGGGCCTAATTATTTGGGTCTTGGTTATGGAAAACATGATGGAGAATGCTCCAAAGCCAAGGAGGCACATGAAGCTGTTCCAAGAAGGAATTTTATTTCGTGTTCATTACCTCAAGCTTGTGAAGTTTGTATTCATGATGAATGGAAAAGTTTGACACCCACTTTGCAAGAAGATGTTAATAATCATGCAGCTAATGAGAATGTAAAAGAAGGGTATGTTGAAAGATCTAGAGTCATTGAATTCATTTCTAGTATTCAGAGGAGAGCCACTACCTCATCAAATTCACCTCCTCAAGAAGGCGACAACGGTGAATGTTCAAGGTATAAATTTGCCTCTAATCAAATTTCTTTTAATTATGATAAACATGGTAAATATTCACATAAGATTTGGAAAAGAACTTGCATGTTCCTTTTGTGGTTTGAATAATCATAATGTTTATAGATGTTGGAAAAAGATATCCATGCACATGAAACTTTCTAAATAAATGAGGCAAAAAGTCAAAGGCCCATTGGACAAGGAAAATGATGTTGAAAATAAGTTGCAATTGTTTATTACTCATTGCCATAAGAAAGGTCACCTTGTAGACAAGTGTTGGACTTTGAATCCAACAAGTCATCCACAACATTTGAAGAAGGTGGAAAGAGATAATGACAAGAATGGAAAAGAGGATTCCATAATCGATGAGGGTCAAGATGATTCACATGATGATGAAGTGCAACTAAAAGAAGCGCCATTGAAATGGTTTGGTAACGGATGGTTAGATTTCTTATCCAATTAAGGCCTTGCATGTATTTTGATGTTTCATGAATTTCTTTGCAAATTAAAAGTATGGTGCATGTTGCATGAAGCAAGATGTTGAAGGTAGAGTTATGTTGACACACTTAAATGCAACAAATATGTAAATTTGTAAATGAGCTATTATTTGACTTGGGAGTCAATTGTTTGAAGAGGCATGTTTTGTCGACTTGTGTTTGGTTGATGGTTTTGTACACCAATATGTAAGAGTACATGGAGATATTCACATGATGTGATTTTTTTTTCTTTGAAGGAGAAAAATGATATGTCAGCGAGCTATGTTTCTTGCATGATGTGTTTTTCAGTTTGATGGTTTTGTTTGTGACAAGACGTCACACGATTTTGGGAAGGTCCACTCTTGAGCGAGAGCCTCATGATTACAACCTAATCATGAGAATCAAATGGCATGAACCAAACATATTGTGTATTAAATGAGGAATTTTGCTCTCCCAATCATTTCTAAATCACCCATATCACCAGGAAAACATGTTTTAAAAGAACATACTTTGGTAGGGGAAAGACCTTAGGTCCTTTGATTGTGCACATGTGGTGTGAAAAATTGAAATTGACAATTTGCAAAAAAGTGAAAATATGAATGAAACCACGAAAAAAAAAATCCCAAAAGTGGTAAATGATTTAAATAGACCTAATTAATTATTTACCAACATAAATTCTTCAACTTTTAGCAACTAAATGATAAGTAAAAAAAAAAAAAAAATTGTAATTATGGTTCAAAAGTTACATAATCTTAAGAATCCAAAAAACAAATTATTTTTCAAAACGTATTACTTTCAAAGTATCAACAAAGAATGTACAAGGGTGTTCAATGAATTAATGCTATTTATTTAAATTCCATGATGTATATCTTACTCATAATTTTAAAAAATTATTAAATAATGATCTAGATTGGATAATTATATTATTTGTCATATATTTTAATGCTTATAGAGTGAAAAAACTGAAAGAATCAACTTGTAGGGTCATTTTAATGGTGGGTGGAGAATTGGGGTCTAAAACCTTTTGGAGTCATTTTGAGGTATTAAATGAAATTTTTGGGGGTCAAACGATTATCCCTTGTGCCGAAATCTTGACCATTATTCTACACTTAAATACATATCCAATGGTGCAAGAAAAACATCAAATTAAGTTCATTCAAAATTTATGCCTTTAGTAAGTTGACCTATCATGTTGACCACCATGGTACGAGAGAATGTCATTTTAGCCCCATTACTCATGCATAGCAAGCTAGCTACATGTGGAATTTTAACAAGACTCTAAAAGTTCTAAAATCACAAACCTCGTTAATGGTTGACGGAGTCAAATCTTACACCTAGTTGGCTATCACGCTATGTTAAATACTTGGCCACTAGGAGGAATAAGAGTTCCATTTTGTGTTATTGTATTTTGTTCCATAGTTGAAAATACAACTAGAAGTGTGAAGTTAGAGAGAAAAATGTATGAAGTTAATTTTTTATAGCAACCTTACATGCCAAAAGTCTTAGCTAACTCTAGAGAGATTACCTCTTTCTTTTTACTTACATACTTTCCATACCAGAAAAGAGAGAGTAGAGCATGTTTACATTTTAGTGTTTTTTTTCTCCCATAAAGATTTCCTAGGGAAAAAGGAGTCTAGAGCATCATTAATTTTTAGGGTTGCTTGTCTCCCATAAGGATTTCCTAGGAAAATAATTGTGTTGATTGTCTAGAGATATGTATGTGTGTGTTTCATTATGTTCTCTATTTCTTACATTGTGTTTCATTATGTTTTATATTTCTTACATTTCTGCCCTCCTATTTTTCTTTCCAATCAAGGTCTATAAAGTAACATGAGAAGCAACATGAGACTTGGAACAATCATTTTCGTTATCTATATGAAAGGGAAAAAGGATTATATCCCCTTAAGCTTAAGCTTATGTAGTTTGTATGAAAAGAGAGAGCCTAATATAGCAGGCATAAAAATACTTTGCTACAAAATGATAAAACATTTGAATGAAAAATTTAAAACATAAATCAAGATATCAAACACAATGATATTATGATGGAGAGAATATTTCTGCAGCCAAAATGAACATGCAAACCAAAAATTGTAATAAAACAATTACAACATATCATTGCAAAATTTAAAAACATAAATAACCTAACACACAAGGATATCTCAAAACACCTGAATGCATATGTAGAACAAAACTTGTAATAGAATATTTTGCAACATACATATTTTTAAAACATAAACTAACTTCTAGTAGACAATAATATTAAATTAGATTTAATTGTTTTTGCAGTTGAATTGACGTGCATAGAAAAACTTGGAATAGAAATCTTTGATACATACAACACACAAATGCAAAATATTAAAAGATAAATCAATCTTACAAACAGAAGGGTATTTAACTAGACAGAAATGTCCATATAGATTCAGTCAGAAACCTAGACCTAGTCAAAGAGAACATGAACCAATGGTTTATTTCAGCTCTACATCAACGTTGAAAAATCGAGCTATTATGATGTGTTACAATTCAGCCTACATGCCAAAGTGTTCGTCAACCTAAAAGGAAGCAATTCTATCTATATTTATATACCTTGTCTGTGGCTCTTTTGATAAGGAATAACTCGGCAATCTCTGAAAACAGTTTACAAATTCTTGTAAGATTCAGTATAAATATGTTGATGGGCTTTTAGTGTGAAGTTTAAATATTTTGAAAATAGTGTGGATCTATTGTTTGGTCATCTTTGAAGCAGACTGCAGATAGTATAGTATGAAGCAGATTGCGTATAGTGTGAAGTAGATTGCGGATAGTCTAAGGAAGATTACAAATGCCTGAAAAAAATCTATGGATATATGTGGTAGGAGGCAGCACCAACTAATGTTGTTGATAATACTGTTAAAATAGAGACAGAGAATGAACCCAAGGGTTTATCTGACCCTGCTCGGGAAAGGCACTTACCCCTACGGAACCACACACAGTTCCTACAGAGCTTACCATTAACACCTGGCTGGCAGATACAGGACAGTAGGTCTTCCCAGCAACACTACCCATGAGCCATAGACAGGAGGTGGTTTTACGTGCCCACTGTCGATCCCCCATGACCAATTGGACGTGACCTTTTCTCAATCCCCCCGTACCCAAAGAAAAGGAGGTGTGCGGTTATCCTATGTGTTGTGTTACCAGTTCGGCATGCACAGGAGGTAATTCTATGTGCGGGAACAGTTTCTTATACCCCATATGTTGTGGATAAGACTGTTAAAATAGAGATGGAGAACAAAGCCAAGGGTTTATCTGACCTTGTTGTGTCAAAGGTTGATCAAAATAAGAAGAAAAAACAATGCGGCAAGGAAGAAAACAATGAAGATGGCAGTGGAAAAGATAAGTTTGCTGGCTTGATTTTTATGTGTAATTCTCATACAAAGCAGGAGTGTTTCTGATACAAAGTGTTTGGGTTGCCACCAACCAAAAAGGAGCTTGTAGAAAAGGTGAAGCCCAGAATGAAGCTCTTCTTGTATGATTTTAATCCAAGTAGTGACAAAGGATTAAGCCCTTTAACATATTCAATTCCAAAAAATATAAAATACTCACTTAACTGGGCAATACATAAACAAGCCAAAAGGGGAATTCAACCGAAACACAATCCTGTAAATTTTTTTAATCAGTCACTACGAAATAATTTTGAATCATCCATTTCTAATTCATTTTCGATTCGCTATAGGATAATTTTGTATCATCGTTCACTCCAAAACAATTTTGTAGCGCTCACTAAAATTATATATTGTGGTTTTCACAAAACTGTAAGGTCGAACATACTCGATGAAAGCAGCAACAACGCCGACGAGAGGAGAAACAGTATGGACAGGAGGAGCAACAGTGCTGACGGGAGGAGCGAAAACGCGCAAACAGCAGCGAAACTGACAGGAATTCGTGGGAATAATGAAACTGGTAAACAAAAAAACTTGGCGAGCGATTTATTTATAGGAATTAGTTCGGCCAAACTATTTTAAAAGTAAAATTTCGGCCGAACTCACAGTTTGACCGAACTTTTGTTGGAAGTTTGGCCAAAAATTTTTTGCCAGTTTTCCAATCTCCGGCAAAAATTATGTTTGCCTGCGCCGTCAGTGTGCCGTCAATCTAAATGGAATCATGAGTTCGACCAAAATTTCTAGGAAAGTTTGGTCAAACTATTACAGAGTTCGGTCAAACTTTAGAAAATGTTCGGCTGAACTATTGCTGAAAAAAGTTTTCGGCCCCCGATTCTCACAGAAGTGTAACCCAGCTTCATGTTTCCGCCCTTAATGTATGTTCCAAAAATGAACAAAAAACTTGTCTCATTAGCATTCCTTGAAGACAAAGGGTATGATGTTTTATTCAACAAAGTGAAGGTTTGCCTCAAGTATTCTGCTACAAGACAAGTCAAGAAGATTGGTGTTAGGATCACGAAACTCTACAAATTTGAGGTTGATAAATGTGTAGCCTTGAGTAGCAAAAAAGATATTTCTTAGAGTAGAGATGTGGCAGTTGAGCGAAATTGAGAGATAGCTCTCAATATGAAACCAATCCCATAACCCCGAAGTGTTACATAATTTACACACCAATGTGCTGCAAGAGATCCATCATCGTGACCGGCATGTGCAACAATAGCTCAAAATAGTGGGTCATGAGCTCGACACAATTCTACCTGATGAAATCCCGGCATCAGCTCCATCCTAGGCTACCATCGAAGGCTTGGTTGCAGCACTCAAGGCGTCCCAAACCGAAGTCCAAACCCTCAAGACTCGCATGGCCCGCCAATTATCCAAGTGTCAGGCCCAAGCACAGCCTACCATACCCCCGGAAGTATGGGTACAACGGGTTGCGTTTATCATAGAAGCAACATATATTATTAAGGGAAAGCTTACTCTGGGCACTCAGTTTCTCGAGGCGGCCATGAAGCTCTGGACAGTGGTCGAGTTCAACGTGATGCTTTAGCATGTCAAGGAAGACTTACGATAGAAGGAAGCTTCTTTTGATCAGATTGAAGCTACCTTGCCTTCCCTCATCCCTCCGCAACATCTAGCCCTCTTGAAAACCAACAACACCTTCATAGACATGATTTCGAATCTCCGATGCGCCAAGAATTTCATCGGAAAGCGCTTGAAGCCATGGGGCGATACCGCCTTTTAGATATCTCAAGATGCTCATGACTCCATCGCGTGCCTCAACCAAATATTGGAGCAGGTTACCATGGCTCCTGAGGGCCCTACCTCCCTGAAGCTTGTCGATATTGCACAAAGAGCTCATACCCAAAGTCAGGAAGTGTTACCTCTGCTCATCATCGCTTTCAATGCCTTGCATGTGTAGATAAAGACAACACCACCACAATGACTTGGGACGAGTCATAAGATTGTGTTGGGGGACTGTTGGAATAGGGTCTCCTACAAGCTGCGAAAATGGTCCAATTTTGTATATTTTTTATTATATTTAGTCTAGCGCAGGTGTTTTGGGGTGGTTCAAAGCCCTAAAAGCATTGTAATGGGTCAAAGGGTAAACCTGGGGTCCAAAAACCGCAGTTTGCATATTATAGGAAAGATTAGGCTAGATTGTTATAAATAGAGGAACGTTTTGGATTGTAAGTAGAAAATGAAGAGCTATTGATGTGAATTGTAGTTTAGTAAGTCTGTTTGGATTTTTGGGGGAGGACTACTGCTGGCTGTGTGCACGAAGATCTATAGTCCCATTGTGTGCGGACCCTGCTGCTATGTGTGCAGGCTAGGATGGGTATTGTAAGAGGAAATTGATGAATTAATGAATACAGAAGGCTGTTTTGGAACTGAATCTATGTGTATTGTTTATGCAAATCATTGGTAATTACTGTCTTATGCATATTCTGCATTCATCTGTGAAAGTTCTGTGTAAGTGTTTTACTGCATCTAGATCTGTTCCATTCTGTTTATGCAATGTTGAGCTACTGTCTTGAAGTATATGATTATTGAGCCCCATAGTATAATTAAACTTGTGCACGTGGATGCGGAAAGAGGCCCATAAGTCCTGATCGGGGAGATCCCGACACCTCGAGGCAGAACGCAACTCTACTTGCCTTATCTATCCTTTCTCAGGGTGCGGAAACCTGGTTCCAGCACCCACCCATACTACTTCAGGTGAGACTTTGACCTACGCAAGTAGGTCACTGCCTAAAGGGCCAGTAGCATAGGGGCTTGTTGGAAAAACTTGAACTCTGAACCTGGGTTAGGACCCCTCGAGCCAACATAAGCACAGACCAATATTAAAACTTATGGATTAGTAATGTGACACCTCAATATTTCATTTCATGCTCGTCACTATATATGATATGGATCAAAGGTTAAAGGTAATTTCCATTAATGTTAGCACCTTTGAAATCTACACATGACTACATACTTAAACCTTTAACCAATACCTTACACATATAACCACATACAAGACATATGGTTCATACTAATAGTCTATGTATATTTTAATACGTTTATAACATTAAGCATTTCACATCCTTCCAATGTTAGATTTTATGTGGGATAATTCTTGAATAGAGGTATGCATATTCATGTTTTTCATAAACACAACATTGACACGTCACACTAACCATGTGACTACATCTACCTTGGTGTACTAGTTTGGTTAATGACTAAGATCATTTGGTTGGATCCAATGATGGATATTCACAAGGGTAATTCAAAACCCTAGGGATGAGTTGAATTCACATTTTTTGAATCTTTTTTGTTATTTTTTTTTGGCTAGGAAGTCGCTTTGCTACCTCACCATGTAACGTGGTCCTTCCTCCTCTGTGATGGAAGTCTCGACACCATTATATCTAAGGAAATTGATAGTGCCCATTTCAACTATCATCCTTGTAGTTCAAATGGTAAAATGGTTTCTCTTCTTTCCTTTTTTTTTGTGAGGTCTACTTAAATATATCTTTTAATAGCTTTGTTTCTTTTTTTTGTTGGACGTCTAGTGTCCTTGGCTCTAACCTTTTCATGTATTGGGTGTTTTATGCAATGATACACCAAATTTAAAACTTGGGATGGCTTTCCTTCTTAGTATGTGATCTCTAGAGGTACCTTTAATCAGGTTGCTTAAACATTTCTATGGCTCATTGAATTGTGTATTACATTTCTTTATTTTTTTTGTTGATATTATCCATTGAGCCAAACTAACTTAAGAATTTGTAGGCATGAGTGTTGGGCATAATGTCTTAGCCTGAATTTCTCCAACTATAGTCATTTGACAATGGAATATTTTCCTTCATGGCTACCTTATATACAAATTTCACCAAGCCATTCATCGGTTTACATATTTTGGGGAATAATGTTTTGAGCATTAATGAATTTCCATCATGGGTCCTGGTAATTAGCTCATTGCAACTCATTTACAGTTTTTTCGGCTGCAATATTTCAATAGGAGTAAGGGTTTATGTTGATCATTGGTTGTCATTAATGTTAACCCAAGTAGCACTATTGGGTTTTTTATTGGGTAAACTAACACAAGTATTTATTATCAATCTAGGCTATTAGGACTTAGAAGCATCCCCAAGATATATGGGTTTCAACTATAATCAAGTTAGAAGATAATTTATTAATGATTAAGGAAATGAATATTACAAATATAAATCTAAACTAAATAATTTCTAAATTCAATTATGTAATTAGAAGTAGAAGAATCTCCTAACTTAAGAGACTTGTTTGTCCCTCTCTTACAAAATTACTTCATGAATTAGAAACCAAAACCACTAATAGAGCAATAGATCATTATTAATGAAACAATAACTAAAGGGGCTCTTAATTAAAGAGATCATGGTTGTCCTTCATTACATATTCATTCAGCAATAATACTATTGTTAGAAAACGAGAATTTAGAAAAACATTAAAAAGAAGGAAAAGATGAATTCTACCTCTAGACCTTAATCAGATAGAAAGAATGTTTAACTTAAACATTGGATTGTCCTTTAATATGCAGAATATTAATGAGAATTAGATTCATCAACAATCATAAATAATCAACATATATCTAATTAACAAATTAAGCATAAAACAAACTAGTTTAGAAACTACAACTACAAATAACTAGAAAGTGCACTAATTAGCTTAGTGTGGGGGGCCTCTACCCATGCCTCGCACACTGAAATTTCTTTCACCTAATAAGACTTTATTCAAGTATTCACCATATACTAGAAACAAATGAAATATAACAGGTATTTCAATTAGCTCTCCAAAGTCTCCGAAATATCAAAGTTAAGTTACACAATTTCTACATATTTCAATGGTTCACAAACTTGGTATAAATAGAGAAATAATAAACAAACTATGCTAAAATGTCTCTAACAACCTTATGTTATCCTAATGCCATCCATCTAGGTCGAACTCATCCAATTAGTTTCACCAAATCTGGAAAAATTCCAAAATATAATATTTTTGCCCTATTTTTTAGGGATTCTTGAAAAACAGGTCATGTTTAACCAACGTTTACCGGGCCTGTTTTGGCTTGGTTTGACCAAAAAAATAGGTGTACATCAAATATTAGTCCCCAAGATTTCTAGAAATGTATTCATCTTGAGCCCAGATGCCTTGCAAGTATGACATCAATGAAGCCATTACAGGAATTTCTGGTGCATTCCAAAAATACTCTTAAAACCCATTTTTTTACTAAAATTTCTAAAAATTGAAAAACTTAATCTAAGTACCGAATTATTAAAAATAAGGGTAAAATGAGGGATATGTGAATGGGATAAGGTGGAATATGATGGTAAATAAGTGGTTTAATGATAAACAAAAATGACCAGAATTGAGGGCCAACATCTGCCCCTTGCTTAGTCTCAAGCATGTCCTCATGCTTGCCTCTGTTTCTTTGACTTTCTACCTCTGTATGATGACTGCCCTGCTGATGTACCCATGACTCTAGCCCCTGATGTTGAAGCTTCTTTTTGAGCTGCCTGCAAAAGGATGTTAATGCCCTCATGTCCTTTTTCTCCTCTTTTATAAATCTTTGTTTTCACCTTTTGTTTCTCATACTTAAATTTTCATCGTTTACAAATGAAAGTAACGACGAGATTTCAAATTATTGACCTTGTACTATGGAATTCCAACGATCAACATTAACTATGACTCGGTGATGAAAACTATAGGCATAATTTATACATGAACTCCTTGGCGATCAATAAAACTGTGTAGATTCTTCCAATGCCCAAAATCACACAGAATATGAAATTCTCAATATGGTTATGGTCATAGTCAATGATGATTTTCTTTATATGTAGGGTACCTTCATGCTTTTGAGACCTATAGCTCTAAATTTCTAACTGTCAACAAAAATTTATATTCTTTATGTACCCTTTACATCTTGTTGTGCCAATCTTGCAATGTCGCATAGTCACAGAGAAAACACCAATTGAACACATCAAATATTCTTTCACTTATGTAGGGGTTTTTCTTCTTGCCATAAATCCACTAAAAAATAACTTGTTCCAATCCTTTTTATGACTAGGTGTTCACATCAATTTAGCCACTTTTTTACCCACACAATCTGCAAAATAGGGGTCGAAAGAACACGGAAAATATCCCAAATAGAAATGAATTTAAGGAAAGTGTCCGCGATGAGACTAATTGTGCTTGTTCTAAATAAAACCCATTTTTTTTTTCAAATTTCATTTTTTTTTTCACAAAAGAGACAACAAAAAATAGTGGCTTCTTAAAAATTTCTAATTTTTGAAACTGTGCCGGAACCCTTACCTCCTTCCACTGCTAGTTAGATTGATCTTCAGTAAAAGCAAAAATACCAATTTTTTTCACTTTGTTTTAGGTCTTGTACTGAAATTGATTTCTAGAAAATATTAATGTTGCTTACAACCTTCTCAGAAATCGAATGTTGGAGATTTACTTTACGTTGGAGAAATCAAATTGTCAAAGAAATCGAAATGCTGGAGAATGCTCAAGTTAACCAAGAGTGATCATAATTATGCTCAGTTACATAATCCTCCTAAAAAAAATTCAAAATCTAGAAGATAAAAATCAACGCATGGGTATTGGGCAATCACAATTCATCTCTGCTCTTAATATTTCCGTTCACTGCCTCTCCAGAAAGAAAGTCTTGGAAGAAATCGATTTCTATGTGTTCTCCAACAGTTATCATTCGTATTGGATTTGTTTTTGAGTTTAATTAATATCACTGAAGTTTAACTTCACACTTAGACTTTGAACTATGACATTTATTTAAATAAAATTCTAAATCCTGTAATCCTCTAATTGTTAATAAATTTCCAGGATTAATAGGTGGCAGAGGATTTTATACAATCTGGGATTTCATTTTAAATTCAATGCTTACCTCTCCTGGAAGTTCACTGCATAATTTGCAGGATTTCTCTGGCTTGGCACAAAACTCTCCTCAATCCAGCTTCTTCAACAATCCTCTTTCCATATGCAGCTCAGTATTCTCAATTTCGGCTCTATTCTTCTCAATTTGAAGTGCCAGGCCTTTGCTTTCACAGCTTCAGTGGTTGGGAGAGTGGTTCAGCCCTCTTTTTTTTTTTTGCATTAGGGAATAACTGTGTTGTTTCAGGTCAAAATGATTTTCTATAGCGGAGAATGTGCTCTACGCTATCATTTATGCTTCAGGTTAGCTTGGAAATTTTTGTCACAACCATAAATATGCTCTAGTGTTTGAAAGTTTTGACCATTTCTGATTTGACCTAAAGTTAATTAATGCTACCACATTCGTTTCATTAAAACCTTAACGCATATGTACCATGGCCTATTGTATTCGACATTTGTTTCATAGCTCATATATCATATCCATTATGTGCATTTTCATCATTTATTCTCTTGTATTTGATTTTAAAATGACCATAAAAGTTTTTAGGTCATTTTCAAATCAATTTTTTTACAATGATAGTAACTCGTTTTTTTAATTTTGTAGATGCATATGTCAATTTTTTCTTGAATGAAGGAGATGTGATCAACAAATTTGATCAAAATTTGTAAAAAAAAAGAGGGTTTTAAATGATAATGAATGTGGGTTTATAGGTGAATGTATGGTGGATGAATGAATAAATGTATAGGGTATTGTAACAACACCTATTTACATAGTCAGAATCTCCGTGGTAAAGTGGAGATAAATCCTATGGTTAAGAATCATGTTCCATGCTTTTCTAAATGTATATATGTTTAACTTATATATTAATTTTTTTTAATAATTAATAATAATAATAATTTAAAAGTAAGTTAGAATTTAGAAATTTTATGATTTTTTTTTTTAAATTTTAACATGAGATATATGATGAGATTAGTGTTTTGATGTTTATTGTATATTGATGTTTATCAACATTTACCATCCATTTTATTTATATAGTTGTGCTAGCATTTATCATCCATTTATTTTATATGATTATGCTAGTATTATATTCAAATTTATTGCAAAAATATTTTAAACAAGTGTCTCCAAACATCTTTTCAATTTGAAATATTATTATTTTTTAAGATTTTCATAAAAAATTATGCATTAACACAAAAAAATCTTATTGCCACCAAGTTGAACACAATATAAACCTATATATTCAGAACAAAATTTAAATACTTTGTGATTTTTTTTCTTTTTTCCAATAACTTAATAACACTTAATTATTTCAAAACAAATTTAAATTTCAATAAAACACAAAATATAATAATTAATTTTTAAACTCAAATATAATATAATTGTAATTTTACAACACATATTTATTCTAAAAAATTGTTTAAATTTATTTTCATTTCTACATTACTCACTATTTTTCAATATTAAAACTTCACATTACTAAAATTATTATACTAAATTAATACTTTCTATAAGACCTTAAACCAATTAACAAAGCATAGTCATTAACTTCACCAAATAACATAAAAAATTAAATATAAACAAAATTTATATACAGGAATCATATTTTTTACCACTAATACGTTATTTTTTGAAATGAAAGTATTCTTCTTTTAAAACCATTAATAGGTTTTTGCTAAAATGAAAAATATTCTCTTTTACAACAACTAATATTTTATTTGTTTATATTACAAATCTACAGTAGTTTAAACTATTTTATCTTGTAAATACCCTTTTTTCACACTTAAATTACTCTTGAAGATGCGATGCATCACATAATGTGGATCAATACACCCTCAAGACTTATATTTAATATCAGCAAGAAATTTCTAATTGACGGCTCTCAATTTGAATGACCCTGGATAAAATGATGTAACCTTGAAATATAATGGACACACTTACTACTAAAAACTGCATTCATAACATATTTCCAACATGCATTCTTTCTCCACTCGCAAATGCTACTTAGCACTACAAAATAAAGCGGCCAATGCAACTTGATTGAACAATGAACTAGTATTTGTAATTTCCATTTATATAAACTGCATCGTGAATTGGCCAGAGCAAAACGCCAACCTCTTGCAGTGATTTGAAATGATCGATTCACATATGGAAAAGGCACTACTCAGATTCCTCTTTTCATACCCAGTAATGCTTTTCTCCAAAAAAAAGCAGTGCTTTTTGCCTTGGTCCTGCTCTGAAAATAAACAAGAGCGTTGTTATAGCCTGCTTGAAGTTTCAACATTGACCCAGATTTCTTCGATGGGATTATTGCTCTCCTGCTGGAGAATGGAATCCTATTGCTGGATAAAAGCCCATTCTGCATTTTTCGTGGAAGATCATTGTGTCAATGGAGGTCAAAATCAACTCTACGCGCGGAGGAGAAAATTTAAAATTCAAATCTGTGAGCGTGGAGGTAACAAATTTAAAACAAAAAATCAACTCTACGCTCGAGGAGCAAATTTAAAATTCAAATCTGCATGCATGGAGGTAACAAATTTAAAATTAAAATCCACCCGCGTGGAGATAACCAATTTAAAATTCAAATCAAGGCACAGGCAAAGACCAAGGAAGAAGGAGTAGTCAGGAAGAATGCCACATTTGTCACCCACCAACTCGCCGTCGCCACGGCCTTCCAGAGGTCTGACAAAAGTGGGGTCATGTCGTGATCCCGAGGCACTCGGTGACGTGAAAATGACTTTGAATTCGGGCAACAAAGTTTTTTGACGGGAAAATTTTGCGGGCTAAAACGCGGCCCCGGTAGGCTACTATGATTTCCTTATTTGCTTGGGTGCAGTGATGTTAGCAAGAACATTTCTATTATTACCTAGTTTTGAAACCAGGTAGTTTTAGTTTTGGAAATTGAATTCAGATGTCTTTATCAGTCTATAATTCTGGAACATACAAATTTCATATTAGGGCTCAATCTAAAGTTACTTAAAAGTGAAATACAAAAAAATGCACTTTTGTTTTATTTTATTTTTATTTTTAATTTTCATAATAATTTAGAATTTGATAAATAAGAATACAGTTAATTGCTTGAACTTACTTGTGTACATTAGGGTTTGGAACATTTCCAAAATCTATAATTGAAATGAAAATGGCAGCCACTGATACTCCAAAATATATGTTGATTGACAATTTGATATATTGTTAAATGTGCGTGTAAAGAACAGTACAACAATTTTGTTGGGAGCCATTAACAGAGCGTTTTTTTTCTCTGGTCTTCACTCAGTCACTGTGGTCAGTTTTAGCCCATATACTGTCAGAGGGCCATCTCATTATGTAACTCGTAGGAAGCCAGTTCTTGTTAGTTATTGTGTCTCACAGCCATTTGTTGATTTTGTGCTAGTTTCCGTGGTCTTTCAATACTCTAACTTTTCTGTTGACCGCGAGTAATGTGCTGGCTGTTGTGTCCACCAGCAAATAGTGGAGAGATTTTTAATTCATTGCTGCAGAGTTTATGTGGTACATAGTTGTCTTCCTTTTAAAATAAGAGTGCGATATTTCAATTACTGTGGAATTTCTGTAGTTATCTTATCGTATTGTTGTGTGAAAAAATAACATTTCTGCTCACCCATTTGTCATGCTGAAATAAATTTTAGCGTAGTCCAAAAAATGAAAAAATCTGGCAGAGATTTTGAAAAAATCTGGCAGAGATTTTGAAAAAATCTGGCAAAGATTTTATCAGAATCTTGCTTACAGTTATTAAATTTTAGTATTTTGGGTGTCCTAAGGGTTTTTGATAGTGCTGAATCCATTTTTACTCTCAAAAATGGATTCCAAACACTGCAACTACCTCATTTTTTGAATTTTACTGAACCGGATTCCAACAAACACCTGCCATCCGGACTATTCTATTTCCTGAAAAAACAACTCCTAAATTTTATGACAAAAACTTTTGTGTACGTCTGGTTCTATCTGTAGCTTAGTTGGTCATTTGGCCCTTTTTTATTTCTTTTTTAATTTTTTGTATTCAATCACAGAAAATTTTGTCAGTCCACAGAGGGACAGGTAAAAAGGTAATGTAAAAAGATACGACCTCAGTTGGCAGCTGCACCTTTATGACTGCTCATAGCCATAACCTCTCGTAACCAATACTTTCCAGTCTATTGGCCGATTAATGTTGTAAGAGTACCAATGAATATACCATGTTCATGCGCCCCATGCCCATGCCATCCTTAGCCGTCCTCTTCACCTTCAGTCTCAAGCCACCAAAAATTCTGCGGCCATCAACTCTGCCATTAACTCTCTCATCTGCCGGTCTCAAGTGCGCCATTAACCCTCCATCCCGCGCAGTTAAATTTTGCGGGCTTTTAGCAAGATAAGAAGGATGCTGCGATCACTGCTAGGCTAGAGGGATATGTTAACCTGCACTGGATCCACCCTGAGGAGCCTGAATCAGGCCACCTGTAAATTCCCACCGAGCTGTGACATGGAAATGGTTGAAGAAATCCATTAACTTGAATGCAATCTGCCTTAACTCTCTGCAATCCATTGAGCAGTTAAATATCGAGGGCTGTTAGTTCCTGGACAGTAGCCATTAATCCGAAAATTTCTGGACATGGTCAGCCAACGCTGGTAAGTTTATAAGTATTTTTAACACCTTAATGATTTAACACCTTTAACAGCGTTATTTTTTTTGTTTTCAGCCGTAGTTTTAAGTTCAATAATTTTCATTTTTACAAGCATGGTAGACACCAAAAGCGTTCGAATGATTTGAATGGTAAAAATGTGCATGCCACTAGGAGCCCGCTGTGAGAAATCACGGGACGGAAATAATAAGGCTCCAGCGGTAGACGGTTGGTGTGAACGTTTAACTGCTTTCCGTCGAGCAGTTAAATTTCGAGGGCTGTTAATTCCTGGACAACAGCCATTAACCCGAAAATTTCTGGACATGGTCAGCCAACGCTGGTAAGTTTATAGGTATTTTTTTTTATTTTTTATTTTTATTTATTTCACTGTCTATTTGTCCAAACTCTAATCTGCGGTGCTCCATTCTGTAGCCATTAACTCTCGGCAATCCACCTAACTCTCCAGCTTAATTGGTAGGTTATCAAAAAATATGAAATACTCTTTGTCTTTCGTATTCTTTTTATTTAGTTACAGAAAAACCCTTCACATTAATTGGTAGGTTATCAGCAGAGTTTTTAAAATAAGTTTTGATGTTAGAAATTGTAATATGAAATTAATTTTATTTGATTGCAGCAGCTGACATTTCATTGATTTGAATGAATAAGGGAAAACAAAAATGAAAGAAAGCATTCTTTGATGGAGAAAAAAATCTTTGTGAGCTTTGTAATATTTTATAAATAACACTAACAAAAAACGAATTTGGTCTCCATCCTAAGTATTAAATATATGACAGATTTAATTAAAAATTATAAAATTTCATTATTAAAGTGAGGGATTTTTTAACAAGATTTCTTCCCTTAACTTATGGGAAGGGATGGATACGTTTTCTCTGTCCAATGTAAATTTTTCTTATAAATGACAGCCAGTTATATTATATTTACAAGTGGAACATGGAAAAAAACTTACAACGTTATTTTATATATAATGTGGCTCTCATTACTTGGTTAATGGTATGTAATTAATTTCATATATATATTAGTAATTTGGAGAATGTTATTGTTATTGTAGTGATAGGTTTATATATATATAGAAATAATAATTTTTATAAGTGAAAAATAATTTTTATATATTCCAAAAAATTAGGAAAATATATAAGAAAAAATATATATCACAATATTTTTAATTATAGATATTTGTTCAAATTTTATTGTTGAAAATTTTAATTTGTAACAAGCTT
The DNA here is from genome assembly GCA_034641835.2 of Pinus albicaulis. Lineage (NCBI taxonomy): Eukaryota > Viridiplantae > Streptophyta > Pinopsida > Pinales > Pinaceae > Pinus > Pinus albicaulis. Next base: position 1,672,170,085 of record CM076575.1, on the reverse strand, counting down.
TGTTATAATACAATAAGCCAAAACCATTGTAAAAAACCATAGTGCATGCTCGATATTTTTTTATTAATTAATTTAATTAAAAGAATAAAAATGGCACAACTACTTAATTAATTTAATGTTGAATAATTTAGTGTGTCGTTCTGTATCACGATATCATTTTATTAATTTAATTAATTAATTAATTAATTTTTTTATGATTGTGAAAGAAATTTAGTTTAATTGGTTATTTTTCATTCTATTATTATTGAAAAATTTATTAAATCTATTTTTTGAAAGTTGTTTTATGGGTTTTTTCATTTTGATTAATGTATATGATTCTTTTTCAATTTTTATTTTCTTTTATTTAAACTATTTTTTTAAAATATAAGATTATTGATTTGTAATTTTTTAATTTAAAGTATATTTTATTTATTCCATTATAATTTTTTTTTATAAAATGTCTTTTTAAATTTATTGTTTAAATTCAAAAAATATTCTGTCAACATTGTTATCCTATTGTTTGGAGTTCAATATGTAGAGAAAGGCCTTTATATCATTTTTTGTCACGATGACAAACATGTAGTTTTGGATGGTTTGAATAAAATCTCCTTAACACAAAATATGCCATATTAGACTTGATTTCTAAAATAGTTTTGGATGTTTTCAATAAAATCTCCTTAAAACAAAATATGCCACATTAGTCTTGATTTCAAAAGTAACGATAACGACCAGTGTATGCAACACATCATCTACAATGTTGCTTCCATAGAAAAGAGTACAACATGAAATCAAATGAAAATCACACCAATCGATGCATAGTTATACAATAGAAAAATAAAGGTGTATTTCCACATCACAACTGGATATAATATGTTCAAATTATATAACCAGATTCTCATTGCTAACTGTAGTTTACGTAAGTCTTGCTTTATTTCACTTTGCCAAAAATATAATCACAATTAAAAAGAACGAGAAACTAAGTTTTGTTCATTTTGTTCTAGGAAAACAATATAATTATAACACCCACATGCTATGATGAGATGAGAGTTGTTACCTATTTCAAAATGCAACATATGTTATGAATTACATCACATTATTTTCCTAAAAAATTTGTGGGCCTTTAAACATGTGTTTATTTTAAATGAATAATTATGTAAAAAACAATTTTAATAACATCATTATTATTATGAATAACATTATTTTTATTTTAAAAGAATTAGAATTATTAATTAACATTAAATTTGTTACTTTAAAAGAATTAGAATTATTAGTTAACATTAAATATTTGTATAGTAATAGTTTAATTTTAAAGTTAAAATCAAAACATATATCAAACTGTTATATAATATTTTTCAATATATAATTAAACATTAAAACTTATTTTTTTGAAGTAATTAATCATTCTTATTTTTATTTATTTGAAAAAAATCTCGAAAAATGAATTGGATTTAAAACATTGTGTTGATATTTCTTGACTATTAGACATGTGTGTTATCTTAACTTTAGTGTAGCTAGTGCATCATTCTAATTTTTAGTTTACTATGATATACTCACCTAGTTTAATTAGGAGACAAGAAATGTGCCCATATCCACACATCTCATCTAACTAAGTTGATTATTGATAGTAGATATCACACACATAGATTAATTAACAAAGATTAAGTGGCCCAAGTCCACACATATTTAGTTAGTTTTCAAATTCTTCCATTAAAACAAGTTTTAATTTTTTCATTAGGATTTCGGGACCAGGATTAAAATACCAAAAGAAAGCAAGTAATCTCTATCGCCCTTGCACCTAACGGTGACCCTGGGTATGCATATCAACGCTCTATCTTGATATTTTACAATCTCCCTATAGAGCAAACTTTTAGTTTAAATAGGACAAGTTGTAAGTGTCCCATTATCTGCACATTGTTTATTTCGTGAAAGGAACAACCAAACATAGTGTATCGTATATCCGCATCCTACAACATTGTGATTGTTCACTTTATTTCACACACAAAGCTTCAGCGAGCTAGGTCCCTCGTCCTATTCTTACTGTAGCTTCACAAAGGCACACCATAAGCAAATATTTTCTTTTCATTTTCCTAGTTGAAAGTCATTAATATTAGTTCAATTTTTGGCACTAGGATTTGGGACAGGGATCGAATTATCTTTAGAAGAACAAGTAATATCTGATACCTTTGCACTTGTTGTACATATTCTCCTCTGCATGTGAATTTTGCCCCGCTACCTCATTTAAACCCATTCTTAAACTCTGTCGTGGCCTAAAACCTCAGGATTCATGCTGAATACTACCATCTCCGCCCGAAAATCTGCTTCACAGTAGTTAAAAAAGAAAACCCCAAATTTAAACAATCGGGCCGATTCCTTAAGAGTTCGACTTCCTCCCGCTACGACTTCCATAAGACCTGACTCTGAAAACCATAAGTCATAGCAAGAAGGGGCTTATTATCCTAATGATCGGGTGCAATGCTGGCCGTCCGATCTGACATACATCAATGGCGCGGCAATAAATTTATACGGAGGGCCCGCTCGCAACAGACCTTTATGAACTGCCGATTTATTACCCTCCGATACAGATGTAGCCGTTGATCTTGTTCCAAGATCGAATGGTCCTAGGTCAATCGCGGTCCAGCCCTCAATCGCGATCGGAACTTCCAGAATGTGTCACCCCTGTCTCCCCGCTCCACCTTCCGATTCCGATTTCCGATTTGGGTCCCACCACCTATGGTCGTGTCATCATTATTCACAAATGTACGCTGTGTCCTTCCTCCACCATTCATATGTTCCGGTGACGTGTCATAGTTTATGAACCTCTGCCCCATTCATTTGCGGTCGCTCCATTGTTTTCTGCCCTGTCACCCTCCATTTCTTCATTATGTTCAGGCGTTTCTTGTCACCCTGTATCATCTCAACGTTTCGCCTAGTCTGTATTACCGATTCCGTGGCCACTATTGCATCCACACTCCCTGTCACCGAGTCATTTTTCTCTAATATTTTGCGGGTTTTGCAGGTTTTAAACGACTTAGTTGGTGCTTAAACTTGCCGCCTCCGTTGCAAAGATCAGGAGCATACCAAAGGACGTATTCCGCTGGCGGAATTAAAGAAAGAAGCCAAGGGTAGGTGGGAGAGGTGACCTCCATTCAAGAGTACATTAATATGGATTCTCCGAACTCTCCAGATAAACTCTCCCGCATTAAAGATCCGGGACTCAAATCCAAAGCCAAGGGCTGAAAGTACAATACCTGAGTACAGATTGATCCAAATCTCTTACGGCAGCAGATCTCCCCTCAGTCGCGGGCAGCATATTGCATATATTTTATTATTCCTGTCTTGTATATGAAGATATTTTTATCTTCCAGCATTTATTTCTTTAGACAGATTGTTAGGTGTATTCAATTATAGCTAGTCATTCATAGGGAAGGCGTGAATGTTTTCCGCCATGTTATTCAAATTGAGTCAGTAATTGTGCCTCGTCTCCCTCCTCCTCTAGAAGTTTCTGTCTTCTCTATAAATACTCAAAAATAAGACATTGTAAGGGTTCCAGATTTCAATCAGAAAACTGTGCAGCGAGAAGATTTCTGTATACATCTTGTAACATTTCTGTATGAAGCTTCAGAGCCCGTAGGGTCTCAGTGAGGAGGGGTTATAACTGTATTGAGGATTCTGATCTTTGGTATCTCACAGTTTGTAATTTCTCTCATGTGTTAATACATTATCTCATTTCATGCAAATTGTCTTCTTGTATCATGTTCTAGAATGCGAGTGGCTCACTAGTTTGCAGTAAGGATTCATCTTAAGTGGTGCCCTTTCTGGAATTAGTCAAGCGCTTTAAATAGGCCTAGTCATGATATGTTGTTCCATGTCCACTACTCCCATATTTTCTGCTATATTAGTGACTTAAGGATTCATAAATTGGTGCGCCCTTATGCCTGCTAATATCTTCTTATGTTTCCTCACTACACTCACTTCTTGATATCTGATTTCTGTGATATATTATTTGAATCGGCCCTCTTTACAGTAAGCGGTCTCTTAACTGTCTGATGCTTTCATGCTGAAGTTTTACACAGTGTCCCTACATTACTCTTATCTTTGTATCAGCTTCTGAGAGAGATTGGTCCCATTCAAATTTAGTTTCCTTGTTTCAAACAAGAGATAGTAAGTGAGCTCCTTGGACTGACAACCCAAACTATAAAGGGCTCCTTGCTATATTAAGATGTCCTAGGCACTGGTCTATAGCAACTCTAGGCTGTCTCTAGGAGGGTGACAAAATCATCCACAACAGCACCCACGGGTGATCCTAGGCAAGAATATGAACACTCTCTACTGATAATTCACCATCTCCCTATAGTTGATCAATTAAATTAACTAAGAAGCATTGTAAGCAGCCCACATCCCCACATGTTTTACTTTTGAGCAAGGAACAACCAAACCTAGTTTAAATACGAGATATTGAAAAGGATCACTGCATATCCACATGTTCAAACTATGTGCTTGTTCACCTCTTTTTCACACACATTCACACCTTAACTAAATCAAAACCACCTAAAACGAACTTAACTAAACGCATTAAACTCTCCCCACAGGGGCCACAAGAGAAGTTATAGCTTAAGTTAGGACCAAGGGGGTAGGCATCCAATAAGCTGCCTTGGTTAGTTTACACATTGAAACATAGAAGTTGACCATTTAGGGAACTTTTAAATCCATCTATATGCCCACAGCAAAGAAAACCCAAGCGTAGTAGAGACCCGATTCAAAGGGGGTTAGGCTTAGGCCCAGTGTGTGCAGTGTTATTCAGGGCTACCTGACCCATCTAATACTCGGTACTGGTAGCTGAATTACCAAGAAGCCCAAGACTCGAACGCTCACGTGGGATGATGGTACCTAGCGACCAAAATTAGGGCATCCTTCCCTATAGGTGACGGTGCAGGAAAACACTAGATCCTCTACCCTTACCTTGGTTGATTTTCTTCGGTTAACTGGAGGTGTCGCCAGCTCTTTTAGGACGTTTCCCTAGCATTCACAAGATATCTTCTCAAGGCCCAGTTACATTTGAGCATGTGAGGACGATTCAGGTCTTCTAGGATTTGAGTATCATATGAAAATAAGAAAAAACCATATTTTTTTATTGACTGGTCACATAGGATTAATCTAAAGGGAAAATTTGTCTTTTATTTTTGCTTTTTTTTTATGTATGTGATCAGATTTTTTGTTAGATTGTAATCTCTATCCTCTCAAAATTTTCCAAAAACATACCTAGATGATTCCAAAATGGATCCAACAGGACCTCGTCGATCTAGATGCCTTTTGGACCTCCCCCCATTACCAGGAGGGATTCCAGGTCTTTCGCCATTTAGGCATGAAAGACAGAGCACCGCCACCCTTATTGGTTCATCCTTTATTAGGGCATCATTAGTTGGAAACCCTCGTCGGTCACCCAACACCACACCAGTGAACACCCCCACAGGGTCACCGCATACCACTCCTCCCACAATCCTTAGGGGACAAAGGAGTGCTACCCATTCAGGAAGTCAGGTGAACTCACAGTAGGGAACGTCACAGAAAAACCTTATACCTAACCAGAACACTGTGTTTTCATAAGGGGCAATGGCTACAAACTCTCAGTCACCTTTCTTAGCTTCGTTAAATTTACCTGATTTAACTAAGTTGACAAACGATCCCATTGATCACAACCCTACATGGATTCCCATGCCCACGAAGCTCCCTTTGGACATTTCATAGTTCGAAGGGAAGCAAGCAGAAGACCTCGAAAATAATATTATGACTTTCCACCTATGGTATTCGTCGAACAACATCATTGACGATATTATTCGACTAAGACTATTTCAATGCACCCTAATCAGAATAGCCGCAAAATGGTATATGGAGCAGCCATATGCTACGCATGGAACCTTTAGCACCCTCACTACTACATTCCTGACCTATTTTCAGTTACCCATCCACCAAGATTTTGGAATGGAATTACTGACCCACTTTAGGCAAACACCTTCCGTCCATATCTCAAACCATCTCCACGAATGGCGGAGGCATTGTAGTTTGTGCAAATCCAAGCTCAACGATCGAGTTCTGTTATACATGTTCTTGAAAAATATCGCCGCTGAGATTTCGAAGGATGTGGTGCAACAAAAGACCATATCCGAAGAGGGCGCTATCAGTAAGGCCCAACAACCCAAGCTGATCTATACGCAATCAAGATATATTTACAATATCCTGCCTAACCCCCTGCAGCTGCAAACTTACAAAGAATTTCTAGGCACATCAAACTCTGCAGACAGTTTTATTGGGTTATTGGCCCAAAATCACATAAGCAGCAGTGTTCCATACCCCGGTTATGCATATGATTCTACCTAGGACATACCAGAACTTGGCTATCAAAGTCATTATGCACCTTCGAAAAATGTGACTAATAGGGCGTCATCGTATCTCCATCATCAGGGAGGTCTGTATCCTCCGACTCAGGGGATCTAGTATGAAACTAGACATGTTTATGGAAGAGCTTCCCCCTAACATCCATTTATAAACTAAGGACAAGGACCACAATATGCACAGTCCCCAACACAAAACCCACCTATGCAGAATAATGCACAGGTGAACTTTGTGAAACCTTCCCAAGCTCAACCGTGCCAACCATACAAACAGGAGAATCCAAATTATCCTCCCAATGCAACTATGAAAAAAGGAAAAAAAAAGCCTAAAGGAAATCCTGGACACGGGGGAAACAATCAAGAATGCCCTTCACAATCTCAGGCCAGAGGAAACTCCAACTGAAATCAAAACTAGGAACGAAGTAACCCCCAAAGGCAGAAGAGGGAAAATATTTGGACAAACGAATCTTGTTTAATCTGTGGTGAGTACGACCATTACACTCATCACTGTCCCAACCTCCCTGAGCTAAATAATATTCAAGGTAACCAGGGACTAGGGGGATCCTCCCAACAGACATCAGTTATGGAGGAGCCTTTCCCCCACCAAGGGACAATTACCACTCAACAAAAAACTCCCGACGATTCTTGAAAGAACAACCATGAAATCTACATGACTGATGAAGATTTTTTTTTTCAGACACAGAACTGAAATTATGATACCCCACTAGACACTAACTCGTCAGGGGCTAGTACAAGTGCACCAACAACACCTTTGACCATATCAAATATGCCTATTGAACCTTTTCCAAAAATGGTCGAGGGACCAACTAGGTGGGTAGGAAACCATTCCAAAGCGGCCCATAACTATAGCATTGTGGATGATCTAGCTCAATATCCTATTTCCATGTCAGTTTTGGAGGTATTAGAATCATGCCCAAAGTAAAGGAAAGCCTTACTTTCTGCGTTAGGCGCCATCGACCCCGTTGATTCGCACCTAATAGATTTTGATTTAGACAAATCCACCCCTTGGCTTCATTCAATGGTCACCTTTCAGATAACAGTGTCAGTTCAAAACATCACCATCCACCGATGTATAATTGACGAGGGTGCATCCACATGCATCATGTCAAAGAACGTCTAGTAGAAGTTAGGGTCTCCCGAAATAAATCCATTAGACATCACACTTAGAGCATATGATGGATGCCCTTCAGCCCTCGCCGATCTCTACCAAAATTTCCCAGTCTGCTTAGTCCACAAGACGGTCCTTATAGACATTGAAGTCTTGGATTGTCACTATGTCCCTAGATTCCATGCAACACTAGCTTGTATGTGATTGACCATAGTTCGCCTCTCCCAAGAAGATGGCTCAGACAACGAATCCATGAACAACTCGAAAACTCAAGAAGATGTGCCAAGTAGATCCATCCTCTTTTTGTCAGCTGAAAAACAACCAATCAGGGAAACCTTAGTCACCCTCAGCCATTCTCCATGGACAAGACCAACATGTGCATTGTGGAAAACGCCTAATCATATGGTTTCCACTTTCCTTGACTTAGAAGCGCTACGACACTGGTACCCAGTCACACCATCTAGCGAGCAGGATGAGAACCTAATTTATAGGATGTTTTGCCTAGTGTTCCAAGGAAATCACCATGAGCAGCGTTGTACCTCTAAAAAAGGGTCTAAAATACCAACCACAGTCGTGAGTGTTATTAATGTTGAGGAACCCTCCAACATGCAACACAACCCCAAATACCTTTTCAATCTTTATAAGGGTGCTCACCTTCTTAAGGATTGTTCTAGTATACATAGAGTCTTAGAAGTGTGGTCTAAATATTCTCATCAACTTATGGTTGATCCTGTTAGCCTCCTATATCAATAGGTGTCATATTTCATGATTGTCTTGATCGAAATATGGAATATGTTCAAAAATTCTTTCTTGAGCAAAGGTGTTCCATATTCTTGAAAAACCAAAAAATCAAAAAATTTAAAAAAAATGTAAAGAGGGTATACCCTAAAATAAAGATCAAAGGGTAAAAGAATAAAATGGTCAAAAAAGAGGAAGAAATGAACCCCAAGAAAAAATAGACCAAGGAAAGTGTGCAAATATAAATGCCACTACTATTTCATTTTTGTAATAAAGCAATTGTGTGCAGCTTTGCCACAATTCATGAATAAGTCAAACTGTTTAAACTTGGCTTAGTCATATTTCAATTTCATGTTGTAGATTAGAGAATAAATATCTAGCCAAACAGTTTAATCTTGGCAGATAAGTAGATAGATAGAGTAAATAAAAAGGTGCTCAACAGCTTAATCTGAGCCCTTGGATGTAATAAGGGTAGAAATAGATAGATTCATCATGTAAAAAGAAAAAAGATTGATCAGGGTTTGCAAGTCTAAATGCACCCTAATAAAGAAGAGAAAATGGTAGTGTTTAGTAGATAGGGTAGGTAGATGGTGCTGCAAAGTGTTATCTGATGAATGGTGCTGCTACATGTTGGTTAATCATTTACTTTCATCACAAGTACTGAAGCATGAAATACACTGGAAAATCACAGCAAGAAAAAGTCAAATTCATTAACTTCCCTTATCACTTTCCCCTCTAAAGTTTTACTAATTTCCCCCAAAAGGACTAAGGTATTTGGAGATCAAAGGGGCTCAAGGCATTTCCTTGACTTCTGGAGGGACCGGACCCTCGGCCTAATGATCAAAAAGACCTAAGTGCTTGAGATAATTCATCATTATAATCATTCACCTTCAATTTGTTCCTAAGTAAAATCCTATTCTACTTAGGAAACTGATGCAACATTCCATAAAAATTCCTCAAAATAACTTGTTATTCTAAGTTTAAGTGTTGAAGATAAAAAGTTGCCATTTACTTCACAAGTTATCACTTTCTTAGATGTACAAAGATGTTTTGATTTTCCTTGTCCTTTGCCATATTAACATTTAATTATACTATATTAAATCCCTAGTGAAATACCCTTTCCTAAGTATATAACTCCCTTTTTTATAAATAACCCAAAAAACCCCCTTAGTATAAAGTTTAACCAAAGTGTTTTATATCCCCGCGCATTTAAAATAAAACCCATTATATGCCCTTTGGTTAAAATTATCAATATACCTTAATCCCGCCCCTATGGTGAATTAGTTATGTATTGATTAATTTACCATATAAATAAAATATATGCATGTTTAATACCAAAAAATATCAATAAAACTTTGCGAAAAGTCTTGTGCCACTGTGGTCCGTCCACGTGGCATTCCGCTTAAGCCAACTCCGCCGCGACCCTTTACTTTTGCGTATGGGATTAATTAGTTATTTGAACTAATTAATAGCCTTTCACTTACCAATCAAAATCCTCCCGGGGCGATTAAATAAAAGTTAAACGCATTTAAATCCCGCCGGGCCCACGCAATAACCATCCCGTTACCTTTCCATCTCCTCCGCCGTTGGATCAGCCTCCCGCAGATCAACGGCCTGCATTGATCCCGCTGCCCATCCCTTGCCAGCATGTTAACCAGCGGGGGATGGGCGGTTTTTGAAAAGTCAGACTTCCACGTGGCAACTGCTCTGTGGAATCGCTCCCCCCGCGATTAATACCGCCCTCGACCAAAAGCGGTGCGGGGACTTCCCGCTTACCACTTACCGCCCGACTCTGCACACGTCATCCCGTACTACCATGACGTCACACCTCGAAAAAACAAAAAACCCTTTTAACTTGTAAATAAGCCATTTTTCACGTTTTTCCTGTTATTTTCGTTATTCTGAAAACGACAGAGCTCCCGCTGCGATTTTCAAATTTTCACTGTAATTGAGCATTTCGCCCCAAAATTCTGCTGCGCCCGTGTTGAAGAACAACCCCGCCATTGCCTGTTACCTGTTAAAGAACCAGTTTCCGTCTAAAAGCAGGTATTTATCCTTTACGCCCGACTGCAAGTAAAACTCAGTTTCCTTTGTTTTTTTCGCTGAAAAAATGGTTAAAAATCATCACTGAGTCCTCCCTGGAGATTTTAAAACCTGTGAAATTGCTCCCCGAACCTGTAAATTGTTCCAATTTCCTTCATTTCAAGAATTCCGCCCGGCCCGTGAAGAAAACCAAAAACCTCCATTTTGAATCCACAAGAACCAAAATGGAGGTCCCGACAGCTCTAAATATCACTCCATTGAATGCTCCTCACCGTGAATTAGACTATTTACCCCTGATAGATGAAGATTTCCAAATTAATGACCTGCATTTTGATGAAAGTCCCCGTTTGAGCTTCTGTCACTGCAGAGACGAACACTCAAAGGGGCAAGATCTTATAGGGTTATGGGAATCCAATCTTCCAAGGTATATTATTCCTTCAGTCCTCATTTTCCCTGAAATCATTCATTATTGCCAGGCAAGCTATGATCCCGCACGGAGGGCTGTAATAGCTCCCGACCAAAGTGTTCTGTTTCCCATCACTCCTCAGGCTATCAATGCTATGTTACACTTTGAGCCAGAACAAGAATTAGCACCATTATCCATGGAAGGATTAATTGAGAAAACCAGACAGTTAACCCCAGAAAGATTAAAATCCATGTGTCAGTATTTCATGTTACCTGAGCATCAGCCAAAAGAGTCTCCCCCATATGGTTTTTTCTATTTCAATACGCTAGGAAGGCTTATTGTAAATATAATATCTTTTGTCTTAGGATTCAACACCAGTGAATATGTGGATGAGATAACTTTGGCTTTGCTATCCATCTTTACTCATGGGCAGCCTCCTGAGATTAAATATGACTATGCTTCCTTCATAGCCAACAAGATCCATGATCAATTCTTAAGGCTAGATACTGAAAAAGTTTTTAAGTACTCCTCAGTTATCTATCATCTCATGATCTATTATCAGTCAGACAGGTTCCCTTTCCCTGTTCAGAAACTTGATGCTAAGGGTAATCCCAGGTCTGTCATTTTTTGGTCCCCCATCATTCATTTTTCCTCTGATTCTCCTTACTCCTATTCAGAATTCATTGATCAGTTTGTACATCCTGCTACAACTTTGTTAACAGGAATTTCTCCCCCCAGACTCAGTACTGAAATTAGAAAGACCTTGCAATTGTCAAAGAGTTATAAAGTTTGGGATTGGTACTTGTACCAAAACCATACAGTCATCAGGATTTATGGATGTGAATTACATCCATTCAAGTTACCCAAATATGTGCCAATGAGAATATTTGCCTTGGAATACTTTAGGCAGATGAACAATTCAGATGTGATCCATTTCTGCAATGTAAAGAAGAAAGCTCAGTTAAGGATCAAAAGCCAATTAGGTCCCTTCATCTGCAATTCTAGAGAAGCTAAGAGAGAAGCCGAAAATCTATTAGAAAAGAAGTGTCTGAGACATTTTTGGTTGACATCAAAAATTTCGAGAGAAAAATTTCTGGCACTGTGGATAGTGGGTTACCAAGTCCCATGCTCACGGAAGATCAAATAGTAGACTTGGAAACTTATGAGAAGAGAATAAAAGCTCATGCTAAAAGTGCAGCTATAGGTTCTACTAGCTCATCAACACCTGCATTACCAACTGGGAAAAGTATTTATGATAAAGTGAGGAATTTATTTCATCTGGAGCATGAAATAAAGTATCTATTTCCGAATGATCCCACTTTTTATAAACTTACTGAAGCAGATGAAACTTTAAGGAAGCTCAGAAGAACTATGATACCAGATGATCAATGGTGGCGGGAAATGTTGGAGATTCTATGAGAGTTACTTTTAGGATGAGCATTTATCTTTACTGTCAAGTAAATGGTAAAAACAGGAAAACATATGAAAGAGTATCAGATGAAAGGTTAAAGGGTATCCGTGAAAACAAAGAGTGTTCAAAAAGCCAAAGAAATATTACAAAGGACAACACAGAACTCTATTTTAGCACTTACCTCCAACACATCCACGGAAAAAGGAACAGCACATCGACAGTTGCACATTATTCTATCCACGAGAACGTTTGTCTCTTGTTTGTTTGTAAATATGCTTTAAGTCGGCCTAGATTATTGGCTAAGTTAGTGTAAGATTGTTTTAGATTATTTTGTGTATAAATAAACCCTCAAAGAGAGTATTGAGGGTGGATTCTATTACTCTGCTGTAACATTGAGATTTTCGGAATAAAAGCTTTTGGAGAAATTTACTTGTGGCTTGCTGGATGACGATTTAAAGCATTGGACTTGTTGCAGGATTCATGTGTTGGACTACAGTTCAATAAGTGTTTCTTCCCTTTGTCTGAAATTTTATATTAGTTTACAATACCATCTTATCCATTTCTGAATAATTTACATAAAGGATTGAAACAGAATTTGCTTAATTGTACTCTGTTTTCAAATGTAATTATTCTTGATGTTTTCTTCTGAATTAGTTATAAGCATGAATTCTTAAATGATCCTGCTTTGCTAATTTAATCATTGTTGATTACTATAACAAAGAATCCTTCATTGCTCTTTGCTTGTAGTCATTTCTCTTCTTTCTCTTGAATATGGTGAAAGATTCTTAGTTGCCTTTCATCCCTTCAAGATCATCCCATCCACTTTAAATTTTAAGGATTGTTCTCTGTCTAGCTATCTTGCCCTGTAATACCATCTTGTGCATAGAATAGAAATCCATTAAAGCCATCTTTTGACTCCATAGCCCAATGGACTGAAAACCATCAACCTTGCCCTTAGTTTGTGGATTCCACCATTTTCCCAAAACAAACTTTGAATCTATAACTAGCCTAAAACCTTCTAAAAACAAAGATAAATCATAAAGAGAGAGCCCTCTCTGGATGCAGATTGGCTAGATTCTGCATATAAAAGGGTGGTTTGTGGTTACCTCGGGTATACTTTCCTCTTACACAACTTCTAGGAAAACCTGAGTGATAACATAGTGGCGACCATACTGGGGATCTGAATCATTTTATTGATATTACTGTTTGATTTATAAGCTATAGACAGAGTCTGAAGATCAGCCAGGTAGCCTTTGAAATTGCTTTTGCTCTGCAAATGCAAAAGTAAATAAAAGCTGCTTCAGTCTATCTCTGATTTAGCATATATTTTGAATCTTAGTTTCAAATTTTTTAATCAGATTCTCTAGTTTAAACAGATCTTTGAAGAAATCTTAATTACATATCATTATTTCTTAAAGAATTTGTAGAAGTTGTATTTACTTTTCAATTAAAACCCAAAAATCGAAAAACACATAGACTAAGAAAGCTGGCTTCAGAAAGGATTCGACACACTAGGTCAAACCCTGACCCCAATCCACCACCAATATTTGAAAATCCTAATCTGATTCCTAGGATTCTTAGAAGACAAGGAAGTCAAGAAAGTTCTGAAAGAGGAAGTCAAGAAAGTACAGGAAGTTCTAGACCACTTTCTAGATCTGCATCTTGTCCTGTGAAAATTATTTATATTGATGACATTCCTTTTGACGCACGATTTGAAACATCTTTGTTTGTAAATTTTTCTGAGACTGAATTATCTAGATTAGTTCCAGATCCTTTGTTCTTTGAGGATTTGCAATACATATTTGTTTCACATCATCTTGACAGAGAATTGCATAACTCCATTCAGTCTGAGCAAACCTTTGAAGAGAGCTCAAATATTTCTGTGATTACTGAAGCATCTCCAAACTCAGTCATTTTTTCTCAAACTTTTCAAGTTCCTGTTAGACCTCCATCTCCTCCTGTTAGACCTCCATCTCCTCCTGTCAGACCTCCATCTCCTCCTGTTATACCATCAACTCCTGTCACTCCACTTTATCTTCCAATGGCCAATCGATATGCCCCTTTACAGTTACGAGCCAATCCTCCAGCTTTACCTCAGGACTACCAAAGTAAGATCACACCTTTTGATGGATCAGGTACCTACACAGCTCAACAACACACCAAAAGGATGACATATTACTTTGAGTTTTATGAGATTGATACTGATAATATCCATATGAGAATTTTCGTACAAAGTCTTACTGGAGAAGTTAGAACTTGGTTTAGGGCTGTTAACCCGAACAGTATTGCTGATCTAGAAGCTTTGTATAGGGCATTTCTGAACAGATGGGAGAAAAATAAGGATCCTCTTTAGATCCTATCAGAATTTGAAAAATTAAGAAGAAGACCAAATGAAACCGTACAAGATTACATCATAAGATTCAATGAATCTTATAATGCAGTTCCTCTAAACCTAAGACCCCCACCTAACAACGTGTTGGTCAAATTTCCAGATGGTTTTGACTCTGATATAGCTTATTCCCTTAGGGAAAGAGCTCCACAAACACTAGAGGAAATGCAAAGCATAGTGGTGAGTGTAGAAGCAAACTTGATAGAAAAACGGGCCAGAGCTAGGGCAGAAAGAAGAATGCCTATGAATGAAGAACCTACAGCTTTTGAAAAGAAGCTGGATGTAATCATTAAAGGTATGGAAAGATTAGGAGACAGAGTGGAAACCATTGAAAGAAATTCTTCTACTGACAATCAAAACGTTGCAAGAAACCCAAACTTTAGGAGGAATCTGAATCAGAATAGTGGAAAGAATGTTCCTGATCAGAACATTAGGCCACCCTTTCAAGAAAATTTTGTTGAAGGATCAACCTCTGAAGAACCTACAGAAGATGTAGAAATAAACAATGTAAATGATGACAAAGATGAACCAGAGGTTTTCCTATCCCAGGATGATCAAGAGAATCATATCCTTGAAACATTCCAAACACATTCAGGTGAGACTTTTGATTTCAAAGAAGGCTATGACACAGCAATCTACGAGGTTCATAAACAGTACAACTTGAGAAGTAGAAGGATTGAAGTGCCAGAGAATACCAAACAGAAAACAGCAAAACAAAATGTCAAAGGTAAATCAAATATTCCCCCTATACAAAACATTCCCCAAGTACAAATTTTGTCTAGGATAACCCCCAATTCTTCAAATCCAATAATTGAAGATGTCTCTGACAACCAACCAAACAACAAACAACAGTCTAATACATCTCCTCTAGTAGGAAATGTAGAAGACACAGTAGAAGTTAGTCCAGAAACATCCTCAAAACAAAACTTTGTTCATGAAAAAGAGAAAAACATTGAAGACCCAAAAAAAAAAGAGAACTCAACTGTGCAAAACACCAAAACTCAAACAAAAAAACCTTTCAATCTAGAGGCTGAAATAGGCAAACTCAAGATAGCTGTTCCTTTATCAGAATTGGCTAAACATGATGTCTATAGAAGTCAGATAACCAAGTCTCTGAACATTAACATTACTGGACTGGATGATTCGGTAAACATTCTTGATGATCAACCCAAACTTCTTTTTGGCCCTGAGGTTAATGGCAAACCAGAAAGTGGAGGAACCCCTCCATTTTATGTAAGCTTGAATGTTCATGATAAGATACTCCACAATGCAATGCTAGATTCTGGAGCATCCCACAATTTAATGCCAAAAGCAGTAATGGAAAGATTGAATCTAGATATTACCAGGCCTTACAAAGATTTGTTTTCATTTGATTCCAGTCAGGTAAAATTTTTAGGTTTAATTAAAGATCTATGTGTTACTTTGGTACAATACCCTGCTAAGTCTGTTTTAATGGACATAGTAGTTGCTGATATTCCACCTAAATATGGTATGTTATTATCTAGATCTTGGGGTGCTAAACTTGGAGGATCTATTCAACTAGACATGTCATATGCGACTATTTCAGTATTTGGTCAGCCTAAGAGATTATATAGAGAAACTTTGATGAAGTACTTAGTGAGTAGCCAGGAGAAGCCTGAAAACTTCCCTGTTTATTCTGTACATTCTGATATGGATTCTTTTATTTTATACATTGCTGAGTCAGATCTTCCTACGGAAATAGAAGCTCCAGAATTGGAAATCACAAACAAAACCACTGTTAAAATTGAAGAAATCTCTGAAGACAAAGAAACAATAGATGATCAAGAAAAACCTGAAGAAACTAAACAGCTAGCTCCTGTCAAGAAACACTTTAAAACAATTGATGAAAATTATGAACATGAAATTCTATGGCATTTAGAGTTTGATGGCTCAGTAAATAGACTAGGGGCAGGAGCTGGGATTTGGTTACACAATGTAGAGAACAATTATGCAGAGGGTCATGCTTTTAGGTTGAATTTCAAATGCACTAACAACATGGCAGAGTATGAAGCTCTTTTATTAGGGCTTAAACATGTCAAGAAATTAGGGGGCATTAGAGTATCAATTATAGGCGACTCCGAATTAATCATCCAACAGATTAAAGGAGAATGTGAAACGAAAGATATGAGACTGAAACAATACCGAGAGACAGTTGTAGAGATTCTCAACACATTTTTACAAGCCCAACTTGCCAAGATTCCCAGGAAACAAAACTTACATGCTCACAGTTTGGAAATGTTTGCTAGTACATGCAAGTTGCCTTTTGATCCTAATCATCAGTTTTCAGCTGAAATTAGGCATAGGCCTGCTATACCAGACAATCTTTTGAATTGGCAAGTATTTGTGAATAACAATCAAATCAATAATTTTTTGACACTTCAAAGTGAGTTTTCTAACTGTAATATAGATGAGAATGTAAATATTGATGAATCCGATCAAGAACAAGAACAAAAAGTTGAAATTTCAAAAGAAAATGCAATTCATATGCTACATCCAACCACATTCACTGAAAGAGACATGCAGAATTTGAAACACATGGAACCTGATGAAATCATTGAAGATGAAACAGAAATCATCAATTTAAAAGATAACCATTTGCCCAAAGGATTAACTCCTTTGGAAGATCTGTTTGACTCGAATGATATTCCATTTAAACCTAAAATGGAACCTGTAAAGGCTGATATGGAAGTCTGCAACTTAGGAACCCCAGAAAATCCCAAAATGGTCAAGTTGTCCAAGTCTCTTCCAAAAGATCAGAAGGTTAAATATGTTGAACTATTAAAAGAATTCCAGGATGTCTTTGCCTGGAGTTATGAAGACCTCAAATCTTATGATACATCCATCATTCAACACACTATACCTTTGAAACCTGACCAGAAACCTTTCAAACAAAAGCTTAGGAGGATAAATCTTGTTTTATTACCCTCAATTGAAAAGGAAATCAAAAGGATGTTTGAAGCAGGAATTATAGCTCCTATTAGATTCTCAGAATGGGTTTCTAATCTGGTACCAACAAGAAAAAAGACAGGAGAAATTAGACTGTGTGTCGACTTAAGAAATTTGAATAAAGTTTCTTTAAAAGACAACTATCCTCTGCCGAAAATGGACCATATTCTGCAAAGGGTGGTAGGATCTTCGAGAATATCACTACTGGATGGATTTTCAGGATATAACCAGATTCTGGTTCATCCTGATGATCAGGATAAAACGGCATTTACAACACCATGGGGTACGTTTAAATATGTCAAAATGCCATTTGGGCTCAAGAATGCAGGAGCTACATTTCAAAGAGCAATGGATATTGCTTTTGCTAAAGAGATACATGATTTTTTGGTTATTTACCTAGATGATTTAACTGTTTTTTCTAAAACAGATCAAGAACATTTAGATCACCTAAGGCAAGTATTTATAAAGTGCAGAAAATATGGAATTTCTTTAAACCCTAAGAAGTCATTGTTTGGTTTGGAAGAAGGAAAGCTTTTAGGGCATATCATTTCTAAATATGGCATTAGGATTGATCGAGAAAGAATTCAAGCAATTTTGCAAATACCCCACCCCAGAAACATAAAAGAATTGCAAGCATTTATAGGAAAAATCAACTTCTTGAGAAGATTTATTTCTAGTCTAGCAGAGTTACTTAGATTACTAACTAACATGTTGAGGAAAGATTCAAGCATTGACTGGACTGTAGAAGCTAAACAATCATTCGAGGAAATTAAAATGGCTTTGACAAAGACACCAGTTCTGACCAGTCCTAAATTTGATAGAGACTTTATCATTTTTTCATTTGCTTCTGAACATACTGTTGCAGCTGTTTTACTTCAAAAAGATGACCAAGGGTGTGAAAAGCCAATAGCATTTTTTAGTAAAGCACTGAGGGATGCATCTCTAAAATACAATATTATGAAAAAATAGGCTTTTGCATTGGTAAAAGAAATCAAAGATTTCAGAGTTTATATATTATATTCTCATGTGATAGCATATGTGCCTAATGCAGTAGTTAAAGATATTTTGACTCAAGATGGCATAGAAGGTAAACGAGGTAAGTGGATAGCTACCATTTTGGAATATGATATTGAGATCAAGCCAACAAAACTTATAAAGGGCCAAGGTTTAGCACAACTTATGACAGAAACCAATTGCCAAGCCTTAGACCTCAATGAACTGGATAACAAGAAGGAGATGGCGACTCCTCAGATCAGTCAAGCTTTCTTAGATTCACCCTGGTACACTGATATAATTCATGTTTTATTAAACCTGAAAGCTCCTCCAGGGTTGTCCAGAACCAAAAGAAGATTTTTAAAAATGACATCTTTGAAATATTGTATTTTAGATAGCACTCTATTTTGGAAAAATCATGAAGGAATTTTGTTGAATTGTCTTTTAAAAGATGAAGCTGATAAAGTGCTTAATGAATTTCATGCGGGGGATTGTGGAGGACATCTCTACTGGAAATCTACTGCAGACAAGATCTTAAGGGCTGGCTTTTACTGGCCAACATTATTTTCTGATGTTAAGAAATTTGTAACAACTTGTCATAAATGTCAAATATTTGAGGGAAAAAGAAAGTTGTTACCTCTGCCTTTAAAACCAATTTCCACAGAAAGACCTTTTCAACAATGGGGGTTAGATTTTATTGGAGAAATTCATCCCCCTTCTTCGGGGCAACATAGATGGATTTTAACTGCTACAGACTATTTCACTAAATGGATTGAAGCCATCCCATGTAGACAGTCTAATGATTCTGTGATCATAGGATTTTTAGAAACAAACATACTCTCAAGATTTGGCTGTCCGGAAAAGATTATAACAGATAATGCTGCTGCATTTAAATCAAAGAAAATGATTAATTTCTGCCATAAATACCATATTACTCTAGGTCATTCAACAACCTATTACCCCCAGGGTAATGGACTAGCAGAATCTTCTAATAAGAGCCTTATCAATATCATCAAAAAGTTATTAGAAGAAAACAAAAAGAATTGGCACAAGAAATTGACCAATGCATTATGGGAAGACAGACTTACAACTAAGAAATCTATTGGGATTAGTCCATTTGAATTAGTTTATGGCATTGAAGCAAGATTTCCATCATCTTTAGGAATTCCTGTCATGAAATTACTTCAGGAGGCTCAAGTAGAACCAAATGACATTCAAAGAAGAATCAATCAGACAATCCACTTGCAACAAACCAGGGAAGAGGTATATCAAAGATCACAAGTCATGCAGGAAAAGTTAAAGAAAATGTTTGATAAGAGGACTAAATCAGAAGATTTTCAACTAGGTGATAAAGTCCTGAGATGGGACTCTAGAAGAGAAGAAAAAGGAAAACATGGAAAGTTTGATTTCTTGTGGAAAGGGCCTTATACCATTCATGCCTTGCAGGGAAACAATACTTACTTTTTGAAGGAGTTGGATAGTTCAAAAGTGGAAGAAGGACCAGTCAATGGTCGAATGCTCAAGCATTATTTTGATTCCATTTACTAGAATGTTTAATTTTTCTAACTTGTACATAATATATTGTTTTTTGTTTTGTTTTTATTAATGCAGTTTGGATTGGATGGTGACTTCTTGGAGTTGAAGCCCGAAGTGAAGGCCCTAAGCTTCAAGAGTTTCATTATCATATGTAAAATAAAGCTACCAGGAGAAGGAAGATTTCATACTTTCAGTTTGAAGACAGTGAAAGGCATCTGACCTGTTGTTCTTGACTTTTCACAAGGAAAAGCCATCCCCAAGTGGAGCCAGTGTTAGCCTCCTATATCAATAGGTGTCATATTTCATGATTGTCTTGATCGAAATATGGAATATGTTCAAACCTTCTTTCTTGAGAAAAGGTGTTCCATATTCTTGAAAAACCAAAAAATCAAAAAATTTAAAAAAATGTAAAGAGGGTATACCCTAAAAGAAAGATCAAAGGGTAAAAGAATAAAATGGTCAAAAAAGAGGAAGAAATGAACCCCAAGAAAAAATAGACCAAGGAAAGTGTGCAAATCTAAATGCCACTACTATTTCATTTTTGTAATAAAGCAATTGTGTGCAGCTTTGCCACAATTCATGAATAAGTCAAACTGTTTAAACTTGGCTTAGTAATATTTCAATTTCATGTTGTAGATTAGAGAATAAATATCTAGCCAAACAGTTTAATCTTTGCAGATAAGTAGATAGATAGAGTAAATAAAAAGGTGCTCAACAGCTTAATCTGAGCCCTTGGATGTAATAAGGGTAGAAATAGATAGATTCATCAAGTAAAAAGAAAAAAGATTGATCAGGGTTTGCAAGTCTAAATGCACCCTAATAAAGAAGAGAAAATGGTAGTGTTAAGTAGATAGGGTAGGTAGATGGTGCTGCAAAGTGTTATCTGATGAATGGTGCTGCTACATGTTGGTTAATCATTTACTTTCATCTGAAATGTAGAAGCATGAAATACCTTTGGAAAATCAAGAGCACCAAGCAAAAGTCAAATTCATTAACATCCCTTATCATTTTCCCCTCAAAAGTTTTACTAATTTCCCCAAAGGACTAAGGTATTTGGAGATCAAAGGGGCTCAAGGCATTTCCTTGACTTCTGGAGGGACCGGACCCTCGGCCTAATGATCAAAAAAGACCTAAGTACTTGAGATAATCTATCATTATAAATTATTCACCTTCAATTTTTTCCTAAGTAAAATCCTATTTTACTTAGGAAAATGATGCAAAATTCCATAAAAATTCCTCAAAATAACTTGTTATTCTAAGTTTAAGTGTTGAAGATAAAAAGTTGCCATTTACTTCACAAGTTATCACTTTCTTAGATGTACAAAGATGTTTTGATTTTCCTTGTCCTTTGCCATATTAACATTTAATTATACTATATTAAATCCCTAGTGAAATACCCTTTCCTAAGTATATAAATCCTTTTTTTAAATAACCCAAAAAACCCCTTTTATTATAATGTTTTGACCAAAGTATTTACCTCCCTAACATTCATTAAAACCCGCTCCTATAAGCCCTTTGGTTAAAATATAGCATTATACCTTAATCCCACCCCTATGGTGAATTAGTTCCATTAATTGATTTACCATATAAATAATAATATATACATAAAAACCTTGAACATGCGATATGTGTGTTTAAACGCAAAAATATCAATAAAGTTTCGGAAAAACCTTGCGCCACCGTGGTCCGTCTACGTGGCATTCCACTCAAGCCAACTCCTTCACGACCCTTTACTTTTGCATATGGGATTAATTAGTTATTTGAACTAATTAATAGCCTTTCACTTACCAATCAAAATCCTCCCGGGGCGATTAAATAAAAGTTAAACGCATTTTAAAGTACGACGGGGCCCACATGAAACCTCCGCCCATCTTCCCATCGCCCCAACCGTTGGATCAGCCTCCCGCGGATCAACGGTCATTATTAATCCCGCTACCCATCCCTTGTCAGCGTGTTAACCAGCGGGGGATGGGTGGTTTTTGAAAAGTCAGACATCCACGTGGCAAGCGTCCTGTGGAATCGCTGCCCTCGCTACTTTTACCGCCCTCGTCCATAAGCGGTGCGGGCTCACCGCTTACCACTTACCGCATACCGCTGGCCCCACTTCCCCACGTCACCCCGTACTACCATGACGTCACACCTCGGAAAAGACAAAAAACCCTTTTAACTTGTGAATGAGCCATTTTTCGTGTTTTTTTAGTCATTTTCATTATTCTGAGAAGAACATTGCTCCCGCTGTGATTTTCAAAATTTCCGCTGTAATTGACCATTTCGCCCCAAAATTCTGCTGCGCCCGTGTTGAAGAACGTCCCCGCCATTGCTCTTTACCTGTTAAAGAACCAGTTTCCGTCTAAAAACAGGTATTTATCCTTTACGCCCGACTGCAAGAAAAACTCAGTTTCCTTTGTTTTTTCGCTGAAAAAGTGGTTAAAAAATCATCACTGAGTCCTCCCTGGAGATTTTAAAACCTGTGAAGTGCTCCTGAACTTGTAAATTGTTCCGATCTCCTACATTTCAAGAATTCCGCCCAGCTACAGTGGTAAAAAACCTCTATTTTTTGAATCCACAGAACCAAAATGGAGGTCCGTACAGCTTTGAATATCACCCATTGGAATGCTCCTCAAGTGAATTGGAAGATTTACCTACGATAGATGAAGATTTCCAAATAAAAGACCTACATTTTGATGAAAATCGTTTGAGCTTAAATGTTACTTGACGAACACTCAAAGGGGCAAGATCTTATAGGGTTGTGGGAATCCAATCTCCCAAGGTACCTTATTCCTTCAGTCCTCATTTTCCCCGAAATCATTCATTACTGTCATGCAAACTATGATTCCGCACAGAGAGATGTATTAGCTCCTGATCAAAGTATTTTGTTCCCCATCACACCTCAGACTATCAATGCCATGTTATGCTTTGAGCCAGATGAAGAATTAGCACCATTATCCATGGAAGGATTGATTGAAAAAACCAGACAATTAACCCCTGAAAGATTAAAATCCATGTGTCAGTATTTCATGTTACCTGATCATCAGCCAAAAGGGTCTCCCCCCTATGGTTTCTACTATTTCAATACATTGGGAAAGCTTATTGTAAATGTAATATCTTTTGTCTTGGGGTTTAATACCAGCGAATATGTAGATGAGATAACTCTGGATTTACTTTCTATTTTTACCCCAGGGCAGCCTCCTGAGATTAAATATGATTATGCTTCCTTCATAGCTAGCAAAATCCATGATCAATTCTTAAGGCTAGATACTGAAAAAGTTTTTAAGTACTCCTCAGTTATCTATCATCTCATGATCTATTATCAGTCAGACAAGTTCCCTTTCCCCGTTCAGAAACTCGATGCTAAGGGAAATCCTAGGTCAGTCATTTTTTGGTCCCCTATCATTCATTTTTCCTCTGATTCTCCCTACTCCTATTCAGAATTCATTGATCAGTTTGTACATCCTACTACAACTTTGTTAACAGGGGTTTCTCCCCCAAGACTCAGTACTGAAATTAGAAAGACCTTGCAATTGTCAAAGAGTTATAAGGTTGGGGATTGGTACTTATACCAAAACCATACAGTCATCAGGATTTATGGATGTGAATTACATCCATTCAAGTTACCCAGATATGTACCAATGAGAATTTTTGCCTTGGAATACTTTAGGCAGATGAACAATTCAGATGTGATCCATTTCTGCAATGTAAAGAAGAAAGCTCAGTTAAGGATCAAAAGCCAATTAGGTCCCTTCATCTGCAATTCTAGAGAAGCTGAGAGAGAAGCCGAAAATCTATTAGAAAGAAAGTGTACAGACATTTTGGTTGACATCAACAATTTCAGAGAAAAATTCCGAGCTCTGCTAGATAGTGGGTTACCAAGTCCCATGCTCACAGAAGATCAAATAGTAGACTTGGAAACCTATGAGACGAGAATAAAAGCTCATGCTAAAAATACAGCTATAGGTTCTACTAGCTCATCAGAATCAACATTACCAACTGGGAAAAGTATTTATGATAAAGTGAGGAATTTATTTCATATGGAGCATGAAATAAAGTATCTATTTACGAATGATCCCACTTTTTTATAAACTTCTTGAAGCGAGATGAAATAAAGGCTTCCCGGAAGAACCATGATACCATATGATCAATGGTGGCAAGAAATGTTGGAGATTCTATGAGAGTTATTTTCAGAATGAGAATTTATCTTTACTGTCAAGTAAATGGTAAAAACAGGAAAACAGATGAAAGAGTATCAGATAAAAAGGTTAAAGAGTATTCGTGAGAATAAAGAGTGTTCAACAAGCCAAAGAAATACTACAAAGGGCAGCACAGAACTCTATTTTAGCACTTACCTCCAGCACATCCACGGAAAAAGGAAAAACACATCGGTAGTTGCACATTATTCTATCCACGAGACCGTTTGTCTCTTGTTTGTTTGTAAATATGCTTTAAGTCAGCCTAGATTATTGGCTAAGATAGTGTAAGATTGTTTAAGATTATTTTGTGTATAAATAAACCCTCAAAGAGAGTGTTGAGGGTGGATTCGATTACTCTGCTGTAACATTGAGATTTTCGGAATAAAAGCTTTTGGAGAAATTTACTTGTGGCTTACTGGATGACGATTTAAAGCATTGGACTTGTTGCGGGATTCATGTGTTGGACTACAGTTCAACAAGTGTTTCTACCCTTTGTCTGAAATTTTATATTAGTTTATAATACCATCTTATCCATTTCTGAATAATTTACATAAAGGATTGAAACAGAATTTGCTTAATTGTACTCTGTTTTCAAATGTGGTTATTCTTAATGTTTTCTTCGAATTAGTTATAGACATGAATTCTTAAATGCTCTTTTAGCTTTAGCATTTCAACATTGTTGATTACTGTAACAAAGAATCCTGCATTGCTCTTTGCTTGTAGTCATTTCTCTGCTTTCTTTTGAACATGGTGAAAGATTCTTAGCTGCCTTTCATCCCTTCAAAATCATCCCATCCACTCTAAATTTTAAGGATTGTTCTCTGTCTAGCTATCTTGCCCTGTAAAGCCATCTTGTGTGTAGAATAGAAATCCAGGAAATCCATCCTTTGACTCCATAGCCCAATGGACTGAAAAATTTCAACCTTGCCCTTAGTTTGTGGATTCCACCATTTTTCAAACAAACTATTAGATCTATAACTAGCCTAAAACCTTCTAAGAACAAAGATAAATTATAAAGAGAGAGCCCTCTCTAGATGCAGATTGGCTAGATTCTGCATCTGAAGGTTGGTTTGTGGTTACCTCGGGTATACTTTCCTCTTACACAACTACAGGAAAACTTTGGTGATATGAGATCCATTGATTAGTGATTCTAAAGTTCATGGAGAAAAGGGTAACTTTAGGTTTCCATGTAGGTTATCTGAAGGGAGGCATAAAAATCACCTTTTCCCTCAACCACTCATCAGAATTCACCCCATGTCACTAAGTTGGTGACACCACCTCCACAAAGACATCATATGTCATACATGGTTAGTCTAAATGTGTGACAAATATCTAAGTTGATTAGTGACCCAAATATTTCTTTTTCCAAAGTGGTTTATGTGAAAAGTATAAAATATTTACCTAAAAATGTGATTTCCATGCTTAGTGATATGAATTAATAAAGACCATAATATTTACTCAAACCAAATCGTTTTCAATGGAATGTGTACATATATTTGAAGAATTTTTAATTTGGAGAGGATTAATGGGTTGGAAGTTGAACACTGAGGGTATATGATTGAATTTTCATGAGAAGACTTAAGATGGACAAATATTAATGGGTACCAAGTTGCACTTATTCCATATTGTCAACTTGATGATTTTATAAGAGGAGAGGAATCGAGTGAATGTGCACCCACTCAATTTCATCTTTATTCTTATCGAAGAAAAAAAGTAAAGGATATCAAACAAACATATTTTTCAACATATCTGGAGTACGCTATGTGAGTCTTTATATATTTATCAAGATACGTATAATTTTTTACAGTATGCATATATTTTATATCTAATTTGTTGTAAAAAAATTATATACACGTATTGGTGTGCATATGGTCCAGAGTGAAAAAACCAAAATATGAGTGCATTCTCAGATATAAAAAAAGCGTAGTCCACAAGAAAGTATTAAATTTGGTTGCTAATGTCACTTCATTGTGCGATGACTTCAACTTAAGCTAGACGATGTTGTAATAATATATACTGCATGTACGCATATTGATAAATCCAATGTTTTTTTCATGGAAAAGATGCAATCCGCGGGCCTATGGGATTTAGTTATGCACCACATTTAAGAGGGGATATGCAGTCTATTGTCCAACATTTAATCCAAAGATTTTTTAATGTTACAATGATATGGGAAAATTTCATCTCTGATGTGAAGGATGGATTTGGTGAGTTACACAAATGGACATCTCGAGATACATTTATGACAAGACAAGATATATTAAACATTTACAATGATACCATAAGGCTATAGTATGTTAAAGATCAAAGTGATCCAAACAGTGTAGAATGTTGGTATAAGGAAAGCCCTCAGAAATTTTTCTTCTACCAAAAACAAGATCTTGTTAAAAACATCCCTTTTATTATAGGCATACAAACAAAGTGGATGCGCTCAATGATGCTAAAATATTCTCACAATAATATAATCTCAATGGATTCAAAATTTAGTAAAAATAATTATGGGGCGAGTAAAACTTTATCCTAAATTTGATTCATTTATTCAACCTCATTTTAATGCATGTAACTTATATAAATATAATTATGTACATTTTTTGTAATGTAGTATGGATTTTATACCTTAATGGTTTTCGACGAAAATTGCAATGGGGTTCCTGTAGCTTGGGTGATATCATCTCGCAATACTATAGTTGATATTTCTAAATGGATGTGAACTCTCTTTTCCATTGGGAAGAAAGAGCGACCAAATTGGCGTGTTCAACCCTTCATCATTGATGATGCTACTACTGAAATTGAAGTGTTAATGTGACGTGTTTATTCTTTTATAAGAGACATAAAAATATTTTTAATGTATATTCCCTCTAATAAATTGTGTTATTCCACGTCTTCAATCAAGTGTAAAATATTATTATGTGTGTGGCATGTTCGTCATGCATGGTTGAAGAATCTTGGAAATAAGTTCCAAGGAAGGGAAAACCAAATGCACATTTTTTGTTCTTTAGGAGAAATCATGCACACATGTGAAGATGATGAATATGTAAAAAAGACAGTTGAAAGGTTCTTTGAAAGATTCAACAACCATCCAAGGTTTTTGGAATATTTTAAAACAACTTGGTTAGCCAACAACAAAATATTTAATTTTCTTGTAAGTGGATTTAATAACTCTATTTTTCATGTTATATGTATTATTAATTCATATCTAATAAATTTATTTCTACAGATATGTGGGAAAAAGCATATAAAAATTTTCCACATTCTAATCAGGGTACAAATAATGCCATTGAATCTTGTCATCGACATATCAAGGAAAGTTACCTAATAGAAAATAATAATGCATGTCATAGATGTGTTGATTGGTTAATAGATGTGTTGTTGACAAAGGTTGTATTATATACAATCATATGCAAAGTTTAAAATAATTTGGTTTTGTACTACTTAGAAAAATTGAGGAACAATTGAATTCATCCAAGTGTAGAGCTAGCCAAATCCCAAATGAATATTGTGTGCATGATGAAAAGAGTAAAAATGGCTATTGTGTTCATCGCCAAAATAAGGATACACATGATATTTGGTATAATGAAATATATAAAGGTTCCAATCTACACTTCTGTAATTGCAATTGGGCCTTGAATGGAAATGTTTGTAAACATGTACTAAAAGTTGAAATGTTGGTGAGTAACATTAGTTTGGGTGAAAATGTACTACCTAATGTCACTAATCCTACTACAAAAAGGCCTATAATTTTATTTTATTTGAATGAAACACCTATATTGGGCCTAGAAATACAAAAGGAGCTTCTACCATGCTTTGATTCTTCTCCCAATATAAATTATTATAATGAAACAAGCATTGATAATGTTGAATCAACCAATGTACGACCAGATAGTGCATTATTTGAAGATGATGAGATGAAATGTGTTAACTCATCAACTCATGAGAAATTGAGATCCATAATACCTACAAATTTGGAGCAAGCAAATGCATTGAACAATTTGGCAGACAAAGAATGTCATGAAATAAAAAAAATGTTTGTCAATACTATAACTCCATCTAAGATCACTACTAAAAGAAAACATAGTTTCTTGAGCTGAGTCAATAAGAAAAAGAAATGTGGTCACAAGTCAAAATCACAGAAAGATAAACCACATTTTGAAAATGTTGGATGAGTTTGTGTGAAAAAAAAGAAACATGGATGAGCAACTCGAGTTATCTTCTCAACACCAAAGAAATGTGGGCCACATGCCTGAGTTAGTGCAACATTCTATATTCATAAAAAATGGTATAGAAATTTGATGGCATGCATTGTTTTATGTGAAATACGATATATTATGATTTTCGATGCATTTGCATAACTATATGAAATTTTTTATTGTTAAAGTCGCCACATCTCACAACATTCCACCTTGTCGACTTCAATTATTTGATGAACATGTTGGTGAAAAAAACTATAGCAC
This sequence comes from Pinus albicaulis, assembly GCA_034641835.2. Lineage (NCBI taxonomy): Eukaryota > Viridiplantae > Streptophyta > Pinopsida > Pinales > Pinaceae > Pinus > Pinus albicaulis. Next base: position 1,672,141,467 of record CM076575.1, on the reverse strand, counting down.
TAGGAACACTTCTCCACTCATTAGCATCCCAATTTCCTCCCGTAGGGTTCTTCCTCCTATTGTACAACCAATGGGGATGTATTGTTGCCCACACCAACCACCTTTCTCCTTCATAAATTCTCCCATGTCTATAACCACCTCCTCAAACCCATCCCAATCCCCACCCCTACCATTTATTCATCCACCCTTATCATTGTTCAATCATCCACCCTTGACATTCCAATTTCCCCCCTAGGGTGATCCCTTACCCTAGGGTGATTCGTACAACTAGTGAGAGTGTATCACTACCCACACCCACTACATTTTTCCTATTTCACTTCCACCATGCCTTTATCCATCACACATGAACCATGCCCATATCCATAACCAAGTGCTCCACCAAGGAAGGACAATCTTCTCAATTTCCTTAGATCTTCATGGTGAGAATGAGTAGTTGATCAAATGTTATCATGAATTAACTAAATTGATTCTATGCATTTTGGATTTTACAACTAATTGGCTATTGAATTTTTGCAGCAATATCAAATTCAAAATGCACTTGGGAGTGTTAAGCCTCAGGGTGACATATAGACCCAATTATTAGATGAGTCACGATGTCATTTCTCCATTATGTCATTTATGGGCATGAACTTCCATTATCTATGTTGGGAATGAAGTTCCACTTTGTAAAAGAGAAAAATGTATAACTAGACCAATTTGGAATACAAGTACAAGAATTTGAACTGGTGTATATGACAGTGACTTCATTGGCTTTTAAATTCATGATGTGGATTTAATGTTATATTATATCAATGTTACCTTACTTTTGATGAATGTAGTGAGATTGGATTTATTTGTTTCATTTAAAAATTATCAAGTTTGCAAGTTAAGTTACTTTTAAATTTATATGTTACTCCATCCTGCATGCATGGATAACCATATCATTACCATGTAAATCTGGTTAGTTATAATAATAGATGTATCATTTACATGAGGAGAGCATATATATGGAATTCAGATTTATTTTAATTTTGAATTTATGAAAAAGAAAACTAAAGTTTTAAAGTACAATATACATGTCTTATAATAAAATCTGCAAAAATAGATAAAGTTTTGAGCCTTTACCACTTCAATACTAACATTTAAAGATGAAAACTTTATTGATAAGTGGTGTAGTATTATTTAAGTTTTGTTTTTTAATTTTGGTTTTATATATATTTTAGCAATTCCTTTATTTACCTTTAAATAGAGCACAAAACATATTTATGGTAAGAATACAAAGAAGTGTGTAATATTTTTTTGAGATGTGGGTTCACCTTAGTGTGGAAGGCCTTTTTCCCACATAGTTTCGAACATGTGACTTTTACACCATGAAGTTCCTTAACATGTGACTTATAAGGTGAAGAGGGAGTTTGACAATGTAATAATGTTGAATGATAGAAAATGTGAATAACAAGAATGTAATAAGTTACAAACAATCTTCATTGTGATAAATCTCAAACTATTTTCTTCTACTATTCTTATTGTCGCACCTATTGATTTGCCATCTTTTCTTATCAATAATATGAAAAGGGCAGTTGAAATCATAGACCATTCAAATATTTAACTCAAGCTACTCAAAAAATATTTAACTCAATCATATTTAAAAAAATATATAAAATCCAAAAAATAATCACTCTTTTTTAAATTAGCAATCTATTACAAATTAACATACATATTCTTTCATTTTCTATTTTCTAAGTATTTTAGGCCTTTGAAAGCAAAAATGAAATTAGAAAATGGTAAGCTTTCTTATTCCACTATGATTTTATTTCGTATTTTCCTACCATCCCTTTCACATTTTCTAAGTTTTTAGACTTTTAAAAGCAAAAAAGAAATTAGAAAATGGTAAATATTCTTATTTCATTATGATTTTTCATTTTCTTTTATTTTTTCTTACCTTACTACATATTTATGTAAATACTTTTTCCTTCCATGTAAACTTCATTCCACTATTATCTATTTGTAGAAATAGTGAGTTTCTTATCCTCTGCTATTGAATAAATAAATCACATCGCTGATTAAACTTCTAAGATTTTAAATAATATTTATTAATTAAACATTGGTCGTGGAATGGAATTAACCACATGGCTAGTTAAATATCTAAAATTTTAATTAATATTTTATTTCGTAGAGGGACATACGAGATATAATTATTATTTTTATTTTTATTTTTAAATGAGATATGTGATATAATTTTATCTTAATATTTATTTATTGGAATATTAATGGGACGTGACATGCATAAAACATTATGGTGATTTAGTTGAGGGATATACTTGATATAAATATTATTATTATTTTTTTAAAATAAGATATGTGATATATTTATATTTTTTAAGATTGTGGGTTGATATTTAGAAAAATTATGGTGTTTTCTTTTTATGAGATATATGGTATAAATTTTAGTTTTATATTTTTTTTATATAGGGTTTAGGTTTTAATTTGTGGGGAGAAGTTGAGAATGAAATTTATTTTAAGAGGTATTCAAATTTAATTGAGTTTTAGAGAAATTTTGACAAAATTTTGATGATAACATTTTATTGTGAATGGATCATTTTTCCAATTAATAAACGCTCTCACTCAACCTAAATTAAAACTAGTTTATATATATATATATATATAATTTGTTATTTTATTTTTTAAGAAATTTTATTAAAATTTTTAATTTTATTTATTAAATGAAAATTTTATTTAAATTAAAAAAACATTTTTATTTTAAAAAGTATTAAAAATTGATTTATTTATTTAAAATTAAATTTGAATTTATATTAAAGATTATTAATGTTATTTTGAAACAAATATATTTAAAAAATCTATTTAAATAAATTAAATTCATATGATGTGATTTTAGGGGAATTTCTTTCTAATCTTCTGAAATAGAATTAGGGTCACGTAACATAAAGTAAATCTCCTTGAAAACCATGGCATGTGAAAGATTTTGCATATCCATGTATAAGATTAAATGCATATCCAGAAATAAGATTAAGTAACTTAGGGACGATAATTTTAAAAGGGTAAAGGCGGATGGAGGGTAGCGCACTTGAGACAGGCAGATGCCGAGAGTTAAGGCAGATTGCTGTGGTGTAATTCCAGAGTTAACGGCAACCAATTTTTTGGTAGCCGCACGATTTAGTGGGGCGCAGTAGATCGCAGATTAGATTTTGATGGCTCGAGACTGAAGGTGAAGAAGACGGCTAAGTATGGCATGGGTGGCATGGCATAGGTATGCCCATTAGTACTCTTAAGAGCATTAATGGGCCAATAGACTGGAAAATAAGGCTTTCCATAACCTCTGATGTGAAAACCAAAAGAGCTCTCTTGTACATCCATCAAAAGGGAGTCGTCCTTTCCAGCATTTGCAATCATGTGATTTGTGAATGCAAACAAGGATACAACAATTTATTTAAATTACACTAAACAGACTATATTTTCTTTTTAAAATAATAGAAATTTTGACATGATTTTGAAAATCATAGGAAGCTTTTGAAAATTTAGATTATAGCTGTCAAGCTTCAGAATTTTGGGTGTCATGGGCTTTTTGATTGATTGCATTTTGGGTGTCATGGGCTTTTTGATTGATTGCACTGAATCTATCTCTCCCTCTCAAAAAAATGATTTAAACACTCTCACAATGGAATTTCTTGAAGTTTCTTTTTTGTCATTTTGACCATAAATTGTATCCCTGCTAGACAAAACCATTTATATTTTTATTGTGATTTGAGGAATCCCAATTTATCTTCTGTAAAAATAAGGCCTAGCCAATTAAACTGCCAAAGACTAACAATACAAAAATTTAGTTTAATGTTAGATCTAAGACTTTTGTAATCATATCATTTGGATTTGGTCATGATGTCATTAATCAGAATCTTAATGATATGATAAATAAGAACATTCATCTACAATTTAATCTAAATTATACAATTCCGATTTGTCCAAATTTAACATTAAAGTGCAAAACTAGTGTCTATACACTTGATCACACACATATAGCGTATGTGGATTCCACCCGTAACACACACCACGAAAATAAATAAATAAAAAATTTACTTCTTACTCTACAGTTAAACTTACTATCCAAAACTGTATTACACTTAATATAATTCAACAACACCTACGATATGATTTAGCTTTTAAATCCCAAGACCCAACCAACGTTTTTATAAAGCTTCAAAACTTTAATAAACATATAAATATAACTTATTGCCCACCCTCGAATACTTGTCACATTATGTGTTTTCTTGTTTTAAGGGATAATGTATTATTTCGTGGGCTCTAAACTTTAATTTTAGCATAGAGTTTACAACTCGCATAGTTTAATTTTAGCATAGAGTTTACAACTCGCATATGGCAAGATCTTTATTCTTGTTACTACCGAGATAAAGCTGGCATGTCCTGGTAATTAAATGCAGAAGGTACTGGTTATTAAACTCAATGGACAATTGTAAGATTTACCATGATTTATTGCATTTTTCAATGGTCTTTTCTTGAGATCTTCTCTATCAAATTTTGGACGATCGATGTTTGTCATTTAAACGGGAATTTGCATTGTTAACCCTGCCATAGGTGATACTGGCTTTTGTCACTGTGTCTACGTTGTCTAGTTCTTCTGCTATGAGGATTTGTCACTACCGTGTTTTCTTTCCAAGCTTTGGCTCCGGCAGTAATGACCTTTCATTCCGGTTTGTGAGGATCTCAGAGGAGTAGCACCCTTTGGCTTTGCGGCATAATGAAATGGAACCTAGGTTCCGATTGAATTTGTTCTTTGTTTCCATGGATATTCCTTCCATTTTTGTTCCTGTGCTCCTCACTACCCGCAGCTCAGGCAAACTATTCCGCTCTTCTTGCATATACAATTTTTTTTTTCTTTCATGCATACCAAATTTTCGGGGTTTAACCCCTGAATCGAATTCCATATTAATTATGTTTCTCAGTGTTTTGAAGGATTTCAGTGCTAGGATCATAATGTCATGGCGAATATTCTCCACAAGTAAATTCGTTATGGGATCCTTATTGTTTTAACATAGTTCTTTGTTTGAATATGAATACGTTTAGCGTCTTGAAACTTTTCTCACAGATTGTTTTTCATGGCTATTTGTTATAGGTCGCTCTTTCACCGGTTGGCTATTCTCCTGCATCGAAATATCATTTTGAAATACCAAATTGCTTCAGTGCATTGCTAATACGTCTAGCTCACCTTCCAGGTACTCCTCATGTTTGCACTTATACTCAGAAGTGCTATTTGTCTCAAGCAAACTTCTAGCCTTTTTGGGGGTTTATGAACCAAATCTCGGCTCTGCCTAAGGATTTTTCTATTGGCATTATTTATGTTTTGGTTCATTTTACATATTGTAAAGTTTTAAAAGATAGTATTCGACCAGAATATTTGAGGCCTTAGATAGTCTTTCCCTCGTACTCCTATTTCTGTAAAATTTCTTCGTGCTTTTATTATGAAGGATTTACCGAAGGGTTCATTTCTAAATTTCGACTCTTACTCAGTTTGCAATATTGAAATGGCGAATTCTATAAAGATTTACTTTTGGAACAATTTGTTTTTTGTTTGGACTGTATGTAATATTTTTACTCACAGTGGCCTACTCGCTATTTAATGGAATGTAAAGTTTGTTTTTGCAAAATTCTTAACATGTTCTAGTTCTAATTTTCGATATGTTTATTTTCCTTGGTTCATTCGAATTGATAATATGTAAATATGCTCGAAAATCATGTCGTAACCCTGTTTAAATGAAAATATTTGTTTACTGTCCTTACAGTAGTTTAAAATCTCCAGTTTTGGTTTCTTACAATTTTGTTACGAAATCTCAGTGACCGGACCACCTACAATTTTGTTCATGTATAGTTAGTTACAGGAGGCGACGAGTACTAGGCTGGGGTTTCATCCCCATGCGCAGAACCCAAAGCTTTCTCTATACTAGTTATTTATACAATATTATTTCTAAAATTCTATTTTCCTTTCACAGCAATTTATAAGTTTAATAAATGTTCCTGAATCATTATGTCTCTCTGCCCTACAAATTTTATTGACATCCTGATAGATAAATGATATTTCTGGCAAGAAACATTCTATGTTCAGCTGTCTAATTTTTCTGGGCTCTGAATCTGCTTTAGATATTTATCATGGTATTATAACGAAAACAAATTAAAAATTCCCTTGGTAAAATAAGTCGTGAATCTACATGATTAAAAATATTATTACATGTTCACTGAAACCAATATTTTGTCTATCAGACTTAAAGGAAAGAGTTATTTAGTTTGATTTAAGATTTTATTCCTATCCTCAAAAAGTTTGGAGAGAAGCCTCGAGAGCTCACTATAATTTTGACATCTTAAAAGGCTAGGAAGATCAGTATTGCAACAAAGATTATGAAATTGAACTCTAATGTGGTTGTACGCCGGACACTGTAATTTAACAATAATAATTTAAAATAAGATTATAATTTAAAGATAATTTTTTTAATATGGGTAATGTGAGATGTATCATGGAGTGAGTGTTTTGATACTTATCATGGATTAATGTCTATGAATATTTATGAACCATTTGATTTACAAAAATGAGCTAGTTTACACATGCCAAAATAATTTGAATATCATACCTAATTTTTTTTCTTTTTTAATTTACATATTTTTGAAATTTGGCTTGTGTGATCCATAATTTATATAGAGATCTTTAAGTGATAATCACATATGATAACATTTTGTGAACACCTTTTAAATCAAATAGTATGATTCATGTTCAACTTGCATGTATTTTAAAATGTATATATACTTAGCACTTAGATATATATATATATATATATATATATATATATATATGGTATTGTTCACTGAGACCAATATTTTGTCTATCGGACTTAAAGTAAAGAGTTATTTAGTTTGATTTAAGATTTTATTCATATCCTCAAAAAGTTTGGAGAGAAGCCTCCAGAGCTCACTATAATTTTGACATCTTAAAAGGCTAGGAAGGTCAGTATTGCAACAAAGATTATGAAATTGAACTCTAATGTGGTTGTACGTGAGGCACTCTAATTTAACAATAATAATTTAAAATAAGGTTATAATTTAAAGATAATTTTTTAAATATGGGTAATGTGAGATGTATCATGGAGTGAGTGTTTTGATACTTATCATGGATTAATGTCTATGGATATTTATGAACTATTTGATTTAAAATGAGCTATTTTACATGCCAAAATAATTTGAATATCATACCTATTTTTTTCTTTTAATTTACATATTTTTGAAATTTGGCTTGTGTGATCCATAATTTATATAGAGATCTTTAAGTGATAATCACATATGATAACATTTTGTGAACACCTTTTAAATCAACTAGTATGATTCATGTTCAACTTATATGTATTTTAAAATGTATATATACTTAGCACTTAGATATATATATATATATATATATATATATATATATATATATATATATATGTTGTGTTCTTGAAGCGATATTTGGTCTATCGGACCTAAAGAAACGAATTATTTAGTTTGATTTAAGATTTTATTCTTATGCTCAAAAAGCTTGGAGAGAAGCCTCCCGAGCTCACTATAGTTTTGACATCTTAAAAGGCTAGCAAGGTCGGTATTGCAACAAAGATTATGAAGTTGAGATCTAATGTGGTTGTATGAAGGGCACTCCTAATTTAATAATAATAATTTAAAATAAGGTTATAATTTAAAGATAATTTTTGTATGAGTAATGCGAGATATCATGGCATCCTCTTTTGATACTTATCATGGATTAATGTTTATGAATATTTATGAACTATTTCATTTACAAAAATGAGCTAGTTTACACATGCCAAAATAATTTGAATATCATAATTTGAATATCATGGGCTTTTTGATTGATTGCACTGAATTTATTTCTCTCCCTCAAAAAAATGATTTAAACACTCTCACAATGGAATTTCTTGAAGTTTTTTTTTGTCATTTTGACCATAAATTGTATCTATGCTAGTAGACAAAACCATTTATAATTTTATTTTGATTTGAGGAATCCCAATTTATCTTATGTAAAAATAAGGCCTAGCCAATTAAACGCTTAGAACTAACAATACAAAAATTTAGTTTAATGTTAGATCTAAGACTTTTGTAATCATATCATTTGGATTTGGTCATGATGTGATTAATCATAATCTTAATGATATGATTAATAAGAACATTCATCTACAATTTAATCTAAATTATACAATTCCGATTTGTCCAAATTTAACATTAAAGTGAAAAACTAGTGTCTATACACTTGGTCACCTGAGTACGTGGATTCCCTCAATACTTACAAATAAATAAATAAAAAATTTACTTCTTACTCTACAGTTAAATTTACTATCCAAAAATTTATTACACTTAATATAATTACAACAACTATGATATGATTTATCTTTTAAATCCCAAGACCCAACCAAGGTTTTCTATAAAGCTTCTAAACTTTAATCAACATATAATTATAAATGATCGCCCACCATGGAATACTTGTCACATTATATGTTTTTTTTGTTTTAAGGGTTAATGTATTATTCCGTCGACTCTAAACTTTAATTTTAGCATAGAGTTTACAACCTGCATATGGCAATATCTTTATCCTTGTTACTACCGAATAAAGCTAGCACGTCCTCGCAATTAGATGCAGAAGGTAATGGTTATTAAAATCAATGAAAAGTTGTAAGATTTACCATGATTTCCTGCCTTTTTCGATGGTATTTTCCTAAGATCTTCACCGTCAAATTTTAGAAGATTGATGGTTGTCGTTTAGGCGGGAATTTGCATTCTTAACCCTGCCAACCCTAGGCATTACCGAATTTTGTCATTGTGCCTGCGTTGTGTAGTTCTTCCACTCTGAGGGTTTATCACCACCACATTTTCTTTCCAAGCTTCGACTCCGTCAGTAATGACATTTCATTCCATTTTGTGAGGATCTCAGAGGTGTAGCATCCCTTGGCTTTGCGACATAATGAAATGGAGGTTCCATTGCAGAACGCAATGAGGTTCCGGTGGAATTTGTTCTTCGTTTCCATGGTTATTCCTTCCATTTTGGTTCATGTGATCCTCACTACCCACAGCTCAGGTAAATGATTCCGCTCTCCTTTCATATACAAGTTTTTTTTCTTTCATGCATACCAAATTTTTAGGGTTTAACTCCTGAACCGAATTCCACATTAATTATGTTTCTCGGTATTTTGAAGGATTTTAGTGCTAGGATCATAAAGTCATGGCGAATATTCTCCATAGGTAAATTCCTTATAAGATCCTTATTGTTTTAATAGAGTTTTTTGTTTGAATATGAATACGTTTAGTGTCTTGAAACTTTTCTCACAGATTGCTTTTCACAACCATTTGTTACAGGTCCGCTCTTTCACCGGTTGGCCATTTTCCTACATCGAAATATCATTTTGAAATACCAAATTGCTTCAGTGCATTGCTAATACATCTAGCTCACCTTCCAAGTACTCCTAATGTTTTCACTCAGACTCAAAAGCCCTGTTTGTCTCAAGCGAACCTCTAGCCTTTTTGGGGGTTTATGAACCCAATCTCGGCTCTGCCTAAAAAGTTGTCTGTTGGCATTATTTATTTTTTGGTTCATTTTACATATTGTAAAGTTTTAAAAGACAGTATCCAACCAGAATATTTGAGGCCTCCGATAGTATTTCCCTTGTACTCCTATTTCTATACAATTTCTTCATGCTTTTATTATGAAGGATTACCGAAGGGGTCATTTCTAAATTTTGACTCTTACTCAGTTTGCAATCTTGAAATGGCGAATTCTTTTAAGATTTAATTTTGGAACAGTTTGTTTTTCGTTTGGACTGTATGTAATATTTTTACTCATAGTGGCCTAATCGCTATTTAATGGAACGCAACTTTTGTTTTTGCAAGAGTCTGAACATGTTCAAGTTCTAGTTTTCGATATGTTTATTTTCCTTCGTTCATTCGAATTGATAATATGTAAATATGCTCGACAATAAAGTCTTAACCATATTTACTTGAAAATATTTTTTTACTCTCCTTACAGTAGTTTAAAATCTCCAGTTTTGGTTTCTTTTGTTATGATACATATATTTCTGTCTATTCCTTTTTACCTTAAGTGATTGTCTCGGTGACCGGACCACCTACAGTTTTTTCCATGTATAGTTATTTAGAGGAGGCGATGAGTACTGGGCTAGGGTTTCATCCCCGTTCCCAGAACCAAAAACTCTCTCTGTACTAGTTATTTAGACAATATTCTTTCTAAAATTCTATTTTCCTTTCACAACAGTTTGTAGGTTTAATAAATGTTCCTGAATCATTATGTCTCTCTACCTTAGAAATTTTGTTGACATCTTGACAGATAAATGATCTTTCTGGCAAGAGACATTCTATGTTCAATTGTCTAATTTTTCTAGGCTCTTATTCTAATTTTGATATTTATCTGTTGTAATTTCAAGTAACTCACAGACAATAATTGTTTCTCTCATATAAATGTACACAGAACTATTCTACAAAATATTATAGAAATAATTAGAGGGTTAGCAAGTGTTTGTTGAGTTATCTATAATTAATCACTTGTCACCTTTCCATAAGAAATAAAATGTTCAAAATATAAACATCTTTCTCCTGAAATCAAACAACACTCAACTCTGTACAAATAGCTTGCAAACAATCTTCCTGTCTAGTTAATTCTAAAATAACAGTCACTTATCTGAAAGTTTATTTGGTTGTTGGTGTCCACCCAACCTTCAAGAGAGGCAATTACGTCCTCCTCTTGACCTTGTTCTCCATTCATGAAGAGGTACACATTGAAAATAGTGTTTTTTGTTGTTGCCTCAGAACTCCAAGTCCAGCCAGTGCCAAAAAACTTCAGGACATTTCTAAGTGATTTCCACTGGTCTCTACCAGCTCAGGAAAATATTCAATCCTTCCTTAGCCCATGAAAAAAACCCCCATTTCTCACTGGGATTATTCTCTTATCCCCAGAGGAGCAAGTAAATGTTCAAACTGTCCAACCATGTTTCAGTTCTTGGAAAGCATTTACCATCAACCTTTTTACTCTTTATGGAATTACTTTCCATAACTAATTTTATTATTCACAGTTAAAAAGAAAATAACTTTGCTAGCAAAACATTAATTGTCTCAGCCTTTTTCCTTAAACAAATAATGAAATTTCATTTAACTTGGTGCTGCGTAACATTAAATAGGCTGTCACAACTTCCCCACCAGGTAACACAGAGCTTAATTGATTCACTCCCTGAGCTCAGAAAATAGCTCTAGGTAAGCCTCGTGCACAAACCCTTCATCCTCACAAGTAGCCTCATTCAGGCCGAAGTACTTCCACTACACTTTAACCTGGGTGATGACTCGCTTTCAGAGCATAATTTCTCTCTGATCAAGTATGTGTTGTGGCTCAACCAGAAACTCACCGTCCGGCTCTACCTACAAACAACAAAGTTCATTGTCAAATTTTCATAAAGAAATCATATTTCAAGTTAGGATTTTTAATTCTATCCTACCTATATATTCTGCCAATTAATTATGTTCTTTGAATCATGCACATATCGCTTCAACAGGGACACATGAAACACATTGTGTACTCGGATGTGACTGGGTAAAACCATCCGATAGGCCACAGGTCCTACCCTTTCCAAAATTTGGAAGGGTCCATAGAACCTGGGAGCCAACTTGGCACAAGAGGTCCACCACAAGGTACTCTTCTTGGGTTTGATCCTCACATACACATGATCTCCCACTTCAAATTCCTAATCAATCCTCTTCTTATATGCATAGATCTTCTGCCGATTTTGTGCAGCTTTCAAATTTTGTCTTATCTTCTTTACTTCTGATTTCGTTTCAGCCAGCATTTCTGGTCCCAACATTAGTTTTGTTTCGGGCTGCTCCAATTTATGGGTGTGCGACACTGCCTTCCATATAGGGCTTCGAAAGGACTCATCTTAAGGGATTCCTGATAACCATTTTTGTAAGAAAATTCAACCAGATGCAAGTAGTCTTCCCATTTGGTTGGTTGCTGCATCACGTACATGTGCAACATGTCTTCCAAAACCTGGTTTACCCACTCTGTTTGACCATCTGTCTGGGGATGATAAGCAGGGCTAAAGTTTATTTGGGTCCCCAGACCTATGAACAGAGTTTTCCAAAATGTTGAAGTAAACTTTACATCCCTGTCTGAGATAATAGTCTTCGGAATTCCATGTAGCCTGAAAATTTCTCTCATAAAGATGTATGCTATCTGTACAGTCTTGTAAGTAGACTGTACAAGTATAAAATGTGTAGATTTACTCAATCTGTCAACTAAAACCATGATGGAGTCATTGTGCATGTTTGACCGTGGTAAAACTGTAATGAAGTCTAGGGATATGACCTCCCACTTCCATTCACGTATCGGTATGGGCTGCAACAATCTTGTAGGATGTTGATGCTCCACCTTAACCTGTTGACACTCCAAACATTTATTTAAATAATCAGCAATATTTTTACACATACTGGGCCAGAAATATACTTTTCTAATAGTAGTCAACATTTTCCGGTATCCTGGGTGACCTGCATAATTACTCTGATGGTATGCATCCATGATTAGCTCCTTTAGGTCCACACGGTTTGGTACATACACCTTTACTCTAAAGGTTAGCATCTGATCTTTATCAACTCCATATTCAGAAGTACTTCCTCGCTTTCTGGTCTCTTCCATTTGTTGCCATAGGAATTGATACCTTCTGGGCTTCCTCCTTTACTTGATCCAAGAATTTACATTCAAGCTGATTATAGTAAAGCTCATAAACACAATGTAGTTTTCTACTTAGAGCGTCAGCCACTTAGTTTTCCTTACCCTTCACATGCTGGATGTTCATATCAAACTCACTTAGGAATGCATTCCACCTTGCCTCTCAAGAGTTTAAATCAGCTTGTTTGAAATAACTGGTTAGGCTGCTATGATCTGTCTTTAGCACAATTTTCTTACCCAACAAGCAGTGTTTCCATACCTGGAGTGCATGTACTAATGCTATTAACTCTAGATCATATGATGAATATCTTCGTTCATGTTCCTTTAGCTTTCTTGACTCATAAGCCACTACCTTTCCTTCTTGAGATAAAATTTCCCCAACGCCCTCTTTACTAGCGTCTTTACAAAATTCAAATTCTTTGTTGGGGTCAGCTACCCTCAACATTGGTGCAGTGGTCAATAACTGCTTCAGCCTCTCAAAACTGTTTTGGCACCCAAAAATCCACTTAAAGACTTTTCCTTTTCTCAGTAATGAGGTGATGGGAAAAGAAATTCTAGAAAATCCCTTGATAAACCTATGATAGTACCCAGCTAATCCCATAAAGGATCGAATATCTGCCACATTCTAGGGTACTTTCCATTCCATGATTGTCTTTATTTTCTCTAGATCAACCACAATCCCTTCTGCTGAAATGACATGGCCTAAGTACTGGATTTCTGTTTTGAAGAACTCACATTTGCTAAACTTAGTGTACAACTGGTGTTTCATTAACATTTCCAGCACAATCCTGAAATGTTCTTTATGTTCTTCTTGGTTTTTAGAATAGATTAAAATTTCATCTATGATTATAAATACAAAATTATCCAAGAAAGGATGGAATATACCACACATTAATCTCATAAAGGTTGTTGGTGCATTTGTTAACCCAAAGGGTAACACCACAAATTCATAATGCATGTACCTAGTAGGGAAATAAGTCTTGTAAATGTCTTCATCCTTGATTCGGATCTGGTGATATCAAGATCTTAAATCCATTTTAGAAAATACTGTGGCCCCTTCACCTGATCGAATAGATCATCAATCCTTGGTAGAGGACATTTATTTTTCACTGTTAACTTGTTGAGATGTATATAGTCCATGCACATTCACATGGTTCCATACTTCTTCTTCACGAACATCATTGGTGCTCCCCAAGGGGACACACTTGGACGAATATAACCTTTGTCCAACAGTTCCTATAATTGCATTTTTAATTCAGTTAATTCTGGAACACTCATTCTGTAAGGATCCCTTGACACGGGTGATGCTCCTGGCATTAATTCTATGGTGAAATCAATATCTCACCTTGGTGGTAATCCAGGGATATTTTCTGGAAAAACATCCATGTAATCTTGTACCACTAGTATGTTTTCCATCATAGGTGATTTTTCCTTGGAATTGGCATATCCCACCTGGATGGCATAAATATAACATCCCTTCCTCATACACTTATTCATCTAAGATACTGTAATAGGACATAGCTATAGGGGTTTCTTGATCCCTTGAATCTCTTTGCGTGTACCATCTTGCATTTTGTATTAGAAAATCTTTTCTTTGCATTCCAATAGGGTCCGATGTTTTTCTAGCCAATCCATGCCTAGAAAAACATCATAAGACCCTAATGAAAGTATGTTCAGGTCCACGTTTAATTGTTGTTTTGCAATTTCTAATTTATAGTTTGGAATCTTGGAAGTTACCTTTATTTTTGCTCCTGTGGCTAGTTGTACCAGCCAAGGGTTTTGGAATTTCTGCCCTTTCAATTTACAAATTTCCACTAATTTTGGATTAACATAACTTAGAATTGCACCTAGGTCTACCAAAATAGAAACAAATTGAGACAATAATTTACCTTCCAACTCTATCATTGTTGGATGAAAATATGGCTATCGATCCTCCAACGCCATGTTGATACGAGGTATGTTTCTAGCCACATTGCCTACTGTAGAAGCCTCCTGTAAATTTGCAACTGTTTCACTTCTTGCTCACTGTGGGAAATTTTTGTAATAATGTGCTTCACCACACTCCCAACACTGTAGGGGTGGTTTAGTTACTTGCCCTTGCTCAGGCTAGCTAGATGCCTCTTTAGGCCTCTCTTCAGCTGGCCATCGGGTTCTTTGGTGATTTCTGCCAAATTTTTTACTGACAGAACTTCATGCAAAATTCTTAAAGTTATCGTTTTTGGCGCCTTTGAAATTTGAGCTGCTTTTCTGTCCTTTCCTTGGCTGCCAACTTTTTCCAACCTCCCCTTTTTCCTTGGACTGCTGATAGCACATTCATGCCTTACGAATGGCTTTGTCCATGGTTTTGGGATTTACAAATTCAATTCGCGCCATATGTGATGGCAAGCTACTCATAAATCTTTGTACCTTGGCCTTTTCATCTCAGAGGTATGGAACATATCTTAACAGAGAGGTGACCTTAGTAATATAATCGTCCATGGTCATCTATCCCAGCTTCAATTCATGAAATTATTTAGATTTATCATCATAAAAACGTTTTGTTAAATACTTATCTTTAAAGTATTGCTGGAACGATTCCCAGGTAACGTCTTGGTCCTCAATGTTGCGAACATTCTTTACTTCTTCCCACCACAGAGTGGCTTTCTCTGTTAACTGATATATGGTAAATATGGCCTTCAGGTTGTTGTTGTACTCATACAACTGAAAATATTTTTTCGTATTTATCAACCAAGCCTCTGCCACTTCCTCAACTTCACCATCAAATGTTGGTGGTTTTATTTTTTGAAACTCCCCCTGCAGCTCCACTTTTTGCTTCTTAACTTCTCGCTGATCCAACAAATTGCCAGATTCTGGTTCATTATAGTTTTTATTCTTATAGATTTGCTGAGATGGGCTTCTTTCCACTTTATCAGTGGTGTGGTCCCTTGTTTGTCGCTCATCACCTTCTTGCATTTCCCTATGAGCACTAGGGTGTTCAATTCCTTAATTTTTCTTGTCTGACAGGCTCTGGAGTATCTTTTCTTTCTCTTGCATCAAGCGGTGATTATCACTTCGAACCCACACCATTTGTTCCTGTAGCTTCTGTACTGTATTCAACAATATGTTGGTTTGATGTTTTTGTTCCTCCAACAATCTACTTGTTTGCTGGTGCTGATCCACACTCAGCTGAACCCACATCTCAGGGCTCACTACTAGTTGTGTTTGGGGTTCCCCAGTGTTCTGGTGTGGTTCTTGCGTTGATCCCCTTCTCATGATGTTTCCTGTTATGCTTAGTTTATGTGCATTAGTATACACACAATTTAATCGTTAGTTGACCCTTAGGGTTCCAGCGTATGAACGCTGCCCTAATACCACTTGTAACACACACACTACCAAAATAAATAAATAAGAAATTTACTTCCTACTCTACAGTTAAACTTACTATCCAAAAATTTATTACACTTAATATAATTCTACGACAACTACGATATGATTTATCTTTTAAATCCCAAGACCCAACCAAGGTTTTCTATAAAGCTTCTAAACCTTAGTCAACATATAATTATAAATTATCACCCACCATGGAATACTTGTCACATTATATGTTTTTTTTGCTTTAAGGGTTAATGTATTATTCCGTCGACTCTAAACTTTAATTTTAGCATAGAGTTTACAACCTGCATATGGAAAGATTTTTATCCTTGTTACTACCGAATAAAGTTGGCACGTCCTCGCAATTAAATGCAGACGGTAATGGTTATTAAAATCAACAAAAATTTGTAAGATTTACCATGATTTCCTACATTTTTCGATGGTATTTTCCTAAGATCTCCACTGTCAAATTTTGGAAGATTGATGGTTGTCGTTTAGGCGGGAATTTGCATTCTTAACCCCGCCAACCCTAGGCGTTACCGAATTTTGTCATTGTGCCTGCGTTGTGTAGTTCTTCCACTTTGAGGGTTTATCACCACCAAATTTTCTTTCCAAGCTTCGGCTCTTCCATTAATGACATTTCATTCCATTTTGTGAGGATCTTAAAGGTGTATCATCCCTTGGCTTTGCGACATAATGAAATGGAGGTTCCATTGCAGAACGCAATGAGGTTCCGGTGGAATTTATTCTTCATTTCCATGGTTATTCCTTCCATTTTGGTTCATGTGATCCTCACTACCCACAGCTTAGGTAAATTATTTTGCTCTCCTTGCATATACAAGTTTTTTTTATTTCATTCATAACGAATTTTTAGGGTTTAACTCTTGAACCAAATTCCATATTAATTATGTTTCTCGGTGTTTTGAAGGATTTCAGTGCTAGGATCAGAATGTCATGGCGAATCTTCTCCACAGGTAAATTCCTTATCAAATCCTTATTTTTTTAATACAGTTCTTTGTTTGAATATGAATACGTTTAGTGTCTTGAAACTTTTCTCACAGATTAATTTTCACGGCCATTTGTTACAGGTCCGCTCTTTCACCGGTTGGCCATTTTCCTACATCGAAATATCATTTTGAAATACCAAATTGCTTCAGTGCATTGCTAATACATCTAGCTCACCTTCCAGGTACTCCTAATGTTTTCACTCAAACTCAAAATTCCTATTTGTCTCAAGCGAACCTCTAGCCTTTTTGGGGGTTTATGAACCCAATCTCGACTCTGCCTAAGGAGTTTTCTGTCAGCATTATTTATGTTTTGGTTCATTTTACATATTTTAAAGTTTTAAAAGACAGTATCCAGCCAGAATGTTTGAGGCCTCGGATAGTCTTTCCCTTGTACTCCTATTTCTATACAATTTCTTCGTGCTTTTATTATGAAGGATTTACCAAAGGGTTCATTTCTAAATTTCGACTCTTATGCAGTTTGCAATCTTGAAATGGTGAATTCTGTTAAGATTTACTTTTGGAACAATTTGTTTTTCGTTTGGACTGTATGTAATATTTTTACTCACAGTGGCCTAATTGCTATTTAATGGAATGTAAAGTTGGTTTTTGCAAGAGTTTGAACATGTTCCAGTTCTAGTTTTCGATATGTTTATTTTCCTTGGTTCATTCGAATTGATAATATGTAAATATGCTCGAAAATCAAGTCTTAACCCTGTTTACTTGAAAATATTTTTTTACTCTCCTTACAGTAGTTTAAAATATCCAGTTTTGGTTTCTTTTGTTACGATACATATATTTCTGTCTATTCCTTTTTACCTTAAGTGATTGCCTCGGTGACTGGACCACCTACAGTTTTTTCCGTGTATAGTTATTTAGACGAGGCGATGAGTACTAGGCTAGGGTTTCATCCCCATTCCTAGAACCAAAATCTCTCTCTGTACTAGTTATTTAGACAATATTCTTTCTAAAATTCTATTTTCCTTTCACAATAGTTTATAAGTTTAATAAATGTTCCTGAATCATTATGTCTCTCTACCTTAGAAATTTTGTTGACATCTTGACAGATAAATGATCTTTCCAGCAAGAGACATTCTATGTTCAGTTGTCTAATTTTTCTGGGCTCTGATTTTACTTTTGATATTTATCTGCTGTAATTTCAAGTAACTCACAGACAATAAATTTTTCTCTCATATAAATGTACACAGAACTATTCTACAAAATATTATAGAAATAATTAGAGAGCTAGCAAGTGTTTGCTGAGCTATCTATAATCAATCACTTGTCACCTTTCCATAAGAAATAAAATTTTCAAAATATAAACATCTTTCTCCTAAAATCAAACAACACTTAACTGTGTACAAATAGCTTGCAAACTATCTTCCTGTCTAGTTAATTCTAAAATAACAGTCACTTATCTGAAAGTTTATTTGGTTGTTAGTGTCCACCCAACCTTCAAGAGAGGAAATTACGTCCTCCTCTTGCCCCTGTTCTCCACTCCTGAAGAGGTACAGGTTGACAATAGAGTTTTTTGTTGTTGCCTCAGGACTCCAAGTCCAGCCAGTGCCAAAAAACTTCAGGACATTTCTAAGTGATTTCCACTGGTCTCTACCAGCTCAGGAAAATATTCAATCCTTCCTTAGCCCATGAAAAAAACCCCCATTTCTCACTAGGATTATTCTCTTATCCCCAGAGGAGCAAGTAAATGTTCAAACTGTCCAACCATGTTTCAGTTCTTGGAAAGAATTTACCATCAGCCTTTTTACTCTTTATGGAATTACTTTCCATAACTAATTTTATTATTCACAATTAAAAATTAAATAATTTTTCTAGCAAAACATTAATTGTCTCAACCTTTTTCCTTAAACAAATAATAAAATTTCATTTAACTAGTTAACAACTAGTTGACATTAAATGCAGTTGTCACACTGCCGCTTGAGTGTAGGAACACTACTTAGTTGATCGAATTGGTCATGATTACAGATACAAAAATACGCAGCAGAAGAATTATCAAAAACAAATAATTTGCGAAATCATATCGATACATTGTGCAATGCTCACTTCTAGATGAGTTGTACCATTATTCTACGAAACCTAAATTATTTCGCTAAGATATGTAATTCCCTGAGAATTTTTCCAATGAAAACCTAAAAAGATATTGTCTATTGTAAATTTCCAATGCATGAGCTACTAAATGTGAAAATGGAAATTGGCAAAATATGTCACTGCTATCTGCGCTCCAAGGATACAATTTATGGTCAAAATCTGACTCAATAAGTTGTAATATTTGTATTTTTAAAAAATAAAAGTTTAAAATTTCACATTTTAAAATTTATTGGTTTAGTTATTATGAATGAATAATATTACATCAATAAATAAAGAAGAAATAGTATGGAGTCTAAATGTATCTATTGATAAGGTAACAACTAAAGAAGTATATGAAGCAATTACTTAGAAATAAAAAATGGTGGCATAGATGTATTTGGAAATGGCATGTCTTTTTTTAAGCTTAAATACTTTGGTTGCGTAGTTTTTGAAAACAAAAATTGACTTGGTACAACTACATCAATAGGGGAATTTATGGGTGTTCTTTACAGTGAATAAACTGAAACTATTGATCACTAATTTGTTTCATGTCAGTTCTCCAAACTTGTACAGAAGAATATATTTTAGATCTTAAAACCCTTCTGTATACGAAAAAACTTCCACCTTTCAAGGTATTTTAGTGAAGTGGCATTTTCCACTTAAATATTTTATAGTTCTTCCTATTTTTGTGAATGGTGCATTACGTGACAAACACCCAATGGATTATGATTTTTTTGAAAAATCACACATATCTCCATCAATTGTTGTCTTGGAGGTTGTTGATTACTTTAAGGATTTTCATAGATAGTATAAGCACAATGTAATCATATACTCGTTCCTTCTCAGCATAACTTTCAGGATAGGTTACTGCTAGTTTTTTTTTAATGGTGCATCTTAGTTTGATTCATGTGGAGCATATATAATTATATACTTACTTACAATGGAAGCTGAGCTAACTCTGGTAGTCTACAAACACTATAGCGAAATTTTCCTATACTTTGCACTAATAAAAGGTCTTTCTTTATTATAGGTTGTTGGTGATTTCAACTCGAAGTATCTTTTTGGCAAGACGAAATTCAAGAGTTGAAAGTAAAGTTTCATGCCATCTCTTTGGGACATATTTTTGACCAACATAACTCACAAGTTGACATGTTGTCCAACCTCGCATTAAATGGTCTAGTGAGGTATGAATAAGTAACGAACAATAATATTTTTGAAAGAGGCTTCTTACATGCTTCTAATATATCTTCTTGAACAAATGTCAAATAAAATGATAAAAAATATCAATATGTTTGTTCTTCTTTTGAAATATTGGGTTCATGGTCATTTTAATAGCACATTGATTATCACAAATCAACTAAGTAGGCTATTATGTCTTCTAAAATTCTTCTTAACCATACTTCTTCACAAGATGCTATTGCTGCTTCTTTATACTCTACTTCGACTATGGAAAGAGAAACTAAATGTTATTTTATAATACTCCAAACAACTAGTAGTGAGGCCATGAAAAATGAATATCCTAAGCCATAGCCAACAGTACCAAGCAGATATCTCAAAATCCTCTTAACTAAATTCCAATGCAATTCCTTGGGTTCTGACATAAATATGGATACCATATTGATTGCAAAATATATATTTAGTTGAGTTGGAATTAGGTAGATAAGACTTCAAGACAACGAACTATAAAAAGTAGCAATAATTGGATTGAAGTCACCATTTCTGTATAACTTCAACCCAACATCCAAAGGATTTGAAACAAGTTTGCAACTCATATGTTGAAATTCTTTTCAATATCCCAAGTATGCTTGGATTATGACATAAAAATGTGATCATCCTTTTACCATACTTGAATTCCCATGAAATAATGCAAGTCACCAAGATCTTTCATTTCAAATTCTATAATAATATATGAATTAAACCTATGAAACAATTTAAAATTGTTCATTGTATATATCATATCATTAACATAAAGTGTAACAATAAGAATTTCTTGTAATACCTTAAGTATAGAAATATTAGTTTAAGATGAACTCCTGGCTAAACCACGATCCTCGAAATACTAATCAATTCTTGAATACCAAGCATTTGGTGCTTCCTTCCACCCATACAAAGGTTTCTTTAAAATGTACACATGATCTTCTTTCCCTATATTTTCTAAGCCGTCAATTTATTCCACATATATTTCTACATTTACATAACCATTTAAGGGTGCCGACTTAATATCCATCTAATAAATTATCCACTTATTGTGTAGTCGTCTAAAAAAAAATCTTGATTGTATCCATCCAGGCTACTAGAGTAAATGTGTCTCTATAATCAATCCCTTCCTTTCAAGCATATCCTTTGGAAACTAAATGAGTAAATTATTATCAATTAAACCTATGATTTGTACTTAGATTTATATACCCATTTAGTATCAATTACATGTGTTTTCCTTTAGGTAATTTGACCAAGTACAAAGAATCATTCTTCACCAAAGTATTGAACCCTACTTCCATGACTTCATTTGATTATTTTTATTTGATGTTGCTACATAATTATCTTAATTGTCCATCTTCAGTGGTTTATCCATCAATGCAAAATTTATAGTTGAATTTTCAGATCTAATAATTATTTTCTCAAATTTTCTGTACATATCACTTTTAGAATGACCTTTGGTTAGCTGCTTACAATTTTTCTTATAATAACGTTGAATCCACTACAAATTTTTCCTCATATTTATTTTATTTTATTTATATATTTTATGGTTCATAAATTTCTTTCTCATCAAAGGCAGCATTTTCACTTATTATGATTTGTTTTTCATGAGGATCAAATAATCTGTAACTTTTTATTTCAGTACTATATCTAATAAAGATACACTTCATACATTTATCATCCAATACTTTTCTCTTTTCCTTCCACACATGTGAATATACTATGTTAAAAAAATACTTTCATATCTACAATACGCTTCTTCTAGAGTCAAATTCAATATTTTTCTCATAGGAAATTTGTTGAGAGTATAAAAAATTGTGAGAATTGCTTTAATCCCTTTACAACAGACTTTCTTTTAAACATTCTTTATTCCATTTCAATAATGATACTATTCTTTTGTTCAACTATTTATTTTTGTTGACGAGAGTATGAGTGGGTAAACTCTTGCCTTATTCCATTTCATGTACAATAATTCAAAAATTCATTTGAATGGTAGTCTTCTCCATTATCTGTTCTTAAGCTAAGAATCTTAAAACCACTCTACTTTTCTACCATTTCCTTTAAAACAAGGAGATAATAAAACACATCAGATTTTTCCTTTAGAAATTAAACCCAAGTCTTCTTGGAATAATCATTAAAAGATCATTATTCTAATAATTAATAAATACCACATTTTATTATTTTTTCACATTAAAGTGGTAAATTAGTGACTACTTTGAACGATGTTTTATAGAAATAAGAATGAATTACTGTGTAATTCCTTTGATAATCAATATGAAGTTTACATGTGACAATTACAATAAAAAAATTAATAACAAAAAAATATTCCAATGTCCAATGTATTTAAAATATTTCAATTTAACACTTTATGTATTATAATTTTATTAGGGACTGTGTGATATTTTGTATGTAGCAAAAAAAATAGCGTTGTATAGGGAGGGAATTAATACATAGCTTGTTATATTAAAAATAATGTTTCTCTTCCCATTCAACTTCATAATATTTACCCTTTCAATCAAAGCATTTGGATGGAAATCCTAGGCATCAACTTTAAAAGGATTTATATAGGTATTCTTTATTAGAAATTTGTGGGTTTATTTTTTCTAAAATAAACAATAAAAATAAAAATTTCTATTATAATACCTTAGAAGAAGATATTCACATTTTTGAGAAATGAATGTAATATCCTCTTTCTATGAGACTTTAATGTTACAATTACAACTAACTATGCTATTATTCTAAGATGTAATTCCAAGTGTAATCCTTTATGGATAGATGAAGACCTTATATTAATAAATAGGTATAGAAGAAAATTTGAAGACTTGATAGATAATTTTTTTGATGGCAAGCTTATCAAATTGTGTAGTTCATAGGACCTCATTGTTTGCAGTGGCGTAATGAAATAGTTGAAATCCAACAATATGGATTTCAATCATGGGCTTAGCAGTAGTGTTATGTCTTATGTGATTTTAGATATATATGTTTCCAATGAAATAGTTAATTTTTACCTCTTATATTAGCATCCACGTCACTCCAACAATAGACCTTCAACCCTAACTGTAAACTTTGCCACGAAAAAAAGATCCATGAAAGAAAATTTTGACAATTAAAGGAAAGTGGTTTTTTGATATAATTAAATATCTTCTGAAAATATTTAAATATGGATTTAAAAATTTTAATTTATAAGGGAAACATTAAATACCTCTATCATAATTTTACTACTACCCTTTATACTTTCCATTAATAAGCTCTCTATCACTGTGTCAAAGAAAAAGAATAAGAAAATTGCCAACCCTTGGCATAAGGAATGTTAAATAGGTGGAACAACCATCATGGATGCTTCCATTGAATGTTTAAAAATAAAAAATGTAATGGCCACTCATCTAACCACATACAAATACCCAATATTGATTTTTGGATAACTATAATTGAGGGTAGGGGGTGCTACACAACTGTAACTATATTCACATCAAAATATTTTTTAGCTTTGAAATGTAAAGTTAAAATAAATATTTTACTTTTTTAGTGAACCAGATGCTTATAACATTAATAATTCAAATAATTAGTTAATATATCACTTTGGGTAATGAAATATCTATATGTGTTAGACTTCAGTTTAGTTTTATAAAGAACTAGGTATTTAGGAATAAAGTTATTAATATGATAGATTACTGTGTATAATAACTTTCGGTGAAAATCACATGTAAGAAAATTTTGTCAACGCGTTTTGAATTAGCCAGTGTGGTTCATCATCAAGACAAGATGAGATAAAGATCAAGAAACATGTTTAAATAGATAAGGATAGCTCCAACTAGTCGTTGAAAAAAACGGCTAGTTTGAATAGAATGAGAAATTGAATAAAATTGTTATCATATTTTATTATATTTTAATTTTAATTCTATTATATTTTAATTTTAATTTGATTATATTTGAATATAATATAATATTAATACTTTCTTAATAATTTAATATTAATACTTTTTTAATATAATTTAATATTTTTATTATTTTAATACTTTAAATTATATGTTATATACTTAAAATTCATTAATTGATAAAATAATAATAATAATAATAATAATAATAATAATTAATTAATTTAATATTACTAAATATGTAATTTTCAAATTAAACCATAAGGATAATACTAATAATAAAAAGCATACTAATAAAAATTAAAATAATAAAACAAAAGGAACAGACAGGGAGAGAGGAACTGGGAGCGAGAGAAGAGGGAATGAGCAGAGGGTGCACAGGGGAAGGGGAAAAAACAACTAAGAGTGAAGGGCATGAATCCAGCATCTTCTAACACTCCACCCATCATCCCTGTTAAGTTTAATCGGCCTCTTTTCGATTTCCAAGGCTTCCCTCAACTTTCGGTGGTGGAAATGGTCAGTCCTCGTAATAACCTTAGTCTCTTCAATAAAAATGTGATGATTTTTTTTTTCAACATGCTCTGCTAAGGCAGAGGACCGAGATCTACCATGTCTAAGGTCAATGACATGTTCATGAATTCTTTGATTAATTGATCAACCAGTTTCACCTATGTAAGGTGTCCCACAAGAACTCTGAATTAAGTAAACACCCTTATCATCCTCAGGTCAAATCGGGTCCTTAACATATCTAAGCGAAATTTGAATCATGCAAAGATGTTTGAATTTTGAAGAGACATTATGTTTCTTCAAGATCTTAGCGATTTTATCAGTAGTACCTTGGATAAATGGAAGGTGAACTCCAAATAACCAATCACAAGGATCTTTCTTAACCATAGGACCTTTTTCGACTTTTTGAAAAGCTCTAAGACATTGAGCCCTGCTATAACCGTTCTTACATAAGACATTTTATGGATCACAAAAGACAAATTCCTAATAATGATAGATTATCCCAATGTTAAGATATTTTTTATCTTACTTACACATATACACATTTATATATTTTTAATTGTATATCAATCATATGTATGCATACCAACTTACATATGCATACATTTGACCTAGGTGCTATATAGGTGTCATCCTTAAAGATGGAAATTCCCCTTTGGGTACTAACACTAAACATTGTATAATGCTATGTTCCAAGTTATGAGTAGAATCTCTCTCTCAAGTTTACTATTTTTATTAAGTAAGGGTTCCATTAAGGTTAATAAATCACTTGTCCATTTCTGGGTTAGATGTTGTTTAACCTATATAATTATTGATCCTAACCTTAGTGTTGTTTGCAACAATAGTATAACAGACAAGGTGAAAAAAGAATCATAACACATAAAATAATATTTTGCATGCAATTCAGCCTTTACCTTATTGGGCATACCCAACCCCTTAACACTAGTTAAGGATGTGGGGTGTAACTAGAGCAACCCGTTTTGTAGATCGGTAGTAAAAAAAAATCTTTGTTTCATCATTTTAAATCAAAATCATGACATGTTCATTGTCTCCTTCTCATTGAGAGATTACCAACGATATAAATTATAATAATTCTAATCCCTAAGAAAAAACGTTTTCTTGGTTAAATTATTATCCCTTTAAGGACCACATCATAAATCCATATAGTCCACTGGGCTTGACACATGGAAATCCTTGGCCACACAACACCCCTGTGTGATTCCACATCTTCTCTCCAACTATCATATGAGACTACCACTATATTGGAAATTTCTAGGCATCGTGCCTTGCTAAATATTCAGAGTATCCAATATGTCGATATACCATGCCTCCACTTTTTTGATATGGATATATTGATATTGACATATTAATAATCCTTGCATTTTTATAGATCCACACATGTGGAAATATGTTAATATGAACATACCACCAATATACCAAGTGGCCCTTGGCACAAATATTTTATATGTTGATATATCATAGCAGGTTATTGGGATATTGGGACCTTCTTATAACCATGAAACTTTAGATTCCAAATAAGACAATGGGCTGATAACCACCTCAGCCTACTAACTTAACTTTCCACCTCAAATTTTCCCTGAAATCACAACTAGACATGAGTATGATATTACATGACCTTTCCCACATGGAAATCCTTATGTGTGTATTTAAATATCTAAATATTGATGAATTTACAAGGTTACACATCAATAAAATATTGACACGTCGATATGCTAATACACCAACTTGGCATGCCACATCATTCTCCATCCACTAATAATCACATGATGCATGGTGTGTGTTGACATGTCACCATGAAAGTGGAGTTATTGACATGTCATTGCACATGTGGAATTACTGACATGTCATTACATTTGTGCTACTCATAATTTGTCCCTACACACATGGAATTTCTAACATCTCACCACACATATGGAATTGTTGATATGTTTCCATACACACAGAATTATTGACATGTTCCTAGCCACATTGAAATGTTGGTACATGATACCTATCACTCACCTATTTCTACCTAGCATGTCAAGTCATCGAATTCGATTGAAAAGTCACATTCCACGTCAACAATTGATGTCATCATGACATTATCTTTGAAAAGTTACACTACGAGGTTTCACCTTGAGCCTTGAAATTTCGTCAAGGATTTCCTTTTATTTAATTTTAACTAATGTACCAATACCTTGATACTACAATGGTTGAATAATGAGAATCTAGAGAAGATATCTTGTCATTTGTTGACGTTCGAATACTAGAACAAAATCTATATCAGAGTTCAAGGTTAGGGGATATATGTTGATATTCTAGTAATCAATTGATCGGTAATATTGTGGTCATTTGACCCTTTAATACCATTGATTTCAAGTGATGGGAAACTAGCCATCAAGTATGTTTTTTCATATCGCCCCCATATGAAAGGGATAACCACTGAAATATTCGATTAGTTGATATGCCTATATAGGTATCACATTTATACCCCTTTATATTTTTTCATTACCTTTAAGCTCCATTTTTTGTACCTGCCAATATTAAAACCTTTTACCACCCTATATACGACTCAATATATTGTCATTTTTTCCTCAATATATATCCCACAATATTAGTGGATGTTGTATGGTTTTGCTCCCCCAGTGAAACCTCCATTATAGTGTAGAAGGGTATTATTTTATAAGTTTTTGATGACTAGAAAATGGAACTCCCTCTAAGACTACACCAGTCTACCTGAAATACTTTGATAGTGTTGAAATAATTTGATAGTGCTGAAATACTTTTTCATGACATGTAATCATAGATTCTAGAGGTAATTTCCTTTTCCTACTTACTATTGGTATTTTATTACTTATATGTGTCTTGAGTATGTAGTATCGGTCTTAAAAGCATCTATACATGGGCCTATTTTTTTTTGGTACTACCTATGTTTGGTGTATCTGTTGTCTGGTGAGAGGGATTTTAAATTTGGTTATTTTGTCCCTCTGCTAAGGGAATTATGGAAATTTGCTATTGATGAAAGCTCTATAAGGAGATGTTGGAAACAAGTTTTTAATTCTTCCCTATTTCTTGGTGAGTTTGGGGGTACTTATTGCAGGTCAAACCATTCTTTATTTTTTTTGTAGTAAGGAAGGTAAGTATTCCTTAGTCTATGATATTTTCTTATAACCCCAAGGGTGGTCAATGATGTGAGAATTATGGGACTTTTGGGTGTTTTTTCCTTTTCACAATGTTGGCATTGTACCTATGGTGGTATTTGCACCTTGATAGAAATTGCAAATGTGTTATGGGGTTGGTGGACATGGAAAACCTTCCCTAGCACATGCCTAGTCTTAGGCATAAGAGTTGGTTGTTGTTTTTATTTTAAGAACTTCTTATAGTACTAAGGTGAAGATTAAGGGACTTGAGACTTAGGCTGCATAAGGTTGACAAGCTCATTTTTATTTTTAACTCTTAGAGGAGGTGTTCCACTCGCTCCTTAACCCTGGTCACACTAGGAGAAGAAGGAACCAATATATTCATTTGATTACTTTACATTGGTAGTTAAAGACCATATTGGGCCATGTATTAAAGGGAAAACATGAATATAAGAATGGAATTATCTCCATTCTCAATGATATTCAATGAAATCAATGGAAGCGATAGGATTGTATTGATAGATTGTCAACTTGTATAGCTCATATTGAGAAGTGTATCTAATTTTAATGTTAGCCTTCAATGCCACCTAGGTCAAGTATGAAGAATCCTACTATGTTGACATCATCAGACACCTGATTTGGATAATATGTTTATGGTTATGTTCCCACAGGCTTTGTTATGTAATGTGGTTTTTTCTATTGTAGTTTTCCATTGCTCAATATGTATACTTTTTGTGTGCCTAGTATTAGCCAACAACTTTGTTTTCTTGAATGGGAGAGAGGACAATAATTTTGAAAACTGGATGAGTAATGATCAAATCTAATTTTTGGAGGAAATAAAGTGCAATTTAAAAAAAGAAAAAATTTACCTTAACTTATAATTAAAATATTTATATTCAATATTACAGTTCACTTTTCATTAATATCTTGTTGATTGAC
This sequence comes from Pinus albicaulis, assembly GCA_034641835.2. NCBI lineage: Eukaryota > Viridiplantae > Streptophyta > Pinopsida > Pinales > Pinaceae > Pinus > Pinus albicaulis. Next base: position 1,672,112,615 of record CM076575.1, on the reverse strand, counting down.
TCGATCTTTATACAATTAGCTACAAATGTAAACAACTAAAATAATTTCATTCACTACTCAATCTTATGTATAGGTATAATAGGGATAGTTTCAGTTGATTGTTGATGTAGTCCAATGTCCACTTCAAGGGATCCAACCTTGATCCCTCATATGATTTTTATATAACATTGAGTCATCAGTAACCTCCGTGCCTACTCCTTAGTACTCTTCTTCCTAATGAAACCCAAGCTACAATGAGGTAGTAGGAGAGATGGATAATCTAGTAGTGTGGAGCTTAGCTATCAAGTGCAAGAGGATCCCACTCATAGTGAAAGAAACACCAAATACACCAAACTCCTAAGAAGGCTCAACTTAGTCACAAAATATAATTACAACATGAAAACAAATGTCTAGCATTAGGTTTAATAAGATGAGTCTTTTATAGAATGGTATTCTTTTACACGATAATTTGGTTGTCCCTTGGCTTTTTTTCCAAAACTATCCCAATTTTATTCTTTTTTAAACCTCCCTTATTTTAGTATTTTATTTTAACTTCATTTATTTTATTATTTCCTTCTATGTTCCTTTATTTTATGGTTTTCTTATAACTTCCTCTATTTTAGTGTTTTTTTTCTAACTTCCTATATTCTATTGTTTTCTTATAACTTCCTTTCTTTTATTATTTACCTTATTTCTATTTTTGTTAGAGATTTAAATTTTAAGTTTATTTTACAAGGAGTGTTATCATGAATATAATATTTGTAAAATTCTAGTTTTGTTTCTTCTTATTTCATGCAAACCACATCCCTTTAATGCTAGTATCAAATTGACATTTTATTTCCAATATTTCTAAATTTCAAATATTCTCTCAATAAATTTTAGGATAGCTAGAATATTTAATTGAGCGAAATATTACTTCATATTAATTTTATTTTTGAAAGATTTTTATTATGACTATCCAACATGAGTGTATTGAAATGGAACAAATATTAGGAACAAAAATCATTGAGAGAGATACCATGAAATAAACTATAGCCCCATTACTATCATCCAAATGCACATTGTAATCGACTTTCTCCATTTTTTTTCAAAATTTGAATAAGATTTTACTCTAAAACCACATCAAATTATACTCGTTAACTTTAGTTATTTGGCTCATTAACTTGAAAAGTCAATTTCCTTCTTTATTTCCTGATACCAAGGGTACCAAGTTTGTTATTACCTTCAATTACTTTCTCATAATGTTCCAATGGTGCCAATATACATTCCCTTGAAGTACGTCGGTACTAAGGGTTCCAAGTTAGTATTTCCATTCAATAATTTCCTCACAAAGTTCTAAGTGTACCAAAACACTTTTCCTTTGTAACAACCCTGGTAAAAAATCCATGGAAACAAATATAAGACCAAGGTCATGGGACACATATTCCAAGTTGAATGGTTGGAAAAAAATTCTATCAGGTGTTCATTTGGTTTATTATGGCTAAGGAAATTGGAAAAGGAAATGACAAAGGATTTGGAAAGGCATGAGGACTTAATTAGAATTTTATTTATGAAAATAATGGAAATTAGGAGAAAAGGAAGGTAAAAGGTCACATGTTACATGTGAAGAGGAAATTGAAGGAAAATAATGGAAAATTGAAGAAATTAGAGGCCTCATTAATAAAATGGTTTCTGAGGATTAGTTTTCAAGATTCTGGTTGGTTTAGAATTTTGTCAATTCACTTATGGCACTCATTTTGATATCTCTCTCATATTCTCAAAAACTTAGATTTTTCTTGGAGCACTCTTGGAGGAGTGTGGTATACATTGGATTTGGAAGAAGAAGGAAAATGAAAGAAGAAAAGAGTAAGGGGACAATGGGATCAACAACTCCAATTTTATTTCCTTGCAGATACCAAGTTGCTTGTATGATTTCCTTTATAGTTTTGGAATGCATGGCACATGCCTGTGGTTTCTTGGTCGTGATTTGTCATTTACATGGAGGATTTTCTGAATTGACAGTGGTTTGCATAGCCTTTCTGTTTCCTTGATAGCCATGGTTTTATGGGTTTTACTTTTTTTTTCTGGCTTATCCTCATGTTCCTTTGGTTGTGGGTTGAGTTATTAGTTCCTAGATCCTTGGTTGAACAAATTCTATGGAGCCCTGTAACAGCTTGGGTTGAGTTACTAGTCTGGGAGCCTTGGTTGGAAAAACACTCTGGACCACTTGGTGGGTTGATTTACTAGTCCTGGAGCCTTGGTTGGACAAATAATCTAGAGCCCAACATCAGCTGTGAGCTGATCTAGTAGTCTTGGAGCCTTGGTTGAAAAAATCACTTTGGATCCATGACCAACTTGGGTAGAGACCAATCTGTTGATGGTTAGTGACGTCCAACCGTGAGGTGGAATCATTGGTTGAGGGTTGAGGTGATTTAGCCTCTGGAAGCCCTAGTTTGGTTTTATTGGATTTGTTTCATGAGATCCCACATTCATTCTTGGAATATGACATAAGGGTTATTTCCTGAAGAGATATTTGGCTCAGCCAATATATGGTCAGGTGCAACATGGAAGTCCTATACTTTTCATTTTTCATATGTCAGGAAGAACTCATTTCCTCTTGTAATTTATGGATAGATTTACTTGCAACATTAGACCTTGGGGTAAGAGAAACTCATCATACAAGATTGTATGTTAGGAATGCAGGTTTTATTTTGGTTAATGGATTGTTATATGCCTTAGGGTTATATATAGCTTTGTCATTTTATTATTGTTGTGGTAACATGCAAGGTAGATGCTAGTGAATTAGTGTGGTCACATGCACATGTGTCAAATAATGATGAATGATAGTAACTTGTTTCTATATGAATTGTTGTTACTGTTTTATGCTATTTAACTTGATGATTATGATATATGTTGTTGATAAGTATGTTATATGTTAACTTGTTGATTGTTATATGATAGTTAACTTGATGAGTATGTTAAATTTATTTAATGAGTATGTTATATGTTAACTTGTTGTTGCTATATGTTAGTTAACTTGATTATTAGGGTTATTCGTTGTGAAACCAACTCCAAAAATAGATGAAAAGAGAGATTAGTGCCTTATAAATCAGCCACTTCGAGGGGGAAACCTCAAATACATTACATAAATGAACAATTCTTTGACGATACAAATGGCAAAACCAACTTTCTATATATAGGAGTCCATGGGGCCACAATGTAATCCTAATGGGGCCACAATGTATTCCTAGCTGACCTAGCAATAATAATTTAAGGGCACAATAATAACAATATGGGGGTTACAGGGGTAAAAAAATAACAATAAGGGGGTTACACTAACAACAATAAGGGACTATACTAGTAATATAGGGACCTAACATGCTCCTCTCCTTCAAAAAAGTGTTGTCCTCAACGCTTGAGTAGCTCTGGGTGCTTTTGTAAAAAATTATCATCCTCCCATGTAGAGTATTTAGTGGGTGAGTTCTTCCATTTGATGAGATACTATGGAATTGATCGATTTCGTAGTTGTCGATTTCTTCTTTCCGTGACTGCTTCAGGTTCCATTATGGTTTTTCCTTCCTCATCAAGTTTTGGAAATATTGTTTGAACTGGAAGTTTGTCCCCTATAACCTTTTTTAAGCATGAAACATGGAAAACTAGATGCACTCACAAAGAAGCAGGAAGCTCCAATTTAAATGCCATAGTACTAATATTTTGCAAAACCTTGTAAGGACCATAGTACTTTGGCAATAATTTATTATCCTTCTTAGCTTGCTTGAGGGACATTTGTTTGTATGGTTTTAGCCGTAAAAATACCCAGTCTCCCACATAAAAAAATCTCTCACTGTGATGTTCATCTGCCTATTGTTTTATTTGATTTTGTGCCAAATTTAGGTTATTCTTTAAGAGTTGGAGAACTTATTGTTGATGCTCAATGTGATCCTCCACTACTTGAACCCCATAATTTTCCCTTAACGAAGATGTGATGGATGGTGGATGATATTCATAAAGTGCCATAAATGGGGTCATTTTTGCTGCAGTATGGAATGAAGTGTTATACCACCATTCAGTGAGAGGTAACAACTTGACCCATTGTGCTTGCTTATTAGATACAAAACAACGAAGATATCCTTCCAAAAATTTATTCAATATCTCTGTTTGGCCATCGGATTGAGGGTGATAAGATGAGCTATGAGCTAGTTGAGTACCCAAACAAGAAAATAATTCCATCCAAAAATTTACTGTAAAAATGGGATCTCTATCACTTACAATAATATTCAAGTTTCCATGTAGATTTTGAATTTTTTCCATAAATACGGTAGCAACTGTACTCACTTTAAATGGATGAGATAATGCACAAAAGTGTGCATACTTGGTAAGTGTATCAACTACCATCATGATGACACTCCTTCCTTCGGACTTAGGTAAACCTATAATAAAATCCATTGAAATCTCCTCCCAACATTGACTTGGAATGGATAAAGGTTGTAGAAGACCTGAGGTCTTAATTGTCTCAACTTTATTTTGCTAGCAAACCAAACATTATGCCACAAAATTTTGAATATCAGATTTAAGGCCATACCTAAAAAATTATTTCTTCACCCTATGGTAAGTTTTAAAAAATCCTAAGTGTCCTCCTAAAGAAGAAGTGTGCAATTCCAAAATAATATTTTGTTTTAGTTGGGAATTATTGCAAATATATAAGTGATCTTTGTACCATAACGAATTATTTTTCCAAATAAATGTATAAGATGTAATAGGATCTTCCTGCAACGTTTGAATGAGAGTCCACACTTCTTCATCCTTCTTCCATTCATCCCTTACTTTCATTATCCAATCTGGTTAGATAATTTAAATGGCACAAAGCAATGCTTCCACCTCTTCATGCTTTCTTGAGAGTGCATCTGCAACAATATTTAGCTTCCCTTTTTTGTAGATGATTTCAAAGTCATAACCCAACATCTTTGTGACCCATTTTTGCTGCTCTTCTGAAGATAGTCTTTGTTCCAAAAAGTGCTTAAGACAATCATGATCATTTTTTACCTTGAAGTGTCTTCCCATTAGGTAAGGTCTCCATTTATTTAGTGCATGTAGTATTGCCAACATTTCCTTCTCATAAATAGCCTTCTGTAAATACTTTCCTTTGATTGAAAAACTTTCAAAAGCAATGGGTCTTCCTTCTTGCATTAAAACAACACCAATACCATTTCCTAAGGCATCACATTACACAATAAAGGTTTTTGTGAAGTCTGGTGTAGCTAAGACTGGTGCTAGGCACATTGCCTCTTTAAGATGTTCAAAGGCCTTAGTTGCTTCAGGAGTCCATGAAAATGCATATTTCTTCAATAATGTTGTTATAGGTGCTACTATTATCCCATAATTCTTAACAAACTTGTGATAATACCATATCAACCTGAGAAATCCGTGTAACCTCTTTATGGCTGTGGGGACTTTCCATTCCTTAATGGCTTTAATTTTGTTACGGTCTACCTTAACACCCTCATGAGATATAATATGACCCAGATATTCCACCTCTTGCACTCCAAAAAAAAATTTGGATGTTTTTGCATATAATTGTTTCTCCTCCAATAGTTTGAGCACCCTGTCAACATGTTGAACATGATCCTTCCAAGACCTGCTGTAGATTACTATATCATCAAAAAATACTAATTTTTTTTTTCTAAGGAAGGGTTTGAAAATGGAATTCGTCAACCCTTGAAATGTAAAAGGTGCATTAGTAAGGCCAAAAGTCATGACCAAAAATTCATAATGACCCTCATGAGTTTGAAATGTTGTTTTTGGAATATCTTCAGTCTTCATTCTAATTTTATGATATCTTGATCAAAGATCCAACTTGGTAAAATGAATTTCTCCATGTAATTCATCCAATAATTCATCAATCACAGGAATGGGAAATTTATCTCTAATAGTGATCTTATTGAGCTCCCTATAGTCCAGACACATGCGTCATGATCCATATTTCTTGTGCACCAATACTACTAGAGCAGAGAAAGAACTTTGACTAGGTTGGATTATACTAGCCTCTAACATTTCTGCAATAATACGTTCAATTTTTCTCTTTTTGACATAAGGATATCTGTAAGGCCTGATGTTTGGAGGAACACTTCCTAGAATCAAATTAATAGCATGATCATGATCACGAATAGGTGGGAGTACTTTGGGAGTATCAAACACCTTGGAATGATTGTCCAAGACTTTTTGGAGATCTGGAGAAATAGATGATTTTGATGTTGGAACTTCTAGTGAGCATAATTGTGAAATTACGCCCCATTGTTATTTCTTTAGAAGCTTTGTCATGACATTAGAGCTTATTATCTTTCTTGGCTTCCCTGTGATACCTCTTAATTCAATTTCCTTTCCTTTTGAAAAATTTTTCAAGAAAAGTTCTTGAAAATTAAAAGCTATCGTCCGCAAAGATTATAACCATTGTACTCCTAGTACAACATCAGCACCTCCCATTGGGATGGAAAGCATTGGAATATTCAATACATATTCCCCCATGGCTAGCTTGATATTATGGCATTTTCTAGAGCAATTTATAGTTCCTCCATTTGCAACCATCACTTGACATGGTGCTGGGAATAGGAAACAATTTAATTCCTTGGATACCTTACAATGAATAAAATTATGGGTACTACCCGAATCAATCAACACTATTACCTTTTTCTTCTTGATATGTCCTATTATCTTGAGAGTTTTAGGAGTGGTAATTTTTGCCAATGCATTATATGATATGGTTGGACTCATTTCTTCTTCTTCTAGGGTCTATTCCTGGTGTATATCCTTTACTTTTGAAGTTTCTTCTTCATTTTCTTCCTCCTCTTTACAATCTATGTAAAATAATTTCTTCTCAGCGCACTTATGACCTTTAGTGTATTTTCTATCACAATTGTAGCAAAGCCCTTTTACTCTTTTTTCTTCCAATTGTTGTGGTTTCAACCTTGTAGGTTGTGGAAGTATAGGAGTAGCAACACTTCCAACTTTATAAATGTGGGGGGTAGGCTTCCTTGTCGCCATAATTTTACATTCAATTTTCCTTGCCAACCTGAATGCCTTCTCCAATGAATCAGGTTCCCAAACGCGAACTTCATGTTGAATGTTATCGTTTAAATTCCCTATGAATACATCAATCCTGTGTTCCTATGGAATATTAGATACCCTTATATTCAATTTTTGGAAGTCCTCAATGTGCTCCACCACTGAACCCTTTTGTTTGAGATTTATCAATTGGCTAAAGAAGGTGTTTCTCCTTGTATCCTCATAATGTGCTATCTTTTCCTCCGTAAAAAATGATCAAGTGACATTTTTTTACGAGAGAAAAGCCATCAATACCATAAAAATGTATTTTTTTCTAAATGTAAAGCTTCAATGCGTACCTTTTGTGTGTTTTGTACATTATTGAGATCAAAATATTGCTCCATATGTAGTATCCATGTTACGGGATCCTTGCCCTAAAACTTCCTCATATCCATCTTTGTAATATGGTGGTTCTTCAATCCAACATTAGAGTTTATGAAATCACGATTAAAAATTATTTTTTTCTCATCATGAGTTTCCTCTACTATATTTTCACCATTAGGAATCATTTCTTGTATCAACTTTGTCAAACCTTCGATGTTTGCTTTTATATCATTCTTCATGTTTTCCATGTTGTATTTCATTTTTTCTTCTATGTCCTCCATCTTAGTTTCCACGCCATCCATCTTAGCTTCCAGAACTTTCCTCAAACCATCCATATTATTCTTCAAACCATCCATCTTTGCTTCCACGCCTTTCTTCAAAACTTCCATTTCATTTTTTGTTGCTTTCTACGAGAGAGAAATTTGGTGCACCTTCTCTTGTAATTTTGATAGATCATGTTGCAATTCTTCATCTTCATGAGTCATAGTAGAGTATTCTGAGGGATTAATGGGTGTTGAATTCTTTTTAGGAGGAATTTTAGAACCCAATACTGAAATATATGCTCAATAGGCCCTTGGAATCACTTCAAACTCATTTTTTACACAAAAATTATGCAACTTGAAAACAAATACACACATTTTTCTTGCTTTTGAGGAGCTCGATATTGAAACTAAATTATCTCTGTGATTTTGGATCTTAAATATTTGTAATTTGGCCCTGCGGTAGCCCTCTGAATCCTCTTTTGAATGCCATAGGTCTGACCTGATTTGGATTCTTTAAGACAAAGTTATGTCTAATCTCCCACAATGACCTAATTATGGACTAGTTCAATAGAGCGAACTTGTAAGACTTTCCACGTGTCAATGTATCCTTCTTCATCTTTGAAATTGATAGGAAAAAAAATTCAGTCCGTGTGTTTGTGGTGACTTTTTACATCAGTCCAATCCGTTTCTCAGAGAGAGAGAGAGTTATGAATATTTTCCCACAATCACCTCTTTGAGATGAAATTCGGGAGCTTGAAAAAGCCATAACTTCCATAGATCATATATCTGAAAATATTGTGAACCAAGCTTTGAAATATTGCGATGATGTTCCTTGGGATTTTGGCTTCACGCTATAAACATTTCAGCTTCTAAACCTTCGTAGAAAACATGTTATAGCGAAAATGCCACCATGACCTGTTTGGAGCAGCAAAACCATAGAATCCAAAGCTCTGATACCAAATGTTGTGAAACCAACTCCAAAAATAGAAGAAAAGAGAGATCAACACCTTATAAATCAACCAATTTGAGGGGGAAACCTCCAATAAATTACATAAATGAACAATTATTCGATGATACAAATGAAAAAACCTCATTTCTATATATAGGAGTCCATGGGGAGGCAAATGTAATCCTAGTGGGGCCACAATGTAATCCTAACCAACCTAAAAATAATAATTTAAGGGCACAATAATAACAATATGGGGGTTACAGGGGTAAAACAATAACAATAAGGGGGTTACACTAACAACAATAAGGGACTATACTAGTAATATAGGGACCTAACATTATTGCATTAAGATCTTGATGTTATATGTATCGTGTTGATATGTATTTGTATATGTAGATGGTTATGGCTACAATATTAAGGTTTGAGCTGACATATTTGGGATATTGTGTTGTACCAATCTAGACTGAATGTGCATATGTGATTGTTATGCATGAATGATAACTTTTTATGAGCTTATGATGTGAAAATGTTAGTTAGTTACTTTTATAGACATCATGACTTTATTTATGTTTGATTTGATATGTTGTAAATTTATATCATGCTAATATAAATTGATTCTATAGAAAAGATAGCCTCCCGTGAGATACATTAAGGTATGAGTTTGCTTATGTTGCATATTTGGTGTGTTAATGTTTAATTATATTATCTATTTGGTGTTTGATTCTTTGGTGTCTATTATGTCATCAATTTGGTTTATCTAGCATGGAATGTTTACACTTTGATTGAATGCTTGATTAATTTCATGATATGATTATGTGTAATATTGCACGAAGGAATGATATTGTTTCAAGATGGTTGTACTAACACATTATGTGTTGAGACAGTTGATATGTACTTGAGTGTAAGTGGGTGCTAATTGTAGTATTGTCATTAATGATTGTGAGTTGACTTTTGGTTCTGACATGTTGGTAAAGGTTGATTTCAAATTAATATACACGATTTCTTGATCTTTGGAATGTGTGACTGACATATGTGAATAGTTGGAGGGAACATGCTTTGTATTAGTGTGACAAGGTAATAGTCCACGTGTTTATATAAATAACAGTTGGGTGAGGTGAGAGTGTATAAAAGATTCAATTGCAACAAGGAAAATGTAGAAGAACAGAATTGGGTCAAAGTTCCTTCGACTATATTTGGAAACTACATTTCCAAACAAATTAGTGATTTTCATATAGGAATTATTATTAACCTTGATTTTGTTTGACATTGTGTGGATATATGTTATATTCCTGAACATGTATTTGAAAAGTATAACAACTAGTTTCTAGTTATGGTTGGATGCATCAAGGGAATTGGAGTCCCTTGAGAGATTACATGGATGTGTTCAGATACAAGGAAATGTGCTTGGCACATCAAGGTAAGGTAACCAATATATTGTTATATTTATTTATACACTAACATTTATGTGTTTAAAACCATATAATGCAGGGAATTGTATAGAAAAAGAGACTACTATGAAACCTTGAGGAAGGCTCAGGTTGAGCTTTCCCTTGGAAGAATTGGGAATCCATGGGGACTAGGTCATGGTGTTTGTTCCTAGTTTTATTCTTTCAGCCTTTTGTGATTTTTTTGTGCTTGATTTATATTTTTGTGTATGACTGGTGCATGGCCATGCCACTTTGTTGTGGTGTTTTATTGCTATTGGTTTTCATGGTATTCTTCTTGTTTTCTTTTGTTCTTTCCTTTCATATTTTGAGGGTCATGGGAATTAGTTGGGAAAGAGGAAAGTTAATGGCATTCAGGAAGAGTTGGATGAAACCCAAAAGTTAATGTAAGATTTGGATGAAGCTTGAAGCATGTATAAGGGCAATGGAAGGTAAGAATATGACATACGATTGGACTAGTTGGGTCTAATGTGGTAAATAGAGACTGGCAGTACAAACATGAGAAAGATAATCGGAAAGGTAAAGTAAAGGGATTTGAGGCATCACATGCCTTGCTTATGTTGGGAATTTTTGTTTTCAAGGTTGTGCATGTAGTGCATGGATAAAGGGAGTTCTATTAACCTTTACCTTACGCTATCTGGTAATTACGTTGTGATCATGATTATGCTGATGTTTATATATGTATGCATGCATGTATGTGTGTATGTCATGTATAATAGGGTCATCATGGATGATTATTGTTTAATGTTAATGTTTTTATGTATACATGTGTGAATGTATGAAATCATATGAAAATGTCATGATTTTTTTATGCTAATGTATGTCACTATCTGAAAAGGTTGCCAACGATCATTCTTGTGGAGGAATGATGTCTTATGTGGGTAAATGACATGAAAGAGGTTCATGGTTTTATGAGTAATCGAGTGGGAAGAGTAACCTTGAAAAACATAAGAGGTCAATATCATGTGGATATGATTTGATACTATGTGTTTATACTATGACTCTGTCTATTTTATGGTAGGTAATGCTAAGAGATATAAGAACTGAATGAAAACAACGTGATCTTCGACATGCTAGGATCATCATGGATAGTGGAAAGACACTTGAAGCAAGGTTTCTTGGTTGATATAATGTGGTTTTGGATGTGAATTGCTATTTTTCTGTATATGTTGTGCATATTGTACATTCAGTGATTGCACCTATGGCGTTGGATGTATATTTCATATGCAGTGATGGGTATATATGGTGCTATGTACATGTTGGATATGCGATGTTGTGTACATATCGTACTATGCGAATGTTGGATATGGTGTTTTGTGCATATGGTGTTCTGCACATGTTGGATATGTAACACATATTTCATTAAATTTGGAAGTATTCTGTTAATCTAGAATTTAGAACTTTAAATAGATTAAGTTAATTCAAAATGTGGAATTATAAAATCACTTAGTTTACTAATTTTAATGTAGATATTCACCATTTTTGGTGAAAATTTTATCATGGTAAAGTATATAAATTTTTTTTATATAAACTTGCAAAAGAAAATATTTCACATCTTAATCTTGGATTCCTTACATTATATCTTTTAAGATTTTTTATGGTTTGTACTAAAAGCTAAGTTTGTTAAAGTTATCTTATGAAAATAATGTTGAGTATGTTACTATTATTAACTTTATGAAAATAATGTTTTGTATGTTACTATGATTAACTTCATGAAAAGAATGTTTTGTATGTTACTATTATTAACCCATTTGTATGTGTTAAATTACGATTATTACTAAGACAAGGTTGGCACAATTTAAAATTCTATCGCCTTTGCAACACTAGTGATATGGTTGAAGTTAAAAAAAATTCTTAGATCATCCACTTTATACTCAAATTTGGCTTAAATTTCAAAATATTTGTGGCACTAATAACCTTCTTGATCTTTTAACTAAACAAAATTATTATGATCTTGAAACAGTTATTTTAATGCTTTTTTAACATAACAATAAAATTCTTAAGAATTTTGAGTAATATATTTATGGCTTATTATATACTATATTATTTGGTCTTAGTGGATGATAATCATCATTATCACCATCATCATTACATACTATTGTAGGAAGTTTGAACCATTTTAAAGTTGACATGAGAAAATATTTTTTACGATCAATTTAAATGTTGAATGAGAGTAGGAGTATAATTTATTTATTATTTAATATTTTTTCTTTTGTGTTAAAAACTAACTTAATTGAGACTTAGCTGATGAATAATAGATTAATATGCATGATATATATTAAGTATAAAGTTATTTAATGACAAATTATCATAGTAATGTGTCCAATATATACTAGCATAGATCCATCTTAAATATAGATTTAACATGAGCCTAGAGGGATTAAATGTTGATTTAAATGTTTAATGAGAGTAGTAGTATAATTTATTATTTGTAATTTTTTTGTTAAAAACTAAGTTAAAAATTATTGTTTTTATAGACCAAGTTTAGAAGATGTTGTTTTTAAGTGCATTATTGAATTTGATTATGCATATTTGATATGGTGAGAAGTCATGTTGGTCAAACAAACCTTTGAAAACTTAAATATTTTATGGCATTGTCATGTCATTTGTATCACCACATGATTACATTGAAATAATAAATAATATAAAACTCCAAAAATAATATGAAGAGAATAGTTGATATACAACAAATATTGAAAAGTGTGTCTGAATGTATATTAATAGATCCTTCAAAAAAAAATTATAGTCGAACTTACACATCCCCTCATACTAGGCTGTAGAATGAGCCTCACCTCTAGACTCAATTACTAATCATTTTAATTATCAAAATCAATCATGAGTTAGAATAGTAACAAAGTAATACAATTTTATTATTTTAAAATACAAGAGGAAAGAGAGAAAGTTGACTAAACTATTTATTACAAATGTTTAGTTTTTATTCCTGGAGTGTTTACGGATATTATATTGAAAATAACATATTGAAATTCATCTAAAAATTAGATTCCTTACATTATTTCTATTATCATTAATATTTATATTTATGTATTAAATTTGACTCATGAATAATAGATTTTGTAAAAACATTCTTACCTATAAAATTATTTAACAATATATGAATATAGTGTTTCTTACTATTATTAACCATTTTAAATTGACACTAACTACTTTTCCTATGATAAGTACAAATTTGTTAGACTAGTACAATGTTGGCACCACTTCAAAGTCTATAAGAGGAAATATTTTATAAGTCTAGTTGTGTTGTTCGATGATCAAAATCATTTTTTTTATAAATTAGAGTGCAACAAAACAAAAATTTTGATTTATATCAATTATAATAAATAATATTTTTTTCTTTCTAAATTGGACTAATTCTATTGATAAAACATAGTGTACAAGTCAAAACTTGCCTCTGGAATTGCTATACTAGCCAATTACGGAGGGAGTAGGAGTCAAAAAACAAAAATTGACTGCCCTAGATGGGGAAGCCCGGTCTGAAAATTTTTGCCCTCTATTGGGAAACCAACATTGTCAAGAAACGACCAAAAGTTTGACAGATTGTTCATGAAATACATAATAGTAGAGGAATTAAACAAAACCAATAGAAGAAACCTCTCAAATCTGTAGCTGAGTGTCATGCTAGGTGTCATGTGGTGGTGGCAGTGGATCTTCAACTATAGGACACCTGTTTTCATCTGAAGAGTCATCGAATTTCTTCGCAGGCTAGGTCGCGGGCTCTGGCATCGTAGCAGTGTTAGCACTGCCCTTTCTCCTATCACCACCAAACCATTCAGGACTAACACTACCACTGCTTTTGTCACTGGTGGAGTGAGAGGCAGGCTTGACTAGCAAAGCCTATGATTTCCGAGAGAAATCTGGAGGCACTAGAGCGATTGTGGATTTCCATGGTCACTTTATGGAGCCAGTTCCCGCCGAGCTTGAAGGTGCCTCCTAGAAGGTGACCGTGATTGAGGCTGTGAGATAGGGCATGTCCAAGGAACAACCATGGTGCAACTGGGTAGAGTTTTGATCAGGAGGCAAGAAGCGATTGTTGGAATGTATGGATAAGGGCGGTCGTGAGGCCTCACCCATTCCACGACCACGACGACACCACATCCGATGCCTCCTCGGCATACTGGGGATGGAAGATGCGTGAGAGAGGCTAACAAGTGGAGGCAAGGAGGTTGAGTGAGCGATGGGGTCAGCGAGCTAGAGCTACGAGAAGGAATGATAACAGGAGCAAATGGGCATCAGACCAGGCGAGCGAGAAGGAATGACAACAAGAGAAGATGGGAATTTGAACAACATGAAATGAAGGTCACAATGTATCTCTATGGGCGAGCGAGAGCTCAGAGCCCAGACAACAGAGAGAAAGAAGCGGTAAGAGGAAAATGTCAGTGTTGGAGGATGCAGAGCCATAATGAAGAGCTCATGGAAGCGTTCCGGACTAGAATTAAGGTTGATAGTAGAGGGAGTTAAGATGGTATGAGGCAAGCATATGGTGTAATTGAAGGCTACCGGACAGGCTGCATGCGTGGCCATGTGGCACGCGATGGGCCTGCCACCTCCCATATGTGATCAAACACTCGCATTCGAGGAATTATAATAAGGAATATTAAGGAATACTCACTTCCAACATTATTACAAATGTTTAACATTTTTTCGTTAAGTGTTTAAATTTTTTACATTAAATAGAATACTAATTAGCTACTCCATTATTATTTTAATAGACCAAGTTTAGAATATGTTGTTTTTAAGTGCATTATTGAATTTGATTATGCATATTTGATATGGTGAGAAGTTATGTTGGTCAAACAAAGCTTTGAAAAATTAAATATTTTATGGCATTGTCATGTCATTTGTATCACCATATGATTACATTGAAATAATAAATAATATAAAACTCCTCCAAAAATAATATGAAGAGAATATTTGATATACAACAAATATTGAAAAGTGTGTCTCACTGTATATTAAAAGATCCTTAAAAACAAAAATCAAATTCATGAATCATATAAACGTAATCTTAAGAGATTCTCTCAAGTAGGTCAAGAACAACTTCTAGACCATATTTATTTTTCTTGGTCTTCTTGCAATTTTCCTTCTTTGGTAGCCATGCCCAAACTATGGTATTAATTAGAATAGAGCCAAGTTCTGTGTCATCACAATTTGGTATCCAATATTTCTCTAAAAAATTTCCATTGTATTTCTTTGAAATAGGCTTCCACCAATATACCTATACAAGAATATTCTCACTTTCATTATCCCTAAATATATCTGAGATGGATTTTTCCATCCAAATAATCTCTCCTACATCCTCATTTCTTGATCAAACTAGCAACATATTTCCTTTCTGAACATCGATATTTGGATTAACTGTTGGCTTTGGCTTGTTGCATTTGGGTCCAACATATATTGGTTCATATATTTCATTATCAAAATCTTCATCCATAATACTTGAGATTACATGGAGTGCATTGCAATCAACATCAACAAAGTGCCTTGTATTGGGCCATAAATATTCAAAAGATGAATCACTTCCATTTGTTATTATATGATCATTATAGATTCCATCTAATGTATCAAGAACTCTTTCCCAATACACTACTTTATTTTTCCATTCCTTTGCAACAATTGGTGAATCCTCATTCTTGATTATGTATTTCCACAGTTTTATGTATGATGTTATCCCTTCCTTTAGTTCTTTGAAATAGGCATCATTCTTTTTGGAAGCCAAGAAAGATGGGTTCCCTATGGGAATTATAGGTTGACCTTCATCATCTGTATTCCATAACTCAACTAGTTCTGACCACTTAATATTTATAATGGATTATTTTCACCTTATTACTAAAATATCATTGAGTACAAGAATTTGGAAGTATTTAACATTAAGATGTCCAACTAGTGAAAATATAGTGATTCTTATTATCACTTGCTGCATTGTCCAACTGTAACAACAAATGTGGAGGAAGAGCTTTAAAATCAACATTTTGACTCTTTAATATTCCATGAGATTTAAAATCATCCTTGTAAACTTGAAATTTTGAGTAAATATAGGTTTCAAGTAATGCATTTGTAAGTGGGTTTCTTGAACTTCCACTCTCATAAATTAGATCACCATACATATCAATTTTTGGGTCTTTAAGGTCCCTTGAGCACTTTGCAAGGGATGTAATAGTAAATTGTGATCCCATTTGTACAAATGGTAGGGAGAAAATACCAAAACCTCCTATGTTATTCCCATGACCTAAATATTATAGTTAAACCCTCCCAAATGTTTCTTATCCCAAAGAAACTGTAAAACTAGGTGCTGCAAACTTTGCCTGTTTTCCCACATGGCATCCTGTTAATTTTGAGTTAACATGTTGTTAACTTAGGTTAGCTACATAATTTTCCCATTAATCCATTATAAATCTCATTAATCATAAGTGTAAGTAATGAAAGAACATAAGTAATAAAAGCTGAAGACAAGCGAACACTGAAGAACACATGAATATGGCTCAAGCCAGGGAAAAACCCCAAGATGGGGAAAATACTTAGCAATTATTCTTATCATTAAAAATGTTTAGCAAAGAGAGAGAATACAATACTTCAAAGTCAAAATGAATTTCAAATAACAAGGTTTAATACCACTACCCTTAAACAAGAGGATGGTTCCAACAAGGCTGCAAATATGATGTTTGGTGTATGCTCTAAGGACTTGTGTCTTCTCTGTAATTCTGGTAGGACTGACTAGGGTGTAAACACTGTCAACAAATACCCCATTCATAGCCTTAAATACCTTTAATAGACTACAAAGTACCTTCAACTAGTCACTTCAAATGCGGGTAGCCCATAATCCTTCTTCTAGGCTTCAAAACCCACTACAGATCTTCATGATAAAGCAGCCCTGACTGTGGCTTTCTTGTTCTAAGTTATTGACCTCTAGGATAGGGTTCTTAAGCTCGAGGCCTAGTTATAGTTAACCCAAAGTAGTGCAGATGGCTTCAAAAAGAATGAAATCTTCGCAACAATCCAAAAATGTCATCAAAATCACCCTTAACAGGTGCGACTTCTATCTATTTGAACTGAGACCTATGATGAAGATAAAATTCCCAAGACAAATCATAAATGTGCCCAAACTAATCTCATCCTCCATGCTATGGAACTCTGCCCTTGCAGATGACTAAACTAAACCCAACCTTTCCTTCATCTCCTTCGTTGGAAATCACCTTCTTCCGCGGCTACTTCAGAGTGAAGAATGAATATCAAAGTTCCTAGGATAGGTTATTTTTATCCTTCTTGGGTAGGCTGACTTGATTAGGGAAATTCAAATTTTCAATTTTCAATTTTTCTCGCCTAAATAAGGTCATGCCTTATGAAATTTCATTTGATTGAATGAATATCTTTTCTTATCCAAATTTATTGACCTTTAGGTCAATTTTGATCCTCTCGAAAAGAGGAACCCAATGTTGGAATCATCTTCCTCATAGGAGCGGTCCAAAGGGAGTTTGGCTCTAGTTTCCAATTTTAACACTCCCTCTCAACTAAGGATAATTACACCCACCAATCCATCCATCATGAACCATCTCTAAATATCATCTCTGCTCTACTCTGCTTTTCTAAACACTGATATGAATAATATATAAGAATTGATCGAAAGTGAGTCACAAGACCTTGCCACTCTCTACTGACAAAAGCTAGTTCGGAGGTAGAACCTTAGTTGGTGCTAGATCAGTTTGTTGACACCATACATGCTAGCATAGGGAGTACAAAAATACATGATGCGTCCATAGGTATTTATATGGTCGCTATCCTCATTTCCCAACTCATTGGCCAGATGAGAGGTACTTCTCATGTGTCCTAGACTTCATGGGTAGGATGATGCAAGAACACCAATAGGGAAAGAACATATCACATCCTTCTCACAACCACTCTAAGGGAATGGTGAAACCACATCCTGCAAACACACATCATAATCACATGTAGGGAAAGGATGAACCACTCCTACATTCAGACATCAAAATGATCATAGGGAAAGAATGATCCACCTCCTATAGGTATGCAAAACACTGAGAGTAGGGAAAGGAAGAACCACGTCCTACATGCATGCAAACCAAAAATAGTAGGAAGATTCCTACATGTGAGGAAAGGACAAACCACATCCCACCGACATGTCATCCATCAATCATAGGAATGAGAATCCTACATGTGGGGAAAGGATGAACCACATCCCACCGACATGTCAACAGATGCCCATATGCATCTCTCACTGGGGTACCTACAAGAGAATGTGAACCTCTCATTTTGTTCATATGCCATAGGAGAAGGTGAACCACTCATCCTATGGATGTCATTAAATGTAGGGGAATGTGAACAACTCAACCTACACACATATGCCCATAGACGTAGGGGTAGGTGAATAACTCACCCTACACACATGTCAACTATTATGGGGTATCATATGGAAGGTGAACTACTCACCCTGTACATAGCGCACCACTAGGGGAAGGTGAACCACTCACCCTATGGTCATTTATAGCTCAATAAGTACCCCAAGCCCCCAAGAGTTCCGAGAGCTCAATTCTTCAACCAAGAATCCTTTCATATAGGGAATAGTTCCAAGTTTCTTCCTAGAAATCAAAAATGGATCAATGGGAGCCTCATCAATCTATTCAGTACAATACAAATGTATATAAATCATATTTATTTACAGCAAAGACTTTGATAGTACTTAGCAATCCTCTGCAACTATTCTTACTCCCTTGTACTTAGGAAGACTACATCATAAACTGGTCTTTTCAGGGTGCACAGTGTCCATTAGATAACCTGCCCATCATGAGATATGTTTGCTCAAAAAATGTCTTACAACAAAAATTTCCTTTGTTGTACCATATGGAGAGGTATGTGAACTACTAGATTCTCAGAATATTCTTCTGCAATGACGAAGTGCACAAATGACTCACTAAAGAGCTTTTTCAATAGAGTGGCTTCATAATAAGTCATGCATTTAGCTTTAATGGAGCTCTCAATGCAACAGAATCAAGTAATGTATCATCATTTTGCTAATCGATAAAATATCAAAATATCTAAGTAGCTATCAATAAATGAGGCACAAGAAAACCAGGGATCAGTGGTTTTTCCATTTCATCAGGCTATGAAATACTTTTAACAGACATTATTAAAAGTGCATTTTCAATCATTTATCCCCAAGTCCTAGCTACTTTTTCTGTCATATTGCTTGGGTCATAGTCATCTCTAAGGCACCTTCTGAAGCATTTCTTCAGATAGATATGCAGTCTTCATCATTAATTTCATTTGAGTAATCCAATTATGATGAATTTTCCATAGGTCCCTCTGAATGTAGGAGAATGAACTTCCCAGAACATAATCATCGAGCCATTAGAAACCTATCTTATATTTTGTTATGGATCATTCTATGCTCATAATCAATACATAAATAATCATCAAAATGATTTGCTGACCATGTCGGTCTGCAATACAAGGTTGTCAGCATCAATAGCAACTTCCTCCACTTTTTCTCAACAGAGCATTTGTAAATATATTGTGCTAAAGTTAGCTTTGAAACATATGTAGAAACCATCATGTATTGTACAAAATATTCATACTGATGTTTTCCAATTTTCCAATTACATCACTGAATAAAATATTAAGGTATTCGATAACTAAATCCTTCAAGTCATGGATTCTATTATATTTGGAACTACTTTGCATTTCAGAGCTATAATTTATGATTCAACTCTTAACAATTTGTAGTGACAAACTAGAAATTCCCTTCAAAACTTGGAGTATTCAATTGTCTTTGTCCATATATGTTAATTGAGATATTTTCTTGATGATGCCAATAGACCCACCTTAAGATGATAAGTTTTTTTCCTTCTAGGAATTAATACAAAATCACTACATTATCATGGCATAGATACGAAGACTCTGATTTAAACTGTCATCCCCAATATACTCTAGCATTGATATATATAAACTTTGTTAGTCATGTAGTGTTATTACTTTGTTCACTAGTTGTAAAGATGTTCATACACAACAATATAATGAACAATCCTAATTCTTTCTTAGATATCAAATCTCCACAGACATAATCCTTAGCACATGGATGCATTCTACAGGAAAAAGGGATGTTGATCAAAACCTTGTCAAGTTCAAAAAAGGCTCCCAATTTTTTTAGAAAGGTCATAATGCACTTCAATTATTTTGTTGTCATCATCATGCAAAATTGATCAAGATATGATTCGCTGCGTTGTGGAAAAATCAAGGCCTAGACATCTGATCAACACATCACATGGATCTTATCATAATTTTTATGAAAACCATACTAAGAGTGTATTCCAGGTCAGATTCTTGGTCACTGGATTGATGTATGTAGTTTTGCTATTAATTTAACAAAAAAAAATAAAACTGTTTAGAATATATTTAAGAGGGCTAAAATTTCACTCGAACAAATATATATATATCATCCACTGGCTTCTTAATTTATTCTATATTTCTATTGAACATAGATGCTCACACGGTGCTTGTCACCGAGCTCAGTAAGCTATGTAGATTGGCTTGTAGGCAATCACTGAAGAAGATATATGTATATATATGTGACAAAGGCTATCTCCGTTACACAACACTTTTACATCTTGAATTTGCACACAGTGATATGTTAGATATCACTGTGACATATGTACCAGACTTTAATACTTCAGGTTGATTGTGTTAGGTCTGCAAGCTTCAAGACTGACACTTCTTATTAAGAACAAGGCCTAAGGAAAAAAATAATAATTTATTGACTTCGGTAGCTACTTTACACTTTGTCTACAACTAAGATCAGGTTGCCCTTCAAATGGAGTTGTACAAGTCTACATAGGAAGAGTAGGTCTTCATTGTAAAGGAGGAACCGAGGTTCTATTCAACTTTTTTGTTCTCTTACTACCTCAAACTTACGATCTTCACAGAATATTACAGAGATTTTTTTGGAGTGGTGCCCTAAGAGGGCCACAAGAATGAAGGCCTTAAAAACAAGATCTGAGCCAGACATTTCATTGACATGTAGTGTCTTGAAACAAGGGAAATCTTACCAAAATATTTCGATATTTTGTGATGAAGATCATAGAATATGGTGAGACTTGGAGCTCGGTCTTGAAGAGATAAACTGCCTTATGACGTCCAAATGAAGCCAAAATTACTAGATATTAGTCTTGTGCTTTCATGTCCTAATTGTAGGATAAGGTCACTATTTCTAGAGCTCCACACATCAAAATAATGCTTATAATTTTTTTGTAGAATAGAGGTTAGGATTAAAATTTTAGTCTTACAGTGATACTATAATAATTCCAACAATAATTCTTACTACTTTTTCAGAGAATAATTCTCTCTCTCTCTCTCTCTCTCTCTCTCTCTCTCTCTCTCTCTCTCTCTCTCTCTCTCTCTCTCTCTCTCTCTCTCTCTCAGCTATATCCCTCCCTCTATCCTTCTTTCTGCCCCCCTTCCATATTTGTGTCCCTATCTCCCTCTCTTACCCTTCTCTACCTCTCTCACTCCTCTCCCTCTCTCTCTCTCAGCTAATCCATGCCTTATCCCCCCTCTCCTTTAGTTTATCTCCATCTCTCCCTTGTGACTCCCCTTGTCTCGCCACCTCTATCAATCTATGTCTTTATAATTATTCCTTCTCATATATATATAGAGTTAATATATATCATGACATATTGGGACCTACGATTGGATTAATTCCGTCTTGTTGGCAAGGCTAAAATGGTTAATCTTTGATAGAAAAAATATAGATCAAATATTTCATCAAAAAGAGGGAACCATACCCTATATTCTTCCAGGCTATGCCTATCAGTCACTTGGCCTCTTCTTGCTCTCACATGAATGTAGTCTTGCTTGATTGGTACAGAAGAAGGTTTCGCATTATC
Source organism: Pinus albicaulis (assembly GCA_034641835.2). NCBI lineage: Eukaryota > Viridiplantae > Streptophyta > Pinopsida > Pinales > Pinaceae > Pinus > Pinus albicaulis. The sequence goes on along the minus strand of CM076575.1, from coordinate 1,672,090,669 downwards.
AACTATTTGTTTGGGACAACTTTTAGTTGTTTCAACACTGCTACATTCCAATTCAAGATTATCCTTTAAACCATCTTAGTATTTTGTAATCTCTTCAACTTTGTAGTGCTTTCCATTCCTCTCAGTCACATATGTTTCCTTGGTCTATTAAGGGACAAGGTCGACAAAATTAGGATGTTTTTGCAATAAACAAGGGTATTTCTAGGACATAATCAGGTGGAGCAAGAGTATAAGAGCCAAATTTCTCATGATTGTGGGACACTCAAACTTAAGATTTTCTGGAGTAGTCATGAGGTGCAGTCTAGTTATTAAGACTTCATAAGATGGCCATTCTCCGGACTTAAATTGTGTGACAGCACTGTGGCTGATTTTGAAACTGGAGATTGAACATACATTTAGTTTGATTGCAAGAGACATTTTCATCAATAAATGTAAAGCAATGGCTAACAAATACTATAAATTAATAAATAAAGAAGACAGGGCAACAAGAAACAATACATACAAAATTGTTACATTGAGACGCAAAGAATAAGCAACTAATTTAACCCTTAACCTATTTAACCCGTAAACCATAAACCTATAAACGTCCCTTAACCCCTAACTCCTAGACCCTTTACCCCTAACCCATTTAACCCCCTAAACCCCTAGTAAACTCCTAACCCATTTAACCCCCTAAATCCTAAACCTATAAACCCTTAACCCCTAACCGCTTAAACCCTAAACCATTAAACCCTTAACCCTAACCCCTTAAACCCTAATTCTCAACCCCTAACCCATTTAACCCCCTAAAACCTAACCCCATTAGCCCCTAACTTCTAACCCCTAAAATCCTTAACTGCTAAATCATCTAACCCCTAAACCCTTAACCCATTTAACCCCCTAAACCCTAAACCTATAACCCCTAACCCATTAAACCCTAATTCCCAACCCCTAACACATTTAACCCCCTAAACCATAAACCTCTAAACCTCTAACCCATTTAACCCCTAACCCCTTAAACCCTATTTCCAAACGGACTAACCCATTTAACTCCCTATATACATAATACATAAATTATCAAGAAAATATATATATATGAAAAAGAGATTAAAAATCCAAATGTTTAAAATACAACATAATTTAATAGTGTAAAGTTTAAAACTACTTTTAATAAAGTATGATGATTCAGTAGGGTAGAAGGAATATTATATGAAAAAATCAGTCCATTATTTACTCATATAACTTTAATTGCTTCTCAAAAAGATATGTTTTATTTTTTTGATTGTAAATATTTTTAAACAATCAAAATAAACAAACATTTAATTATTTAGAAATTATTTTAATTATTTAAAATGATTATAATTATTAAAATATATTTATTTTGAAATTAATTTGAGTGGCCTTAAGAAAAACACACGTGCTTCATTTCAAAATGTCAAATTTTTTTAAATATCAAAAGTTTTAATTTCCCTCGTTCATTTCCCTCCGGTTGCATGGTTTGTCCAGGGAAGGAGGGACGATCTGATCCAAATCTGAGTTGGGTCGATAGAAAAAATGCCAGATATCCTTCACATTCAGGGGGGCCAATGTGGCAACCAGATCGGCTCCAAGTTTTGAGAAGTATTCTGCGAAGAACACGAGATGGATCCTACTGAGAGATATTAGGGCACTTCAGATGTACAACTTGAAAGGGTTATGGATAGGTCTTCAGACCTGATAACTTCATTTTTGGCCAATCTGGGGCTGGACAAACAACTGGGCCAAGGGGAATTACATGGAAGGAGCCGAGCTCATTGATTCTGTGCTTGATGTCGTTAGGAAGGAGACTGAGAACTATGATTTCCTACAAGTTATGTGTCTTTTTCAGATTCAAATCCTTGACCTTGTGTTTTTGAAATGTAGGATTTAATTTGCTAAAATGATGTGGGTTTTTGTTCTGTACAGGGTTTTTGTTGTGTACAAGGTTTCATAAAAAGTCCCAATCTGAAGTCGCAGAGTGTTTTCATCCGTGTCTCTGCAAGTCCCAATCTCAAGCTGCAGAGGTACGATCTCGTTCATGCTTTATGTTTTTTTTTGTAATGCATGAAGTAAACTATTGAACTGCTTCACATAATCAGTTGGAAGTAAACTCTGACCCAGATACAATCATTTCCTCTGATCCAGAAACAATCATCTCCTATGATCTAGAAACAACTCAATCTATGAAAGATCAATCCCCAGAAATGCCAATAGTGCCACAGTTTGTATCACTGACCGAGAAACAACAAACTCTATTAAGCAAGGAGGCATTCAATCGTATAATTGAAACCTACAGGCAAGCTGATGGTGCAGGGGTTAGGGATTTACGATTTTCACTGCTTGCACGATTGATTGCTCAGGTATATGCTCATAATTTTTTTTATCAATAGTCTGTATGAACTGCTTTAGAGATACTGGAATCTGACTTTGCCTCGTCATCAATGTTTGGCTTTAATGATTGGATTCTAAACTTTGAAAAGCCTCTTTATAAAGGCGGTTTGTTCAGGAAAACACTAATATGGTAATACCTCCTCTACAAATGAAAACGATTCTTCAACTTAGTGTCTACATTAAATCATTGTACAGAAGATTCTTACTGAAGTTCCTTCTTGCACCATTACTGATTCTAACACCTCGCTCAAAATAATGTCACCTTATTATATGACATCTGCAACCAACCACGTTTCATCATCAATCCCAGATTGTATGGTTGTTGTTACATTGATTGCATGATCATGAGAGAAATTTTCAAATTCCATTCTAATAAGGCTTAGAAGCTAGAAAAATTGAAAGACAAATTCCTTAAAAATACTCTGACCATCTTACCTATTCATATTGCAGACCTTTTTCTTTAGATAGTCTCTTATGGCCTTACCCCCAGTAAAGTTTCTTAAATCAATCGTCTTTATAAATATGATGATCAAAATGAATCAATTAATTGCGAGACTATCATGCTGGGATACACCATGTTCAAACTCTTTTCCAGAAGAGCAGACAAATTCATCTCCATATGGGAAGAGAGGAAGAAATTGCAGGTTTAAGGTTTAGTCATTGCAAATGAAATCACCACACTTTTGATTATTTTTCAATCCTCCCAAATGCTATTGAGGAAACAAAAGTAAGTATACTTTTGATCCATGGACACCTGTTAAGCCTTTCATATAGTTGGAAGAAACCTACTATTTGAGAGGCTGAAGGTATACCTCTCCTATGCTTGGCAATCTCTATAATTATGACCCTATATGAGATTCAAATGATCATCTCTGGGGTCTATTGTATACATTAACATAGTAGTCAAGCAAGGGTGTCGACCGCCTCACATTATTTGGACTTCATATTTATGGATGACAGCTTCTCATTTCAAAATCCATGGGTGGTAAAGGTGGAGGCCCTTTATGGGATCTCCATTTCACTATTTTTTGACAACATTGTCCTTCTATTTCATGAATCCAAAAATAAAAGTACATTTTGAGCTCATTCTGGGATGAACATGGTCTTCAAGTCCATTATTTGGTCTAATCTACTGCTCTAGATTAGGCTTAAATTATTTTCAACTCGAATAGGTATTCTTAGAGGTAGTTGTCTAATGTATCTAGACCTATAAGAATCTAATTTCCTAAGTGAAAGTTTATTGTAGTAGGTTCCAATACCCTTTTACAAGAGACTGACATTTGGTCCCTTACACACTTTAAAAACTTCTTTAATTAAGTCTGATCTAACATTCTACAACCAGAGTGCTTATGGTTGTTTGAGATTTTAATCCTTTTACAAGGTTTTTATTCACAAAATCTCTTTCAAGTTCTTAGATTAACACTCTAAAATCAATGATCTAATTCCTATGGTTTGTTTGAGATTCCAGTCCTCTTACAAGGACTTTACTCACATAGTCTCTTTCAAATCAACACACTTAAATCAAATTCATTAAAAACAGAGATCATGGAGATAATCTTGAATTCAATACACAATTAAACCCTCTTACAAGGTCTGATCATTAATCTAGTAATCGAATTTTTCAATTATAACCATGAACCATAAAATAGAAATAATGACTGAAATCATAAACACAACTAATCGAAATTTATGAACTCACAGTATGAAAATTAAATGAAAATGGTAAATCAGATCTGAATATATAAATCTAATGGAAACATAAAGAAAAAGTGTACCAACATGGCATGGGGGCCCTCCACGCTTGCAGGCACACTTGGAGAAACTTCAAATGAAGAAAACGCTAAATCATAACAGCATGAATGATCGAATTTATGTCTCTTATTAAAATCTGGAAATCGATTACATCAAAATAGAGTTCTAAAACTTGTACATAATCTTATGTCTTCTCCACATATCTACTTCTTCTCTTTTCACACCTAGCCTATTACATGCTTCTACTACTTATTTATCATATATTTTAAACAAAAGGAGGCTATTATCGTTCCAAGAAAACCTAACTGACCACAAAAGTAGGTCAAATTAGTTTGAATCCCTAAACATATGAAAAATATCAAGCCCATTTATTTATGATTCAGATTTTTTTGCTAAACTCGCTAGGTTTGACTAGCATTGACCAGATACTTAGGAACTTCGAATCTGAGATTGGATAGATCGTTCACCATCTGTTTACATTACAGATAAAGCCCACATCCTTCATTTTGGTTTACCTATTACGCCACATGTCAGAACATAAATCATTTACAGGAAGTTACCACATCCTCTAATTTCTTGAAAAAAAATTAAATTTTTAACACAAAAATTCCACAAATTCATTTTAATGTAAAAATAACAATCATGATACTATATTAATCAATTTAAATAAGATATAAGGAATTTATGGAGGTTTAGTGAAGAAAATGGTGGATAATGATGAGATTTTTGGATAAAAAGGTAGGCCATAAAATGATACCAACATCTCCCCCAAACACATGGTTTTGCATGTCCTCATGCTAACCTGATGAACTTCCTCTATTTGTTTCTTCTACAGCCTGCAATAAAACTTCTACATTCTTCGACTATGCTTGATATTCAGTCTTCATCCTTTCATACTTGGTCTTCATGTCTTTCTTCTATTGAAACCATTTTCCAACCCATTTGCAAATTTCAGTTTGTTTGTCTTTGAGTTTTATGATTTTCATCTTCAATTTTTCATTTTTCCTTTGAATTTTCTTTCTTTGTTCTCTCAATGCTTCATTTTTTTTCTTCACAACTCTTTCTAATACCTCTGACAACTCTTTCTAATACCTCTGATTCCATGAGTTCTTCTTTCAAGTCTTGAATTTGTTTCTCTAGCTCCTTTTGTTTTCTGTTTGAAGGTGCTGGCTCTTTTTCTTCTTCCTTATTACCTTCAATTTCCATTTCCTATATATTTTCATCCTGTTATGGTTGTACATCTTGTTCTGATAGTACATCCTGTTCTGGTTGTAGGTCATCATCCTTCTTGTATAGGAAGTGAAAAATTTATCTTTCACAATTCTCTTAGCATCTTCTTGCCTCATTCTTCTTTTTTTTACACTGCTACTAGGCTGGGAAATAGTGCTTGATCTGAATTCAGGAGTTTCCTCATTTATTTCAACCACATCAACCATCAATTTTTTACTTCCTTGTTTTTTTTGTTCATCTTCGTTAGTTTTGATTTTATTGGAAATTAAGAATCCTTCCCATGTTATTCCTCTCATTTGCAATTCAGACTCAATTAAAATTTTAATCAAACCAAAATGATAAAAAAAATTATCCTCATTACCCTTCTGTTTCTGAATAGTTTTTGACATCTTGGTTAAGCTCTGTAAAAGGAAATAAATCAAACTGATGGTAAGCTCTGCCTATGCTTTGTAAAACAAAAATTATTAGCCAGGGTTTTTTAATTGTTACCTCTTCTATTGCACTCGGGCTAACTGACCTTAAATTTCTGAGTTGTCTTCAAATTTTTGGGCTAGCCTTGAATTTCTGAGCTAAATTATTATTTTGGATAATACCCAACGCCTATGTTTCTCCCTTTTTCAAAGCACCGTATCCTGGAAACTGTCTTCATACTATATTCACGGTATTTCTATTTTTAGACCACAGAGCCTGAACTTAACCTTCTAAATTTGGACTTGTGCCGACCTTTGTGATTGGAAAAACTCAAAATTTAGCCTCCTATCATGAAATGGATTTGATATGATGATGGTGCAGAGGATAGGGTCTTGTTAGCAGAGACCATAGTCTTGTTTGTAGGCTTTGTAGACGTGGTCACATAGAATTCAGATCGTGGTTGTAGAGAAATGATAGATCATGGTGAATACATTCATAAATAGATAAACGCCGTGAAGAACGTTTTTGTACTATCTGGCAGTCGAAATGATTGAAACTTAACAGATGTATTATCATTAGATGTCTAATAAGGCCGTGGAGAGGCCTTATAGACCCGTTGGTACTTTGTTGGCAGTGGTTGGTGCTTTGCTGGTAGTGGTTGATTTGAAAGGTTTATGAGTTTATGAAAAGATCTAAAGGGGTATAGCCAGCATAAAGATAGGCTAAGGTTTGTAGTGGCGATATGTGTGATATAGAAATAGAGGTGAGCATATAGGAATAGGTTATGAAATTGATATAGAAATAGGCATGAGGGGTATAAAGGCATGTAAAAACCATTAGGCATATAGGATAGATTTATGGGCGCTATGGTTTTTAAAAGTGATAGCATAGATTAAGATGTTTAGGAGTAGTGGCATATGGGTTATGAAATTAATATTAATAAGTAACCATACATTAAATATTTAACACTAAAATAATCATAGGAATTTTAAGTGCTAAAAACAAAAATCTTACAATCCTTTACACTTGCTGGCTAATATAGTCCTGATTTGATCTTTTGCAGGTGTAACTGGTTGGCTTTGTACAGATGTGATTGGTCTTTGTCTTCAAAACAGGTCCCTCAAAAATGAGTATAAACAGGTCCCTTGAAAATGAGTATAAACATGTCCCTTGAAATCTGAAAAGTCATGTTGATGCAACTTCTATCCTTCTTGATGTTGTAGAACATATTAATGCATCCATGTTTAAATTTTGATAGGAAACCTTTAAAAATTGTTAATGCAGCCTTGAAATATGTTGATGCTACCTTGTGTGCCATTGATGCACCCTTTGAGCAGGTCCCTCTGCTAATAAATTTTTCTTGAACAGGTCCTTCTACATAATGTTGTTTAAAAAAGTCCCACTGCATATTTTTTCTTGAACATCCCTTATTGAAGTTTTGAGAATGAGGAGATGAATAGGAAAAATTCACTATTTCTTCTCCCCCACTGATTCATTGACTATGTCAATTCTTCCAAATACATATTCCGTTCCTCATGAAATCCTACATCCAAATGCAATACTTATGTCATTTTACATCCTTGCCTCCAAATGGTAAATTGAGTTGGGTTGTCGAAATGTGGTAGTTTAGTGTTCCCATTGTCACGAAGAAAAGTAATTATAGGTTGTGCCATCCAATGTTTGTCACCACTTCTTAGCCATGGATCGACTCTAATTCTAACCTTATGTCCATTTCCTACTTTATATGCCATACTAGAAGCAATTAAATTGAAATAGTTTAAAACATCTCTCCATAACATAGATATTAACTTGAGAAATTTTAGTCTATTTAATCCATTCCTCGATAAAATTTGGTGCAATATATTTGTGTTGAACCACATTGGACAATATATATATATTTTAAATATTTTTAACTAAGCGTCAGAAGACTGACACCTTAGACGTCAAAAGAGCGACATTATTTTTTTAATATTTTGACTTTTTCATCGGAATACCAACGGCTTAAACGTCGAAAGAGCGACGTTAATTTTTTAATAATTTTACGTTTGTATCGGAAGACCGATGCCTCGATTGTCAGAAGAGCGGCATTTATTTTTTAAATATTTTTAGCTTTTTCATCGCTAAAGAGACGTTACATAAGCGTCGGACTAAACGTCGGATGATAATTCGTCAGAATTGCGACGGTTTGTAAAATATCAGAATTAAACGTTGGAAGCCATAACATCGGAATTGCGATGTTTTTATGAAACCTGAAAAGCGTCGGAAGACCGATAGTTTGTGATCGTCGGAAGACTGACAGTTATGGGTCGTCGGAAGACCGACGCTTACAAAACGATGGAATAGCGACACTTTGAAAAACGTCGGAAAAGGTGTCAGTATTGCGACACTTTGGCAAAGCGTTGGAATTGCAACGTAATGGATAACCATGTTTTTTCCAGCCTCAAACTGTCGTTCTTGCGACAACTATGTTTTGGAATGGCGACGAAGTGGCCATCAAAAATTGGGCCAAATTTTCTAATGCGTGGTATGCTTCACACAATTTAATAAATGATTATGTACATGTATTTATATGTATGAATGTATTTTTTAATTGATTATAAATTCATATTTGTTTATGAAGCTTCCATCTCGTCTCGTGAGGTTGGTGGTGGTACACATTCCCTTAGAGGGCCATCAATAGGTGCTGGAAAATTGTGTGAAGGTGGTGATATGCATTCCCCCTAGAGGCCAATCAATGGATGGTCGTGTTAGTTCTCAACCAATCGGTTGTCATTCTGGTTCTCAACAGTCTCAGGGTGGGTAGGATGCTAACCAACCATATCGAGGTGGCCATCAATATGAATATTATTTTCATTCAATTTGTACAAATTTTTTTACATGTTTTTTTAATATAAAAAAATTTATATATTGATGAAGAGGGTGAAAATGTTGCTCGAAAAATATGTAAGACAGAATGCATCATTCAATAATAAGGTTGTACACCAACCACGACTTATCCATCTCACATTTCTAATCTACCGTGGGTATCAAACATGCAACAATTCACCTTAAAAAGGTGTCAACATCTTGATACAAAATTTAAGATAGATCTCGTGGCTTTGACTCTCCCTACTGAGAGTCGACAAAGCTTGGAAATATTTACTCACTCTTTAAGAAAACTAGTAGATGTGTACCTAAAGCTTGTTCCAACCACTAATACTTTTGTAGAAGTGATAAGAAAAATAAAGGAAACAGTGATGGGTCCCGATACATGGGAGGCTATTAAACAAAGAGTTACAATAGAAATGGCTAGGTCTATGTTTAATTTAAAAGAAGGGCTGAAAAGAAAGATGCTAAAGGTGCAATATTTCAAGCACCCTCTTATAGCTCTCTATTTGTATGATAGACACCTTTCTATCTATGGAAGACTCCCATGAAACAACGAGGTTCTGATTTATTTTGCAAAATTATTTTTGGGAATGAAACCCAATTATAATGACCTTATGTCCAAATTTTTTGGTCCTGGGAAAGGTCGATTGTGTGACTGTAGGTGTGCTAGGTGTGATGTTGAGTTGCCTTTCCCTAGGCCACCATTGGTTAGTCTACCTCTTCATGTCGAAACTTTGTGGTCAGAGATGGATGCCACTTCTCAAATTAGTCGAGAAGCAAGGGATGCAACAATTGACAATGTTCAGAGTGGATTGGGTGGAGTTGAGGTTTTTCTGAATCAACAAAGAGCACGTGAGAACCCACACGCTAATTTTGTGTATTATACAGATGAAGAGATAGACAACATGAGTGTTGAAGATCTCAGAACATATGCAAAGAATTGTCACAATGGTTGGCAGGACTTAATTATTCATGAGAAGGAGGGAATGGGAATGATATGTGTTAATGGTTATGGTGATTATTTTAATACATGTATAATTTGTAATAAATACATATATACATACATTTATTTTTATACATTAATCTAATAAAAATGTATCATTGTATGTTAACACCATTTGAAGTTGTCACGCTTGAATAATGAAGATGATGTTAATATCATGGTCGGAGCCTCTGGTTCACACAATCAAGATGGGTCTCACCATCAATCACACAATTAGGATGGTTATCACCATCAAGATATGTTGGGAAATGTTAGTGTCTTTTAAGTGAACATGATGATGTACAAAATATTTTTTATCTATTATTATATATATCAAAACATGATGACATATTTTAAAATAAATAATTTTGTACACATTTACATGTATATATAATTAAATGTTAACAGATTCTGATTCTGTTCAAATTTTTTGGGATGGCGGTACCTTATTCTTCCTTGGGAGATGTGCCAAATACACAAACACAACTATGAACAATTTTTCACCTTTAAATATGTTTTTAAGTTATATATTCCAGCTCAAAAGTTCCATTAAAAAATGAGATCTCTAGATCTTGAGTTATTTAATTTTTTTTACTTTTAGGTTTTTGGAGATTTTCTTTCGGAGCCACGCTTAGGGTATGTGCTAGATCCATCATCACAAGTAATCAATTTTTCACTTAAAATATATGTTTAAGTTATAAGTTATAAATTGAAGTTCAAAAGTTCTATTATAAATTGAGATCCAAATCATGAGTTATTTTATACTTTTAAAATTATTGAATTTTAGCTTCCTGGAGATGATTTCTTTTCTCCATGGACTCTAGCGATGGATTATATGATGGAGATAGGAACATCAACGCCATTTGAACCATTTGAACAAGTTTTCTAACTTTTTTTTTAATATTATTGAAAATTAGTTTATATATATGCATTTTCATTTGAAATTTATATATATATATATATATATATATATATATATATATATATATATATGCTTGTACATGTATATTGTACAGTTTACTGTGGAATATGTTCCTATGGAGGAAGTTTTAATGGACAAGCACCGAAACACAATGGAGAAGGAACCTCATGACGTATTGCATGATTTTCTTTTTCATTTAATTTTTTTACATGAAGTTATATATTCTCATTCAATTTTAAAAATGTATTAAATTTTAATGTTTGTACACATTGTGTACAGGTTCTCCATGCTTCACAGGATAGCTCGAGGACCGTGACTTTATTGGGAGAGACACTACATCCATCTATATTTGATGGATGATGCACATGTGTGCAACATTATATTTGATAGATCTAGTCTTAAATTTACTTTTCTATATAACATACTTGTAACACTATACATTGAACTATATATATATATAGTTTTAAACTACATTTACTCTTCTCTTATATAGTTATATTTGGCATGTGATGACAAAATGAATCTCTAGATGGAAATTTCAAATTACATTTTCATAATGTGTACATTTTGGATGGTTGAACTACATTTGGCAGATGTGATTGTGATATAATGCTTTGCTTTTAGAATTCAAGTTGTCATTTTATAAACTTGTTAAAAATATAAAACGAATCTCTCTAGATGGAAATATCGAATTACAAACCATATTTTGGATAGTTGAACTACATTTTGGCATGTGATTGCATGTTGTGATATAATGTTTTGTTTTTAAAACTCAAGTTTTGGATGGTTGAACTACATTTGGCATGTGAAGTAATGTTGTGATATAATGTTTTGTTTTTAAAACTCAAGTTTTGGATGATTGAACTACATTTGGTATGTGATTGTAATATAATGTTTTTTTTCTTATTGGATAGTTGAACTACATTTGGCATGTGATTGTGATATAATGTTTTGTTTTTATTTGATATTTGAACTACATTTGGCATATGAAGTAATGTTTTGATATAATGTTTTGTCTTTAAAACTCATGTTTTGGATGTATTGAACTACATTTGGCATGTGATTGTGATATAATTTTTCAATTTTTTTTTGGATAGTTGAACTAAAATTGGCATGTGTTCATTAATGTTGTTAATAATGTTCTGTTGTAAAAATTAAAGTTGTCATTTTACAAACAAGAAAAAGTTCACATAAATATATGTACATAGAAATGATCTAAGTAGATGTTTGAATATATATATATATATATATATATATATATATATATATATATATATATATATATATATATATATATATATATATATATATATATATATATATATATATATATATATATATAATTTCATAAGATTATAGGTCTTCTTAGATGTGTCAAGCAATCATAAAATTTTAAAATTTCATTGTAGAACCTATATATCCAATACGTGCAGCATTTTTCATCAATGCACATAGAAAATCTACTTTCAGTTGATAGTAAATTGGAAATTACAAAGCACATACCACAAATTTCGCATTCAAGAATGAATATTATATAATTTACTTCTAATAGACACACACATCTAAAACAAAATCGTGAAACTTCAAATTTTCATTATATCAACTATGCTATATACATAGATATGTACAATTTGCAATAATGACATTATGACAAATTTTACCAGAGAATGTATGAAATCATTAGACCAGCCAATCTAGAGATGTGTATATGTAGACGTGTATAAATTACTCATGTGCATGTACCAAAACAATGTACATGTGCAAACACTTGCACATATAACATAACAAGGCAATTCAATTTTTAGTTGAGTTATGGAAGTTCTAAAACATGAATCCAAAGAGAAGAAATTGTTGGGCAGTTCAATCAAAAAAATTCAAATGGAATGCCATTTTCAATGATCTATTCATCATCAGTTTTTGACATCTTCCATTTCTTAATTTTTGTTTTTTTCTTTGATTGAACTTCTATCAACTTTATGCGTGCTGCACACACCAAGTGACTATATTGAGAACTTATGACATCAGGTTCATAGTCTTGAAATTAAAAAAAATCCCCACTTTGATTAGTTTGTCTGAAAAAATAACATTTCAGTATAATAGAACCTTTTTCATATGTAAACCCGTGATCATTATAGTTTTCTTATAATTTCATCTTTCATTCAGTGCAATGTATCAAATAATACTTCACATTTTCATTGTTGATAGTAGTTGCAATTACAACAAAAACATCTCCTGCACAATAAAACAAACTTATGTATTTAAATTTAGATCACAATTAACATGAAAAATTAAATTTAAAATTAACATATATGTACTTTATTTTATTATCTATTTCTATATCTCTATCATTTGAAAGCAATTCAAATGTTACCTTCTCTAACAAGATCAGAAACTTGATCACTATCATATGATATTGTAGTCTCCTCTGATTGCATTTCCTAAAACAATTCAATGAACATTTTCCCAATTGTATTTAGCTTTGTATGTTGTCAAACTTTTACATACATTTTTTTTCACAAACATCATTAGATTATGTGTTTTCTATGCAAACATGACAAAAACAAGAATATTTTCTTTTATCCAATGCAAACACATTTATGGACAACTTTGTTTTAATTTAATACAATTTTTGAGTCCCTTTTATTGTTTCAACATCATTTCTAATGGATCTGTCTACATATTTGACCCCAATATGCCAAAAAAACCTATATGGAAAATTCAAAGAAGAATATAAATATGATATCAAAATACCATCAAAGATAATCATTGTGATAAATGCACACTATTTAAAATTGGATATCCAATAAAAATTAAATTGAATGCACCTTCTCACTTCCCTTGATTGGTTAGTCTCATGGCTTAGTGCAGCGATGCACCATTGAAAAAATTGTTTAACATCCACAAGTCGGTTTGCAGAGGGGTCCATTTGATATATTCAAAGTGCTTGTTTTATGCATGCCCTTGCACCGTCATGTTCTCCTTTTCCATGAATAGTCTCAAAGAGATTCCAAAAATGTTTAATGCAGGTTTTCATATGAAGACAATACAACCAAAAGAATGATCGTGATTATTTGAATTGACCTGTGCATCCATCTGACCATATCCAAAGTTCATTGAATTTTATTCCACGACTTTTCGAGGAGTCATAAATCTTTCCAAAACATTGTTGTAGAAAATATGTATCATGTGTATGATTGTCACTAAAATAAAAGTGATATTCTTTAATAACATACCAATTTTCACTGGTGCTTTCTATATGATCAAAATTTTGTTTAGCTTGTCTATATAGAATATGGATGAGCATGGAGACTTGGTCAGAATGATAGTATTCGCTCTGAATTTCTTTTTGTGGTACAAATGTGTAGTTTTCTACAAAATAAATTACTCACAAAATGGTCCCTGGTGGAAAAACTTCACGGGATTTTTTGAATTGCAAGTCCTGCCATTGAGCTCCATGGGAATTCTTGGTGCATTTATAAATTTCTGCCTCAAAATTTCTCAAAAAATCTATCATAAAATTTATTCTTCTTGTAAATCAATTCTTTTAGCACTTGTAGTACTACTTGAACCTTGAATCGATGTATGTATATATTCATATCTCTTCCATTCCACTTTTATGTTGGACAATTATTGATCATTTATATCAGTACGATATTTGTTTTGAAATTTAGTCAAATTTCCACAATCAGCACATTTTTTATGAAAAACACATTTCTTCTAGTAAAATAATTCATGGCTTTCTTTTCCACATAGAATTTGGGATATGAAATCATGGATAGTGCAAGGAGGAGGTGAATTTTTCAAAATTGTTCTACCAAAATTAAGGAATGTGTCATAATATGACTGAAATTCCACATGATAATGACAACAAAAAGTGTCACATACGGTGATAGGTTTTACATACCATGGTTTTTGTTGCACAAAAGCACTGATTGAGACATAAATTTCATGATTCTCTTCTTTGAAATTTTTGAACAACTCTGTCTAAGTGGTGTCCAAGAAATGTTTTATATGTACTTCGTACTAATTTCATGTTATTCTTCTTTGCATCGCATCCCTTGCATTTGGCGAAACACGTGAATGTTTAATCCAATATTCATATATTGTTTTTTTTTACATTTTCTCCAAGTCTATCTTTGTGTGGTTGCCTACAAATAGCTCTCTAACAAGCGAGTTCATCATTTACATCTATTTACAATTGAAACTTCCAATGTTTGTGCAAATTTTCTTGTGAGGTTCCTAATGCTCATGCCATAGATTTTACCAAGTGATTATGTTTAGTACTTGATGAAGCCACTTCCATATGTATTTCTATACGTGAATTGAAACATTTTTCTGTCTAGACATTCTAATTGAATTTATAGCACTACTTACATTTTGTATCACATTTTCCTTCATTTTTTTTAATCTTTTGTTGATTTTAAAATACCCAATAAAGTTTTAGATTATTTTAATTTCCTTAACGATAGGAAACCTTTCAACAATTGGGCCTTAACTACCACATTTTCCTTTATCAAGTATGTATCAAAAATGATATTAACACGATATTGTATAACATGGTCAACTTTTTTATCTCCCTATGTGTGAGTGTCAAAATTTTCTAACATCTCATCATCGATATTGATTTCATCTGTACATATTTGAATTAATAGTACATAATATGTTTACATATTCAATAAATAACTAAATTAATAAATATGTATAATTTCAATAATACGTGCATGTGTTCAACATATATAATTTCAATAATTTCAATAATAATATGTGTTCAATATCTCTTTCACTTTATCTTTCAAAATTTTGTATCTCATCATCAATATTTTGAGGAATATCTCTCTCTGTTTACATTGAAAAATATTTTTCAAATTAGTTCATAAAATAAAAATTAAGATTCACAATTTACACTAGGAAAATTTTAAATATCAAATTTATAATATTTACATTTACATACCTGCTTAGCCTTCTAGTTGAGGTTAATTTTCCCTTTCAATATTTGAGCGTTCTTCTCTCTTTTTTTTGTGAGATTCTCTCCGCTATTCTCTATGTTCCTCAGGGTCTCTTGTTCAATCATATTTTCTCTTGCAATTCCTTCGATTTCCCATGATAATTAAGTATCAAGTTCAAAAAATTTACTTCAAAAATTTAGATAAAAACTCAATTAAAAAAAGCATCACAAAATATTTAATTTAAAAAAAAAAAACTCATTTTAAAAATTTTGCAAAAAATATATACTTCAATCCAATACACTTACTTTAGAAAATCGAAGAAAAAATGGTCTTATAAAAATGAAGTGAAGCTCAAAATATTTCCTTCCAAGTCCTGTAAAAAAAATTCATTTTAAAAGTTAGACAAAAACTCATTTTAAAAAATCATTAGAAAATATTTACTTCAAGCCAAAACACTTGCTCTAAAAAAATGTCACTTCAAAAAATACCTCCAAAAAATGTCCATTGAAAATTAAGCCCACCTTCTTAAAACATGCCACTTTAAAAAATACCTCCCAAAAATGTCCTTTCAAAATTAAGCCCAAAAATCCTCTAAAAAAATATCACTTTAAAAATACCTCCAAAAAATTTCCTTTGAATATGAAGCCTAAAAAGAGTCCTTTCGAAATTAAGCCCAAAAAAAGTCCAGAAAATGTCTTTTTTAAATTAAGCCCAAACAAATTCCAAAAAATGCCTTCTGGAAACTAAGCCCAAAAACCTCTAAAAACAAAATACATCCAAAAAAATGTCCTTTGAAAATTAAGCCAAAAACCTCTAAAAACAAAATGCCTTAAAAAAAAATGAAGCCCAAAAAACATCCAAAAGATGTATCACATACCTCCAAGAAATGTCCTTTGAATGTTAAGCCAAGAAGAGTCATTAAGCCTAAAAAAATCCTTTGCAAAATCAGACCAAATGAAGAAATGTGCGAAATTGTGTGAAAATAATGAATCTATTTGTCTATTTATATTTCTGCGAAATATTTTTTTGGAGGGGCTTCGTTGAATTTTCCGGCCAACGTAAATTCAATTAAAAGTTCGGCTGAAATTTTGTAAAAAATTTGGCCGAACTTTTGTGTCGTTAGACTTGACGGGCCATCTGGGAAAAAAACAATTCGATCGAACTTTTTTTTAAAGTTTGGCCGAACTAACACGTCTTCAATTATGTAGAGCCGAGCTCTGAACACATTTCTTCAACTTTGGACTGATTAAACTCCATTAAAATTTGTGAATTAACTGTCAAAACCAAGAAAAGCATTTACAGAATTCAATCTACATTCAGGAAATATAACATTTATGTAATTTCATCAACATTTAATAATTTTATTTAGTTTTGTAATAAAATGGGTGTAAACAATTTCTGAAGGTTGTTTTGATTCAGTGAAATAAATATTCTGTATCTTCCAAAATAGACTGTAAAAAAATTGAAAAAAAATGGTGCATTACATTGGTCTATCATGTGTAATGGGTAGTTTTTAAATTTTTAGTTTATAACTTATTTGTTGAGAAATTTTGTGTGCGCTAAAACATATTCAAAATATGCAGCTTTTTCATATTGGATAAATACAAAAAAATCTAGTAATTATTATATGCATCAGTTGGTTTCGTAAATATAACAAAACTGAAGTAGACTGTATCTAGATTGTTGTAACACGTTCTGTTTCTTGAAAACACAAAGTTTTCAAAGAATACACCAACGCGTATTAACATGATTTTTTATGAATCCTTTGATTGTTAGAAAACACACACTCAAAGAAATGCTAAGTTGAAATATCAAATGTGTATAAACAAATTCCAAAAAATAAGTAATAGAAAGATAATAAAATTTCTGACAACTTTTTTTTTTATTGCAACATTAAATTCTAAACAGAACAATTGTTTTGGCTTGCAAAAAGTTGAAGAACAGAAAAAAATGAAATTCTTTTCTCAAAAAAAGGAAAAAGGTGTAACCCAACTTAACAGTTTCACCCATAATTTATTCTTGTAGTAAAGAATTAGAAGAATATTTTTCATGTAATTTAAATTTAAAAAGTAATAATATTTAATTATTCTACAACACTCATTTTATGATATTTTTTTCGGTATCTTATGTCGGGGATATTACACAACATTTTATACAAGTTTTCTCTACTTAACTAATCTCTAATCAAGACATCATGGGATATTGGGCATATCTCTTTCTTAAAGAATCCTATCTCAGCATGACTTGTGGGGTTAGAAGTAAGCTTCAGAGGGCTACTAGAAGACAAAAATCTAAACCTTGGAAATTAAAAATTATAGAGATTAAATAGTTTCTATATCAAGCTACTAAAAAGCAAGAAAAACGTGTGTATTTAAATTTTTGCATAACGTTTTTTGAAAAATTAGTTTGAAGTGAATCAAAGGGCATAGTTAAGCATAGATATCAATTTTTAATATCAAAATGACTTGAAACAAAATTGCACACCCCTAGTATACAATTATAAATATCTACTATGATGCATGAGGAAGAGGAATATTCATGGACCAATCAGGTGTTAATACATGGATCAAGTGTCTATAATGTCAAGGAGAGATTGAACCATTAGATCACTACATATCATGACTGTCAGATTATAAGTTACAAAAGTACATACTAATGAGACACATTTTACCTGACTTTTCGCTAGACGAAGTTATACTGAACTATTTATTATGTGTTGAAATATCCTAACATCCCCCCTTAAGAACAACTAGGGATATTATTGAAGGATTTACAAAGGTGACACAATAGGAGAAGGAAGGTGGCATTGGAGCCTATCCCCGTTTAATGATAACTTTCCTGAACTCTAAGCATAGATCAAATTTTGGTAAACTTTTCTTCTCTAAGATCCTTTGTAAAGATATTAGCAACTTTATCATTGGTTGAAAAATAGTGAGCTTCAAGCAGACAATCATGAATGATATTTTTGATGAAGTGCATGTGTAGCTCAATGTGTTTTTTGTGCTAATGCTGAAATGGATCTTTGCATAGCTGAATGGCACTCTGATTATCACATCAAAGTGTAGTTGGATGCTTCTAATGAAGAAAAAATTCAAACAAGATCTGACAAAGGCACAGGGCTTCCTTGCTAGCTTCAACAACACCACGATACTCTTCTTATGCCGAAGAAAGAGATATGGAACTTTGTTTCTTACAATACCATGTAATAGGTCCTGAACCAAGAGTGAATACATAACTTGTAGTAGAATTTTGATCATCAGGGTCACCAGCCCAATCATAATCCGTGAAACCAACCAAAAATTGATATTCTCCTCCATTGTAATGAATGTTTAATTGGCTTTACCTCGAATATATTGAACTATTCTTTTAGCTAATTTCCAGTGAATTTCATGATGTTTGTGTATAAACCGATCAACAAGACCAATGGCAAAGGAAATATTAGGACCATTATGGGTTAGATATAGAAGTATACCAAGAATTTTATGGTATAAGGTAGAATTAACCTCAGGGGGAGTACAAGTGATTGAAAGTTTGACCCCAAGCTGAAAGGGGAAAGGGTCTGGCTTACCGTCTTCCATGTGTAAGTGGCGTATAAGATCACATGCATACTTGGACTAATAAAGGGTAATACCTTCTTTGGATTGCAATACTTGAATACCAAGGAAATAATGATAGTGTCCTAAATCTCTCAGTTAAAACTTATATTTGAGGCTAGACTTCACATGGTTTATATATTTGGGATCACTACCAGTCAGGATAATATCATCAATCTAAAGGAAAAGGATGATTAAGGACTTACCCACTTTATTGGTGTAGACAGTGTTGTTGGAATGCCATATAGAAAATCCATTATCTAAGAGAAAAATTTCCATTTTCGCATACCAAACCCAAGGGGATTTTTTGAGACCATAGAAACACTTCTTAATGCGACAAACAATGCTATAGTCTTTTTGGATAAAGCCATGGGGCTATTCCATGTAGATTTATTCATGCAAGTCGCCATGTAAGAAGGCGAATTTAACACCCATCTAATGTAATTCCCATTTAAAAGAGGTAGTAAGGGAAATAAAAAGGCAGATAGACACTACAAGAAAAAAGCACATTGGTGAGGGTCATGCTTGTGACGGACCTTTAAGGTCCGTCACCAATGTCACATATGGTGACGGTCCTTAAAAAACCATCACTGTAAGTGTATATAGTGATGGTCCTTTATGGTCTATCACCAAAGACATTTTCAATGACACTTTTGGTGAGGGTCGTTAAAGGCCCATCACTAATTCTCTCTTTGGTGACACTTCTAGTGACGAACTTTTAATGACCCTCACCAATGCTTTTTTTGTTACTTTTGGTGACGGTCAAAAAATGTCCATCATCATTGATCATTAAAAAACCGTCACTGTAAATGTATATAGTGATGCTCCGTTATGGTCCGTCACCAAAGACATTTTCAATGACACTTTTGGTGAGGGACGTTAAAGGCCCATCACTAATTCTCTCTTTGGTGACACTTCTAGTGACGAAATTTTAATGACCCTCACCAATGCTCTTTTTGTTACTTTTGGTGACAGTCAAAAAATGCCCGTCATCATTGATCATTACAATGAGTTTTTGATGACGCTACGTGCCTGTTAATATATTTTTTGTCAAAAGATAACGATTTAATATAATTATTGTGGAGTATTTTTTATAATATGTCCAAGGCCATAGTGGTTAGGGTCAGTCAATTTTTGTAGAAGTAATTAGTGTGTATCATATCCCTCAAGTAATGACTAGTCGAATAGAGATTTCCTATGAGTCAACACATGATTCATATCTATTAAGTTTATTATCTAGCAAATTCCCTTTAGATAAAGTTTCACTATTGTGTGTAGGAAATATATTATTTAATACATAATCAAGCTTTGACAATTCTATTAATGAGAAAGACCTAACAATCCTCAACAATCTGGGAACACCTTAAATTAATGCTTTGGCACACACTAACATTTCTTAGCACCCCACATGTCTTGGAGCATATTTGTACCTAGAACATATTGTGATGACACTGACGCCCAAGCACAGGGTGGCATGCGCTAGCACAACATGGAACTCTCCTAGCATGTGTTGGCATACTTCATATAGTCCCTAGCATGCCCTGGAACACCTTGGTTGAATGCATTAACATACATTAGCACTTGGTACACAATTCCACTTGGCATGTATTGGGACCTATTATTAGTGTGCCTAGCATGCCCCTTTTCAAAAAGATAAAGTCCTGACTTATTAACCCTCTTAATATTGGTTCTTCCTTTTGTTTCCTCGACACATATTGACATACCCTGGCACCCTGCGCCACAATATCCTTAGCACCTAGCATGTATTGGCATATCTTGGCACTATTAATTGGCACATGATATAATTAGCACACCCTCGAACTCCCAAGCACACTTTGGGAATTCTTGACATGCCTTGATATTCCCTAGCATGCCTTACCAATTCTTAGCATACCTTGTCACTCTCTCCTTGGCATGACAACTAACACTCATTAACACTAATCTCTGGCACACGTTCCTCATATTCATTAGCTTCCATGAATTTTTACCTAGTGCCCCCTCAATGTTTTTTCCTAGTAATCCTTAACACTAATCAACATGCATTATCACTCTCTAGCACACCTTAGCACTCTTCAACATTCCCTTCCACTTCATAACATGCATAACACTAGTCCCTGACACATATTGGCACTTGGAAAGTATTAGCATGTATGGGATATGTTGAGATTCCTTGGTATGATTTGGCATGGTTTAATGCACCCACACTGGTTAGATTTTCTACATGGTATTAGAGCAGGAATTTTTTGGACGGTGAGTTTGCAGAGAATATTTGAAGATTTTGGTGTAAAATTTTAAAAAACAAATAGAATATTTGGAATCCTTGTGAAAATCTACCCAAATGGAGAAAAAAAAAGAAATTGGTCGAATCAGATCTCGGATGAGGGAGATATCATCGATTTAAAATCAATTCTTTTTTATAAACTTTTTGTAACGTCGGGACAATTACATTGTGCATGAGTCAAGAACCTATATGTACTTGAGGTACCATATGCATGCAAAGATTTGAGGAGAAAGGCAGAAGTTAGAGACTTTGTGGTTTAGAGGGAGCATAAATTACCTCTCAACATGTATTCTCATGAGAAGCAGTCTCAGAAGGTTGTGGAGTAGCTGCCACGATTGGAGAATTAGAGAGGAGACCGAGTGGAAGCATCCACTCAAGCAAAGACCTCCACGAGGGGGGAATTTTGAGCCAGATAGGAAGAGGGAGCAACCATACCTTGAGGTGTAAGGTGGGGTGATGTGTAGACATAATCCCAAGATAGGAAATTTGGGCAAGGTCCATTCAGATGGCGTGTCTCATGGATCGAACCTGGCTACGAGGAGCCCACAGTACAATAGTAGTAGGAAGGATCAATTAGATTGATGTAGTAATATTTCAACAAGACAGAAATCAGAGTGACAGATGTCAAATACTAGAGCACAAATCAAAGTTAGCAACAGTTCAAAGGGCACGGATGTAGATGTCAGCAACAGTGCATAGAATCCACTACTAGACAAGTGCAGTAGCTAGCAGGAGCCAGAAGACTCTGATGACAGATGCATTATACTGATTCAGTTGTTCGGAGGCTATTCAGTTTCAGGATTTGCAGGTGCAAACAACACTAGAGAAGTGTAGCATGCAGAACATTCCAAAGGTACCAGATGGGGATTGATTGAATTCCTTTCTTGTTGAGAGGAAGTGTTGAAATTCGCAACAAGAAAAAGTGAAATTGGCAACTAGAAAGGACAAAAAAAAATGCACCCACACCAGTGAGGAATTTTGATGTACCAGGAGTGAGGAATGTGAGGCGTCTTATTTATTTTTCCCTTAAATAAATTGGACAATAAATTGTAATTTCGTCTCATAACAACTTGTGTCAGTTAACTAAGTCATGATGATTGAGTTAGCTCAAAAAAATCGATTGAAGGTGATCGAGGTGGATATTTTTTGCCACCGCCTATTCCACTTGGGCCCTCGCCATTGTCTCTTTTAGTTTTTCAGTTTCCTTAATTATAGCACAATTTACTATTTTTGTCAATTTTTCGGGTCCTGAACTTCCCGAGCCGTTTTGAGGCCCCAAAAAGATTTTTTTGGGCATGAAAGGTTTGGTGATTTCATTTAAATTGCATTAGTAGTTGTAGTCCACGGAGAGATCTTTCTAACGAGGTATCATGTGCGTCAAACGAAGATCATATGACCAAGTTACGACCCCGGGAAGTTGGCTGCCCAACTAACCCCAACGGGGCCCATAAACTCTTGGTGTTACATCTCCTCGGGTTAGGGTTTTGGTTGTTTAGGGTTTTATATTATTTTTAAATGATAAAAAGACCCTTCATACTTATTGTAACACAGTTCAGAGGAACATAACTATCATTTGTATTTATAGAAAATTTCGCATGTGCAATTATAAATTCATTGGGATGCCATGATGGATTGCACAATCAAGGAAGGTTGATTTTCCTAATTAATATGGAGATAATTCCATGGGAATTGCGTGAGCAAGGTAGGCTGAAGGAAGACTAATAATTGGCTAAGTATTAGACCAATTTTGCCTAGATCAGCAAGAGACAATTGGCAGAGTGTTGGAGAATCTCAAGAGAGATTAAACATTGTATTGTTTCGTGATTCCTTGACTTAATACACAATAGACATAGAGGGGTTTTGAGCAGTTGCTTTCCCCAGATACATCTTTTGATGTGCAATTGATCATTTCTTTCTCTTACTTATATGTGATTGTGTGATCGTGTTTGTAGAAAAAATTCAATATCTTGTTTTAGTACATTACAAGATCAGATTGAATCCCGTTGGTTAGATTTTATACATGAAATAGAAGAGAGGATTGATATGATCTTTTCTTGCGGTGGTTATAAAGATAAACATAAATGGAGGAGGGCTTGCACTGTAATTTAGAGCCAAAGCAAAAGTAGACGCAGGCATAATATTGACTGAGCTAACCCTAGTTTGAGGGTTGACATTGAGATTTGAAGTTCATGTCAAGATTCAGTCAAAGAAATGCCCAAAATCTATGGATCCATGTGAGTTAGGTTGAGTCTCTTATGGAGGCAAGAGTCGTGGTTTTTTCTATGGGTGGATAGGGTTTGTTCTACAAAAATTAGAAGTACATAAGTATAGTGCCCTAGTTACCTATCATGTTTAGTTCATAAGGTATGCCCTTAAGACTGTGAACAAATTGCGTAGAATAAGAGCAGTTGTGACCCTTAAAGCGAGGCTTATTTCTGAAATATAGACCACAGATCTGGAAGATGGCTTGCAGATTCAGTATGTGTGGAGATAGCAGATCCAAAGGAGGGTGGAACCTGAGCAGAAGATTGAGCATGCAGAAGAAATGTACCATGTGAAGAATGGATTGACATGTTGAGGAGTTGATTTGGTGGACTATCCATGGATTTTTAGATAGATATCTTAAGCAACCTATAAAAAATTAGTCAATGGACTATTAGAGGTTGATTTGTGACCCTAGTTCAGTCATCTACAGATTGTTAGAAGGATGATAAGAGGAGCAGTTCAGATTTATTCATAGATTGGACAACAAAGATCAAATTGTAGATACACAAGAACAATGATTTTGAGAGGACTCAAACCATTGTTATGTGGAATATTTGAAGAGCCCTAGATGAAGAAAATATTGTGAGCCCTAGATCAGTAAAAATAATTGACTATGGTTGGGCAGATTGATGCTAGTCCAAGTATAGTTGGAGGGTTGTTAGGTGACTATCAAAGAAGAACCCTAACTCTTGTACTTGTGAAGGACAACAAGATTGGTAGAAGGGCAGGTGTATAGGGCCTAAGGATGTGCATAATTTGAAGGACTAAAGTAGCAGTCAAGTGGGCCAACCAACTAGCCCTATTTCACTATATTGTAGAGGATCAATTCAGTGAGAAGAAGGGCAACCTCCATAGCCCTAGACTTCTCATCTTGGACTCGTATTATGGAAAAAGTGGGCATACCAAAGAGTTGTTCACAAATGGAGTTGTGAAAAACTTGTTACCACTCAAACTAGTAGTGGACCTAAAAGGGGTTCCTAAGAGGGAAACAACTAGGACAAGGGAAACGGTGGAGGCTTAGCCCATTGTCACCATAACTAAGGCTCCTTGCTCTTAAAAAAATTTCACCGATGGGAGGATTCCTGGTAGTTTAGGAAGTCACTCGTATATTATAAGTCAATGAATAGGAGGGAAGTGACCCTAGAATCCCTTTCCCTAAGATAGAATATAGAGTGGGACATGCTTTCCTTTTAAGCAAGGGACTTGATCTTCTAGGGAGAGAGGAGGGGGATTGAAGGGTTGAAGGAGAATAATAAGACTTATAAAGGAAGTTACCAATCCCTAAAATCCTTTGGGAACTTGGATTCCCAAATGGTCCTTGATGAGAGGCCTTTGACACCAAATGGGACCACATGGGGCCAAGTGGACCCAACCTAGGTTCGGGGATGGAATTTAGCAACCAATGATGTTCCTATCTTGGACAATGTGAGGGGAAAGGATTAGGCAATATTTTTTACTTCGATGGGTCAAATTGATCCTACTAGGCTCTAGCCTTGGGAACACCTATGCAAAACTTGATCCTAGAGCTAGGGCTTGAGGTATTTGAAGATTCCATCGTCGAAATTGGCCCAAATTATGAGGAGATTGAAGGCACCCACCAATGTCATTGCCTCTATGAGATCAAAGTTTTCCTCTAGCTATATTCTTGGGAAATTGATGCCCTAGGTGACCTAATGGGGCTAGACCTAGGGAAAAATGGAAAATTGTGAAAAAGAGGGGGGGGGAGGGGGGAATCATCACCCTTTTTGAGGTACTAGCGAATAATTCACTTGGGGATATGGAGTTAGGGGTGATAATGAACAATAATTTAGTTTCTTGATCATGGAGGCCCAGAAAGTCAACTTCGTCCAATGTTAGAGGAAAACGAAAAGTGACCTTCAAGCATTTATACTTCATACAAGTGGTGCAAGTTTATTGAGATAAAATGATCTCTAAGATATTTCATTCATCCAACAATGGCCCATACATTAAATAAGATAAATAGACACATAATTCCACATTTCCATCTTGCAGCAATTAACCCTAGTTATAGTGAAATTCAATAGTATGCAACAACAACAAGAATAGTGTTAAATTTTCACTCACAATGTTAGAGAGTATATCCAACCAGCTTCACATTTGCAAAAGCAAATCTCCAAGATAAAAATAGCCCAAATCCATACATCAAAATGCATCCATCATCCAAAATAGTCCTCCAAGGAAAAATGTGAAGTTCTCTAAAGATAGAAAGATCCCAAATCAAGTGATGATACAAATGAATCCAACTAACTCCTATTTATACATTGATTAAGAGTTGGTCGAATTAGCTTATGGGCCTACATTAGCCCCTAGACATAAAATATAATGCAAGTAACCCTAAATTTTCGTGACAATCCCACCAAACTATCTCATACATGGAATAATAAGCCTCATAAGAGGTCAATTGATGTCTTAGGGCCTTCTAGGAGGCATACTGGGGTCCATGAGTGCCATAATGATGCATGGGACCCATCAAAAGTGTTGGACAAGGGGGTGGCCCCTTGTTCTCCAAACATTAAACTTGTGGTGCTCTCATTAAACTTGTGGACTGAAAGGGTTGTGTGTGGCCACCATCAACAAGTAGGTCAAGTGTTGTCTTGTTCATGATAGATTTATTGTCAAAGGATTAACACCAATCCCTAGTTTTATTCCTTGTATCAGTGTGATTGTAAAGGGTCACGATCCATGGTACAAGAGCTCTAGCCTATTGTATTGTAGTTTGTAATATAATGAAGAAGGGTTTGCACACTAACACTCCCTGACATGCCCCGGCACTCTAGCTTACCTTGGAATTTCCTAACACGTAACCTTGCTACTCCCTCCTTATCACACCTGAAACTCACTGACACTCCCTATCAGACACTCTTATTCATTCATTACCAGGCATTTTGAACTAGTTCTCCCTTATGTTTCCATGGCACTCCCTAGCACGCATTGACACACCCTAGCATTTGGCACATCCTAGCATGTCGCCCTAGCACTCTAGCATTCCTTGGCACTAACTTGCGTACCTTTAAACTCCCTCCTTAGCACACCTAGAACTTGTTGATACTCCCTATCACACACTCTTATTCATTCATTCCCATGCATTTGACACTAGTGCTCCCTTGTTTTTCCTTGGCACTCCCAAACACTCCGCCCTGGCATGCATTGGCACACCATTTCCCTGGCCTCTAGCATGCCTTAACACTGCCTAGCATGCCTTGACGTCACTCCCTCCTCAGTACACCTGAAACTCACTGACACTTCCTGTCACAAACTCTTATTCATTCATTTTTAAATATAGTTTTATCTATTATGTTATGATGAACTGTCTAGTGGAATATCCATGATAGTTTATGAATCACCCCAACATATATCCTTTATGCAAGTCATATGATGATATTTCTTTGCACTTATTTATCTCTAGTTGTCCCAACACAGTGCAGGTCATCACCACCACCCTTGCAAAATTGAACATGATAGGCTCGTGGTCCTATCTAAGCTTGGAAGAAAAATTCAAAACTTAGTTACACAACATGATGGAAGATTATTATTATTAAGGTTTCCCATGCTTTCTAATCAATAATATCTAGTGGGATTGGAACAACAACACATTTTGTTCACAATAAATATCCATGATAGTTTATGAATCACCTCAGCATATATCCTTTATGCAAGTCATATGATGATATTTCTTCACACTTATTTATATCTTATCTCGACACAGTGCAGGTCATCACCACCACCCTTGCAAAATTGAACATGATAGGCCTGTGCTCCTATCTAAGCTTGGAAGAAAATTTCAAAACTTAGTTACACAACATCATGGAAGATTATTAAAAGGGTTTCCCATGCATTCTAATCAAAAATATCTGGTGGGATTGGAATAACAACAAATTTGTTCACAAGAAATATCCATGATAGTTTACGAGTCACCCCAACGTCTATCCTTTATGCAATTCATATGATGATATTTCTTCACACTTATTTATCTCTTGTCCCAACACAATGCAGGTCATCACCACCACCCTTGCAAAATTGAACA
Source organism: Pinus albicaulis (assembly GCA_034641835.2). Taxonomy (NCBI): domain Eukaryota; kingdom Viridiplantae; phylum Streptophyta; class Pinopsida; order Pinales; family Pinaceae; genus Pinus; species Pinus albicaulis. The sequence goes on along the minus strand of CM076575.1, from coordinate 1,672,062,986 downwards.
TGATAGGCTCATGGTCCTATCTAAGCTTGGAAGAAAATTTCAAAACATAGTTACACAACATCATGGAAGATTATTAAAAAGGTTTCCCATGCATTCTAATCAACAATATCTAGTGGGATTGGAACAACAACACATTTTGTTCACGAAAAATATCCATGATATTTTACGAATCAACCCAACATCTATCCTTTTGGCAAGTCATTTGATGATATTTCTTCACACTTATTTATCTCCTCTCCCAACATAGTGCAGGTCATGATCACCACCACCCTTGCAAAATTGAACATGATAGGCTCGTGGTCCTATCTAAAACTTGGAAGAAAATTTCAAAACTTAGTTACTCAATGTCATGGAAGATTATTATAAAGGTTTCCCATGCATTCTAATCAATAATTTCTGGTGGGATTGGAACAACAACACATTTTGTTCACGAGAAATTCTAACAAAGATCACAATTGAATTGATAAAAAATAGTGTTTAGAAGACAAGATTCATCCTAAACCACAAAAATAATGGATTCTGGTAATTTCTCCACTCCCTCTTGGATGCCCTTGTGACTTCTTTGATGGTGTTGCACAAGTTATCCCACCTAGCTACAAAGTGGGTGTGGTACTCTTCCTCTCCCAGTCTTATAGCGAGAAATTAAGGTATACCCAAAGTTAAGGCTCCAACAACTAAGTTGATTCCATTGCTCTTTATACACTTCTAAAAATTACATCCATCAAAAGAGTCAGATCCTAATAGATCATGGGGGATTAAAAAATCATGATTAATTGGGTCAATAATTCATGATAGAAAACATCTACCTACATCCCATCCTATAGGATATCATGGATCCCCCCAACTATTTGGACTAGCTATCTTTCACACACATTCTCCAGGAGCTAAACACCACAACACACAAGCTTTCAAAAGAATCTCTCAAACTTCCCATCGATACATTTGTGATACTAGATTCCATCGATAGTATGAAGTATGACCAAATGATTATTCATGTCTAAGCTCGAAAAACAACCCAATGTAGATTGATGCATGCACATTCCAATCATGACAATCAATTTCTACATCTTCTCAAAAGAGAAAACAAGTAAATTTTTTCTTTGTTCACTTTACAACATAAACACCAATTTCACCCACAATATTAAGATAAGTTGAATGATATGACCGAAAAGGTGGGAGGAGTATTTTGTGGTGTATTGAACAAGACTAGGGGACACACATGTAGCATGGGTGGGTAGAAGTGGGATGTCCAAGCATGATTTAATAAGATCTATAATCCACACATTAGAGAATGAGAATGGGGATTAAGACCTAATTTCATAGGGGCTAGGGGGCCTGGAGGGAAGGTAACAAGAGGAATTGAAAGAGGAACCCCTGATAGTGGTGATAAGGGGATTAGGGGCCCCATTATCACAATGAATAAGCCATTAACCGATAACCACTAAATTCCCTATCCCTTAACCCCGAAGCCATAATATCTTAACCATACACTCATAACTCATAATCCATCAACCCCTTGATGCATTAAACCTCAAGCCATTAACTCCTAATGTAGAATCTATGAACCCCCTAAGCACTAACCCCTTATTCTCTTAACTCATGACCCTTAAACCTTAATCCATAACCCCTAAACACCTTAAAACCTAACCCCTTAACCCCTAACACCTAAATCCCTTAATTATTAAGCCCTTAACCCCTAAATCCCTTTCCCCCCAAGCCCTTGGCCCTTAACTCTTAACCCTTGAAGCCCTTCGCCACTTAGTATCCAAGGTAAAAAACAACACATCAAACCAACAAAATAACCTCTTAGGAGAATCCTTCACCTCTAACTAAGAATATTGGTACCATTTGATTTTTAGAGAACTAGGTGTTGGTCTTGAGGGTGTGTGTTTGTGGGTAATGCCCTTATTAACATGTATACCAAATGTGGAACAACTAGATAATTTTCAAAACCTCAATAAGAATTGCTCACAATATCTACAATTCATGTTGTCATGGAGCTTGTAGTGCTCTCCCACATAAGGAGTTGGCAATTAATAGATCACTCACAATGATAAAACCTCTTCAACCCTAATGCACAAGGAGCTAACCCTTGATACAAATATTTTGTTTGCTAAAAAAGCACAATTGTGTCAATGTAGAATACTATACACAAGAGAAAATAAAATGATATTATCCACATCAATATTGCTTGAAATAGCCTCACATTTGCCATGAGTGGTGAGCCAAGGGGTGAATGTAAGGCACTATTAAAGTTACATCATGTTTAAATTTCTTTTACATCACGAGATTGTTCTCCATTAGGGTTGATGCATCATCACAAGGGAGCATAACACCTTTTTGTGGGGGAGCGATTAAAGTTGTAACATGATCAAGTGAAATACACCTCCAATGTAAATGACATCATTATATGTCTGTGTCAAGTTGTTAAAGAGGTTATTTATAAACAATAAATTTAGTACTTGAGCTTCATCTTTTCATGGCCTTGACACTAAGATGGATTTGTACTAGGAACACTTCATGCAAATAAGAGGGGGCCTTATTTTTAAACCCTCATACACACTAGAGCACTAGATGTTGCCCTTCATATCCCCCTTGGTGGTTTCAAAGTGGGTTTACATTAGTGTCTAGTTGAAACTAATGACATCATGATATTCCTCTTCTCAATAACATATTCTAGCTTTTCCATATACACAACATTGAGTTATAGGATCACCTCATATGTAGATGCTCCATTTATTATGGATTCAAGGGATGTTCTATTTTCTTTTATCAAGATTTAGATGGTCGTTATCTACTTTCTTTCAATACATGTCTAACTATTTTTATGAGGGAGGTCCTTGGATTTAGATCTTTATATAAGACCTTACGTGGCCTTCCCCTTTTGAACTTTTCCAAGGGGGTCACCTCCTTCCATGTTGCCTTGCCTACTTAGGGCCAAAATTGACAAGCCAATATTCAAACTTCTTCAACTATCAAATTGGTGGGGCCTCATACCTCTTATTGAACCCCTTAATGAGACATTATTTCTCCAAGAAGACTGTTGAGGATTTCCCATTGAAAATCACAGGTTGGATGTCATAGGACTTGTTACCCCACTTTCTATATGAGTTTTTAAAGGATAACTTTAAATTTTGATTGACATATCAACCCTTGTGATTCTTGTGACATTAATAATTTTCCAATTAAAATATATGAATGACTGTATAATTGGTTTGACGACACCTTACCTTGGCCATCTAGGACACTAGGTGTAGGAGGATGTTGCTTTAACGATCACTTTAACTTGATATATATGATCTATGTATATATCTCTAATATGTATTATTTTTATTTTGATCACTTAAAAACTCTATTCTAACTCTTAAATGTTTTAGCCATAATTCTTATACTAAATTATTCCATAGTATTTTATAATTTTACTCATAAAAATGTGTCGCCTTAATAATTTAAATATATAATAGTGATTTAAGTAATTACTACACATCCTATTTTATTATACCCTTATTTCCCTTGGTCAAATTTTAATTGCATAATTTCACAGCATATTCATTCATTTTAATTCCGATGTCCCGCCCTATGATTCCCGCCAGTAGGAAATCAATTATTTAATTCATAAAACAAGGTAAACTACTCTGTTTCAATTTTATCACCGTTATTTCATGTCGGGTTTTTGATCTATAAGTTGTGCAAGTTCATTGAACGAGCTTCAAGCTCTTTTTCTGCACAAGCTTAACCCAACTCGACCCTGACATCAAATGACAAGAAAAAGAAATGTATGATGAATCACTTGGAAAGGAGATTACATGGTCATGATATGGTGGCCCACTATTGATGACGCTCTCAGAATCACCCATCTGGACGATTTTTTGAAGGGGGATCGCAATTCCTTCTATGGGGGTTTTTATTCTTCCATGGATCTGGTTCCTCACTTGCTTTTACTTTTGGCCTCTCCTCACACATCGCTCTTGTTACCTTAAAGTTTGACCAGGTATGTACACACTTTCTCTAAATCCTCCTGAATGAAAATATAATTCGATTTTTTAGGGTATATGAAATTGCAATGATTTCTATTTGCTACTCCTCGAAAATTCATATAAACTCAATATTTCGATCTTTACTATTTAATGAGGCACCTCTGCTGATAGCGGTAGAACTGTTCCAAAGTGCCATGCACTTTTTCTCCAAGCAGTTCTTCAATATTGAAAGCTTCAAATGTGTTGTAGTTTCTTTTGCCATGGAATCCCTATCGCTTCTTCTTAGACTGACATGGTATCGTGCATATTGCACGATGGAAAGGAGAGCACAGAAGTGCCATAGAGGAGCTGATATAACCAAGCATCTCTGCTGTGCAGACTTATATTTCAGATCTTTCAAACTTCCAAGTTCGTTACCTTTGAGAGACGCAGGACTTCTGTGACTGACATGAATCCAGTTGAACCTCTTCTCTGAACGAAGATTAATTCTGTTAAACAAAATGAAAACATCTCCACAGCTTGATTCCAGAAGCTATCTTACTTACGAATGTAACCCAAAAAAGTCTATACTCAGTGTGTACCCACTGTAACTTAAAGAAACTTTAACAGGTTGGCTAAGAAGTGTATAAGTTGATGTGGATTGAGCAAATCAAGGGTCTCATACAGAGGCATATATTCTATATAGATGCATTTTTATGCAATTATCCACAATAATGATGAGCCTTGATGATTCATTGTCCTATGACTCCTTTGCTAGCCTCCTTTTGTATGGAGAATATTGTCAACATACAATCTATGGCCATGACTTTTCCACCACTTAGATTGGAAGCAAGCTTCTTTCAATGAGGTTGATTCTGGCACTCCCTGTGATTGGTTATCTGTTTTACTCCCTTACAAATATCATTCCCAGCTGTAAAGCTATTAGTGATTCCAGTAGAATATATCCTAGAAATGATGAAACCTTTTTAAAATTTAAACAACTTTCCTTGTTTGAGATAGTTCATGAGTCTCATGACCAAATAGCTGCTTCTTTGAATAGAGTTTAATCTTCTTTGAAAAGGTACAACTGACCAAGTAAATTTCTTACATGATAATTACAAATAGAACCTGGATATGCCTCTCAAGCAATTATTTCCAATCTCTGAATTGTTGAATTTGATTCGGCATTTTCATTTATTTTTATTAAATTCAGGGGGTTAAATGAAGTATCTTTCGGATCTCTTGGAAACACATAGGAGCTTACTTTGTGTTATTGAGGGATATATGCTCTTGACTCAGGAAATAGTGAATGCTGGATTTGGATGCCTTTTCTAGATCTTGCTAACTATGTTTAGTTCACAGGGAACTGACAAAGGACTTTGTTATGGCTGGTACTACTGCAGAGTCACTTTATGGTGCATGCGAATCTATGACAAGCCAGACATGGTTTGTATTTTTCATGAATACTTATTCTTATGATTTGTGTCAAACTTATTTTTGGTTTGGATTATGAGGCTACAAATTGGTATCATTTTTGTTGTCATTAAATTTTAGTCTTGTCATTACTAAATTCCTGGATATTAGGAAGCGGAAGAACTATTTGAGACAATTTCCCAGGCTTTATTGTCATCCATTGATTGTGATTGTTTGAGTGGCTGGGGAGGCCATGTTTTATGTCATGTAAGCCTTTTCTTTTTTTCTAGAACGTTTATTTTTTATGTCGATTTCAAGGTTTCTTTATAAGTTTGTTACATAAAATGTAAAACACACTTAGACCATGCAGAATAGCATGATAAATTTTAAGCATAAGAGAGTGGAATTTATGTTATGAAGCCAACAAGTGATGGGGTTGACTGTGACATATATTTGAACTTGGAGGTTAGTCATGAGGTGTAAAGGTGTTATTCATTTTCCTAGATAGTGTGAATGATCAATGCTGGAGTTTTGTAAAAGTGTCGGTCATTACTATTCCTAGATAGCTTGTATTATTCGTGCTGGAATTTTGAGAGAATAATGTCCGTCTTCGGTCATAAAATATTTGAATTTTATTTTAATAGCCTATTAAAGTATGTTGTATCTTTTGAATTTATGAAAATTGGAGAGAGCTTTATTAAAAAATGGACCTGTCTTGAGGTCAGGATTGTTAGACTACACGTCTAAGTTCTACTAGATAAGCAGAATACATTTTCCAGTTCTACTAGATAGGCATGCTTATATTATGGGCAAAATATTTTGCAACTTACAAATTTTAATGGCTGGCAAAGGCAATTTTATCTATAGAAAGGATGAATCAAAAAATGATTTCCGTGTCTGAAACTTTCCTCTCTTTTTTTTCAACATAACCAAACATTCACTAATGTGAATTTCCTAGGGTTTTGGTATAAAATTATTTAATTACAGTATTGCAACTGTAAATCAAAATTCTCCACAGGCTCAAGTAGATCAGATTCATGTGTATATATATATAAATATATATGTGCGTTGAAGTCATTGTTCTTATTTCAGTGAGACTCATACTATCTCCACAAGTCAGCAAATACTCTTCTTACTGTAGGATACTGAGAGCAAGGTCATGAGCTTTTTGTTGTGAGATGATAAACCTTATTTCATAGATCTGAGATGGCATAAAACAAGACAAGGGTGATATCCTTTACTGTTGATTCCATTGAAATATTTTGAAATGTTAGGGTTAGATTTACCACAGAATTTTCATGTAGACAAATCTTTGCACATCAGATGAGGAGTTCAATTCTTCAAGAGGGTAGAATGACTTCTTCGGGACAGAATCTCAAATGAGTGTTTTTTGCTTCATGCCTCTATACATTCAGAGCCGCAATGTTTCAAGCATGATTTCATATTGTTTACCAATCCAATGACTCACTTATTCCTCTGTTGTAGTGATTTTCTTTTGAATTAGAACGTTTCCAGATTAGGCTTCAATTATTAGCCTTAGGAAATCACCCTTACCAAGCACTTACAAAGACTGATCTGAGGTCCTATGAGGCTTCTTCAATTACTGTTTTCTGCTCAGATTATGGCTTGATATTCCCATCATTCCAAAAACTAGAAATCACTCAGAAATTTGCCCCAGGGCCTCACAATCTAGGGCACAGATTTTCTTTCGATGTAGATGTCATGAATTATAGTTACATTATTGTTATGATTCTTCAAACACTGTCCAAACATTGTATTTACAATGACTAAAATTTTTCCCAATCTTCATTATCACAGGAACAGAAGATTAAGGCACATGAAGCTTTAACATAAGACAGCACAAACAATGTTCTATCCCTAGCAAAAATACACAGAGTTCTGAATATACCTTTTGGGCCACAGTTATGTGTCTCTTTTCAGATGAATATCGACAGCGTAGGTAATACTCTTGACCCTGGTTAGGGTATTGAAACTGCCTTATTTTCTGTGTTATCCTTTTGGGAATATACAACCTCACTGTTGGAAATACTGAGAGGGGCTTTGACTTCACTGTCCTCAATAGATCTGCACAATCTCCACAAAGGTCTCTTACAGCTGCCTTCAATACACTTCCAAGAATCTGCTTCAAGTCCTCAAGTTTCCTTCAAGACTTCTTTAAGTTATTATCAACGTTTTCTTAGAAGACTATAATCCAAAGGTTCCAAAGTCTTCTCCAAGTGACTATCCTTAAGTCTGAGTTCTCCAAATAATAGCCTTCCAAACTACTCCAACAAATTCTCAAAGACTGCCACCAGCTACCCACAAATAATGTTGCCCAAAAATGGCACGTTGTCCAGAAGTGGTGCTACAGCAACATATATCAAAGAAGTATTGTTCTTTAAATGTTGATTCTGGAAGTTGAGTCCAGAGTGATATCAGGTCTGAATTCTTTAATTGTTCAATGAACCAAATTTGTCCTCACTCCATGTGTCTCTGATCTATCATAGGTCTGAGGCAACACTTATTCAATGTGGTGAGGTCTATCCAAATGTAGCCCGAGATAAAGTGATGATTGTTCACACACCGAGGTTAGTGTTCTGAGTTTTTACTTTTTACACCACAGTTCAATAGGTCCGAGCTTCAACTCAACCTTTTACAGGACTACACCTTTCCCAGCAGCTTCCAGATGACTGTAATATAGTCCAAGATTACACTTCAAGCTACCACAGGACAGCCACAGGTCCGAGCACCTTTGAGCCTCTCCAAAGAATTTATTCCAGAGTATGAACCCACCGTATTACCACTGTTTTTGTCCAAAACCAAGCCTTCAACCGAGCTTGAAACAGTCACATAGGTCTGAGCTAACCCAAGCTCCACAGTTAGTAGTCTGAGCTTCTTCAACACTGATCCGAGCCTCCAAATTCATTTAACTGAAACTGTAATTTCTACAATCCGAGTTTGTAGGGTAACAGTCCTGTGTAATGATAATCGAGCTTCCACAGATGTGCTTATCCGAGCCCATCACTCTGCTTCTCCATATATACTTGTCCACTAGTATGAAAACACTTAATCTTCTTTGCTAGCTGTTGTGTTGATGAGTAAATAATATTTTCAAAGTTCTTTATTAGCGCTATCTCATTCAAGTTCAAGAGCATAAATATTTCTTTAATCCCATTTATTTGGGTTTTCTGGGCACAAATTCAATGCAAACATGCCCACATTGTAAATATTTGTTTTGGTATGCCACATCATATTTTGTGCAAAACGTTTCAGGTGAATAGGTGAAAAATTGGTGTTCACCCAAAACATTATGCAAAAAAATATGATATGTAGTTTAAAAAAATATATATATGATTACATGAGACTAGCAGACAATGATTAGAGAAGGTGGTGGCCTTCTTGCTGATGGGTGTCAGCTGAATGTTATAGGAGTTGAGTCTTCCAGCTGGTGGATGCCAACTACTCTGTCCATCTGCAAACACTTGCATTCTGAGAAGATTCATTTTCCAGTTGACATTAGAGAATAAATCCCTGTAATTAAGGGTATTCTCCTTGACCGCAATTGCGTATTATGTAGAAATATCATCAATGCCAACTACCAAAGCAGAGATTAGAGGATAGAACTACAGTTTAAGATGTTATTTTATTTTTAGAAAATAAAATAATACTTGCAACTACAAGTCGAGAGAGCAGAATTAAATCTTGGATTCATCTTCAATATTCAAGATATAGTCCTTTGCAACTCTGTTCCACTTGTTTCCAAAAAGCTTTCTATCAATTCATGGGGCTCACAACTTTTAGTTAGATAACAACTGGTTTTCCATGTGAAGCTAACAAACTATTTGTAACTTGAAAGGGATAGGAGAGACAAGCCGAAAGACCAAAGCTATTTTTTTTCATTTAAGCCTCTTCATAGTACTTAGTCTAGTAAAGGGACAGATTTCTTCCTCTGTTATCCCATGAATTCAGTTTGTTGCGCAAACATTTATGTCAAACAGATATTGTTGTGCTCAGGGAGTGATCACTTTTATTGGGTTTGCTATTTTTTTATTAAAAGATTTAAGACTGCATATAGAGTTCAAGTATTTGCAAAAAATATACTTTACAAATTAGAGTGAAGAAGGAAGTTTTTTCCAGCCAATTTCCAGGCCTCACATAATTTTGAAAACAATCCGAGTTTGTAGGGTAAATAAAAAATTGGTGTTCACCCAAAACATTACGCAAAAAAATATGATATGTAGTTTAAAAAAAAATATATGATGACATGAGACTAGCATACAATGATTAGAGAAGGTGGTGGCCTTCTTGCTGATGGGTGTCAGCTGAATGTTATAGGAGTTGAGTCTTCTAGCTGGTGGATGCCAACTACTATGTCCATCTGCAAACACTTGCATTCTGAGAAGATTCATTTTCCAGTTTACATTAGAGAATAAATCCCTGTAATTAAGGGTATTCTCCTTGACCGCAATTGTGTATTATGTAGAAATATCATCAATGCCAACTACCTAAGCAGAGATTAGAGGTTAGAACTACAGTTTAAGATGTTATTTTATTTTTAGAAAATAAAATAATACTTGCAACTACAAGTCGAGAGAGCAGAATTAAATCTTGGATTCACCTTCAATATTCAAGATATAGTCCTTTGCAACTCTGTTCCACTTGTTTCCAAAAATATTTCTATCAATTCGTGGGGCTCACAACTTTTAGTTAGATAACAACTGGTTTTCCATGTAAAGCTAACAAACTATTTGTAACTTGAAAGGGATAGGAGAGACAAGCCGAAAGACCAAAGCTATTTTTGTTCATTTAAGCCTCTTCATAGTACTTAGTCTAGTAAAGGGACAGATTTCTTCCTCTGCTATCCCATGAATTCAGTTTGTTGCGCAAACATTTATGTCAAACAGATATTGTTGTGCTCAGGGAGTGATCACTTTTATTGGGTTTTCTATTTGTTTATTAAAATATTTAAGACTGCATATAGATTTCAAGTATTTGAAACAAATATACTTTACAAATTAGAGTGAAGAAGGAAGTTTTTGCCAGCCAATTTCCAGGCCTCACACTAAGAACTGGGTGGTTATTGCAAGGATAACGGGCCTAACACAGTATGTGAGAAAATGCGAGAATATTTTGTAACTTCCTAGGCAGAAAAAGGAATACTGCTCCAGTAAAAAATATAACTCCTCAAATATGGCCAAAAGCTTCCCAAAATATCCAACCAACCATGGATGATAGCACATAAAGGAGATGGATTTTGGCTACTTTTCTTTAGCATTCTTGCATTTCTTCAAAAGCTACAAGACATATTGCTTCATGTTACAGATAATAAAAGAGTTTAGCTAGAAGAAAAGCATAATAGGAGCAACTGAACAAATAACCATGCAGAGGATTCCTAATGAGCCTTGCAATAAGTCCCAGAAAAGAAGGAAGCACACTTGTGATTGTAATTCTTGTCGTCCACATCCTACATAAATGACCCTCCCATTATCAATTGAAATTCATAATTTTGAAAACAACTGCTGATGTATTGCTTAACATATTTTTTTGTGGATAAATGTAAGACTAAATCAGACAATGTTTTGTAGACTGCCGCATCACCACTATATTCCTTTATGACTTGATCTCAGCTGCATACAAGCAGATACAAAACTAGAAAAAGAACTCAACAGCTGAATGTGCATTCTTATTAATAACTGACAGATTGAAGCTTTATCTTTTCAGTAAAACCTAGGATTTTGGTTTATGGCCCGGGCACAATATCTTTCTTTGGGATGTATTATACAAAATGGGTAGCAACCTGATGGAATTTTATGTCAACCTACCCAGTCATATTTGAATTTTTCTAAAAATACATTGCCACAAAGAATACAATACCCACTATCCATCAACTTTTTTATGATGATGAATAAGCTAGAGGAACAAAGCCTCATTAAACTCAATTCTGACCTTGGAATCTTTCGGTTAAAAGCATCAATGTCTTACATGAACTCAGTAATAACTTTCAGGACCTTACTTGAGTTCAATAAGACTTTTCAGGACTTTCTACCTCGGGTAAGACCAGGACTACATAGGGAGATTAGATCTAAACCAAACCCAACTCACTTTGAGATGGGATGGTTTTCTCTACAGAATGGTAGGAAAGAGATCAGGAAGGCAAGGTTCTAGTTAAGTGAGCCAAACAGAGAATAAGGTCCTGGTAAGTAAACCTAGTGATCAGATGACATTTTTAAATAAGTAGAACATAAAATTTCAATTTGAATAAACTACAGTAAACTCGAGTAACTGTTATTAAATTTCAATTTCAATAAACTAGATCTGTTTCTTGTTCCGTTATTGATCAACCAATATAAATTTTCATGTAGAAAAATCTTTGCACATCAGATGAGGAGTTCAATTCTTCAGGAGGGTAGAATGACTTCTTCAGGACAGAATCTCAAACGGGTGTTGTCTGCTTCACGCCTCTATACATTCAGAGCCACAATGTTTCAAGCATGCTTAGATATTGTTTACCAATCCAATGACTCACTGTCTCCTCTCTTGTAGTGCTTTTCTTTTGAATTAGAACATTTCTATATTAGGCTTCAATTATTAGCCTTAGGAAATCACCCTTACCAAGCACTTACAAAGACTGATCTGAGGTCCTAGGAGGCTTCTTCAATTACTGTTTTCTGCTCAGATTAGGGCTCGATATTCCCATCATTCCAAAAACTAGAACTCACTCAGAAATTTTCCCCAGGGCCGCACAATCTAGGGCACATATTTTCTTTCGATGTAGATGTCATGAATTATAGTTACATTATTGTTATGATTGTTCAAACACTGTCCAAACATTGTATTTACAATGACTAAAATTTTGCCCAATCTTCATTATCACAAGAACAGAAGATTAGGGCACATGAATCTTTGACATAAGAGAGCACAAACAATGTTCTATCCCTAGCAAAAATACCCAGAGTTCTGAATATACCTTTCGGGTCACAGTTATGTGTCTCTTTTCAGATGAATCTCGACAGCATAGGTAATACTCTTGACCCTGGTTAGGGTATTGAAACTGCCTTATTTTCTGCGTTATCCTTTTGGGAATATACAACCTCACTGTTGGAAATACTGAGAGGGGCTTTGACTTCAATGTCCTCAATAGATCTACACAATCTCAACAAAGGTCTCTTACAGCTGCCTTCAATACACTTCCAAGAATCTGCTTCAAGTCCTCAAGTTTGCTTCAAGACTTCTTTAAGTTCTTATCAACGTTTGCTCAGAAGACTATAATCCAAAGGTTCCAAAGTCTTCTCCAAGTGACTATCCTTATGTCTGAGTTCTCCAAATAATAGCCTTCCAAACTACTCCAACAAATTCTCAAAGATTTCCACCAGCTACCCACAAATAATGTTGCCCAAAAAATGGCACGTTGTCCAGAAGTGGTGCTACAGCAACATATATCAAAGAAGTCTTGTTCTTTAAATGCTGATTCTGGAAGTTGAGTCCAGAGTGATATCAGGTCCAAATTCTTTAATTTTTCAATAAACCGAATTTGTCCTTACTCCATGTGTCTTTGATCTGTCATAGGTCTGAGGCAACACTTATTCAATGTGGTGAGGTCTATCCAACTGTATCCCGAGATAAAGTGATGATTGTTCACACACCGAGGTCAGTGTTATGATTTTTTACCTATTACACCACAGTTCAATAGGTCTGAGCTTCAACTCAACCTTTTACAGGACTACACCTTTCCCAGCAGCTTCCAGATGACTGTAATATAGTCCAAGATTACACTTCAAGCTACCACAGGACAGCCACAGCTCCGAGCACCTTCAAGCCTCTCCACAGAATTTATTCCAGAATCTGAACCCACTGTATTACCATTGTTTTTGTCCAAAACCAAGCCTTCAACCGAGCTTGAAACATTCACACAGGTCCGAGCTAACCCAAGCTCCACAGTTAGTAGTCTGAGCTTCTTCAACATTGATCCGAGCCTCCAAATTCATTTAACTGAAACTGTAATTTCTACAATCCAAGTTTGTAGGGTAACAGTCCTGTGTAATGATAATCGAGCTTCCACAGATGTTCTTATCCAAGCCTAGCACTCTGCTTCTCCATATATACTTGTCCACTAGTATGAGTTTGAGGGAACCTTAATACAAAAAAAACAGAGATCTGCAGGTCTGAATTTGTCTTCAAAACTGCCACTATAGATCCGAATTACAAGACTATTGCAAGGTCACATATTTCACCACAGGTCCAAATTAGAAGGGTCTGAGTTGCAGAGAAGAGTCTCAGGTCCGAGCTTCTGGAAAGGCCAAAGTTACAGGCCTGTTAGGACCGAAATTTCAGGCTTTGATAGGGCCGAAATTCCAGGCCTGAATTGAGTTCCGAAAAAATTTATTTCCACAGGTGCAAATAGGTCTGCAAGAGATATATCCTTCTAGCCCAAAACGTTGTAATTATGATCTCCCTTTTAATCTCCTTGGCCTCCTGTTTTATCTCTGAATTCTCACTGTATTTTTCACCAAAATTTTCTTTCCAAAATGATGAGCATGACTAGTTATTTATAGTTGTTTGTGTATGAATTGAACAGTTGTGTCTTTTGATTAAGGAGCCGACATACCGATTTGAGCCGACCTGTGCATCATTTTTGGCATTTATTTAAACCAATTTTAAGACTGATACAGGGGGGAAATTTTATGGTTAAGTCTGGGCCTCAGTGCTTGATAGGAACACCATACAATATAGCGGTACTTGTTGTATCTTCTGTTGTAGTGCAGACCTGTTTTAACACCTCCTTTGCCGAACACTTGATAGTTGTAGGGGATCAAAAAAATTATGTTAGATCCCTCCTTTGTGGCTCAAAGACTCTTTTTGTCATATAAAATTCTGCATGTCAAAGCCTCTCTGCTCCTTCACTTCCCACAGGACATTTTCAAAGCCTCTCAGCCCTATTGCATTCATTCAGATCACCAAACTACACATATGTTACCTAAAATAGTAGTGCTCTAGGCCTCCACAAACAAACATACATATACAGAAAAAGAGAGATTTTATTCCTGAGCAGTGGTCATTATAGGGCTCTAGTTAGCTGGATAAAACATGCATGCAGAATAGAAAAGGAAAATTTTCACCATGGAATGTGTTGTTGCCATCATTCTTAGGCAGCTGATATGTTTTCCCATTTAGCGTGAATTCTCCATCCTTGATACGGTTGGCTACACGACCCACCAAGGCACCAAATTAAGGTCTACTGGAGCTCATGTTCTGCATTAATAAACAATCTCATATTCCCCATGGTAACACATACATTTGAGATCCATTCCAATATGTGAGTAGAAACTGTAAATTTATCTTAAAACTCTAGCATATGATGGCAGTACTAATTTCCAAAGGGAAATGCAAATACATACCATGTATGAGGCAATATTGTTATAGCCAAGAAGTACGTCTGCTAGATGGCCTGAATGCATAAATACCAATACTTAATGAGCTAGCTCCCTCTGAGTAAATGATGGTAAAGCAATTGAAGGGTAGGGTTTAGGGATGATTACCTTTAGCATCAAGGAGAGCGAGGGAGATGAGGGTAGCTCCCCAGTTGGTTAGATTTATATACAGATCGCCTCTGCGAAGTTGAAAGAAACTTGGGGCATTGATATTTCTATAGGGATGACCATAATGAGCCAACTTGCCTTTCCCTTCAAAATTTCTTGGATTCAATTCCCATTTGTGCCCTTGACTGCTAGCATGGAATTTGCAGAGGTGAATGAAAACTTGAATGCACCAAAAATGCAAGAGAATGGATGACATTTTCACCATCATCGATCGATTGACTAATCAAGGGATGGATGGATAAGCTAAAGCAGAACATTCAATGATATATATAGAGAGACTCACATAACCAATACT
The DNA here is from genome assembly GCA_034641835.2 of Pinus albicaulis. Taxonomy (NCBI): domain Eukaryota; kingdom Viridiplantae; phylum Streptophyta; class Pinopsida; order Pinales; family Pinaceae; genus Pinus; species Pinus albicaulis. Next base: position 1,672,047,726 of record CM076575.1, on the reverse strand, counting down.
AGACTAGGGTGTGTCTGTATGCCTTAAGATAAGGTCATGGTGTAAGACATAACATGGATTGTGTGCAACTATAGACAACCCATGCACTGTGGCTACCAAAAAATGTAATCTTTGGAATCTAAACATGTTACATTTTTGAGTTTTTGTCTTATTACCCCAAATTTGTTTTTGGCCAAATCTAAATTTTGTTATTTAAAATGGAATTTTGACTACATATATGGATTCAACAACTGGAAAAAACCCTAGAGTAGTACATTTTTGTTGTTTGTAGATTGAAGGACCTAAACTAATGCAACATGGTTTTGTGGATGCCATTTCTAAAGTTGGGCTGGCCAAATTCCTTTCTAACCTTTCTACCACCTATATAACCAAGTAATTTTCTATCACCTGTATAACCTTGCCTTTTTATAAAAAAAAAGAGGTTCCTACACTCAAAGGATTGGCTTTTCCTGGCCATGGGGCAATTATAATGTTGAAATTATATAAGCTTTTGGATGATTAAAAGATCCAATTTTGCCATTGCTAGCCTGAACTAAGTTCAAATTGCGGTTTTGGGTTTTAACTGTTGGTCAGTTGAAACCCATTTATTAATTGCACTGTCTGAGTAAAGCCTAGATAATATCTAAGATGAGGAGGCTGGACTTATTTCAGGCTGTTGTACTCAAGCTAACGGTCAAACATAAGGTTATGCATATACATGTGGTTCAAGGTCTCCTTTTCTTCACGCTATTCTCTATGAATTAAGGAATGTATGTTGCCGAGGAGGAACAGTTGCTGGTCTAGGATTTGATACAACCAACAAGTTACTAGGAACACCCAACAGATTACTAGGATCTGATACATGCTTTAGATTGCTAGGATCTAGTCTAGGAACACCCAACAACGAGAGGTATATCCACAAACCACTCCAAGTAAGATATGAAAAGGGCTCTTGAAATGCCTCTGAATACCAAAGCACTCCAACGTTTATAATGACATACTGATGTCCAATTCAAATGCTACCTAAGGATTTCACAAAGGTTCTAGTGCCTTTATTCAAGGGTTCATTGTATGTTTCCAAGGGTTTTAAAAAAAAACTTTCACTAGATATTAATAGCCTTTATGATATTTTTTACCACCACCATTTCTGCCACAAAATATCTGTAAGGTGAAGACACATGAAGATTTAAATTGGTTCCTGCTTGAAGGAAAGATGAACTGTTCTGATTGATGGGTATTTAGAGTTTTATTGTTGGCTATAATTTTCTTACAATGACCCTAGATGTAGTCACAAACAAGTAATAAAGATTATTGTTGTTCACAAGGATGAAAAGTTGTCTGAAATCCCTCAAATCATCCCACAACAAGCTTCCCAAATACCCCACATCATTGTTGGAAACATTTATTGATTGCACTTGTATTTTTATACTTGTTTTCATGCTGCCCTATCTGTCCAAACATTGGTATCAGAGCCATAATCGTGTTGTCATTAACCCTAGTTCTATTTGTTGGTGAAAATTTACCATATTTGGAGGTATCAACCATTGGAAAGACCAACACTATTGGGTTCCAGAGAACCACCAATCAAAGGATATATCTACTGTTGTATCTTCTATTTAGGGCTCTTCACATGCTTCCATCGAATCTGCGGTCATTTTATTCTATATATCATCTTCATATTGCCTCATAATCCTACAAGAGTATGTTACATGACCTCACATCCTCCCAGCAAAAGTTGATCTTATATGCCGAGTTATATTTATGCTTGGATGGTAATCTGTTTGCTTTGTTTGGAGATCATGGAGGATGACAACATGCTACTAAAAATGGTTGTATTATAACAAGATTATTGATGTCAAAATGTTCATGGAGGCTACCACCAAATACTGCAAATACTGCAATAAGGGAGACTTTCCCATGATATTTTTGGAACCTTAAAACCATGTTAAAATTGTTTGAAACATGAGCCCTAAAACTAAAACAAATGCTACATCAAAATCTCTCTAATGTGATGGAAGTTCTATTATAGGACTTCTCTACTACTGCTCATACGCTGTTTGAAATAATCAGGTTGAAATTTAGAACCTAACTATCACTGGTCTAGTATGCAAAATCCAATTCCTGGCATGAGGCATATGATGAAGCCATTGTCTAGGTTACATGTCGGCAGTGTATGTTATGTTGATCTATTACTTTTTCTTTTGGTTAGAAACTGGGAACTTCACCACAACATCATACCAATATGTAAAATCTGAATTAATTTTTGTGAGACAACTAGCATCTAGGATATTTGTTTCTATCCCATACTTTTTCATCAACATCCAAGTTGTATTGCTTGTGCATGTGTTGAGTGGAGTAGCTATTGTGGCATCTTTATGATTGTCTGTGTCAAACATACTATTCTGACATGTCTTCTCTTTTGTGGGGGAGGTATTGCTACATTGTATTTGCTCAGGACGCATGTTCACCAAGACAAGTCAAATACTTCAAAATGTTGGATGTGTTTTGTATTATTGTTCTAGAACATATTCTCTTTGTCTTTGTTTTGTATTATTGTTTGAGAACATATTTTCTTTGTCTTTGTTTTGTATTATTGTTCGAGAACATATTCTCTTTTTCTTTGTCTTTATTTCACACATTGTTTTAGGATATTTGAGTGCTTTAGGTTATTTAGGCTTTTTGCCCTGAAATTAGTCTTTTTCTTTGTCTCTATTTCACACATTGTTTTAGGATATTTGAGTGCTTTAGGTTATTTAGGCTTTTGGCCCTGAAATTAGTGATTGAAATGCCAAATAACACTTTATAATCGTGGATTTTCTTGCCTATTTGAGTTATTTTAGATAAGCAATCTTCATAAGTAGATCTTAAGCAGATATTATACCCTTAGCTCTATTTCAAAGTGTTGTAAGAATTTCTGAGGACCTCTTCTATTCCTTGACTTGAGGTGGTGGATTCCCCATCCTGCTGAGGCCTTTCTCTTTCATCTAGTCCTTCATTTTCCATTGAATTTGATTCAAGAGATTTTCCCACTGGATCTCTCTTGGGGGATTCTTGTGGTGGTAGTCCATGTATCATTTTTAAAATTCTAATTCTTCCCTTCACCTACTTTTCATAACTTCCATAACCATTAGGTAGGGACCTGCAATGTCGATGGTGTTTTGTTTGTTTAGTAAAAGATTGTTGAGACTTTAATTTATTGAAAGTTGTAGAATTTGCAATCTATGAAGTTTCAAGATATAATTTTTAAAAGTCTAATTCTTTAAAGGGTGCTAGCTCAATGGAAGAGCACTTGCTTTACAAGCAGGAGGTTGGTGGTTCGATTCCATCGTGCCTTGATATTCATATATAGGGAATGACGAAGATCAGTTTTTGGTGACAGATGCTCTTTTGACCATCACCAATGAGCTTATGGTGACATTTTTCGACCCTCACCAAAATATGAAATGGTGACGGTCAACGAACGCCACCATATATACGCATCAATAGTGACGACCATTAAGGGTTTGTCACCATAAATCGTTGTTGTTGATATGAAATGGTGAGGGTCACTGTTTGTCATTATAGTCATTATTTGTGATGGACCTTGATGTCACCAATGAGTTTATGGTGACGGTCAATGAACGTCGCCATATATATGCGCTAATAGTGACGGCCATGAAAGGTCCATCACAAAAAATTGTTGTTGTTCATATGAAATGGTGACGGTCACTATCCGTCATTAAAATCAATATTTGTGACGAACCTTGAATGTCACCACAACACATACTTTCGACGACGCCACCTTCGATGACGTTCAATTTTTTGGTGACGGAGGCTATTTTCCGTCACCGTTGCCCATATGAAATGGTGACGGTCACTATCTGTCACTATAAATAATTATTGGTGACGGACCTTGAATGTCACCACAACACCTATACTTTTGGCGACGCCACTTTTGGTGGCATTCAGTTTTTTGGTGACGGAGGCTATTGTCCGTCACCATTGCTCATATGAAATGGTGACGGTCACTATTCGTCACTATAAATCATTATTGGTGACGGACCTTGAATGTCACCACAACACCTATACTTTCGGCGACGCCACCTTTGGTGACATTCAGTTTTTGGTGACGAAGGCTCTTTTGACCCTCACCAATGAGCTTATGGTGACCATTTTCGCCCCTCACCAATGTGATTTTTTCTTGTAGTGAGATTTCATTTTAGCAACAGGGGAGAAGGTTTCAGTATAGTGAATTCCTTCAACTTGTTAAAATCCTTTAGCAGTAAGACAAGCTTTATGTTTATCAACTTTTCCATCTGTTACAAAAAAATTTCTATAAACCAATTTACATTTGAAATGTTTTATTCCCTTTGGAAGAGGAAAAATATCCCAAGTATCATTTTCCAATAAGGAACGATATTCTTCATTCATATTTTCATCCCAATCTGGATGACCTGAAGATTTTTCAAAGGTATCTGGATCATAATTTTCTAGAACTTGAGCCAATACAGAAGAGGCTATGTCGAACTAAGAATGTGTACGATGTTGATCTGCAACATGACCTGCAAGAGAACCTGTTGCATCTCGAGTAGATCAGACCCATTTTGAAAGTTGTGGAGTTGTAGGAAGATCTTGAGGAGGTGGAGGAGTATTTTCATCCTCAATTTCATCATCTAAAGTAAAATGAATGGTGTGAGAATTAGAAGAGATAGAGAGAGGTGACAGATCTGTTGAATCAGGATCGCATGCCAAAGGTGGCACACCCACTGAACTAGGCTTGTAGGATGATATATTTTCATGAAATTTTACATCTCTTCTATTGATTACATTTTTGGATTGGGGTTGAATAATTCTATATCCTTTTACATCTTAATAATATCTAACCAAATTCATTTTTCACTCTTAGGTCTTAAGGCTTTATGTTTCTCATCTGGAATATAGGCCCAAGATTCACTTCTAAAAAAATGAAAGTGACTTACATCGGGATTGATTGAGCTCCAGGCTTCTTCTAGATTGATATTCGTTAAAACCTTAGTAGGAGTGCAATTTGCTATGTAATTTTCACAGTTAATTGCTTCTGCCCAAAAATTAAGACTAAGTCCTTTAGATTGAAGCATAAAAATAGCCATTTCTTTTAGAGTGCGATTCTTGCTCTCAACTACACCATTTTGTTGTGGATTATTTGAAACAGTATGTTGTAATTGAATGCCATGCTCAGTGTAAAAGTTGATAAATTTGTTGTTAACATATTATCTTCCGTTGTCATATCTTAACTTAAGAATTTGATGTCCAGAGTGTTTCTCAACAAAGGCCTTAAAGGCCAAGAACATGTTATAAAATTCACTTGTGAGTTTCAAGAAGTATATCCAAGTGTGTCTGGAAAAATCATCAATGAAATTTAAGAAGTACTTGTAGCCAGAGAAAAAAAAACTAGAAGTGGACCACATAAATCATTGTGCACAAAATGGAAAGGTGTTGAAGCGTTCTAAGAGGCACGTTTTTCAAAAATATCCTGATGATGTTTTCTGAGTACAAAATCGAAACAAACACCATCCAAAAAATATACCATAGGATGAAAAATCACCATATTTTCATTACATAGAGTTTGAAGACAGCTGACTTTAATTGACCAAATCACTCATGTGAAAGTTTTCTCATGTTATCATTATGAGAAAAAAAATGGAGGGAAGACCTGATGACCCAAATTTATCAAACTTATACCATCTTGTGCAATCATCCACAATTCCAGTATCCAAAATATGTGTAGGATCTGTTAGGTCCTGAATTACAACATCGTGAGGTGAGGATTCTACAGTTTTCCCTTCACTTGAATGAGTTATCTAATAAACAGACAGAAGGTTGCAAAAGGAAGTAGGAATACATAATACATCATTATACTGACCATTATCGAGACGAATGGCTCCAGACCCTAGAAAACTAAGTTATTTATCATCACCAACATAAATATTTTTGGTGTTACAATCATTTAAAGAAGAAAAAATGGCGTTATTTTTGGCCATGTGGTAAGAGGCTTCAAAATCAATGAGGCACTCTTGAGAATGAGAAAAATAATATACATTCAATGCATAACCAAATCTTGATGCTTCATAATCACATTCATAAGGTGGCATTCCCGAAGATGAAGTTGAAGAGTTCTCCAAATGTATGTTGTGTTTATTAATTTCTACTTCCAAGGCTTCCATATTCTTAAAATATTTTGACTCTACGTGGCCATCACGATTACAAAAGTTCCAATGTATATTTGTCTTCTTCCATTTTTTCTTATTTGCCTTATTAGTTTGGTGAGTTTTCTTTTCAGTTTGCAACTGAGATTTCTTAAGACCCTTGTTTTGTTTAGGACCATTATTTTTAGGATGTTTCTTCTCAGGATCCTTTTCATTTGGTTTTTTTAAGGATTCCGAGGATTTCTTATAATAGTTTCCAGTATTAATAATACCAAGGTGTAAAATTTGTTCTTGTTATCTTATCAAGGAATCCTAAAAGGCATCAAAATAGGGGGACTTGTATGGTGTTCCTTGAGAAATAAGGTCTACTCTAGTGGAATGGAAGGTGGAAACAAATATAGAGTATGTAAGGCCTATCTTAGAAAGAATGGAATATAGAAGACTACCATCTTCCTTTATGACATTAAAACCTTCTAAGAGAATTCTAAAGGTCTTGAATTTCAACAAAAAATCTTCAATAGAGTATAAATTATTGGGGTCCAAATTAAGCAACTCATTTTCAAGCTGGTGGGCTCTGATTTCATTTTGAATGCCAAAAACAATATTTAGCTTTTTCATAACCTCATGACGGGAGTAAATTTCTTGGATATGAAATATAAGATCTTGAGCAATGGAAATTTCTATCAACCCTCTTATTTGATCTTGTTTATTTTCTCATTTAGCCTTTTTATCTTCATCGGTAGGTTTAGAGTCTATTCCTGAGGCCATTTTGTAAATCCCTTTAGTTCTACGTAAGTCTACCATGTAGGATAACCATTGGAAATAGTTGGCGTTGTTAAGAGTAACTAGGAATGTATCTTCCATTTTTAAAATATGAATCTGTAATGGTTGAAACTAACTTCTCCAATGGAAATATCTCAAAAAATTAGGCCGGTTAAAAAAAAAACGACTCTAAAAACATCTTCCAGATGAAGAAGCTTTTCCTTTTTTAAGAAACGTTTTAATAGATTTCAGGTACTCACGTGATAGGTTAAAATTTGAGGATGAAGTTCAACTTAGAAAAAGAATCTCCCCATTTCCAAACTTAATATAATATGTTCACCTTTTTTTATTTTAAATAATACTTTATGTGACCCACTTTTACAAATAAGTGAGAGTCACTTTTTACAACGTTACTTTATGAACTAATGACCAAGTAGATTGTTACTTAAATAAAAGATAAAGTGAATTCAGAATGTAAGTGACTCACTTTTTATAATGGGTGAGAAACACTGTTACATAAAGTAACTTTAAAACATAAGTTACATGTGTTTTATTATTTTTTAAATAACTTGACAAAAAGTCTTTTTTTTTAAAGTAACTTGACAAAAAGTTTTTTTTAGAAAAAGTAAATTGACAAAATGCTTTTTAGAAAATGTAACTTGATTAAAATACTTGAACCCAATACCTTTACTCTCATAAAGTAACATTAGAGCAAGTGAACTAGTTAAAAGATTTAGTAATTGTTGGAAAGGAGGAAGGGATTTTTTTTTTTGCGTGTTCTTTTTCCTGCAAAAAACCACCACGCAAAAAAAAAAAAAAAAAAAAAAAACTGTGCAGTCCTTTGCACTTCATTTTAGATTTCTGGTTACTCTTCCCAGAAACTAAATATTTCATGGGGAAAGAGCATACACAGGAGAAAAATCTCATCTTTCTATTTCTGGTTTGCTACATCACATAGCGCTGAGAAAATAAAATACGTAGAGAAGAGGGTATAGGTCTATTAATAGTAAAAAGAATCACTATAAAATGAAATAAAGAGACGGATAATAAATACAACTACAAAAAATACTTTATACCTCTAGATCTAAAATCATATATCTAGGGAAACCGGAAACCTCTTTGCATGAAACAAAAGGGGTTCCTCACTGCAACAAAGGCTCTGGACACAACAGAGTAGTTCTCCCAGCCACAAAGTGGCTAGAAAAAATAAATCTAGAAAATGACAGTCACATGCAATCAAAACCTGGTTTGGATTTTGATAAAAAGCAAATTTGGCCCTAAAACAACTCTGATACCATGTAGGAATTTACAGGGAAAGTTCCTTAGATCAAGCCCAAAATTTCATGGCTCACAAATAGATCACAAATCAGTACACTAGTATTTGACATGGTTAAAACTCTCAAAGAGGGAAACAATCCACGACTTGAGCCAACATGGCCACTTCAAGAAATTTTTTAATGTAGAGAAAGAAAATTTACATAACCTTCTCTCATAGATGGTTACTAGACAAATGACCCTCCATTCTCTTTAAGTAAAGATCATGGACCAATCGGGTTCTAAGCCATGAATCAAGTGTCGGTAATACCAAGGAGAAAATGAACCGTCAGATCACTACATATTGTGACTGTCACAATATAAGCTACAAAAGTACATACTAAAGAAACACACTTTACCTAAATTTATGCTAGAATAAGTTATATTTAACTATTTCCTATGTGTTGTAATATCCTAAAAATTCATTGGAGAAGGCATTTAAGGTGGCAAGAAAAGGTGAAAGAAAAATTATGAAAACAAGGGATTCTACCACTCACAACTATATGTATGGAAGTGTTGTTTCTCCTAGCCTCCCAGAACCTACAAGGTTTACACCACAAAAACTCGAGGAAAAAAAGAGAAAAGTGGATTTGTTATAGTTGTAATAGAAATTACACTTAGGGTCATAAGTGAGTTGAGAAGAAATTAGTTTACATAGATTGTGAAGAGGAGGAAGAGAACGAACAATAAACATCAAAAGAAGAGATAAATGAATTCAGAATCAAATATATTTTCTTGAGGACAATACCACTAAGAAAAAATATTTTGGGCAATATTTGGTTTGTTTCTGCCTCACAATTTTTTTCATGGAACTAAAAGGTATTGATTTGAATTAAGAGTAAATCTATGTTTTTAGGTGGTAACATTGGATATTAACAAGAAATAAGGAATTACACCTATTCATTTTAGTATTTATTCCTATTGTAAATTATATAATAATGAATATGTAGCAAGAAGATACATGAGGAAGGTTATAATTGATCCTAAGTGGTCATTTAAATGCAAGTTTGACAATCTATCAGTAGTAATTGTTCTAAGCTTTGTTTCATAATTTTAAAAGAATAACATATTTTCTGATATTGTTTGTTTACAACAAGATTACTATGACTAGCAATTTGTTTTTGCCTCACTTATTTCAAAATTGGACCCTACTCAACATCTACACTCTCTAACCATGAAAATAGAAACAAAATGAACACACATGTCTATATATTAGTGAAATGGTCGTATCTAATAGTTCTAACAGAAATAATCTAATAGAAAAGTACTGGAAGTAGTAGATTTGTAAAAATAATTGATTATTCAAGAAGATCGAGTAAAGATTCTCAAAATTTATGGTACTTGTATTATGTTGAATATGTCAATTTTTTTTTGAAGATAATGTTAATTTTAGTTACAAGCTAGAATACATTTCTTCTAAGCATGAAGACCTTGGATGACGGTATAACTACAGTGTATGATTTTGAACTCGGGAGTTGGTTGCGACATACATTTAAAATCTACCCATTTTCCCATCTAAAAATTGTTTCCATGTTCATTTTTTATATTATAGTTCATTTGATTCAAAAATTTAATTCAATCTAGATGTATTCTTGATTTGGCATGAATATTTTGTTGCAAATGTACTTGTTATATCTTCACGAAAGATCTCCCCTAGAGTGGAAAATGAGGAAATGAATGGTCTTTAGGTTCAATGACTTTCAATTTCAAATACATGGCATGGTTAGAGGAGATCGAACCCAATTGAACTCTCCTTTTGTTATAATCCAAATTCAAATAATCGACTTCATAAATCTTGTATGTTAACAAATGCTTTTTTTCCTAGTGTCTGGATTAATATCTGCAATTTTTTTGTTATATTGATTCTTCCATGTATTTCATCTTAAATTCCTTTGTTCACATTTTATGGTTATGTTGCATGGTCTATATCGATCCCATTTTTATGGATTTTCTCCATAGATCCTAATGAATTGTTTTCATTGTGTTTTATATCAATGGTTGTGGATTCTTGGCTCACATCATGGAGTGGAAGAAAATAGATGAAATTATTTTTAATTCCATGGTTATATTGTTCACTACTGTATAAGCACTTGGAAATACCTAAATAAACCCCATTCGAGTTGGAACCATATTCCCACACTGTAGCTACGTTAGCATGATCAGCAGGATTGATTTTTCATGATGAGAATAAATTAATGGTGCCATATGCAAGGATCTCATGAAATCTCTCTCATTCATGGAAGATATAGTGATTGTCTCATTGTAATATACAATGCAAATTACCAATTTTTACAGTTTTTTTTGCTACAGATGGTCAAAATTCCAGATTTTTTTAGTAGCTTGTTGTCATTGTCGAGAGTTGTACATTATTTTAAGAAATATGGAAGATTATTATGTACTTTGGAAGAATCAAAATTCTTTGAGATTATTTCATCCTAAGATAGTTTTTTCTTTATCCATAAGTTACAATTATTTTTAATTTCATTGTTTTTTCTTCTAGTTAGATGGGATGCTAAGTATGCTCACTTGAAAATATATAATACATTAAAATATATCTTAATTTCAATCCTTTAATGCACTTCAAAGAGCTAATACAATGATGAAATCATAAAATACTCTTCTATTTATAGTATAAGTTGGTCGGGGTCAGAGCTTGCTTTCACCTGACATAAACAATGTTTACAAGAATAAGGAGCATAGACTACCCGACATGGACTAGATTTCCCTTACATATAATATCCATGTTGACTTGGTTATATTAGTGTTTTGGAGTATATATACTATACATACTTAAATGAACTTACTATACACTTTACTTACCTGACCATACTATACAATATTGGTGTGTTATGGAGCATATAGAAACAATAGATAGACTAAATCTATTGGTGGGAGTGTTCTATTAGTGGTCATTCCCCTCACCCAAAAATAAATGATGAAATGAATTCTAGTTGACTCATCATTAAAAAGAGTGTTTATTCCTTGCTAATTTCAAGAAAACCATAAACGACTTTCCTTTTTCTATCCATGGAGAACCGACATTAGTTAGTAGGAAATTAAAGAACTAGGATTGGGCACAATAACACATTTAGAACTATAAAATGGACCCCACTATGGCTCAAATTAAGAATGACATTATTGATGGTAGGAAAAACCAACATTGGACTATAAAAAATGGTGTAATATTTTCAAGAATTTAATCCATTTACAACATGACTCCCCTCTTATAAAATGAATCAATGGATATGGATGATCAATATAACCTATGTGGGCGTGAAATGTAAATAGAATATAATTCTAAAATTGTATAATCTGAAATGGCCCCTATTCTTTAAGCCAACTTATAAACCGAGATAATTATGGCTAAAAGAAAACATATAAAAACCAACAAATAAACCACATATCTGGTTCTCACTACGTGAGTTGAACCCTCCTATAAATTTCATCTCTATTCAAACCAATATTTACATTTTTATATAATAAAAACATTAGTAATATGATTATCAATAAACTAACTAACCATATGAAACGAATCTATTGACACTACCAATCTTCTAAACCCTAATTCTGAGCACTCATCGCCCTAACAATTTGTTGCCCTAATTTTGGTAACTTGTGCACACAAAATCTGTTGACTAATTTTTTAGAAATTACATGACAAGAATAAGCATTATCACCAACACTACACCTTAATGGCTAATAAGGGCCTACTATATTATCTCATAGTGCCAAAACCTGAGCTTTTGAAACTTCTTTTGTGAAGATATCCGCTAGTTTATCCTGAGTATCTATGTACTTCAATTCAACATCCTTCTTCTGCACCGAATTCAAAATGAAGTCATATTTCATGTCAAAATCATTTGTCCTATTTTGATGAATCAGATTCTTTTCTAACTTTATGGAACTTACATCATCAAAACAAATCATTGCAGGTTGAATTTGGTTTTCTCTAATATCTTCCAAAAAATTTCTACGGCAAAGAGCTTGTGTACATGTTGAGGTAATTGCAAAATACTCCGATGTTGTGGATGAGAGCGAAACAATGCTTTATTTTTTTAAATCCAGGTAATAAAACTAGAACCAAAAGATAAACAATGTCCAGATGTCGAATTATGGTCATCCATGCTACCTCGCCAATCTGAATCACTAAATCAAACAATATTAAACTTTTCGTAAGAGTAGTAATGAATACCAAAATTTGGAGTTCCTTTCACATACCTTATAATCCTCTTGGCTTCGTTCATATCTATTTCAGATGGATTTTTCATCTACCTTGAAAGAAATGAAACTGTATATGTAGTATTAGGTATTGTGAGGGTTAGAAACATCAAGCTCCCGATAATACTTCTGTAAGTTGTCTCATCAACTAAATCAACACCATAGTCTCTAAATAACACAACTCCATGAGCACTTGGAGTAGGGGATGGATTAAAATAAAGGATATCCAATTTCTTCAAAACATCATATGCATACTTTGTCTGAAAAATGAAAATCTCATCCTTATTTTAATAAACCTCCATTCATAGAAATTATTTCATGAGACCTCTATCTTTCATCTAAACTTCATTCATCATACAACTTTTAATTCATCGTTCATATTATAACTACTTCCAATATACAATAGATCATAAACGTACAAAATTATGATTAGAATATAAATACATTATTGTTTGTAGTAAAGTGTAGATCACTCTAACTTCTCTCGAAGCCAGTTTCCTAAAAGTATCCATCAATCATGTCATACCAAGCTCTTGGTGCTTGCTTAAGACCATACAAATCCATATTCAACTTGTAGAAATTATTATATTTTCCTTCCACTCCAAAACCTTTTGGCTTCTCAACATATACTTCCTTTTCTAAGTACCCATTAAAGAAGGAACTTTTCACATCCATTTGATGTATGCTCCACTTTTTCGAAACTGCTAAAGAAATCATCATTCTAATGGTATTATTTCTTGCTACTGGTGCAAATGTCTCTTCATAATCAATTCCATACATATGTGTGAATCGTTTAGTAACTAATATTTCCTTCTGTCTTTCTGCATTCTCATCACTCTTAAATTGGGTCTTGTGGACCCATTTGGTGCCAATCATTTTCTTGAAATGTGGAAGCTCTGTCAACTCCCAAGTGTCATTCCTATGAATGGAATCCATCTCTTCTTGCATGGCTTGCACCCAAACCTCATTAGTACATCCATCTTCCAAACATGATGGTTCAAGATCATCCTTGGATAATAAAGAAAAATCCACTATCAAACCTATTGGGTTTTCTTCATGTTCTTGATTTGCACGCCTCTCATAGATATCACTCAATCTCCTTACCTTGCTTGTCGAACTTGAAGAAGATGTTGGACTTGATCTTGATACTAAAGAAATTGATGAAGTGATGCTTGGTGGAGTTAAACCACTCGATAAAGAAGCAGTAGTTGGTTTCTCATGATCAATATCAACAATTATATCATCATTCAAAAGAAAATATGTCTTCTCAACATGGCCTTTTTTATGACCATAAACTTCCCCTTCATCAAAAATTACATCTCTTTAGACAATAACGTTGTTAGTGAGGGGATAAAATAATTTATAAGCCTTTCTTGTATCACTAAAACATATAAAAATACATATCTCACTCTTTGCATCTAAATTTTTTCTATTTTGATTAGCTATATGCACATAATCCAAACAACCAAAAAATTTGAAATGATTAACATTAGGCCCTTTTCCATACCAAGCTTCATAAGGAGTGATCGTTTCCAGTAAACTAATGCAGCTACTGTTGAGCATGTGCACTATTATACAAAATTCATATACCCAATAATAATTTCTCAACCCCTTAGTTTGTAACATGCACCTTTCCATTTCAGCTAAAGTATGATTCTTCCTTTCAGCTAAGCCATCCTGTTGGGGTGTGTATGTGGTAGTATGCTTCCTTGTGATGCAATTCATATCACGATAACTCTGGAAATATTTTGAACATAATTCTCCTCCACGGTTACTTCAAAAACATTTGATATTACACCCTTTCTCATTTTTTGTGAGGGTTTTGAACTTCTTGAATGTATCCATGGCTTCATTTTTTGCCTTCAAAAAATATACCCAACAATTTCGTGAGTAATCATGAATTAAAAGTGATCAAATATGATGACTTACCCAAACTCTTAGTCTGCAGAGGACCAAATATGTTTGAATGAACAAGTTGAAGTGTGCAATAGTTCCCATCAAATTCTGGAATGGGGTTAGAATGATACATGATTAACTTTGGCAAAATTCCAGCAATAAAACTTTAACCCAAAATAATTTTATGTGCTCGCATAGTATACCACTTATAGAATCTGAAATGGGCACTGTTCTTTAAGCTATCTTATGAAAGAAAAAAATATATATAAAAACCAACAAATCAAATACAAATCTAGTTTTCACTACATCCTATAAATATCATCTCTAATCAAACCAGTAAGTACATTGTTATATAATAAACCTATTAATAATATGAACATCAATGAAGTGAAACAAATACACTAATTTGTGAGAAATTACATGAAAAGGTTAAGTATTATCCCCAACCAAAATAATATGTTTATATTTTTTTATTTTAATATAAATTTTCATACTATCAAGACAATTTGAAAGAATCATTTTATTGAAAAAATATTTAAAATAATTTTTTAATTGTTTTTAATATGAAAATTAATTTGTTTTTTTTTTTAATATATATTTTCATATTGTCTCTGGGACATAAATGAAATTGTCTCAAGGAAATAGAATTGTCTCTTCAAAATAACAATTTTTATGTTCCATATTGTTTTTTGGAGAAAACATTTTAAGACAATAAGTTTAGACACTTCTTCACAACACTATTTAAGACAAGACAATAGATAAATTTCTTTTTGTCTCATCTCATCTATGTGTGTGTAACTCATATAATCATTCCTTATATATATATATATATATATATATATATATATATATATATATATATATATATATTGGCAATGTGAAACATATTATGAGGTCCTATCTACTTTAATTTGTATGGTGTGCTACCTGTGTCCATAGACATGTCTATTTTTTGATAAGGGTTCCAAAATTTTAATTTTTTAATCTTATGTAATATCCCTATTTTTTTTACTTTTATTAGACAACTGAAAATCCTAAAGGCTAAGTGGACCTAAAGGATAAGTGGACCTAAAGGAAAACAATAATTGTGGACATATTATATTTTTTTAATTTTATAAATGTGGAATTTTAATTATTGTGCAAAGAATAGAGTATATTGGAGACCTGGATTTCAAGTCCATGAGGAGGGAGTTAAAGCCAAAGACTTTCCCAAATTCCCCAAAAATCCCTAGAGAAAATAAAATAAATTAAAAATATTAAATTGGAGATAAAAATCTAAAATATACATCAGTAAAGTGGAAAGTTACTAAGAAGAGGTGAAATAAAATAGAAAGAGGAAAAAGCTAGTTTTAAAGTGCTTTTGTGGAAAAAACAAAAGTAAAGCCTAAGAAAAAGGAAAACAACATCCTGATTTAACTCGACGCAGTTATGGAAACATGTTGAAGGGAAAGCAAGCATAAATAAGCCATTCCTATGTAGACAAGAGGTTTTCTACACTTTTAAGGAATTGGTCTCTACTCACGGGGAGCTATGGAGAGAAAGCTCAAGGTTGGGTGACAAATAGTCTTACCAAAATTGGTATGCACAAGTAATTTAACTATGCATTATGAAATTGTTGTTATGATGAAAATTAGAATAATAACGATTCAGGTGGAAAGGTTGGAAATTATCTTTTCTGTGTTATTAAGTTTTGTAAAAGCATACTATAATAGATATAGTTAGCTCTGTATAGTTAGATAGACAAATGAAACTAGTAAAAAAACAAAAAAAAATGTCTAAACCCAAGTAGTAGGGTTTAAATCTGTTGTTAGGTTGTAAGAATCTAATTATTACGTACATAAATTTCATCAATACATGTGGAAAGAGGTAGGAGAAGGAGTGAATTTAGTTAGTGTGTAACCAATCATTAAACAAAAATATAAATAGAATAAAATTTAATTGGCAATCTAAAAAGAATCATGATTGCACAAATTGAATTTAAATAATCTACTGTATATTACTCAAAAGGTTACATATGGTATTCTTTCTTATATGGAGTAAGAAATAAATATCAAGTCCATATTACAATACTAGAGGATAGTACAAGAGAAATGGTAAAATTAAGTATACCCATACACATATAAACTAATTATCAAATAGAATGTTTATCATTATAAACATAACATGAAAAGTGTATTATCAATGATAGGAATTATTATTACAAACTGTCATAAATTCTTGAAAAAGTTCATTGTTCTGTATAAATAATTATAGGAATTATAAATAAGGAAATATCCTTGAATTTAGTGAAGTGAATTTTGTAGATGATATGGACCAACCTGTGAATAGAAGAAATAAAATACATTGTCAAAGTTGACATAATGAATGTTCAAAATTAAGGAATGGTAAAATGAGTGAAGGGAAATATGTGCACAAAAATAACATAAACAATGATTAGTGTATGTATATAATAAGTAAAGTAATTAAATGAAATACAAGAACTGGATAGGGGTAATTGGAATAGAATTATCACCTTATTTGTCTATTGTAAATAGTGGAATCATCCCTGTACACATAGAGAAAAATGAATAAGTCCATGCACGTAAATGAACAAGAAGATAATGTGGAAACTGTATGAAAACATAAAAAGGGAATTACATGTACTCTAATAGACAGGGTATGTACTGGGAATTGGTAAAAATCTTGTTAGAAGGGAAAGAGTTCTTGTACAAACAATGATTTTATTAATTTGAGGAAATTAATAAGATAAGAAGTACAAATGAAGAGAAGAGAAGTAAAATTTTCTTATCAAATTAATTACGTAACAAGTAGCATAAATATAACTATAGGTAGTAATTGTAATAATTTAAAATCAAATAGAATTCTGCAAATTAATACTGAGTTATCCTAATTATGTATTTGTGTATACATAAATGAAAAATTGGGATTCAAACTGTAACGATAATTAAAACACTACTACAAAATATGAGTTAACAATTGAATTCATAACTGATGGAAATATGGTATGACCAAAATTAATGAGATTGTTCCAAACGAAGTGTGAGTTTGTATTGATGAACAAAAATTAGAAATTAAAGAACCAAATATAAATTTGAAGATCATAGAGGAAAAACAATATATGTATTCATAATAAGGGAAAACCAAGACAGAATAGAGTCTTTCTACTATCCAACGAAGGATTGAAATCAAGAATAAATTATTCATAGTGAAGGAAAAAGGATATAAATCAATTTTATAAAGTATCAAACCAACTCTCTTGAAATAAATCTTATATGTTTCTTTGTAATTTTACAGAAAGCCGAGAATGGAAATGCCAAAATGATGGGAAGAGGAGTTCATATCCAATTTAAAGCCAAGCATAGAAAACAAAATTTACTTTCCTGGGAATTAAATGAAAATAAATATTTGTGTAACAACACAAATAATTGCGGCAAATCAAAGTCATAAACCCAATGTTAAAAAATTCTAATTAACAAAAATCCTATCACTGTATAAACGATGGAAGTCAATAATACGTAAGGAAACCCAAAATTGTGCAATGAAGGAACTGTGTGAAGACACATAGAGGCATTTACAGAACAGAATTTGTGGGATGAATGATTTTCTCTTTGTTAGAACTGAAATTGTATTTCCCAGAATTGCCTCACGAAAAAATGACATGAAAAGGGAAGAAATGGATTGATGGATAACCATGTTGCAAAACTAGCCACTGCCATATTCATAAAATAACCAAAGACAAAAATTAATTTTAGCAAAAATATGGGTCCATAAAGGTTTTGACCTAGAAAATGCTAAAATGGCATTTCCTTTGGATGGAAAGGAATAGAACAAATCCCTGCAATCACAACCAAAAAACCTAATTAGTTCAATAGAAGAGAACTAGACATTGGTAATCGAATGCATAGAAAAAAAAATTTAGGAGAAATAATTAACGCAGAACAAATTCATACCAGAGGTAAGTCGGTCTTCATAAGCCAACTAAATTGGGCTACAAAAAGGCATAAGGGTCTTAATGGAGCACCAGAGCCGAGACCTTAGTTGACAGAACCAAACGCAAATGAAACTGAAAACCCAAAATATCACCACAAAACCGAATGCATATGTTTAAGGGAAGGTATATGACTAAATCTCCTCCGTAAAAGTGACAAAAAATCCATGGAGTAAGACTTAGAAATATCACTTGCGCCATGTGACAATTAATTAACGAAATACAATCATTAAGAAGTGAAAGCCTCAAACAAAGGAATGACATAAATGGTCTATCACTAAGTTATGAAAAAGATACGATCTAATCCCAATATTGATTGAAGAAAATAAAAATGTTGAAACTTTGGCTTAGTATGCCAATTACTATGTATTGAAACTTCAATATGATAACCCAACGTAATCTCTCAAAAAAAGGAATCGATGGAATTTGACAGGTATAGAGTATTAAATAGGATTAATTTCATAAATAGGTATAGTGTAACATTTGATATGTATTATGAAAACTTCATAAAAGTATCCATGTTATGACTTCAAAGAAGTAATTTGAATTGAGTCAAATGATTAAATATTCTTAGAATGTAAAAACTCGTTGGGTAGAAGATACCAATGATGTTTTTACTCCATTGAAAGGGTTACGCATAAATAAATCATCCGTGGACTAAGGGTTATGTCTACAATTGGATAATAAAACCCTTATTCTATTAATCTGCAAAGTTAAAGGTAAAAAGGGTTAAACAATGTTCCATAAGTGGAATAAATTAATTAGAGTGGCGTGAATGATAAGTAAAAGGTTAGAATATAAGTACATATTCTAAGATAAATTTTTAAGGTTGTTATTTTAATAACAGTATTGGAAAATTCATAATCTTATGAGGATATAAATTAATAGTAAAATAAATTACTATTATAATAGAAGTGGGCACAGTGAAGAATTGTCACAAATGGTAGTCAATATTGAAAGAGAAAGTGGGAAATTGTTTAATATGGTCACAAGATCATTAATCACATAATTTTATTTTGTCACAAACCATGAATTCGTAGAGAAATTGATCCGGATCTTGGGGGGAGGCCCCCAAGATCTAAAAAGTTGAAATGGATCTGACAAGATCTGCAAAATTAGAATGACAAAAAAAAAGGAGAGAACACAAAGAAAATAAAACCACAAAGAAACTTTTTTTATTAAAACAGAGAATAACTGTAGAAGCTACATTGTGGTGGACAATCTGTCCTTTTACAAACTGAGGCTTTTTATTTATAGCCTTTTTTGAGTTACAATACCATGTGTAGATACCATAGGCCAATACCATGGGTAGATACCACTTACAATACCATGGGTAAATCCCATGTGTGGATGAATACCATGGGTGGATACATACCATGAGTCACTTACAATACCATGGGCGAATAAATATCATGGGTGGATGAATACCATGGGTCGATGCCATTTACAATACCATGGGTAAATTCCATGGGTGGATGGATAACATGGGTAGATGAATACCATGGGTTGATGCCATTTCCCATTCGGATCATTCCTCCCTCCTTAAGAAGCAATGGTCCCCATTGCATGAAGTTCCCTCCTGAGAAGCCTTTGTTGAATATGAAGAGCCACTGAAGAGAAGGGTTTTGTGTAGTTAACCCATAACCATGATGAACGAAGATCCAAGGATAGAGATACCCTGTAATGCTTGTGACCAACTGTGATATTGACAGTGTGCGGCCTAGCAAATGGACTTCGATGAACTGTGGGTTTGTGGATGAACCAAAACCATGACAAACAAAGAGCCGAGGATAGATATGTTGGAAATATGATGCAGAGTGTTGTCCTTGATGGCAACCCACTAAATGAAGATGAAGACATGTGACAGTTGACATGTGTTGTCCTTGATGGCAATACACCTGATGAAGTTATTCTTGACTTGATGGACTTGGTAAACGATGTAAATCTGATGTGATATGATGTCTGTTAGCAATATGATGCTGAGTATCTGATGTGATATGATGTTAGTTAGTGTTGTCATTGAATGGAAACCCACTTGATGAAGAAGATGGCAACTTACTTGATGAAGTTGTGCTTGCTAGAATATGTTCTTGATGAAGAAAATATGATGTATCTACAGTGTGTACAGAAGGCAATGAAGAAAAGAATTCAGAATGTGCTCAAAGTAAGATGAAAAGAGTATGTCTCTATGGATACGCGGATCTGTCTAAGGAAAGTCGCGTATGCACGCGGAAAAGAACGTTCCAAGTCGCGTATGGGAAAAAGCGCTCAAAAAGTGAAAATCCAAGGGCCCGTGGTATTGAAGACTCATGGTATTGATTTGGCTCGTGGTATTGAAGGCTCATGGTATTGCTTTGGCCCGTGGTATTGAAGGCTCATGGTATTGCTTTAACCCATGGTATTGAAAAAGGATAAACCTATATAAGGAGTAGAAATTCATTGTGCAAATCATGAGTGAGGGTGCAAGATGTTTGAGCTTGAATGAATACTTCGCTTTGAAGTAGATCTGTATGGAAAGGGTAAAGGTTTGATGATAGATCTAAATCTATGATGCACCTATGAAGAAATGATGAAGCTGGATATCTAGATCTGAAATGTATCTGTATTTGCTAGATCTGTTTATGGAGTGATTAGATCTGTGATGAGGCGAACATCTGTCTGAAGTAAAGGGTTAAATCTGAACTGAATGTCTGATCTGAAGAAGTATGCTGCTCTATGATGGTTGAAGATCTATACGCTACTTCGACGAAGAGGAAGCGCGTATATACGCGGCTTCGCTGAAGAGAAAGCGCGTATGCGCAATAAAATTAGCTTTGTAATTTGTACTGAAGTATACGCAGGTTTATATGGAAGGAAGCACGTATATACGCGACATCATAGAAAGGAAAGCGCATATGCAAACTAGGGTTTGCTGAAGCAAAGGGTATGAAATATCTGATCTGTTCTGCTGTGTTTCTGCTATCTGATCTGTGTTGATAAGTATCTGTTGGTGATGTATGTTTGTGCTTAAAAGTATGGAAAGGGTCTAGTATGAAAATATGATGAAACATGGCCTGCAAATGTTGTTCTATTAAGTTGTTGGATCCAGTGTGAAAATTGATGAAACGTGGTCCAAGGTGGTGCTGAGGGTTGTTGCCTTCAGTCAGGGGGTCGTAGCTCCCTTCCAGGTGAGGCTGGTAAACGAGAGCAGGGGGTCGTAGCTCCCTTCCAGGTGAGGCTGGTAAACGAGATCGGGGGGTCGTAGCTCCCTTCCAGGAGAGGCTGGTAAACGAGTCAAGGGGTTGGAGCTCCCTTCCAGGAGAGGCTGGTAAACGAGCGCAGGTGGGTGCCTGCGTGCTGGTCAAGTCTGCGCCAACACATATGTTGTAAGATGTTTTCTCTATAATAAAATATTGAAGGCTGAGCAACTGCAGCGGTGGTTTTCTCCCGATTTGGGTTTCCACCTAAAAATCCTGGTGTTCATGTGTGATGCTTTGTGTGATGGTTTATTCTCTTCTTACTGCACATATTTACTGTTTATTGAACATCTGATGAATGAATGATGGAATAATATAAGTGAAGATTTAATGACAGATCTAGATCTCTGTGTATACGCTAGTTTCATAAAGGGGATCCGCGTATATACGCTAGTATACTGAAGGAAAGTAGCGTATGGGTTTTAAGGAATGAAAAAGTAAAAAGATTTGATTATGCAGTAAATACTGATTCACCCCCCCCTCTCAGTATTTTTCCCAACAATTGGTATCAGAGCGTGGTCCTTCTGCAGAAGCTTGATTGCTTGAAGGAGATCCGTCGTAATGGGAAAGAAGCAAAAGAAGAAGGTTACTACAGGAAAGAAGAAGCCTCAGAAATCATGTATAGCAGAAATTGAAGGAGATGAAACAGGTATTGATCGTTGTTCTTGTATTTTACTTAACTGTATATGCAAAGATTATGATAGTGAAAGTGAAGATGAAGAAGATTCTGACCAAGCTCTAGAAGTGCTCATGGCAAAGAAGAAGGCTACACAAAGTAAGGAGATAGCTGAAATTGACAAAGATGAATCTGATAGTGATTGGGGTCATCCTTTGAAAGATCTTAGTTGTGCAAACAATAGTAAAGATAGTGAGAGAAAAGTTGTGGATCTAGAAGAAGTTATCAAAGATCAACAAAGAAAATTTAATGAGAAGGAATCTGCTAACAAAGCTTTGTGTTTTAGACTGAAAAGGATGTTCGATGATGTATACAATCGAAGTAAAGGATATCAAGCTGGAATCATCTCTCTACAAGAAGAACTTGAAGAATCAAATGAGAAGAATGAAGGACTTGAAGCAGAAAACGTTTCTCTAAAAGCAGATCTGGAAAAATCAAAAAGGAAGAATGAAGGACTTGAAGCTGGAATCATCTCTCTACAAGAAAACTTGAAGCATCAAGTAAGAAGAGTGAGGAACATCTACCATCATTTGAAAAGGAAGGACTTGAAGCAGAAATCATTTCCCTCAAAGAAGACTTGGATAATTCAAATAAGAAGAATGCAGGGCTTGAAGCAGAAAACACATACCTGAAAGTAGATCTCGAAGCATCAAAGAAGAAGAATGAAGAGCTACAACAAACATGTGAAGAAAACGAAAATTGGTTAAAAGAAGAGATTCTAAATCTGAAGGATCAAGTAGAAGATGGAAGAAGGAAAGAGGAAAGCATGACAAAACAATGTCAAGACTTGGAGGTTGAGGTAAACATTCTCAAAGGTAAATTAGAAGAAAAGGTTAAACTTTTGAGGTTTCATGATAGTACTAATATTTTGGACAATATTCTGAGTAATCAAAGGTCTCATGCTATCAAACTTGGTCTTGGCTTCCATGAAACTGTTAAAGGAGAATATAGCTCACAAGGAAGTGCCAAAAATTCAGAGGAAGTCAATGTAAAACCTGAAGTGTTGAAAGAGTCGAAAGATCAACCAACAATCATGAATTCTCAAAGGAATTCATTCAAGAACGTTGAATGTTTTAAATGTCATAACTATGGGCATGTTGCAGCAAATTGCAGGAGCAGATCATTTCAGCCACAAACAAACAGGTTCTACTCAAAAAGGTACTCTAGTTTCTTCACGGGATATTGTTTCTCATGTAACATGTATGGACATAAAGCAGTTGATTGTAAAAGGAGGAAGAATAGAAATACTCATTATGATTATTATGTTTATTTCTCTGGCCACATGAGATGTTATGCTTGTAACAAGTATGGACATGTAGAAAAGGAATGCAGGATGAACAGATCTGGGAAAGTGGATGATTTTCAGCACACAGTTGAAAAGCTCAAGAAAATTTGGAAAATGAAGGAGGACCGATCAGAAACGTAGGGAATTCAGACCCTACTGCAGTCATCCGCTTCTGAAGCTTACTTCTCTGATTGACTACAGGAATTATGTGGGATACATTATGAGATTTAGTAATGTATCGTCACAGGGGGAGCAATGCATGATGACTCTCATGGTTGATTTGATTATTCTGGTTATATGTATCTCTGACAGAGCATCTGGTGTGAAGAAAAAACAGGAACAGAAGGTAAATTTGCAGGAGGAGATGAAGGTGTGAAATTTTCTATATTTCACTTTCCATACACGGGTTCTATGAAACAAAGTCGCGTATACACGCGAGTTACAGCTGACACAGCCGCGTATGCATTGATGAGAAGAGAATTTATCTGATAGCTGAAAATCAGGAGCAGAGGTCCAGGGGGAGCATCAGTCTGACTGCTGATGATTGCACTGTTAGCATTATTCTGGTTATACTCATGATAATGAAATGATACATGGGTTATTGTGTTGAAGATTATGGATGAAGCCTAGTTGCTTTATGATGAAGAGCATTCGTTGTTGAGATGAAAGTCTTATAATTCAGAGATAAGGACAGATCATGCAGAGATTGTTGATGATGGCTTGTTGATAAAAATATTCAGGTTGCACAAGTTAAGGAGAAGCACTGGTTCAGGGGGAGCAGCAAGTTGAATACTAATGATTGCATTGTTGGCAATATGATTGCTTATTCTTTGGTCTTTGTGATACTCATGCTCAAATGATGATGACTTGGTACATGGATTATTATGATGAGATTTTGAGTCCTGGTTGCTGATAAGTATCTTTTTTCTTTCCACATGGATGAGTTGGATGTCGAGTTTGTTACTTTGGTTGAGATCTTTTGCCTACAAATGTTACTTCATGTTAACCCTTGAAGATCTTGATGATATTGGACCACATGGATGATTGCCTGACACTTATTGTAAGATGTTGCTCTGGTATGATAATCTCTCTTGGAAAGATTGTATTGATGCTACAAAGAATCTGAAGGGTTGGTTTCTAATGGGCTTATGCTATGACCATTGGATGACGCTTGAAGAAACAACTACACTGTTCTATCTGCAGTCCAGGAAAGCTGTCAAATATCTCAGAAAGAAGCTGAACACTGTCTTTTCTTCACAGAGGATTAGATCTGGTGAAAATATAGAAGATGGAAGTGGATACGTGGGTTTCCTGAAACACAGTCGCGTATATACGCGAGTTCCTTCACAGAAAACTGCGTATGTCTGATTGCTGACAAATTTTTGCTTGGAATCAGCTTTTTTCAGCACAGCTGCAGTGCTGTTTGGTATCTCTGATACTGTTTGGTATATCTGGTGGTGTTCCAGTTCTCATAATTCTATTTCTCATGTTTTGATAAAGATGCCTTGATGATTTGTTGGTGAAAGTGTTCAGGATGCACAAACTAAGGGGGAGCCTTAGTCATATGAAACGGATGTTCGGATGCACATTTTCAGGGGGAGCATTTGCGTTGCTGAGTATAATGCTTTGTTGGCATTATGATGGTTCTGAAATATGTTCTCTTTCTTGAGGATTTTCTAGGTGTTGGTCTTAAATGGTCATACTTGTATTTTGATGAAAAGGTCTTGTTAAGACCCATGATGTAAAATTGTAATATTCAGTCATGTAAGGACTTGTCAAATTTGTAAACCCACTTGGTTGGGTAGCTGAGTCAAATTTTGTAAACCCACTTGGTTGGGTACTTGAGTCTCATATGTAAATCCACTTGGTTGGATGTTTGATGTAAGTATGGGTCTTTTGGTAATAGGAAGTTCATAGAGTCATGTACTTCATTGAAAAACATGTTTGAAGATTCAGCATGAACTCGGAGGGAGCTTGGTCACTTCAGTATACATCAGATCTGCAGAACGCTTCTTCTACATGAGGCGAAAAGGGGGTGAGTGTGTTGGTTTTGATCCACCCATTGCCCTTGATGTCAAAGGGGGAGAGTGTGTTGGTTTTGATCCGCCCTTTGCCCTTGATGTCAAAGGGGGAGAGTGACATGGTGTTTGAATGCAGATAATGGTGTCAAAGAATTGGGAGAGTGACATGGTGTCATTGTACTTATCTGTTGTGGTAACCAAACACCATCGTGGTTGCCATCAAGTCCAAAGGGGGAGATTGTTGGAAATATGATGCAGAGTGTTGTCCTTGATGGCAACCCACTAAATGAAGATGAAGACATGTGACAGTTGACATGTGTTGTCCTTGATGGAAATACACCTGATGAAGTTATTCTTGACTTGGTAAACGATGTAAATCTGATGTGATATGATGTTTGTTAGCAATATGATGCTGAGTTTCTGATGTGATATGATGTTAGTTAGCAATATGATGCTAAGTGTTGTCATTGAATGGCAACTCACTTGATGAAGAAGATGGCAACTTACTTGATGAAGTTGTGCTTGATAGAATATGTTCTTGATGAAGAAAATATGATGTATCTACAGTATGTACAGAAGGCAATGAAGAAAAGAATTCAGAATGTGCTCAAAGTAATATGAAAAGAGTATGTCTCTATGAATATGCGGATCTGTCTAAGGAAAGTCGCGTATGCACGTGGAAAAGAACGTTCCAAGTCGCGTATGGGCAAAAGCGCTCAAAAAGTGCAAATCCAAGGGCCCGTGGTATTGAAGACTCATGGTATTGATTTGGCTCGTGGTATTGAAGGCTCATGGTATTGCTTTGGCCCGTGGTATTGAAGGCTCATGGTATTTCTTTGACTCGTGGTATTGAAAAAGGATAAACCTATATAAGGAGAAGAAATTCATTGTGCAAATCATGAGTGAGGGTGCAAGATGTCTGAGCTTGAATGAATACTTCTCTTTGAAGTAGATCTGTATGGAAAGGGTAAAGGTTTGATGATAGATCTGAATCTATGATGCACCTATGAAGAAATGATGAAGCGGGATATCTAGATCTAAAATGTATCTGTATTTGCTAGATCTGTTTATGGAGTGATTAGATCTGTGATGAGGCGAACATCTGTCTAAAGTAAAGGGTTAAATCTGAACTGAATGTCTGATCTGAAGAAGTATGCTGCTCTATGATGGTTGAAGATCTATACGCTACTTCGACGAAGAGGAAGCGCGTATATACGCGGCTTCGCTGAAGATAAAGCACGTATGCGCAATGAAATACATACAAAGGTATACACTGATTTGTGTGGACGAAAGCGCGTATATACGCGACATCAGTGAAGTGAAAGTGCGTATGAAAACTAGGGTTTGCTGAAGAAAAGGGTATGAAATATCTGATCTGTTCTGCTGTCTTTCTGCTATCTGATCTGTGTTGATAAGTATCTTTTGGTGATGTATGTTTGTGCTTAAAAGTATGGAAAGGGTTCAGTCTGGAAATATGATGAAACATGGTCTACAAGTATTGTTCTATTGAAGTTGTTGGATCCAGTGTGAAAATTGATGAAACGTGGTCCAAGGTGGTGCTGAGGGTTGTAGCCTTCAGTCAGGGGGTCGTAGCTCCCTTCCAGGTGAGGCTGGTAAACGAGATCAGGGGGTCGTAGCTCCCTTCCAGGTGAGGCTAGTAAACGAGAGCAGGGGGTCGTAGCTCCCTTCCAGGAGAGGCTGGTAAACGAGTCAGGGGGTTGGAGCTCCCTTCCAGGAGAGGCTGGTAAACGAGCACAGGTGGGTGCCTGTGTGCTGGTAGAGTCTGCACCAACACATATGTTGTAAGATGTTTTCTCTATAATAAAATATTGAAGGCTGAGAAACTGCAGCGGTGGTTTTCTCCCGACTTGGGTTTCCACCTAAAAATCCCGGTGTTCATGTGTGATGCTTTGTGTGATGGTTTATTCTGTTCTTACTGCACATGTTTACTGTTTATTAAACATCTGATGAATGAATGATGGAATAATATAGTTAGAAGATTTTTACTACGTATCTTAGATTCGTATATACGCTAACATACTGAAGGAAAGTAGCGTATGGGTTTTAAGGAATGAAAAAGTAAAAAGATTTGATTATGCAGTAAATACTGATTCACCCCCCCCCCCCCCCTCTCAGTATTTTTCCCAACAAGATATACCCTGTAATGCTTGTGACCAACTGTGTGACTAACAGTGTGCGGCCTAGCAAATGGACTTCGATGAAAATGATTTTATGCGGTTGACCCATAACCGTGATGTTGATTGTTGATGAAGTAGCAGGTGCCTACATAGCTTGGGGTGGGAGGGAACATCTCCAAATAACCTAAGATGAATGCTGCTATGATCAAACTGATGAATGTGAAGCAGGTGCCTACTAAAGCAGGGTGGGATGGCACGTCTCCAAAGGGAACCTGCTCTGAATGTTGCTCCAGACTTAAAATGAGCATAAATCGGTCAATATAACTCATAATATTTATTATAGCCTATTTTTGGAAATGGAATGATCATTCTACATCTTTTCGTGTGCTTGAAACCACTATCTGGAGACTCTAGACCCACAGATTCGTGCTGGAACTGTTTTTCCGTTACAACATTTCTGAAAAAATAGTTGATTTTAAATCAAAAATAACTCCCACATCCGGACTCCGATTCGATCGATTTTTTTTTTAACTTGGGTGATTTTTCAAGAGAAGCTCGGATCTATATCCATTCTTCTAAAAATTTTCACTAAAAACTGTGAAAAATGACAAGAGAGCTGCTTTCCATGAATTGTTGTCAGAAAAATTGCTTCAACATTGCGGATTTTGAATCAGCGATATCTCCCTCATCCGAACTCCAATTTGGCCGATTTTTTTTTTGAATTTGAGTATTTTGTCACAAGGAATCCAGATCTGGTATTTTTTTTTGTAAATATTTCACCAAAAGTTTCATATCTGATCTGAAAACTCGCCGCCCAAAAAAGTTCATGGATTTTGCTGAAGATTGCTGCAAAACATTAAAAATGAAATATGTTTCAAACCCTCATTCCCATGGAGGCATAACCTGAATCTGATACCACTGATCCAGATCTTGAGGGGAGGCCCCCAAGATCTAAAAATTTGAAATAAATCTGACAAGATCTGCAAAATTAGAATGCCAAAAAAAAGGAGAGAACACAAAGAAAATAAAACCACAAAGAAACTTGTTTTATTAAAATAGAGAATAACTGTAGAAGCTAAATTGTGGTGGACAATCTGTCCTTTTACAAACTGAGGATTTTTATTTATAGTCTTTTTTGAGTTACAATACCATGTGTAGATACCATAGGCCAATACCATGAGTAGATACCACTTACAATACCATGGGTAAATCCCATGTGTGGATGAATACCATGGCTGGATACATACCATGGGTCACTTACAATATCATGGGCGAATAAATATCATGGGTGGATGAATACCATGAGTCGATGCCATTTACAATACCATGGGTAAATTCCATGGGTGGATGGATAAAATGGGTAGATGAATACCATGGGTTGATGCCATTTCCCATTCAGATCAGAAATTTTAACGACAGAAAGTACACATGGAGTGAAACATTGCAATATGATGAAATGTAATAAATTCAAACAATGATAAAGCATCATGAATTGTATAAATGGAAAAAAAAATTGGTAAGTAGATTTGTTACAAATGGTATCAGAGCCAATGTTAAAAACACTCGCCTATGTGTCCCCACAAAAAAAGAAAAAAATACCTAAATTATGCTGCTGTAAATGAATTACAATTTTTTTTATTTTTATGCACTAATTTATTTCTATGTACAATGATTAAGTGCAGAAAATATAGTTATTATTATGAGTGATGGAGGAGGGTTGTATGTGGAACCGGGTGGTGAGGGAAATCCACCAGATCAAAATTATCAGTTGTTGTATATGGTCATGGATATTCAACGAGAATCAATTCAGTTGAGAACCAACAATGAACAATTGTTGCAAGCGAGTGAAGAGAAAGAGAGGTTGATCAAGGCATTAACCTCAAGGCCTAGGCACAAAATTGAAGACCTTCGAAAAAGGAGGAAAGAAGAGGAAACTAACTTAGAATGATCTGAGGATGCTGAAGCGTCCAGATAGCAATCCAGAAGGAAAAAGGAATTACAAGGAGAATTCTGAAAAATCAAACCTCCCACTTATGATGGTGAAAAGGAGAAGGATGTAGAAGCTTGGCTTCTGAACATGGTTAGATACTTTCAAGTCTATGAATATGGAAGTAACCTGAAAGCCAAATTATACATTTACAAACTAGAAGAAACCAAAATGGTACATGTGTTGTATGATAAAATTGTTACTTGGGAAGACTTTCAAACAAAATTCAAGCCTAGATATCTGAATGAGAGATATTATGATGACAAAGCCAAAGAATTTCATGAGATGAGATCGGGACAACTCATTATTGATGAGTTTGTTACCAAATTTACTAACTTTCTTCTCTATTTTCCTTATATCAGAGAGGAAAAGGCCAAAGTACAATGATTTTTAAACTTCCTACCTACTCTCTATAAGGAGAGAATAGAATTTGGCAATCCCAAGGCCATGGATTAATCTGTTCGCAAAGCAAGATTGTTTTATCAACATTTCAAAGACGGAAACAATCAGCTGAAAAATTTGAAAAAACAAAGAAAAAAGGAAAGGCAACTCTAATGTTAAAAGAGTAAAACTAGCATACTTGAGAAAATTTGGGGAAAAACCATCAAAGGAAGAAGTTTAATAAAACTAGAGAGAAGCAACCAACACAATAAGATTGGGTCTAAGAATATAGATGAAAACAATAAAAAGGAAGGGGCTTTAAAAATGAAAGAGCCATTAAATTCCTGGGGATGTGGAGAACGTCACGTGTTATGTGACTTTCCTCATAGAACAATTCAGAACATTCAAGTGTTACGAAAGGAGACTACTGTAAATGAAATTTCTAGAAAAAATCCAAGGATCGGTGCTGCACTTGAGGATCGCCAACCTAAACACCAATCAACAAAGATAGAAATCGAAGGTGCGATTGTTGAAAAGACCATTTCTGTTTTGATAGATCCAGGAGAAAATTTAAGCTATATAAGTCCTCAGATGGTGGAAAAGTGCAAATTAAAATCATAAAATATTCAACAAGCATGGTTAGTTTAGTTAGCTACTGGAACTAAAAGAAAAGTTACCCATAAACTTCTAAAAACTACTGTAAATTTAAATGGGTATGAAATTGAACTGGATTTAAATATTTTTCCTCTAGGCTCATATGTTGTGTTAGTGGGAATGAACTAGTTAGAGAAGCAGGAAGAAATAGTTAATTGCTTAGATAAAGCAGTTCATTGTACGAATGGTGAGGGAAAACCTGTGATAGTGAAGGAAAACCAAGACCCATGTCAATCAGGAAATTTTTTGCACTACAGTTAAAGAGGACAACAAGAAAGGGTTGTTAAGTGTATGTTGTACAAGTGGAGGAATTGGGACAACAAATTGAAAAAGAAGTTGTAGAAAAATTACCAGTAATTAGAGAGTTCAAATATGTATTTCCAGAGGAAATCCCCCATCTACCCCCTAAAAGAGAAATGGATTTCTCAATTGAGTTGGTACCAGCAGTTGCACATGTCTCTAGATCACCCTATGGAATGATTACTCTTGAATTGTTAGAACTAAAAATGAAACTACAATAGTTATTAGATAAAGGATAAATTAGACCAAGTTTGTCTCCTTGGGGAGCACTAGTACTGTTTTTTAAAAATAAATATCACACATTCAGGATGTGCGTAGGCTATAAACAACTGAATAAATTGACCATAAAGACCAGATATCCTCTGCCAGGGATAGATGACTTATTTGATCAAGTGAGAGGAGCCACTATATTCTCAAATATTCATCTAAGGACATTATATCATAAACTCATAATAAAATATGAGGACATCAGTAAAACATCATTCAGGACTAGATATGGACATTATGAATTTTTAGTCCTACCTTTTGGACTTACTAATGCACCTACTACATTCATGTATTTAATGAATAGTGTATTGCACAAGTATTTAGAAAAATTTGTATTTGTGTTCATTGATGACATTTTGGTATATTCCAAAAATGAAGAACATAAATAACATCTTTGAATTCTCTTACAAAAACTTAGAGAACATAAGTTATATGAAAAACTCAACAAGTGTGAATTTTACAAGGACAAAATTCAGTATTTGGGTTATGTAATTTCAGAAGATGGATTAGTAGAAGACCGAGAGAAAATGCAAGCCATTATGGATTGTCATGTACCTACTGATGTCCGAGTCATATGATCCTTCATGGGTATTGCGGGATACTACCGTACGTTTGTAGAATGATTTTTAGGCTTAGCCTATCCTATTACTTCTTTACAACAAAAGGGAGTAAACTTTGAATGGGCAGCAAAGTGTCAACATAGTTTTGAACAGTTAAAACTTAAACTAACAACTGCCCCTATATTGAAGATGGTTGATCCAAACAAATAATTTATAGTATGCATGTAAATGCAAGTGCAGAAGGATTAGGAGGGGTATCAATACAAGAAAACTCAGTCATAGCATATGAGTAAGGAAAATTAAAGAAACATGAACATAATTATACTATATATGACATAGAATTAGTTGTTGTGATACATGCATGGAATATGTGGAGACATTATTTGTTAGGAAAGAATTTCATACTAATGGAAGATCACATAAGTTTGAAATACTTCTTTACTCAACCTTATTTAAAATGATAGGAATGCTAGATGGTTATCATTCCTTAGTGAGTTCGATATGGAAATAAAACATATTAAACCAAAGGAAAATAAGGTTGCAGATGATTTGAGTAGTAATGCTCATTAAATTTTGAAGAATGTTGTAATTAGTGTGAAATTTTACTTAGAATAATTGATACAATAAGTGATGAGGCAACATCTAAACTATGTGAAACTATAAGAAAAATTACAGAAAACTAAGATAGTGGGATATACTCAAAATTAGAAGGGACTGATTTATTACAAACAAAGATTATATATTCCAAATGTGACATCATTAAAACAAGAAATTTTAGATGAGTATCATAAAATACCTTATGTAGGACATCCTCGTTATCAAAAAATGATTTCATTATTGAGGAAGAACATGTTTTGGCCAGGTATGACTAAATATGTGGCTGATTATTTAGCTAGATATTTAGAATGTCACCAAGTAAAAGTGGAACATCAGCATCCAGCGGGATTGTTGAACCCTTTACCTATTCTAGAATGGTAATGGGAAGTTGTTTCCATAGATTTCATCATTGGATTTCCTAGAACAAAGTATCAACATGATTCTACAATGTTGGTTGTAGACACATTGAATAAAGATGCACACTTTTTACCATTGCAATCTACTTTTGGTACAACTCAAGTAGCTAATGTATTCATGAAAAAAATGTGAATCTATATGGCATTCCTAAAACGAGTATATCAGATAGAGATGAAAAATTTAATTCAACCTTTTGGAAGACCCTGTTTGGAGGAATGGGTACCAAATTGAGCTTTAGTACCGCATACCATCCTCAAACATATGGAAAAACTGAAAGGAACAACTAGATTTTAGAAGACATGCTACGCATGTATGTTATGGACATACCTACAAGATGGGAATATTTTCTGCATTTAGTGGAATTTGTATATAATAATAGTTATCAAGCTTCAATAAAGATGATTCATTTTGAAGCATTGTATGGAATAAAGTGCCATACTCCAATTATGTTGAGTCAACTAGAAGATAATTTAATTCTTGGACCTCATGCATTACAAGAGATGGAAAGAACTGTGAAGAAAATTCAAAAAAATATTAAAACAACTCAAGACAGACAAAAGAGCTATGTATACAAAAAGATAATTCATAGAGAATTCAAAGTGGGAGACCATGTTTACTTGATGATTAAGCCTAAAAAGAGTACCTTATATATGGGTAGTTGTGCTAAGTTAGCACCACGCTACTTTGGACCATTTGAAGTTCTAGAAAGAGTGGGACCTGTAGCTTATAAACTTCCTCTACTTAGTCACATTAAGGTTCACGATGTTTTTCAAGTTTCATTATTGAAAAAGTATGTACATCATCCTACTCATGTAATTGATTGGACTGTGATACAAGTGGAAAAAGAAGGTGAATTTCTTCCAGACCCCCTTCATGTACTAGCACGAAAATCGAGCTCCGGAATAGGAAGGTAGCTAGGGTGAAAGTGAAATGGAGGCAATTTACAACTGAAGAAGCTACGTGAGAGCGAGAAGAGGAAATGAAAGAGAAGTATCCATCATTGTTTGATAAGTGAACTAATATTTTGCAACACCCAGGACGATGTTTTTTTTTAGAAGGGCAATATGAAATATCCCTATTTTTATTAATTTTATTAGACACTTGAAAATCCTAAAGGTTAAACAGACCTAAAGGAAAAAAATAATTGTGAACATATTATATTTTTTAATTTTATAAACGTGGAATTTTAATTATTTTGCAAAGACTAGAGTATATTGGAGACCAGGAGTTCAAGTCCATGAGGATGGAATTAAATTTAAATACTTTCCCAAATTCTCCAAAAATCCTTAGAGAACATAAACTAAATTAAAAGGATAAGATTGGAGATTAAAATCTAAAATATTTCTCAGTAAAGTGGAAAGTTACCGAGAAGAGGTAAAATAAAACTAGAAAGAGGAAAAATCTAGTTTTAAAGTGCTTTTGTCGAAAAAAAAAGCATAGGCAAAATAGAAAACAATTTCCTGATTTAACTAGATGTGGTTATGGAAACATGCTAAAGGGAAAACAAGCTTAAATAGGCCATTCCTATGTAGACAAGAGGTTGTCTACACTTTGGAGGAATTGGTCTCTGCTCGGGGGGAGCTGTGGAGAGAAAGTTCAAGGTTGGGTGGCAAATAGTCTTACCAAAATTGGTATGCACAATTAATTTAATTTTGTCTTATGAAATTGTTGTTATGATGAAAATTTGAATAATGATGATTCAGGTGGAAAGAGGCGGAAATTATCTTTTCTGTATTATTAAATTCTGTAAAATTTTACGTTATATAGTCTAATGTATTTAACAGAACATACTATAATAGATATAGTTATCTCTGTATAGTTACATAGAAAAATAAAATTAGTAAACCGACAAAAAAAATGTCTACACCCAATTAATAGGGTTTAAATATTCTGTTAGGTTCTAAGAATCTAATTAGCAAGTAGAGAAATTTCATCAATACATGTGGGAAAGAGGTAAGAGAAATAATGAATTTAACTAGTGTATAACCAATCATTAAACAAAAATATAAATACAATAAAAGATAATTGCAATCTAAAAGGAAACATGATTGAACAAATTGAATTAAAATACTCCACTCTATATTACTAAAAGGGTTACATATAGTATTCATTCTTATATGGAGTAAGAAATTAACTATCAAGTCCATATTACAGTACTAGAGGATAGTACAAGAGAAATGCTACAATGAAGTATACGCATACACATATCAAGTAATTATCAAAACGAATGTTTATTATTATAAACATAACATGAAAATTGTATTATCAATGATAGAATTTATTATTACATATTGTCTTAAATTCTTGACAAATTCCATTGTTCTACATGGATTATAAATAAGGAAATATCCTTGAATTCAATGAAGTGAATTACGTAGATGATATGGACCAATGTGTAAATAGAAGAAATAAAATAAATTGTCAAAGTTGACATAATGATTGTTCAAAATTGAGGAATGGTAAAATGAGTGAAGGGAAATACCTCCACGAAAATAAAATATACAAGGATTAGTATACGTATATAATAAGTAAAATAATTAAATGAAATAAAAGCATAGGATAAGGGTAATTGGAATAGAATTATCACCTTATTAGTCTATTGTAAACATTGGAATCATCCCTGTACACATAGAGAAAAATTAATAAGTCCATGCACGTAAATGAACAAGAAGATAATGTGGAAACTGTATGAGAACAGAAAAAGGAAATTAGGTGCACTTTGATAGACAAGGTATGTATTGGGAATTGGTAAAAATCTTATCATAAGTGCAAGAGTTCTTGTACAAACAATGATTTTATTAATTTGAGGAAATTAATAAGATAAGAAGTACAAATGAAGAGAAAAGTAGTAAAATTCTTTTATCAAATTAATTACAGAACAAGTAACATCAATATAATTATAGGTAATAATTATAATAATTTAAAATCAAATAGAACTCTATAAATTAATATAGATTTACCTTAATTATGTATGTGTGTATACATAAATGAAAAATTGGGATTCAAACAGTAACGAGAATTAAAATCTTAATACAAAATCTGAGTTAACAATTAAATTCATAACTGATGGAATTATGGTATGACCAAAACTAATGAGACTATACTAAACAAAGTGCGAGTCTGTATTGACGATGAAAAATTAGAAATTAAATAACTAATTGAAATTCGGTTCCCTATATTTAGGTTTACCATGAAAAATAGCAATTCGAACATCGTAGAGGAAAAACAATATATATATTCATAAAAATGGAAAACGAAGATAAAAAAGAGTCTTTCTATTATCCAACGAAGGATTGAAATCAAGACTAAATTATTCATAGTGAAGGAAAAAGAATATAAATGAATTTTCTAAAGTATCAAACCAACTCACTGAAATAAATCATATATTTTTCTCTGTAATTTTCTAGAATGCTGACAATGGAAATGCCAAAATAATGGGAACAAGAGTTCATATCGAGTTTAAAGCCAAACAGAGAAACAAAATTTTCTTTCCTAGTAACTAAACAAAAATAAATCTCTGTGTAAGAACACAAATAATTACGGCAAATAGATTTCATCAACCAAACATTAAACTATTATAATTAACAAAAATCCTATCACTATATAAACGATGGAACTCAATCATAGGTAAGGAAACCCAAAATCGTGCAATGAAGGAACTGTGTCGAGACACACAAAGATGTTTACAGAACATAATTTGTGGGACGAATGAATGTCTCTATCTGAGAACTGAAATCGTATTTCCTAGAATTGCCTCATGGAAAAACAACATGAAAAGGGAAAAAAAGGATTTACGGCTAACTGTTTTGCAAACTGAGCCACTTCCGTATTCATAAAATAACCAGAGACAAAACATAGTCTTAGCAAAATGATGGGTCCATAAAGGTTTTACCAGGAAAATGATAAAATGGCATTCCCTCCGGATGGAGAGGAATAGAGAAAATCCCTACAATCAAAATAAAAAAACATAATTAGTTTAACAGAAGAGAACCAGATGTTCATAATCGAATGCGTAGAATTTTTTTTGAGGAGACAAAATTAACGCAGAACAAATTCTTACGAGTGGTAAGTCGGTCTTCGTAAGCCAAGTAAAGAGGGTTGCAAAAAGGCATAAGGGTCTGGATGGAGTAACAGAGCCGAGACCTCAGTCATCGGAACCAAACGAAAATGAAACTGAAAACCTAACATGCCATCGTAAAACCAAATGCATAGGTTGAAGGGAAGTTATACAAATAAATCTCCTCCATAAATGTGGCAAAAAACCCATGGAGTAAGACTTCGAAATATCACTCAAGCCATGTGACGGAATTAATTAACGAAGTACCATCATTAAGAAGTGAAAGCCTCGAACAAAAGAATGACATAAATGGCCTATCACTAAGTTATGAAAATGATACGATATAATCCCAATATTGATTGAAGAAAATCAAAATGTTGAAACATTATCTTATTATGTAAATTATTATGTATTGAAACTTCAATATAATAACCCAACGTAATTTCGCAAAAAAGAGAATCGATGGAACATGGTAGGTATAGAGTATTAGATAGGATTAATGTCATAAGTAGGTATAGTGTAATGTTTGATATGTATGATGAGAACTTCATAAAAGTATCCATGTTGTGACTTCAAATAAGTATTTCAAATTGAGTCAAATCATTAAATATTGTTAGAATGTCAAAAATTGTTGGGTAGAAGATATCAATGATGTTTGTATACCATTGAAAGGGTTAAATATAAATAAATTATCCATGGACTAAGGGTTATGTCTACAATTGGATAATAAAACCCTTATTCTATTAATATACAGAGTTAAAGCCAAAAAGGATTAAAGAATGTTGCATAAGTGGAATAAACTAATTAGAGGGGCTTGGATGATAAGTATCAGGTTAGAATAATAAGTAGATATTCTAAGATAAACTTTAAGGTTGTTATTTAATAACAATATTAGAAAATTCATAATATTACAAGGATATAAATTAATAGTAAAATGAATTAATATTAGAACACACAGTGAAGAATTGTCACAAATGGCAATCAATACTAAAAGAGAAAGTAGGAAATCGTTTAATATGGTCACAAGATCATTAATCTCAGAATTTTATTCTGTCACAAACCATAAAGTCGTAGAGAAATTTTAATGACAGAAAGTACACATGGAGTGAAACATCGCAATATGACGAAATGTAATAAAGTTAAATGATGATAAAGTAACATAAATTGTATAAATAGAAAAAAAAATTGGGTGAGTAGAGTTGTTACATTTTATCTCCATATATATATATATATATATATATATATATATATATATATGGAGATAAAATTAAAATTAAAATTTTGGAAACCTTATCGCAAAATAGACATGCCTATGGACATAGGAGAGAGAGAGAGAGAGTTTTGGATAGTGGTATTGATCATTCATGGTACTGGAGAACCATTTTTATTAAAATAGAAATTGAAGAATCTCTTTTGTGAAAAAAACCTAGAAAACTAGCTCATTTGCAAAATTTATCCCCTAATATTTTTACTCATTTTGATTTACATAATTTTTTTTTGTGTATCTTAGTATCTTTTTTCCTCTTTGTCTCTATATCAATCCCTCTCTCCTTATATTTCTCTCCCCTGGTACTTCATTATCTCCCTCCCTCTATCCCCCATTACTCCCTCTCCATCTCTCTATCCATCTCATTCTCTTTCTTCATATCTCTCTTCTTCCCTCTCTTTCCCCCCTCATTTCCACCTCAAACTAATTTCCTCCCTCTCTCTCTCCATCCTATATCTCTATCTATTTGGATCCATATCTTCTTGTCTATCTCTTTATCTCACCACACAACTCTCCCTCTCTCTCTTTCTCTCTCTACACATTTACCTCTCTCTCTCCCTCTCTCTCTCTCCCTCCGTGTCAATATCCCTTATTCACTCATTTTTTGCTTAACAATAGGATTTCTCTAACTCTCTTTCTATCTTTCTCTCCCTTCTCCCTCCAAATACTTGCCTTCGTCACTCATTTTGTGATTTATAATAACCTTGCTCCAACTATCCTTCTATCTCTCTTTGTACCATACATCTCTATATCTATCTCCCTCCCTTTGTCCTTCTCTATCTCTCTGTTCCTTGCCCCCGCTCTGCTCTCCTCCTCACTCCCTCCTCTCCAATTTTTTTTTTTGTCCTCGCTATGTCCTACTCTCTTGTCTTCCCCCCCTCCCCCCCCAAATATATATTTATCTTTGCATCTTTCACTCCCTCCTCCTCTATCTTACTCTCATAGCAATATTTAATTATAAATTTTGGAAAAATAGTTGTGCATAAACAAAATATTTCCTTTTCTTTGTTTTGAAAGGAATGAGAAGTTCTAGAGAATAGCTCTCTACAACTCTAAAAAAAATTATAGCAAGATTCAACCACTTAGATACTTAAAAGATGCACTTAAAAAAATATATCCATTACATTTGGCATAAAAAATAAGATACCAATGCTATGAAAACTAAAATTTCACATAAACACAATTTTAGTAAATAAAAACTATATATTTGGAAAGCCAACTCATTCTCCTACCTTTTATTCTTTTACACCATAGTTAATTCATTTCTTAAATATTTCTAAGTACCACCTTAAACTAACATATTGGTTTTTCTTGATTTAAATTACCACTAAAGCTTCATGAAAAATGATCATCTATTTACACTCACCTCAAAGTCTTTGGAAATCATATGCATGTATTACAAAAATAAAAAATAAAAAAAAAATCGATTAACTTTCTTATAAAAGACAAAATTAAATATATATTTGTAAAAAATATCGAAATTGAAAAGTTATGTATTTTTTTAAATATGCTCGTGCAAATATATATTAATTAGGCAGGTAAGTCTCTCTTTTGAATCAATGGATCTGAATTTCTAGTCTACCATTTTCATATCACTCCAACTACATAATCACTGAAATATTCGTATAACCATAACTGCATATTTCCTTCTGTGTTACACTTCCCTAAAACTTGCCAAAATATTAGTATAACCATAACATCTGTCCCTGTACCTATTACACTTTCCGCGCTAGCCCGAACGATGTGTCTATTTTGTAGGTGGATGTACTGGTGAGTGGATATACTGTTAGTCTTTCCATGTGCAAGTTAGAAGCTACATCAATTTATTATACGAAACATGGACGGGACAGAGAGAGGAGTGACGGGATCACATGGAGTTGGGATACCGCTTTTTATGAAATGTAAGGTGAGGTGCATAGTGCTGGTGGTGGAAGTGCTAATTTCTGGAAAGGAGGAATATCGTGTATCTGGGAGATTGCCTGGGATACATCAGACAGAGAACTTGAAAATAAATCTAACAAATAATTCTAGCATATTTGAGTAAATTATTTCAAAATTGGATCAATTGAACAATTTTTTAATCAACAAACTCTGTTTTTTTGGTCAGTTGCACCATCTCAAGGGTATGAAAATGTAGGTTATGGGAAATAGAAAATTAGTAGCCATTCTATCATTTTGAATTTTGGATTTTCCTGTCTTCTAAAAAATCAAAATAAACTGCAGGCCATGCCTTGAATAGTTCAAAACTATAATTCAGAACTATTATCGTCTGTTTGAAATTAAAAAGAATTGGAGTTTGAAGAAATCGTTTCAATAAACTTTTTCATTTATGTGTTTTCAGATTTAGTAGCTTTGTTTGAATGCATAGAATGTAGGATTTAAAAAAAAATCGTGTAGAAGCGCTAATTTTCTAATGCAGTTTCTATAGGCTGTCATTAACTGCAGCGTGGCCAAGAACTAAATTTGCATCATGTCATTAACTGCAGCGTGGCGAAAAACTAAATTTCCTAGAAGGCTTCCATAAAATTAGATATTTTAAAGCCTCTAATAATTGTATGTTGAGATTTGCAGAGTTGGAGCTTTTAAGAAATTTCACAAATAATCTTGATCTTTCATGTTCAACTTTAAGAATTTTTTCCTTTCATTTTCAACTTTAACGAGGTAAAAGAAATTCGTCAGTAATCTTAATTTTTGCAAATAATATTGACCTTTCATTTTCAATTTTAACGAGGCAAAAGAAAATCCTGAGTAATCTTAACATTCCTTTACGGATATTCTAGTTTTTGGCAATGTTTCCATGTATTTCACATTTTGGAAGTAATATTTCTGATATCTTATTTCATATTTGATAGTGGGGTTTTTCTTGTTTTTAATGATTTTGACCATAACTTTTGAGGTTCGTAACAAAATTCATGATCAATCCTTCTTCTTTATAACAAATTTTCAAGTTTCACAAAATTTTGATTTTATCTTCATAGGATTTAGAGATATTTTTGGCTGGAGCTGTGATTGTGGCATTGGATCCAAAGGTTACAACAAGTGAAGCAACACGGCTGTCGGTGGAGAGAGGTCTAGAACAAGACAGACAGAACATTTCTCCTTCTAGACAAGACAGACAGAGCATGGAGGAAACTGCCAAAATGTTATGGAATATCCGCAAAGGATTACCGCGACTCACGAGCTGGATATTTCACCTTCCTTACCTCCTCATTTTTTCCCAGTTCCCCGTTAGTTTCAAATTATCGAAGACTTGCATTGTCTTTAAGCCTTTAGCTTCTCCGGTTCTCACTGCTCTTGTTTTCGAGAGGAACCACATGGAAAATCGCTCAGCCTTATTATATGTACCATTTCCAGCAGCTAGTTTTAGATTGAAAAAATGAGATTGGTTGAGAAGAAAGACAGCATCAGCCCCACAAACCTAGGAAACCCTGGTAAGCTCCATCACAAAAACCCCATTTCGGTTCATAATTTATAAGAGATTATTTCTTAGTTCTGGAAACTTTTTCATCAATGGATTCGAACTACTATCACATGTACTCCTGATTTTATGATTTATTTGTGATTTTATGAGTTATTTGTGTTGGACTGAACACTGCTCCTTGGAATATGGTTTTGTTCCTTGAGGTCGAAATACCCAAAACACATGACATGGTAAAGCCCTATAAACTTTTTTATACACCTCTCCAATCCAAGAACGAAAAAAATCTAGCAAAGTCCTCTTCTCTCACTTGTTTTTTCACTTATATGAAGTGCTTCAACCCATACCTCTCTAGAGAAACTATAAGAAATAAACAAGCGATCCACAATTTCCACATTTCTCTTACACAGAGTGGATCTCTGTGGACCCTGCATGTTGCTTTTCTGATATTTTTGCCATGTCAGAATTTTTTTGTCGAGCTAACAAGAGGATAATTTTGACTTTTATAGGGCAGTATAACTTCCTCACTACCTACTGCCATAAAACTCAGTCTAACTTCCACAATACTTGTGGCCACAAAAATCTTTCCCAAGCTAAGTTTCTTCCATCTTAGCTGAATATCCTGAATGTTATGGCATACTCTCTAAACCCTTGACCACTTCATAAATTTATTTTAGATATAAATGTTTTATGGCATCCACTGCTAATACATTAACAAAAAGTTATCCGTTCCTCTACTTGTTCACCTTGCATATGCCAAGTCTTTTACCAACTTCTAGCGCTCATTCCATATATTCCTTCTATCATTTACAACTGCATCTTCGAAGGAGAAAATATCTTATGTATGAAAATATCTAACAAAGCTTTAGATATTCTGAAATACATTTACACTCAATTGAAAGGTCTTCTCCTATTCTCTTCTCATTTTTCCTACTAAGTTTCCAGGCTTCCCATTTTTGTATGAGAGAGAATACCCTTACCGAAGTTTTCCATACAACAAAACTTCTTTCCCACATAAATCATTTTTCAAAAGAATGGTTGAGAATGTTGTCTTTTGAAGAATGGTTGAGAATGTTGTATTTGCAAAGACTTCCTTTCCCACATAAACCATTCTTCAAAAGTCAACATTCTCAACCATTCTTCAAAAAACAATC
Organism: Pinus albicaulis; assembly: GCA_034641835.2. Classification (NCBI taxonomy): domain Eukaryota; kingdom Viridiplantae; phylum Streptophyta; class Pinopsida; order Pinales; family Pinaceae; genus Pinus; species Pinus albicaulis. The sequence continues at coordinate 1,672,004,990 of CM076575.1, read as the reverse complement.
TTCTCACTTGTTTAGACTTCATAACCTTACCTCACAACCCTTCAATATAGGCAAGCCTTCAAAAGAATTTTGCCTAAGAGCCCAAGTAAAGCCATGAATATTTTTTAACCCCCAACCTCAAGCTTCGATTAGGTTTCCCACTTTCCAATCCAACGGAAGCTGAAGCACAAATCGAGGATAGCTTTTGATATGTGAGTAATAGGCATCCAACATATAGGAATGCTTCCAAGAATAGCCTCTACCACCACCGGGCAGCCACCTATTACACCATAGGGAAACACTCATACACACTCTTCGCACCTGTAAATATTACGATTAAACCTAAGTATTTGATGCCCAATGATAATTTTAGCAGATTCATTGGGAGAATGGAGACCATTTAAGATTTTATTTCTTCATCCAGTGTTAAAAAACATTCATCAAAACCTTTGGAAAAGATCACAATGACATAAAAATAAATAAATATGAAATAAAAACATTTGGAAAATAACTCCTTTCAAGGTTCCAACTCTTTTAGCTCTTCTCATCGAAATACAAATCTCTTTGACTACCAATACAAAGAGAAAATGAGCTAAAGAAATGCTTGTTGAAGTTGTTGAAGTCCTCAATAAGCAATAAACAAATCTAAGGGTGAGAAATTTGTTGGTACTGCAAAGGAAGCTAGGGAGAGGCATCAAGTAATCCATTCCACAATTTGCAAATTCATGCCCTGTGCTTTTGCAAGGTCTTCATCCTTGCAGAAAAAAGATTCTAGATTTAATTAAAAATTGAATGCATTCCATACTGGGTTGGAAACAACATCATGAATTTGCCTTCAAGAAGCAATAAAGAAACCACATTTTGAATTTGTCCTCTAAAAACAATGAAAAAACCTAAAAGAAAGAAATTTGTTGATACTACAAAGAAAGCTAAGAAGAGGCATCCCACATCTATTCCACAATCTGTAAATTTATGCCTACCTGAATCAATAACAGTCTAAGATAAAATAAATTTACCTTATAATGTGGTTTTGCAATCCACTCTTTTACCTCTTTGTCTAGAATAGCTTATTTTGAAAATAAATCAATTTATAAAATAAGAAAAGAGGTTTTCAATCATTAGTACTATTGTTCTATATTATGGTATTATGATTCCTTAATGTATTATGGTATTATGATGGTATTATGACTCCTTAATGTATTATGGTATTATGATTCTTTATAATTTTTTTATGAGCTCAATTAGGATTTATGTTAAATGATTAATAAATAGGCTTTTATCATTGGTATTATTGTTCTTGTTTTGTTTTAGTATATTTTGATTCCTTATAACACTTTAACTATCAGAATTATAATTTTTTATTAAATAGTTCATTATTATGAATTTTTAAAAGTTTATAATAAATTTAAAAGAAAAAAACAAATGTAAATATGTATGTTGTGGATAAGTAGAGTACATTCATTATTTTGTGGTAATTAATAGGTTTGATCATTTGACCTTGTGGTAAATTTTGTGGTAATTAATAAGTTGAAATTGTTTGACCTTGTGGTAAATTGTTTGGTGGTAAATAGTAAAAAGTAATTGAGTTTTTAATAAAATGATATATTCTTAGTTATTAGAATATTTTTTATTAATGTTTTTTATTTTATTTTATATAAATTTTAGATATATCAAAAATTTATGGAGCCGTGATTTTAGAAGTTTTTTCCAATTACAAAATCAAGTTAGATTGACAAAAAATTAATGAATATTTAAAATTGATGAGAAGACTAATTTCTTTGATCGTTTTAACAAATTTTATTGTCTAATTTGATTAAAAATTAGAAATGCTAATGATGGAAGTTAATGCAACTTTGGTTGCTTGTATTATTGTGTAATTGCTTGTTAAATGGATGTTAATGTGTTTTGTGGCTCAATGGTAAATGTTTGTGATTGATGTTAAATTAGTATGATCCAACTAATTTTGGCAACAAACATATTATTGTAATGTACATCATCCAACTAATTTGGCACGCTAGTATCATACAATTCATTTGACTGACGGTTTCTAATCTGCAGCACTGAAGGAATATTATTTTAAGGTAGATCATTCAACTAATTTTGCAGCAAGCTTCCAATTGAAAACATGGAAACTTAAAATAATTATCTATGTTAAATTATTTTAAATTATGATTTTCAAAAATCTATACATAATTATGAGTAAAATTTGAAGACAAAAAATACAAAAAAGATCATTTCATGTATTAATTAGATTACCTTAAAATATGACATAATTAACTTATTCAGATTCCTCTTAAAATGCATATTCAATGTACAGTATTTTATTCTAAATATTAGAAATCACAGTTGTAAGGACATTAGATAATGATTTTGTTAACAAATTCTAATATAATTACAAATTATAAATTTAAGAATACTAATAAAATAAAATAAAAAACTTATATTTAATATAAAATTATTATTATTATTCAAGAATAAAATAAAATAAAATAAAAATAAAAAAACAAACAAACAAACATTAAATTTAATATATCGTCTACGACCGATATTCAATATTCAATAGGCGCCATATTATTCGCAATTCTGGTGAATCCTCGGTCTTCTTGACTATTTAAAAATATATTTCATTGAAAATAACATGGTGATAATGACGAACAAAAACTAATATCTAGAAATGTTAGTTTAGTACATGGCTCAGAAAGTGTTTCCAATCTACAGGTTCTGTGCTATCATATATTTCTTTAATCCGTGGATCATCGGTTACTGTAAAACTGTTCTCTTGCTGCATAATGCTTTGGTATTCAAGCTCAGTCATCCCCGCGTCCAATGTAGAAGGTCCGCTGTGGAAGTCTTCTAATCCAAAGCTCGTCGAAAATAGGAACTGGTTGAGATCAAATAAAATGTCGTCTATGGTTGCTGCAGTTTCTGTAAAATGATTGGAATGCGAGGATTGCAGGTCCGCTTCTGTTTGAACAAGATTAGTATCTGACATACGAAAGGGCGCGCGCTCGGAATCATCTTCAGGGTCCGAATTCTTAAGAAATGGGTCACAGCATGGCTCGGAAGAATTTGTAGTTTCTTGAATGTTAACCTTTTTGGAAGCGAGATCTGAATTACCGATATTACTGCAACAGCGGTTCGGCGCTAGCATTCCATAGTATCGCACCGGCGTTGTTATTTTCACCGGTGTCGTTTTGAACACGACATTCCGCAATGGACGAGATTCAGCAGTTGTCTTGAGATTGCGCGTCTTGTTTTGACATTCGTCCGTCAAAATCTTTTTTCTCAGATGAGTGTTCCAGTAGTGCTTGATTTCGTTGCCCGTTCGCCCAGGCAGTCGTCCTGCTATTAACGACCAGCTGCATATAAATTGACATTTATCCAATTAACTCCTTTTTTCTGAACTTCACTAGATTGTTGTAAATTTTAGGAAAAAAATTGAATATTTGAAAATCTGAAAAAGAATAACACTGAAGTAGATTATTTGACCTCCTTTTGATCAATTGAATACTGAATTTTTTATAAATCTACAATCCAAATAAAAAATATCATAATATACTCATTTTTATCAAATATAAAATATCATAATATACTATTTTTTTTATCTTTTGGGATTATGTTGAACCTAGTTAGAGGTTAGCCTTTTTATTGGATAGAAGATCACTGGATTACGCTGAATTTAGGTAGAGGTTAGCACTGAGCCACCCACCTTGAGATACTCAGGATTGTGGCAAAGTTAGTTAAGAGTGCAAAAAATGATTGAGCTTAGAAAATTTAATTCCCAAAATAACTTCCATTTAAACTTGTAACCTTGTGCGAACTAGACTACTCCCATAAAATTTAAACTTGTAACTTGGTGCGAACTAAACTAAAAAGCTGCACATACCGATTGCCAAGAAGTCGATGCATCCTAATGATAAGTTCCTCCTCATCCGGAGAAATGTTTCCGAGCTTAATGTCGGGACGAAGATAGTTAATCCAACGTAATCTGCAACTCTTTCCACTCCGACTGAGACCTGCAAAGCAATTTCTCTCCGCTTATTGAGTCTATCAAAAAATATTAATGTGGGCATTAATACAGAATTGTTGAAATTCACCTGCGTTTTGTGGGAGATCTCTCCATCTACCATAGCCATGAATTCGAATGTAGTTCGAGAGAGTCATATCCTCTGTTTTGGTCCAAGCCCCACGGTCGATCCTTTGTTTAGAGCAGCGAGGAGATCTACCCATCTCGAATAACGTTATTCTGTAAACCCTAAAGAGTTTGTCCCGAGATGATGATCGACTTTGCTTGGAAGATAGACGAGACTGGCCTCGCCTCTTTCTTTAACATCGCAGGGCCATTTATAACATAGAGAAACCACAATTAGCTTCCCCCTATTCAGAAGATTCCTGCGATAAATAGCCTACACCTTAATTTCTTATTCAGTTTTTAGTTACAACCTTTTTAAATATAATTCAAAACACCATATAAGACACGTGAAATCTTACCCTGAAAAATACCTAACTTCGATCAAGGACGGACTATATTGTACTATGTCTCCATGAATACTTACTGCTTGACTATATTGTATTATGTCTCCATGAATACTTACTGCTTACTGTATCAAACGTGCTTTTCATTTAGGAGTATTTCTAATAAGTTAGAATAATCGAATAGTTAGACAACCTTTATTTCAAATTAATTAGACTCGTCGAGTAGTCGGACTGATTTTTTTCTAATTAATTAGAGGAGACTAAGCGTTTTTGAATTAATTGAATAATCAGAGGTTTTTCCATGTTTTAAAGGTGGGAGATATGTTGGAAGGAACACTATTTGTGTTTTTTTTGGAATAGACTAAGCTTTATTAAATTAGTTGAATAATTGGACAAGACTTTTCTATTTTTGTTCAAGTGGGAGTTGATGTTGGAAGGAACACATTTTGGAATAGACTAAGCTTTATTAAATTAGTTGAAAAATTGTTGTTTAGGTGGGATTCTCATGTTCAAAATAATTCGTCTCTATACGATCACTAGTAGATTATAGCGTTTGGTAATTGATTATTGCAAGTCCATTACCTAATGGTAAAGCAATTCCTCGGTTAATGTGTTTAATATATGATATATGCTAAAGTTATATGTATTTATTTTCTCTTTCAAGTTATTTTCTGATTGTTGCACTCAAGACATATTTCAAGATGACGGGGATGTGAATACTACCGCACTCAAATGTGTAATGGTATGTAGAGACACTAAAGTGCCTCTAGAAAGAAGGCATGTGAGTGGTGAGTTGCAAGAGCACTATGGAGGAAGACAACATCGAACACTTGCCTTATTTTCATGAAGTGTTGAATGATATTTTTGAAAGCACTTATTGGATCCCTTTTTTATACAACAGAGAAGATGCGTCTTGCCAAATCAAAAACTTTTTCATAACAAAACACACCCAATTTTTCATAACAAAACACACTGAAATGATCATTAATCTATGGGCAATGGGTTTAGATCTCAATGTAGGATTGAGCCTCTTGAATTTCTTCTAGAGAAATTGTTGCAAACTCTTATATTTTATTACATAGAACTAAGACACAAACGTCTCTATTTTATTACATAGGACACAAATTTGAACTAATTTTTTTTTGGAGTAAGAAGAAGAATATGCCAAGGCCTTCCCTCTACCATCACATCCTTCACCTCATTCTCTCTTCTTTTTTTCATTACTTTGAATGGTCTCTTCCCCTTGCACATATCTAATTAGATATTACTAAAAAAATTGACTCTCACCCACACCCTTATTATCAACCTATTTCTACTAACACTCTACTAACACACTAGTTCCTGTAATCTTCAATACATATTTCTATTGTAACATTTGTGCAAGTTGTCACTCTATTATATTTTTGCTTCAGCCATCATCACCTAGATTTTCATATATATGTGTGTGTGTTAAATAATGAATATATATATATATATATATATATATATATATATATATATATATATATATATATATATATATAAACTTGGAATATACATAAGTATTTTCGCAATTTTTTTTTATTGATTCAAAGTATAATTTTTCCCACAAATGTTGAATTTTAATTGAATATAGAACCTGCTCATGAGCACACGGAATTTGTGTTCAACGTGGTTTGGAAATTTCCTTACACGTCTTATTTTCCCCACTTCTTAATTATATGAATAAGGTAGTATTTTTAGCAATTTATTTACTTATTAATGCTATTAATTTAGTATTGATAAATATAATATATAATGTTTAATTTAAAAAAATAATATTTATTTCCTAATATTATTAAAAATTATTTTTTTTAAATTGAATTGATAATAATTTGAATATCTTATTTTAACTATTACACAATATAATCTCATGTAGATAATTGTTTCACATATTTTATGTCATAATTTATGGATATAATCTAATATTCATACAATATATTTAAATACTTGTGTGTTGATTTTTTATTATTAAGCTTTGTAATAAAATTTAAAAAAATAAATTAGTTGAAAATAACTCATATTTAAATAAAAACATATTTCCCACTAGTTTTTTCCCACTATAATTTAAGCAAGTATTTGAATATAAAATGGATAGGAATGATATGTAAATAAATATATTGACAAAGAGTCAGTATTGTTATTATCTTCTGCAACACTTACATAGTGTGTAGACTTACTAGTGGTTACTACCCATGAAAAATTTTGCATGTCTTTTTCATTGAGCAAAACAATTAATTTATTCAATTCACCTCTCACTTTATTAGTTCCTACCAAAAAAAAACTAGGATTTCACTTTATTATCTCCTACAAAGCAAGACTAGGGTGTTAATTTCCTATTGACCACTATTAATTTAGTATTGACCAATGCAACTTAAAAAATTTTATGAAATTTGCATAAAGCATAATTTTTAACTTAAATGACAAGTATTTCCTATTGGCCACTATTAATTTAGTATTGATCAATAAAAATTAAAAAAAAATTATGCAAGTTTTCCCAACGTTAATTTTCAAATTAAATGACAAGGACTAAAATGCCCAACACTTATTTTTATTACCTTTTCTTTAAATCAAAATTTTATTTTATTATTTTTGTTTATTCTAATACCTCATCTTATATGACACTACAACATTTCATCCATATTACACTATGGATTGTCTCTAAACCCAAAAATATAAATTATTTAACATATAGTATTTTCTTAAAGATATATGGATAAATTAAGAATATGTTGATAACTTTTAAGTATGATTATTAGTTAATAATTTTTAAGTATTATTAGTCAATCACTTTCTTAATAATAATTTGATTTTAATGTGATTAATTTTATGTTTATTACACCAGAGGCATTTTTTTTGTGAGATTGGGGTAGGCAAACACTCTTCACCTCACACAAACAGAGACCTTCCTCATCGCCCTTCTAACCAATTATATCTTGACATGTGTAAACAGATTATTGTTTTCGATGTCCATAAATTTCCACCACATTTCTATCTCCGAGAAATCATTGCAACGACTGAGGTGAGGGTAAGTGCTCGGGGCCACATGGAGAAATCCGGGTTGATATCAGCAAAAACATCTTTGAATAAGGTCCTAGCACCATGCCAAATGTGTCGAGGAAAGAAAAGGAGAGCAAATGTAGCATGTCCGAAAGTAAACCAAGCCCTCGGACTACTACGAAAAACACCATCGGATTTTAGAGTAGCACGATCTAATTAAAAAATTTCACCTAATTGAGCACGTCTAGCATATTTTTTCACTATAGCAGGATCACCAAAACTAACCCTGTCAAGTCCACCACCATAGAACTCAACAGTTACACCTACTTGTTCAACACTATACTTTGATTCTACCCTCCTAAAAGGAACATCTGCTTTCACAATTCCTTCTTTGTCCACCAGAACTACTGGAAATGTTTCGAAAAAGGTAGGCATACAACGTACAAAAAGCTCATTTCCCTCCTTATCTTTGAAGATAGAGTGTCCTAACCAACCAACAGCTATTCCATCTCCATTGTCCATTGCACCCGCTCTGAATAACGCCCCCTTAGCTGGATTATTACCAATGTAATCATAAAAAGCGAGTTTCTCGGGAAGTTTGGACCAATCATAGCACTGTGGGGTGGGTTGGATTAAAAAATAGAAGGACTGGGTGTGACATGACATTAAATGCTGCCACCCTCGAGGGGCGTGTTCACGTGATGCTGTAAGTGGCCGAAGAAACAGACTCGTCCCGCCTTGTCCATGGGTAGTGATTATTAATAAAACCATCTGAAGAACATTGGCTGACCCATTTCAAAACCTAGATAACTTTCATGAGTAGTGACATGCCCAATTCGAGCATTTAAATAAACCTCACAAGTGGCTAGAGTAGAAGATGTTCTCAAGGCCAACGCTTCAGATTTTAAACATCCATTCTTCCCATATAGCCGTGTTGAATCTTCCTCTTCTGTGCAGTGCGAAAATCGAAACAACTCGAAAATCGCACTCCACAACTTTGGCCTGTGCATAATAGTGATAATCTACATCGCTTCCTCTAAATTATCTTCCCCTAATGTTTGAATAACCTCCGCACTCCCGACAAGTCCCATTCTGGTCAGCGAGAGCTACCCCTGCGAAAGAGCAGAACTCTTTGCAGGATTCCCCATCTAAAGTAGTGAGCTCTTCGCTGACTGCCTTCGATCTCGATGGCCCAAGTGATGAGATTTTTTACTGGCATGCTCCCCCATTATGTAAATTCCTAGGGGAGATAAGAACATGGTTTCCATTTTGGGCCACATACAAATAATTACACCCCATTGTGTAAATTCCTAGGGGAGATAAGAACATGGTTTCCATTTTGGGCTACATACAAGTAATTAGACGCGAATGTCCTCTTCTAAGATTTTACCTCTTTCTTCCTGAGATGGAATTAGGTTTTCAAAAACCTCATCTTAAATCAGTTTAGAGCTACAAAACCCTAATCTAATCCAAGGCTCTAGACTAAACAAGCCCTTAACCTCCCTCCGTCAAAACCACAAATTAAAAGCTACCCACTGAATGTAGTCTTCCATAAGCACAGTCCAGTTTTACTAACTCTGAATCACTTGTACAAAAAAATTCTAGATATAAAAAACTAGTTGTTATATTACTGAATAACCCTAGATTTTGAATTCCCCATCCAGAAGAAATGAAAATCCACGAATCCAGGAAGCAAAATGCAGTGGAAAATTTCATGACACCTTCTATCCCATTGGCTTGACGTGGAATCGACGACTTGAGCAGCAATTGAAGTGGAGTATTGAAAAAAATATTTTAAAATTCCACACGAAATCTAGGAAAATAAAAAACAAGAAGAGATCAGTCATACCAGAGATGTTAACGCCCCAAAATTGAATTGCCTACCATGATCCACATCCCATAACGTGACAAAGTATAACGTGATGCAACGAACCCTGAAACTTTATGAAATTGAAGCTTTTTCCTACCAATTTCGAAAGCTCACTCTCGTCCTCCTCCTCATTGCCTGGCAATAACATTTTTTGTTTGAACTTTACTTCAGTGAACATTACGCGGAAGGGGAAATATTGACTCACACATGATACTGTTCCGACATACGCTTACCTTCCAGAAGTCAATCGGTCCAGTTAGCCCGTGAAGGGTCGTTGAAATTCTCTTGTGGTTTGTATATCTTGTGTTCTCTTTACCAAATTCTAATTGTATATTGAAAGTCAAACAAATGTGTACCACTAATATTATTGTAGTCAATATTAGTGTGTATCTTGCATTTTTGTTTCTAAGAAAAGATTTTTTAATCTTTAAGATATCAAATCTTAAATATATATATAAAAATATAACAAAGATGTTCCATTAATATTAGTGTAGGAAATATTAATATGTACTTTGCACTTTTGTTTGTAAGATGTGACAAGTTTGAAGTTGATACTATGTTATTTATGACCAGTTTGAAGTTGTAACTATTTTATATATTTAAATAAATATTAATCTGTACTTTGCACTTTTGTTTATAAGATGTGACAAGTTTGAACTTGATACTATGTTATATATTTAAAATAATTAATAGTAAATTGGTTTTGGACTTTACATTAATGTGTAAATATTTAAGTGTACTTTTATATCTTAACAAATGTGTACAATTAACATTATTGTAGTTCATATTAATGTGTACTTTGAATTTTTTCTCTAAGATGTGACAAGTGGAAGTTGATGTTATGCCATATCTCTAAGAAAATCAAACAATCAATAGTACATTGCTGTTTCACTATGCATTGATGTGTAATTACTAGCTAATGAATAAAGAGTAATTGAAGTAGGTATTTATTAAGTTAATGAGATGTGAAAGGTTGAAATTGATATTATGCTATCTCTCTATACTAATTAATGGTAAATTAATTTTGGACTGTATCTTTATGTGTAATTAGTAATTATTTAATAAGTAGTGTTTGAAAGTACTTGTAAATTTATAAAACATATAGTTGAATGGGTTGTTTTTGATGAGAGTAGTTTAATGAAGCCAAATATTTTCTTGAAAAATAGTGGAAATTCTTGCAATATTTTGACCAAAATTCGGGTGAAATTTTGGGAAATCTAGTTTACAATTATCATAGCTCAGGATTTTAGGTGCCGTAAGGATCTTTGATGGTGTTGAATCCATTCCCCCTATTATAAAAGTGTTTTAAACACTCTTATATTTCGATTTTTTAAAAACAAAAATAACCAAGTTCAAGCTAAAAATGACTTTTCGCAAGAAATTGTGACCTCAGTACATAACACCCTTTTGATGAAGTGAATGTAATTTAAAATGAGATTTGAAATTTTAAAATATCAATTTTATTTCAAAATGTAAAAACAAGCTTTTCTAATTTTATTTTTTAAAATATGTTAATAGTATCTTAATATTAATTAGTTTTTGCATTATATAACAAAAAAACATTTTATTTGTGCAAAAAATATTTTTTATGAACCACATATTATAAAAAAACATTTTTTCAAGAAATATGTTTCAAATTCATTAGATATTTGGATCCTTTATCTACAATATTGTTCCTATTCCTTTATTATTTTATGCTTCCATCTAATTTGAACCTAAATGGATAGGAAATCTAACTTACCGTATTTCCATGCCATTTTTTTTTTCTTTTGAGTGGATAGGAAATCTAACATACCTTATTTCCATGTCATTTTTTTTTCTTCTGAGTGGATAGGATATGTAACATACCCTATTTCCATACCATTTTTTTTCTTCTCAACTATTATAGCAAGATAGAGATATGATATTGTTGTTTCAACTATGCAAGATGTATTTTGATTAATATAATCCTTTACTAATAATAGATTCTTGTTTAACTCTGTTGTTTAATATAGTCATTTATTAATGGTAGGTAATGGTAAGTTCTAGTTTAAATTTTTTTAAGTTAAGAAAGGATTAATAATGTGATACTTTAATATTTCATTTCATGCAATCCTTTACTAATGGTAAGTTCTTGTTTAACTTTAATATTTCATTTCATGCAATCCTTTACTAATGGTAGGTTTTCATTTAACTTTTTTTAAGTTAAGAAAAAAGATAAGGTTTGACACCACCCAAATCTTTGATTTTACCAATATTCAAACTTAAGGATTAATAATGTGACACCTTAATATTTCATTTCATGTGATTGTCACTATATATTATATGGATGAAAGGTTTAATGTATTTGCCCAAATATTCAAACTTATGTATTAGTAATGTAATACCTTAATATTTCATTTCATGCACTCGTCACTATATATTATATGGATTAAAGGTTTAATGTATTTTCCATTAACACTAGCACCTTTGAAATCTAGACATGAACACATATATAAGCCTTTAACCAATACTTTACCTATTATAACCACATACCAATATTCAAACTTATTGATTAGTAATGTGACACCTTAATATTTCATTTCACGGTCATCACTATATATTATATTATGGATAAAAGGTTTAAGGTATTTCGCATTAACATTGACACCTTTGAAATCTACACATGAACACATATTTAAACCTTTAACAAATACCTTACACATATAACCACATACAAGAGAAATGGTTCATATTAGTAGTCTATGTGTCTTTTAATACGTTTATAACATTAAGCATTTCACATCCTTACAATGTTAGAATTTATACGTTTAATCCATAATTGGTTTCGAACGTGTGTAATAATGTTTGAATAATGTTTGAATAGAGATATGCATATTCATGTTTTCATAAACACACCGTTGACACACCACACTAACCATGTGACTATATCTATCTTCGTGTACTGGTTTGGTTAATGAATGAGATCATTTGGTTGGATCCAACGATGGATATTCCCAAGGGTAATTCAAAACCCTAGGGATGAGTTAAATTCACATTTTTTTTGTTATTTGGTTTGGCCAGGAAGCTCCTCTTCTACCTCACCAGGTAACATGGCCTTTTCTCCTTTGTGATGGAGGTCTCTACACCATTAAATCTAAGGAAAGTAGTAATTCCTATTTCAATGGTCATCCTTGTAATTTGACTCATAAAATAATTTATCTTCTACCATTTTTTCGTGAGGTCTGCTTAAGGATATCTTTTAATAGCTTCATTGTTTCGTTTCTGTTGATCATCTAGTGTCCTTAGCTCTAACATTTTCATTTATTGGGTGTTTTATGCAGTGATAAACTAGATTTAAAACTAGCGATGGATTTTGTTCTTAGTATGCGACCTATGGAGGTACCTTTAATCAGGTTACTTAAACCTTTCTAGGGATCCTTGCATTGTGCATTACATTTCTTTGTTTTCCTTTTTCTTATATTATCCATCAAGTTGCAATAATTTAAGAATCTTTAGGCATGAGTGTTGGGCATAATGTCTCGACCTCAATTTCTCCAAATATAGTAATTTTAAAATGGAATGTTTTCCTACATGGCTACCTTATATACAAATTTCACCAAGCCATTCATTTGTTTGCATCTTCAGGGGAATAATGTTCGAAGCATTGGTGAATTTCCATCACGGGTCCTGGTAATTAGCTCATTGCAACTCATTTACATTTTTTTAGGCTATGATTTTTCAATAGGAGTAAGGCTTTATGTTGATCAATGGTTGTCATTGAAGTTAAACCTAGAAACACCAAGGGCTACCCCTATCTTCCATGGGAATTTTTACTTGAGAACTTACTCTATTCCAATTCAGGGATATTTTGGATGGTTTTTACTTGTCTAGATGTTTCCTTTGATATATGGCATGCCACATAATTCCTCACGGTTTGAGAGATATTCATGTTTGAAGTTTGTAAACCCAGTTAGTGGGTTAAAACCCCATGGGGTTGTGGCATGACACTAATCATTTGTTTTGGTTATTGAATAGTCAATAATTACTAATTTTTTAAACTTCTAAAATCCATCCAACATTCACTTGTTGGATACCCTCTCAACCTAAGTATTTATGTAAAGTGTGACCCTCATATCCTTCTGATGCAAGGATTTTTCTACTTAAAACATGTCATCATGGGATTATCTCTATAAAAATTTTTATGCAAAGCTTCAGATGCTGAAAAGAAATCAATTTGAGCTGAAATACTAATGAATCACGTAACCAAATTTTAGATATTGGTTTGCTATATTTTCGGACATATGATATGAGGAAGTTAGGGTTTTTTTAGGCTCCCGAATTTCATGTCAAAAAGGTGACTTTGGGAAAATAATCATAAATTTATCTGTAAGCATTGGATTCAAATTTTGTAAAATGTGACAGAAAGAGAACGGATTGTAGTTTAGTGGATATTGTTTTGAGGACTGAAGGTTGAAACAATGGCACGTGGAACTTAGTACAAGTTCGCTCTATTGAACGAGTCTATAATGAGGTCATCATAGGAGATTCAACATAGATATTTCTTGAAGAATCCGATATTGATCAGACCTGCAGGGTCGGAATGAGGACTCAAGGGGCTACCACAAGGCACAATTCCAGACCTTCGAGATTCAAAATTAAATAGATACATCATATTCAATATCAATATTATAGAAGGAAATAAAAAATATGCATTCAAGGTTCACTGCAGTAAGGTAAACACATCAACAGTCAGGATTAAATATACAACAAGATATGTATGAATAGTGTTTGAATTTTAATTTGAATATAATATCTGACACGTCTTTTTGTAGGACAATGTATGTATGTTGTATGTATGTTTGATTTGGTTTTGTTCATAAATTTTGAACATTTCTAAGTTTGAATTTTGAATATCTCTTTGACATATGGTTTGCAGGACAATGTAAGTATTTTATTTCTATATTAGTTTGGTTCTTGTTCATTAACGAATGTACAGGAAGGAGGAAAAAATAGGACAACTCAGACACATACTAGAAGAAAAATGCAACGCCAAAGTACCATTAATTCAAGAAAGCACAACAATACCTCACAAGCTGCAAGTGTTCAAAGAAGCAACGTCAAGACAAGTATCAGGTCATGTCAAAAGTTAGCATTGTAAAATCATCATTGTAAAATTCTAAAAGAGTCATTATTGTAAAAGAGTCAATATGCCTAGATTTGGAGAGGCATTGTTGGGAGGTATAGGTGTCATTTTTGGATAATGGCATGGTTGGGTTGCAGGTCATATTGTGATTGGGTGATTGGTCTAGTTCAAGAAAATAATTGTGAATCATATTATATCATGGATAATTGTCCCTGGTACAAGAGTCCACACTCGTTCCTTATTTTTTATCATTATAGGGTGGCAGAGAGGTACTAGTTTGGTGCATGAAGTCACCTATAGGTTGGATCCTGTTAACACTTGATGGTGGTAGGTTGGTCTACGATGTCAGACATCCATTTATTTGACTATTGAAGAAACCAAGGCGTTGGGGCATCCTTCTAGTGGGAGCTGAAGAAGAATGATTTTCTAGAATTATACGAATTTGTACCTTTCATTTCAGTTGGGGCTGAAGATTAAATAATTTATTAGAAAATCATTTGGTGGTTCTTGACCCGGAGGGGTTTTCCACCTAAATTTCATGTTCCTATTGCATTCTATTATTTTCTGTTGTTACCAGATAATAATCAAGAATAGTTGAATATTAAATAACGCTCTAAAAATATTTGAAAGTGTTCATTGATAAGAAATATTGATTCACCCCCCCCCCCCCTCTTATTATTTCCAACAATTTGTATCAGAGCTTGGTTCCTTCGATAGAAGGCTAACAACTAGAAGGAGATCATCGAGTATACTAAGAAAAGATTTCCTCTATTCAACGGAAATAACTACGCAATTTGGAGTGGAAAAATGCAGGTATGTTGGCGCAAGGATACGAAGTATGTGAAATCGTTGAAAAATGATTTACAGCGACCCAAGATGAACAAGGTAAGAAAAATATTGTATATGATGCAAAGGCTAAAGATATCATTATCAGTGGGCTTGTCGAATCTGTCTATACTAAGGTACAGAGTTGAAAAACTGCTAAATAAGTATGGGGAAAGCTTGAGAATGTATATGTAGGTGACTCAAATGTGAAAGAAAATCTTCAAATTTATAGGGAAAATTTTGAGCAATTCAAAATGAAGGAATATGAAAATATTGATGTATACTTACAATGCTTTTACAAAATAAAAAATGCATTGGAAGTTTTGGGAGAACCTGTCGACACGAAAATTATGGTCCAGAAGATCCTTGGAACCTTGCCGGCAAGATTCAACCCAAAGGTAGATGTCTTGGAATATAGTTCACAACTAACAAATATCAAAAAATATGAATTTCATGGAGTGATTATGGCATATGAAATGAATATTGAAGAAAAGGATGACATGTCTCACCTAGAAACAACAGTCGTTGCATCCAAGAAGACAAGTAAGGACAAGCATACACTAAAAGAGAAAACTTGTAGTTGTAAGGAAGAAGATGAAGAAGAATTTTCAGATAAATAATTTTCCTACTTCACGTGAAAAATGAGAAAAGGTACGGGGAGATTCAAAGGAAAACCTCCATTGATATGTTTCAATTATGGTGAGGTTTGAATTTTGTATCCAAGTGTCCTCACAAAAATAATATTGTTACAAAATGAAATTAAGGTCTGAGAAAGTTCAAAAATAAAGGCAAGAAAAAATGGTTTAAGAAGAGTTTCTTATCCAAAGACTAAAGCTCTTAATCGGATGAAGACAATGCTAACAAAGAAGAAATCAACGAAAGCATATTATTTATGGACAAGCATAATAGGTAAGAATTATCTGATGAAGAAGGAGACGAAGAAGAGTAGATGACTGAGGTTAAATTTCAAAATGAAATGATCAGGTTTATCAAAGAGTTGAAGGTCGAGAAGAATCATGTCAACACTCTTGAAGACAAATTAAAGACAGAAAGGGAATAGGTCCTAAATCTTAAAATAAAGGTTGAATACAAATGAGTTGAAGAATCGCTCAGGGAGGAATTAAAGGAAAGAAACAAGGAAAGAGAAGAATTGGAAGATGAAATAGTTTCTCTTTGAAAGCAACTAAAATATGGAAAAAATATTCAAAAATATACCAACAGCTCCAAGGCACTGGAAGAAATCATTAACAATCAGTGATCAAATAGTGAGAAGACTGGTCTTGGTTACAAAGAAAAATCTAAAAAGGAGCCAAGTCCTTCTATGACAATAAAATAATATGGATATGAAAAATATAACAAGCAAGTAGACCTCCCAGCCAACTCAAGAGATTAGGACTCACCGGAAGAACAATGGAAGGCAATTCCTCAAATAATATTTCCTCCCAGGTATCAACCTATCTTCTATGGTAATTGGTATTCATGTGGAAGGTTTGGATATAGATTTACAGAATTTCGCACAAATGTTTTGAAAAAATACAGTTTCGGGAGATCTTTCAGAAATGGATATTCTAGAACTCAGCAGAATATTAACAGATTTAATAATTTGGGAGATGATTTCTAGTGTTACAAATGTAACAATTTTGGACACTTCGATAAATATTGCAGACTTGGAATATATTAAAAGGAATTCTCGCAAAATCAGAATGAACGAATATGGAAAAAGAAGGCTAAAAATTGTGTTATCACTCTCAAGGCTCAAAACAACAGAAAATTTCGGTATGCTGATAGTGGTTGCTCAACTCATATGACTGGAGATAGGAACAATTTCATATCCTTGAAGGAAAATAAGGATGGAACAATTTCTTTTGGAAATGACGAGGCTTCAAACATCATAGGAGTAGGTACAGTCACACTTCGAAGCAAGAATGCATTAGAGAAAGATGTGTTTATGGTTGAAAATATGAATCAAAATATACTCAGTGCTGGAAAAATGCACCTTCAAGGACACACGATACTATTTAACTCTAATAAATGTGAAATCAGGAAAGGCAAGTATGGTAAAATTGTGGCTATAGCAAGTAGAGCTCCAAATGAAATATATATTTTGGATGAGACACCTAAAGGGTGATCTTTGGCGAAAGAAGGCGAAATTTGGTTATGGGCACAAATGAATGGGACATATAAATTTCGAAAATTTGGTTAGGATCAACAAGAAGGAAGCAGTAAGAGAAATGCCTAAAATTTTAAAACCTACCAATACGATATGTGATTCTTGTCGCCATGGCAAGAAGAAAAAAGTTGAGTTCAGGAAAAAATAATACTTTCCATCACATCCATTGGAATTAGGACATATTGATATAAGTGGTCCTATGAGAACAAAAGGTTTAGATGTAGAATTATATTTTATGCCAATGATAGATGATTACACCAAAATGACAACCGTCAACTTCTTAAATAAAAATATCGAGGGATTCGAGTGTGTTATAATATACAAGGAATTGGTCGAAAATGAAAACGATTTGAAGATCAAATGTCTAAGATCATATAATGGCGAATAATTCACTTCCAAGGTATTTCAGTCGTAATGTGATGAAAATGAAATAAAAATGCAATTCTCAAGAGCCAGAACTTCGTAGCATAATGGAGTTGCTAAAAGAAAAAAATCGAACCATAGAGGAAATGGGTAGAACAATGTTAAATGATTGAAAATTAGATGATAAATTATGGGTTCAAGAAATCGATAAAATTGTATTCATTATAGACATAGGTTTTCTAAGGAACAATTGTATCATGACTCCATACATATTATGGAAAGTAAGAAAGGCTAACGTCAAATACTTCAAAGTATTTGGAAGCAAATTCTACATCAAAAGAGAAGATAAAAAATTGGGCAAGTTCAATTCCTGTGTCAATGAAGGTATTTTATTTGGTTATTCACCCAAAAGGAAGGCTTATAGATGCTACAATGTGAGTCAAATACAAATAGTGGAAAGCATAAATGTTACTTTTGATGAAAATTGTGTTACAAAGGATGACGATGAGATTCTCCCTTCAAGAAAATTTGAGGGATCTGAGGGAGAATTTGTGAAGGATCAAGAAGAAGCTCCAGAAGAAGACCAATCAAATAAGGAAACAATAGTCAACCAAGAGGAAATAAGAAATGATCAACATGATGTAAATGAAAATTCTCCAAAATCTTTAAATAATGGTGTCAAACTAATCATCCATCAAATCAAATCATCAGAAACATAAATGAAGGAATTGGAACCAAAAGAAGTCGGTATCTTTGTTCATCACAATAATACCACCTTTATTTTTTAGCAACATTTGAGATTAGAAATTTTGAGGAAGCTACTCAAGATGAACACTCGGTAGCAGCTACGAATGAAGAACTGGATAAAATTGAGAAGAATTACAAGTGGGAAATGGTGCCATGACCAAAGGATAAAAATGTTATTAGAACTAAATGGGTCTTCAGAAACAAAATGAATGAGGATGGGCAAGTTTCCAGGAATAAGGCAAGATTAGTCTAAAAAGGATATGCACAAGTTGAAGGAATTGATTTTGAAGAAAAAATTGCTCCTGTTGCCGTAATGGAAGTTATCAAAATGTTTCTTTCTAATGTATGATTGAGAAAAATCAAGGTCTACTAAATGAGTGTTAAGTCATCCTTTATAAATGGTGAATTGGAAGAAGAAGTTTACATTGAAAAAATGGAAATGTTTCTTCTCTCTGAAAAGGGAAAACTATGTGTGCAAATTAAAGACGGCACTATATGGCCTCAAGCAAGCTCCTAGAGCTTGGCATGCTCATCTTGATGGATATATACATGAAAAAGGATTTAAGAAAGGCAGCGTCGACAACATTATCTATGTGAATGTGGATCAAGATAACCTAAAAATTATCGAGGTATATGTGGACGATATAGTTTTTGGAAGCAATGGTGACAAATTAAGTAAAAAGTTTTCCACAAAGATGAAAATTTAGTTTGAAATGTCTCTACTTGGCGAGGTGACATACTTTTTAGGGCTCCATATATCTCATGAGGATAAAGGAATATTTATATATCAAACCATGTACATCAAGAAAATGCTCAAGAAATTCAAGATGGAAAATTTCAAGCGTGTCCTTACCCCAAGGGTAACAGGTTGCAAGTTAAGTTTAGAATATTCATCAAAGGATGTGGACTAGAGGTTTTATAGATCTATAATTGGCAGTATTCTATATGTGACAACTTCTTGACCAAATTTAATGTAGGTAATTGGACAAGTAGCAAGATTCCAAGCAGCACCAAAAGAATCTCATGTTATTGACATCAAAAGAATTCTCTGATATCTTAAGGTCACAATATAATATGGTTTATGGTATCCCAAAGGAAATAATATAGTTATCCAAGACTATACAGATGAATATTGGACAGGAAGTGTTGATGATCAAATTAGTACCATTGGAGCAACATTCTCTCTAGGTGGCTACCTTGTTTCATGGTTAAGTAAAAAGTAGTATTCATTCTCGTTATCCACAGTAGAAGTAGAATATATCGTGGAAAAAAAATTTTGTACTTGAGTTCTCTGGATGAAGAAAACGTTGCAAGATCTTCAAGTCAAGTTTGATGAGCCTATTACGATATTTTGCTATAACACTACTGCCATAATTGTCTCCAAGAATCCGATCTATGATTATCAGTCTTCTATATGTGACAGCCTCTCGGCCATACGTAATGCAGGAAGTTGGACAAGTAGAAATATTCCAAGCAGCACCAAAATAATCTCATATTATTGCCACCGAAATAATTCTCTGATATATTAAGGGCACAATAGAATATGGTTGATGGTATCCCAAAGGAAATAATCTAGTTATCCAAGCTTATATAGATGCAGATGTGATAGAAAGTGTTGAGGATCAAAAGATTACCTGTGGAGCAGCATTCTATCTAGGTGGTTGCCTTGTTTCATGTTTAAGTAAAAAGAAGTGTTCAATCTCGTTATCCACAAGAGAAGAAGAATATATCGCGACAACAACTTGTTGTACTCAAGTTCTCTAGATGCAGAAAACTTTACAAGATCTTCAAGTCAAGTTTGACGAGCCTATTCCCATATTTTTTGATAACACCAGTGGCATCATTGTCTCTAAGAATCCTGTGATGCATTCCAAAACAAATCACATTCTGGTCAAATATCATTTCGTTAGAGAGCAGGTCGTCACTGAAAAGAATATCAAGCTTGAATATGTTGGCACAAAGGAACAAATTACTAACATCTTTACCAAACCATTACCTCGTGAATCATTTGATTATCTTCGCTTAAATATTGGGATTCTCCCAAGTTCTCATTAGACTCTTTCTCTTATCTAACTAGGTAATAAAAGCGAAGTTGAGGTGTGTATAGGTTTTTACAATGATATTTGTCAGGGTGACTTACCCTTTTCCATTGATGACAAAGGGGGAGAGAATGTTGCAGGAAGACGTGTCATTATCATAGGGGGAGTAATTGTGTTGCCATCAATGCCAAAGCGGGAGAGTGTTGATCAGTGGTTGTCATTGATGTCAACCCAAACAACACCACGAGCTACCCCAATCTTGCATGGTAATTTTGACTTAACAACTTACTCTATTCCAAGTCAAGTATATTTTGGATGGTTTCTACTTATCGAGATGTTTCCATTGATACATGACACACCACATAATTCTTCATGGTTGGAGAGATATTCGTGTTTAAAGTTAGCAACCCCAATTAGTGGGCTAGAGCCCCATGGGGTTGTGACATGAAACTAATCATTGTTTGTGGTCATTGAATAGTTAATAATTAATAATTATTTAAACTCCCAAAATCCCTCCAATGTTCACTTATTGAAGAGCCTCTAAACCTAAGCATTTATATAAATTGTGGCCCTCATATCCTCTTGATGCAAGGATTTCACTACCTAAAACAAGTCATCAGGGCATTATCGATATAAATTTTTTTATTTAAAGATTAAGATGCTGAAACAAAAACCCATTTGAGCTGAAATCCTGATGAAGTGACTGAATTTCAGATATTGGTTGTCTATATTTTCAGAGATATGATCTAAAGAAGTTAGGGTTTTTGCAGGCTCCCAAATTTCAAGTCAAACAGGTGACCGTGGGAGAATCATCATAGCTTTCTCTCTGATAATTTTGGATTCAAATTTAGTAAAACATGACAGAAATAGGAAGAATTGTAGTTTGTTGGATATCATTCCCAGGACTGAAGGTTGAAACAATGACACACAACACTTAGTACAAGTTTGATCTACTAAAGTAGTATATAATCAATTCATTGCATGAGATTGGGCATAACTATTCGTTGAAGAATCCAATATTGATTAGCCATGTGTGGTTGGAAAGAGGACTCAGAGGGATACCATAGGGAAAAATTTAAAACCTTGGAGATTTGAAATTACATATATACAACAGATTCAATATCGAGCTTCTAGAAGGAAAAAAAAATCTGCATTCAAGGATCACTGTAGTAAGGACATCACATCAACAGTCAAGGGTAAGTCTGCTACAACAAGGTTTGTATAATTAATGTCTAAATTTTAATTTGAATATAATCTATGACATGTGTTTTTACAGGACAGTGTAAGTAGTTTGTATGTATTTTTTATTGGGATTTGTTCATAAATGTTGAACGTATTTAAATTTGAATTTTGAATATTTCTCTGGCATATGGTTTGTAGGACAATGTAAGTATTTTTTTTGTATATTGGTTTGGCTCTTGTTCATTAATGCATGTGCGGGAAGGAGGACACCATAGGATAACTCAGACATACTAGAAGAACAATGCAACACCAAAATACCATTACTTTAAGCAAGCAAAACAATACCTCAACAGTTGCTAGTGTTCGAAAAAACAGTGTGAAGTCAAGTATCAGGTCATGTCAAAAGTCATTATTGCAAAAATCATCGTTGTAAAATTGTGAGACATTCATTATTTTAAAAGATTCAATCTTCCTAGAGTTGGAGAGGCATTGTTGGGAGGTATAAGTGTCATTGTTAGATAATCTTATGGTTGAGTTGTAGGTCATAGTGTGATTACGTGATCGGTATAGTTCAAGAAAATCATTGTGAATCATATTATATTGTGGATCACTGTCCCTAGTACGGGATTCCACAATCTTGTATTATTTCTGATCATTAAAGGGTGGTTGGTAGGGTCTAGGTTGGTGCATGAAGGAACCTACAGGTTGGAGCTTGTGAACAGTTCAGGGTTGTAGGTCGTTCTAGGATGTCGGGGCATCCATTCAATTGAATACTAAAGAAACTAGGGCATTGGGAATTTTTTCTAGTGGGAGCTGGAGAAGAATGATTTTCTAGAATTATAGTAAGTTGTACCTTTCATTTCAGTTGGGGCTGAATATTAGAGAATTTATTAAAAAAGTGTTCAGTGGTTTTTGACCCGGAGGGGGTTTTCCACCTAAAATGTGTGTGCCTATTGTGTTCTATTGTTTATTGTTGTTACTATATAAACATGAATAATTATTAAATATTATTTAATGCTCTGAAATATTTAAAAGTGCTAATTGATAAGAAATATTTATTCACCCCCGCCCCTCCCCCTCTCCGTATTTCCAACACTTTAGACTACATTTTATTTTGTGGTCACGACCATTGGGTCTGAAGTCGACCTCTCAGAGACTTTGGGAAAAATCCTCAAAACAGATTTACTAGGGAGATTTTTTATTTATAGTTTCTTATTTTAAATTCAAGTGCCCAGGGTTTTTGTAGGATTCATGAATTTATTGCTAACGAGCAATTGAATTAGGGTTTTTCCTTCCATTCAAATGAAATATCTTTCCTCTATTTCATATCGTGGGTTTGATCCCAAATTCATGTTTTTCTTAAAGGTGCTACTATCAATACACTAGAGGAAATCTTGTTCATTGGATGAATAATTTAACTTCTTTTTCAACACTAAAATTTCTTCTACCACTAAACAACAGGTCGACTTTTTCCCATATCTTTGTGGATAGACTATGGTTTGACATTCTAATGATTCAATACCCTATACAAGGTTCCTCCTATTTCTTTCACTTTGATTGATCTTTAGCCTAAGAGGGTTTTGAGCATTATATACCCAACAAGGGTTTTAAGGCGGTTTCCACAAGTCTGAAGTTTGTTACTTAAGTTTAAGCTTCTTGGTTGAGCACCTTACTATATACAAGGTTTATTTTAATTTAAATTCCATGGTGTGTTGGAATTCCAATCATTTTGAGTATAAAACCTTATTTTATTTAGACATGGAAATGGAATTTGTTTCACAATGTTCTTGTCATTGTGTATTGATTAATAGAGCTAGTAAAGGCTTTGTCCCTTTGTTTTCTTCTTGTGTCATTGAATGCATACATCATTTACTATTTATTTCAAGTCCTATTTCAATTATTTTACAAATATGTCTCATATATATGTTATCTGGTTATTAGATTTTAAATGGATTTTATTAACTCCTTGTGTATTCATCAGATATGAATCCATATACCATTCTTGTAGTTATTTATTTGATATATGCACAATTATAATAATTTTCCTCTTTAGTCGCATGTGAAATACTCTTGTTTATGTTATGGATTTTTCATCTAAACTCTCATCCATTTGAACTTGAATTGGACTATGATACTTTCTAATTACTTCATTACTATGAATAAGTATCACCATTTATATACCAAGTTTATATATATATATAAGTTTGTTTTGATGAATCCTTAGGTAAACCGAGAAGGGGGGGGTGAATCAGTTTAATATATTCATGGACATTTAAAACTTTTTCATTCAACTCATTTACACCTTCATTTCATAAGTAGCTTAACACATTAAGGACCAACAAACATAATGTGTGGACAACAAGTAATTAAACATATTAAAACATCACATCAACACTCAATCATTCAGCACATATAAAACATATATAAGTGGAAACCCATAAAGGGAGAAAACCACAAATTATTATTGTTGTGATGTAAATTCAAGCTCCAACTCCCTCTCACAACTAATTTTCTACAGGCTCCAACCTACATGAGGCTTCTACCCCAAATTCTGCAAGCTACAACTTGCAAGGAAGCTCAAACACCCATCTATTTTATGAAAGCTACAACCCACAGGAGGCTCCTACCTCAACCAGCTGCAGCTGGACATGTATCAAGCTACAAATTGATATGGAAGCACCAACTCCCTCACACTACAATCAAATCATATGCTAATTTACCTGGATATCAGCTCTGGTTTTCTCCTTCTTCAATGCTACCCTACCAACCTTCAAATATTCTTCATATCATTTGTAGATCTATACAACATCTCTATCTGCTCTCTCTCATTATTCCACTCTCTAACCTCTCTAAGCATATTATGATAACAACATTTATAGAGATCGCTTCATGGTTGTTTGCATTCTATATGGGAATATGAAGTGAACATGCATGACTCTTTCTTCTCACCCATTCATTTCATCACTCGGCATATCCAGGATGTTACAAATGTATATAGTTATTATAGTATCAAATGGAGTTTTGATTTGCCTTCGGAGACTTGCCTTTGCATTAGAAACAATATAAAACAAATAATACATTTACAACTCTATTCAGATATTTCATTCATCCCTTTCAGCTTCATAGATTTATTGTGTGTTTGTCCTATTCTTCTTGTTGTCCCTTTGTCTTTTATGTTTCTGCAGTTATATTCCAGCTCTGCTGCATGACCACCATTTTTCCCAACTCAACCCATGTTGTTGCACTGTTCAGCACGAGCTTCTTACCTGAGCCATTTCTTGCTGTGTTCATAATTTTATTTTGTTACCTCAGTCTTTTCTTCCACGTTCAGACTTTTCATTTGACTCATTGTCGCAAAACTGTTCTACGTGAGCTCCTGGTCCTTTTTTATGTGTTCAGGTCTTTTGTTCGTGACTTGTGGGGTATGGCCCACATAAACTCCCTTTTAAAACACAATGGAATACAACTTCGGAGTTATTTCCACATACGTACATTAGCAATCAAACAACGCATATTTTATATAAGAGAAAGCACATAACATATGTATAACAGGGGTTCTCGGGTCCCACAACCCTTGACCAATCATAATACATCGCACCACGCATGCCCGCAACTTTTAACTTTTAGAAATAATGTATCTCATATCTTGTGCGATATGCGATCGCATCGCATCGCATCCAACTTAGCTTACTGTGTGAACCTTAAGCATAAAACATGAAATATGAGATGTGTGCTAATGCGCATTGTTGTCATGTGGCTCTTGCCTTTCACTGCATCACATCCAACAGAACTTACCGTGTGAACCTTGAACCATAAAATCTGTGATGTGTGCTAATGCACAGTGTCGACACGTGTTTCCTCCCTTTCACTGCATCGCATCTTTCTAACCTTATCACATCGCATATTTAACATACCTTGTGAAGCCTTAGCATTGTCCGCTAATATTTGCGATGTGTGAACTCCCGATTCGCCATCTATCATTGAGCTGCCATATGTCTACCGGTCCTCACTACTTGTCTTGTCGTGCCAACATATGTCCCTTCTCTATTTAGCATTGCATACTTAATAACTTACCCTGTGACGACTTTAACACTTTAAGAACTAAACTTTGCGATTTTCACTTTCGATCTCCGTCGTTGGTCTTCATTAGATCCGAAAGTCCATGCTTCTCTCCTTGTCAAGATGTATGATATGTTCACAGTTGTGATGTGATTGTCATAGTTGATCTACACCAAATCTACAGTCCTTGTTGTTGCTTGCAAATCCGATTGTCCTTCCCAACTCATCTTGCGGTGCAATCTCATCCATTCATCTCTCACCTTCACTTATACGATCTAATCCTAACTATTCGCTCACCTCCCTTGGAATTCTTCTAAGTGTTCTCTGCATTAGACGATTTTTCTTCTTTCTGCAACCACCGCTACTTTTCATCTTTGCTATCCTTCCTAAGCTTTATTCAGTTTCAAACGCGCATATTTCTCCTGAGCTTTATTTAGTTTCTAAATGTGCCGATATCTCCTAATCTTGTTCTTATATTTGTTATTCACTCTGACTTTGGATTATTACCCATGATGCACGCCTTACTCACTACGTTGTTGCACACCTTACTTTCTAACACATTGTCTTTCTTATCTTTCTTTGATGCCTTTCTTGCCTCTAATGCCTTTGTTTCTTTGCTACCTTTTCTCCTTGTTTGATTTTCTTCTTAGCTACCTTTTATTCCTTTGCCTTTTTAATAGTTCAGGTGATGCTCCTTTGTGCTCCTTTTCCATCAATGAAAATATTTCCAACAGTCTCCCCCTTTGGCATTAATGGAAACACTTCCTCCAAGAATTCCTCCCCCTTTCATTTCGAGAGGTTTCTTTCTTCCTTTTCTTGCTTTTCAGAGGAGCCTTTCTTCTTCTGCTTGCCTTTCCTCCCCCTTTGACATCAATGGCAAAGGGTTTCACATTTCCCAGTGTAGTTTCTATCCTTGCATTTTCTTTTCCCACTTTATAGGCCTTCTTCTTTTGACTTTATACTTTGTTGCTCCAGGCTTGTGTATAATAGTTTTTGGAAGAAGACTTTGAAAATTATTGAGATTCCATGAATGGAGGGCATGTCACCATATAATGTTCTGTACTTATATCCCTCACTGCATGATAGAGGTGATATGTGCTAGAATTTTGATGTACTTGTGTCATAATACTCTGATCTTGAGGACATGTACCATACCATACTCTATATATATTTACCAACTTCATAGCTCCTTATATAGTAGCCTTTGCTAGTGTATTTCCATCATCAATTTTTAGTTTTTCTTTTTTTTTTTCTTTTTTTTTCTAATCATATGAGATATTATCATCCGTAGACACTACACCTAACTTGTCTCTTAGATTTTTGAATGGTTCTCTAGTAAGAGGTTTTGTGAATATGTCGGTTGCTTGTTCCTTTGTCAATACATACTCCATCTTTACTATTTTCTCTGCTACTTGTTCTCTAAGGAAGTGGTACTTTATTGGGATGTGCTTGGTTTTCAAATGAAGTACTGGATTTTTTGATATACTTATTGCACTTGTATTGTCACATTTGATGGAAATAGGTTCAGTGATGCTTACCTTCATGTCTTGGAGAGTTTGTTTAATCCACATTACTTGTGTGTAACAAGCTGCTGCTACTATGTATTCCACTTCTACTATAGATAGAGAGACAGATGTTTGCTTCTTCTTTAAGTCTGCCACCAGAATTTCTCCCAAATAAAATGCATCCCACTTGTGCTTTTCCTGTCATGCACATGGCTAGCCCAATCTGGATCTTTATATGTTGTCAATGTGAAGTCTTTTCTTTTTGGATACCATAGGCCATAATGTGCAGTTCCTTGAAGGTATCTAAATATCCTCTTGATTTCTAGCAAGTGACTTTGTTTTGGTGTTGCTTGATATCTTTCCACAACTCCTACTGCCAACATAATGTATGGTCTATAGGAAGTTAGGTATAGAATACTTCCTATCATATATCTATAAAGTCTTTTATCTACATCTGCAGATCCATAATCAGCACAATATTTTCAGAACTTGATGAGGAAGGAAAAATCATATTGGAACATGAAGCAGTCATGAAAGCAAGAACTCGAAAACTACAAAATTGATCAATTTCAGAGTATCTGATCAAGTGGAAGAACTTACCCATTGAAGATTCTACATGGAAGGATGAGAATTTTATACAGAGGCACCCAGAGCTACTCAAGCATTGAGGACAACACTTTTTTGAAGGAGAGGGGCATGTTAGGTCCCTATATTACTAGTTTAGTCCCTTATTGTTATTATTATAGCCCCCTTATTGTTATTGTTGTACCCTGGAACCCCAATATTATTATTATTGTGCCCTTAAATTATTATTGTTAGGCCGACTAGGATTATATTATGGCCCCATCGACTCCTATATATAGAAGGAGGTTTTGGTCATTTGTAGCATCCAAGAATTGTTCATTTATGTAATGTATTGAAGGTTTCCCCCTCGAAGTGGTTGATTTCTAAGGAATTGATCTCTCTTTGCTTCCATTTTTGGAGTTGGGCAGCTTAGGCTTGCACTCGCAACCTCCCATACCACATTGCAAAACCTTACCGTCAGCCCACACGTTATGCTTTAATATAATATGGCAGTTTTTTATATTTGAATATGAGTTATAATGAGTATGGGGGAAAGGCTTGGCAGACACACCAGGCTAGGAGGTCCACAAAACCCTCTGATAAAGCTAAACACCATTATAATGGATTTCCATTTATGGAAACAGAACACGTGTTAATAAACCATATCCGTCAACAAACATTTGTTATGTAACTAGGCCACGGGTCTGTTGATCCTTAGACCGACGGAGTATTGAGATAGTATGCCACAGAGATGCCATGTAACCATTGGGGAACAAGTATTGTCAGACCTATCACATGTTGTGGTCAAAGTATTCATTCCACGAATGCAAAGGTGATATACCATGGAGATACATAACCGTCATGAGCAGGTCCAGTCATATGCCACAAATTTCAACAATAAATATCATGATCCAATACATATATGTATGATTAATGTGATATTGGGTTTATACTATGGTTATAACGGTGGATACATGTGGCACTTACCCAATAGTCTATGCTATACTAAAATATTTTTCAAAAACTATATGATATATTTATGCACCGAATGCCAAAGTTAATATATTATTGCAACATTTTTCCATGTATAGACTGGGAGGTCCATGGGTTTCATCCCGAGACCTTCATTTCACCTTATAAAACTATTTTCCATTACATCAGTGCGAAGGGAGTTGTATAATGAGCATGTAAATTGTGTATTTTTTGTTCCTACAAATTCCTTTTTGGGCATAACTTGACCATCCTTGGGCCTTTTTTAGAATGGAGAGTTGCGTTGGAGAGTAGAGGCTAGGGCCTACATGTTGACAGTAGCCATTGGTGCATGTGTGCACAGTCGAAAATGGAGAAAATGTATGTAAATATCCCTTTGAGCATTCCTAATACAACAAACGCTCATTGGAAGCAGACCCAGAGATGTAGTCCAGGAGAGACAAAGTCTGTCATCAATGTTTGCTACTTTTGTGTCTTTTATTTTTGTTTTTCATGCTTATGTTTTAGTTCTCAATTTATGTCTAAGGCTCTTTAATAGTTCAATTTTCCATATTCATTTACATAAAAGGAAACGTTAGCTAATGTTCAGTGAAATTTCGCTAATAGTCAATCCTATGTGTTTTCAGATCACTAGTTATGAGAAAACCATAAAAAAAATTTGGCCCACAGAGAACTGACATTAGTGAGTAGGAAATTGAAGAACCAAGATTGGGTACAATACCTCATTGCAAACTATAAAATGGACCCTACTATGGCTCAACTTAAGTAGGACATTAGTGATGGCAGGAAAAATCAGCCTGGGACAATCAATGATGGTGTAATCCTCTTCAAGAATTTAATCCATTTACAACTTGACTCCCGTCTTATAAAAGGAACCAACGGACATGAATGATCAATATAAACTATGCGGGCGTGAAATGTAAATAGAAGCTAATGCTAAAATTGTAGAATTTGAAATGGCCCCTATTCTTTAAGACAACTAATAAACCAAGATCATTATTATAGAAAAAAAAACATACAAAAACCAACAAATAAAACACTTATCTGGTTCTCACTACGTGAGCTCAACCCTCCTGTAAATGTCATCTCTAATCAAACCAGAAAGTACATTATTATATAATAAACCTATTAGCAATATGATTATCACTCAACTAAATAATCATCTAAATCGAATATACATACACTACCAATATTCTAAACCCTAATTTTGAGCATTGGCCACCCTAATAATTTGATACCCTAATTTTGATAACGTAATCACAAAAAATATGTTGACTAATTTTTCAGCAATTATATGACAAGATTAAGAATTATCCCCAACACTACCCCTTAATTATTAATGAGGGCTTACTATCTTATCTCGTAGTGCAAAAAGCTACGCTTTTGAAACTTCTTTGGTGAAGATATCCGCTAGTTGGTCATCAGTATTTATGTACTTCAATTCAATATCCTTCTTCTGCACCAAATACTGAATGAAGTGATATTTCATGTCAAAATTCTTTGTCCTCATATGATGAATCAGATTCTTTGCTAACTTCATGGCACTTACATTATCACAATAAATCATTGTAGGCTGAACTTTATTTTCTCCAATATCTTCCAAAAATTTTCTGAGCCAAAGAGCCTGTGTACCCGCTGAGGTAATTGAAACATACTTGGCTTCCGTTAATGGGAGGGAAACGATGCTTTTTTTTTTTTGAGATCCAAGTAATCAAACATGAACCAAAGGAGGAAAAAAATTCAGATGTCATCTTATGGTCATCCATGCTACCTCCCTAATTTGAATCACTAAATCAAACAAGATTTAAATTTTCATAATAGTAATGAATACCAAAATTTATAGTTCCTTTCACATACGTTAAAATCATCTTGGCTGCCTTCATATTTATTTCAAATGGATTTTTCATATACCTTGAAACAAGACTAAATATGTAATATTAGGTCACATGTGGGTTAGAGACATCAAGCTTCCCACAATACTTCTATAAGTTGTCTCATAAACTAAATCAACACAATCATCTCTACATAACACAACTCCATGAGCACTTGGAGTAGGGGATGGATTGAAATCAATCATATCAAATTTCTTCAACATATCTTGTGCATACTTTGTCTTAAAAATGAAAATCCCATCCTTTCTTTAATAAGCCTCCATTCATACAAAATATTTCATGAGACCTCGATCTTTCATCTCAAATTCATTCATCATAGAAACATTGAATTCATCGTTCATCCTAAAACTACTTACCATATACAATATATCATCAACATACAAAATTATGATTATAATATCAATACCTTTCTGTTTGTATTAAAGTGTAGGATGACTCTCTCTTCTCTGGAAGCCATTTTCCTGAAAGTATCCATCAATCCTAGCATACCACACTCTTGGTGCTTGCTTCAGACCATACAAATCATTCTTCAACTTGTAGATATTATTCTATTTTCCTTCTGACTTCAAAACCTTGTGGTTGCTCCACATATACTTCCTTTTCTAAGTACCCATTCAAGAAGGCACTTTTCACGTCCATATGATGTATGCTCCACTTTTTCTGAGCTGCTCACAAAATCCTCATTGTAATTGTCTCATGTCTTGATACTGGTACAAATGTCTCTTCATAATCAATTCCATACTTATTTGTGAATCCATTAGCAACTAATATTTCCTTATGTATTTCAACACTTCAGTTACTGTTATTTGGCCTTTTAGACCCATTTCGTGCCAATATTTTTCTTTTCATTTGGAAGCTCTGTTAACTCGCAAGTGTCATTCATGTGAATGGAATCCATCTCTTCTTGCATGGATTGCACCCAAACCTCATTATTACATGCATCTTCAAAACATGGTGGTTCAAAATCATCAATGGCTAAAAAAGGAAAATTCACTTTCTCACCCAATCGATTTTCTTCATGTGCTTGATTTTCACTCCTCTAAAAGATTTCACTGAATATACTTACCTTCCTTGTCGAACTTGGAGAAGAAGTTGGTCTTGAACTTGAAATTGATGAAGGGATTATTGGTGTCGTTAAACCACTAGATACAGAACCATTAGTTGGCTACTCATGATCAATATCAACAATTATATCATCATTCAAAAAAAAAATTGTCTTCTCAACGTGGCCTTTTTTATGACCATAAACTCCCCCTTCATTAAAAATTACATCTCCTGAGACAATAACCTTTTTGGTGAGGGGATTAAATAATTTATAAGCTTTGTGTGTCTCATTATACCATATAAAAATACATAACTCACTCTTTGCATATAACATTTTTCTATTTTGATAATACAAATCTTCATAAGGTATCATATTTTTGAGTGCAATAGTGGGGCTACGGTTAAGGATGTACACTGTTGTAGAAAATACATCTCCCAAATAAGAATTTCTCAACCCCTTAGTTTGTAACATGCACCTTTCAATTTCAACCAAAGTAAGATTCTTCCTTTAAATTACGTCATTCTATTGCAGTTTGTATGTGGTAGTATGTTTCCTCCTGATGGCATTCACATCACGATAACTCTGGAAATATTTCGAGCAGAATTCCCCTCCACGGTTAGTTTGTAAACATTTGATCTTGCACCCTTTCTCATTTTATACAAGGGCTTTGAACTTCTTGAATGTATCAAGGGCTTCATTTTTTGCCTTAAAAGATATACCCAACAATTTCGTGAGAAATCATGAATAAAAGTGATGAAATATGATGACTTACCCAAACTCTTAGTCTAAATAGGACCACATATGCCTGAATGAACAAGTTGAAGTGAGTGATAAGCCCTTCATGTATCTCCCTTTGGGAAATTTTTCCTTGCATGCTTTCCTTTAGCACATCCTTCACAAACTTCATTATGCTCCTCTACCTTGGGACAACTACAAACTAATGCATGTGAGGTTAGAAACTTGAAACTGTGAAAAATGAAATGACTATACCTGAGATTCCATAACCAACTTGAATCCTCATAAGCCATATTTTCAAGGGTGTTGTTATGCTCATAAAACCTCAAGTGAAACATCCTATTTCTTATCATTGGCACAACAATGATCACCTTTTTCCCCTTATCCTTATCATAGATAGAACATTTCTTATTTTCAGATACTACTTTATAATTTTTCTCACATAACTACCCAACACTTAACACATTATGCTTCAATTGTCAAGTATAATAAATATCATGAATACTCTTTATACCTTCTTTTGTTTTGACCTCCATAGCTCCATTGGCAACAACCTCCAATGCTTTATCATCACCAATTTGAATGTTGGATTTGAAACTTCCATCCTTTGTTGAAAACAACTTCTCATTCTGTGTCATATGGTTAGAGAATCCAAAATCTAGGTACCAAACATATTTCCTAGTATTTTCACCTTTGGCATAAGATAAAAATAAGTGATCTTCAGGTTGCTCATTAATTTCTTGAGCATGGTTAGCAATTATACCTTATTTCAATCTGCATTATATTTCAAAGTGGCCATACCTATTACAATAGTAACATTGAACATTTCTCTTATCAATTCGGCCTCTACCTCTTCCTATGGAATTACCTCTTCCTCTTGAGCCACCTCTTCCTCTACCTTTTGAAGAATTTTGTCTTTTCTCCTTACCTTGGCCTCAATTTGTTTTGGAACTACTGCTGTTTGCATATTCATTATTTGTAATTTGTAATTTATAGAAAAAATCTTTCTCTACACCTTCAAAAGTGTCTTTCAATTTTTTTTCATGGGACGTCAAGGATCAAACCAATGATCAAACTATATTTTTGTCAAATCCTTGCTTTCTTTTATGATTATGTCAACGTGATTCCATATAGGTGTTAAATATCTCAATACTTTTTATATTAAAACTTCATTACTTACAATTTCCCCAAGTTTAGCCATTTTTTTGACCACGTCTTTGACTCTCACACAATGGTCACTTATTATTTCAGCTTCTTGCATCGCCAAATTCTCAAACTCTCACTTCAATGTCAAAAGATTGGCTACTTTAACTCGATCACTACCTTCGTAAGCTTCTTGTAAAGTCTTCCAAGCATCTTTGGAAGTTGTTGCTCGTGATATTCTTATCAAGAGCTATCTGAATGTGAAACAAAGCTTGAGCATTCTTATTCCTTGCTTCCTTTCTTGTTGTTATTTCATTAGTTGTAAGGGAATTCCAATCAGCTTTCTTCTTATAACCTTGCTTCAACAATCTGCCACAAATATTTCCGTTAAAAAAGGTCACCATCTTAATGCACCAATAATAATAATCATAATCGTTCTCATCAAATTCAGGAATGGGCATATGGTTAGAATTAGGAAACCATCCTATAAATCTTATCTCTAATAAAACCAATAAGTACATTGCTATACAATAAACCTATTACTAATATGAGTATCAGTCAACTGAAATGTATCTACTTACACTGCCAATCTAGTAATCTTCTACACTAATTTTGATCACATACACACAAAATTTGTTGACTAATTTATGAGCAATTACATGACGAGACTAAGCATTATCCCCAACCAAAACAATATGTTTATATTTTTAATTTAAATATATATTTTCACACTGTATGACAAAAGTCATCTAATTTAAAAAATATTTAACATGCTTTGTTTATTGTTTTTAATGTGAAAATTAATTTGTTTCTTTTCTATATATATTTTCATATTGTCTCTCGCCACAGAAATGAAATTGTCTCTTCAAAATAACAATTCTATTGTTTACAATTTTCTGTGTTCCATATTGATAGGGACAAATTTGTAAAACAATAATTTTTGACACTCATTCACAGCAATATTTAAGACAATAGATAAATTTCTTTTTTTCCCAACTTATTATAATTTACTCCAAAATTATGTTAAATATTGTGTTAAAACCATGTATGCAGCAGTGCCATCTGGAATATTGTTACTGTTAAACCTAAAAACTCACTCTGGGGCTGATGATCAACTCTGCTGGGAACAGAGACGATACTGTCCTCGTCGCTTTCTTTCTTAGTACCATTCAGAACATAGAGGATCGACAATTAGATTCTCCATGTTCAAAAAGTTACTGCGATAACTCGAGAGCGTGTAGCCGGTGCAATATTCTAATTTATAAGTTGGACTCCATAGTTCGTCCCTTTCTTTCTTAATACCATTCAGTACATAGAGGATCGACAATTAGATTCTCCCTGTTCAAAAAGTCACTGCTATAAATCTCGAGAGCGTGTAGCCGGTGCAATATACTTATCTATAAGTTGGACCCCATATTTCTGACGTTCACAGAATCACAAATTATTAATATGTTCTCCTCGAAAAGCAAAATTTTCCCGGGGTCTCATCAGAATTGAATTGCTACGGGATTTCCCGCCTAGAACTATTTAGTATTTTTCCACATGCCTTTCACTATCGTCCGATCACATTTCGTCAGTACAGTGAACAGAAAGACTCTACAGCTTACTTTGACAAAAAAAATCTCCACTCCCGATACTCTTCGGGCATAATTTGAGAAAGAATCTACTCTTGGCTTCGGCGAAAATATCTACTCGGGTCATAACTTTTGCAAAGCTGATAATGATTAAGATTCCCACCTTTGTTACCTATTCGGTAATATTTCATAATCGTATAGTTCAAGCTATTAAATAAATAGTTATCAATATAATTAATTTGATAATGATTGGAATTTTTCAAATACACAATATTTCCTTTATTTAGAATTATTTGTACAATTTTATGTTTTATAAAAATGTAGCACATATTTAATTTTTTATTATTTTTTATTATATATCTGACAAAGGTAAACCAGTTTTGAATAATTCAGTACATCATATGGGACACAGCATCCTTATGAATGCCTCACTTGAAAAACACGTAACTTCAACCAAACACTAATTATGTTGACATATGTCTCGATGATTGAGTAATTGCTTATTAGGTCTATAGGCTACTTCCCCCACTCTGACACTCTCACCCTCGGTGGCCCCCGCACCAGATGTCGAATCGCCCGAAACCACGCCCGTCTGTTCGCTCGCTGCTTCAGCCAAAGCCTTCTGCGAGCCCTGCCACCCCCGTGGCTATCTGATAGTCACGATTTCAGGCTTATTCAGATAGGCATGAGATCGGCTCAGATTTTTGGAGAATTCAAATGTCAAAATTATATGTTGCTCCATTTGTTAGAAGAAGTCTTGAATTTGAAACATTATTTTAATGATATCTCTGTCTGCCACAATTACAGGGAACAGAACATGGATGCATATCTCCTATCTAAGGATAAGAATAGTCACAACGTTATTTCAGGCACTCAATTCCACTGTCGTCAAAGAATACCAAGGATTCCCTAACACTAACAGAGAGAAAAAAGATACTCTAAGGAGAACCTCAATAACTACAAATAGAACACCACTATCCCAAAATTTAAGCATAAATTGAATTGAAGGAAGAGGAAGAAAGAGTACACATCAACTAATATCCCAAAACACGCAATGGAAATGCAGAAAATTGACATACGAAGCCGTAAACTTGCGAGAGAAAGGGATGAACAAAATCATAGCCCAAGTAACAAATAATAAAAATGGAATGAAGTGCAGGACAAAATACCTTTCTACAACTAAACAATGCCTCTAGTCCACACCGAGAGAACAACGAAAACATAAGAAAAGAAGTCTCCTTAACATGCAAATAACCCGCAAAAATTGACGCAAACAAAACATACTGAGAAAAGGAAGATGAGGATATCACCTCGGCCTCTTTCCATGAGCTACATACATTTGTCACCCCAATGAATTAAGCCTGCATTTAAAACACCCGACGTTGTAGTACACCCCCAACACCATTTTGTGTTTGTTCGCCATGCCATGATAAAGAAAATGACACCCAAAGCCAGAGCTCTCCTTGCAAGGAGGACTCATTAATACTTGAACTAACAACCCCATCACCAGTTTATCTCCAAAGTAGTTATGCTCTTTATACCCTTTTAATTAAATTGATTGATTACAAAAAATGACATATGAACAAGTGTCATAGAGAGTAAGTTACAGATTTTTGGGCATGTAATATTCATAAGCCATGGTATCATCTCATGGTATTGTAACAACACCTATTTACATAGTCAGAATCTCCATGGTAAAGTGGAGATAAATCCTATGGTTAAGAATCATGTTCCATGCTTTTCTAAATGTATATATGTTTAACTTATATATTAATTTTTTTTAATAATTAATAATAATAATAATAATAATTTAAAAGTAAGTTAGAATTTAGAAATTTTATGATTTTTTTTTTAAATTTTAACATGAGATATATGATGAGATTAGTGTTTTGATGTTTATTGTAGATTGATGTTTATCAACATTTACCATCCATTTTATTTATATAATTGTGCTAGCATTTATCATCCATTTATTTTATATGATTATGCTAGTATTATATTCAAATTTATTGCAAAAATATTTTAAACAAGTGTCTCCAAACATATTTTCAATTTGAAATATTATTATTTTTTAAGATTTTCATAAAAAATTATGCATTATCACAAAAAATTCTTATTACCACCAAGTTGAACACAATATAAACATATATATTCAAAACAAAATTTAAATACTTTGTGAATTTTTTTTTTTTTTTCCAATAACTTAATAACACTTAATTATTTCAAAACAAATTTAAATTTCAATAAAACACAAAATATAATAATTAATTTTTAAACTCAAATATAATATAATTGTAATTTTACAACACATATTTATTCTAAAAAATTGTTCAAATTTATTTTCATTTTTACACTACTCACTATTTTTCAATATTAAAACTTCATATTACTAAAATTATTATACTAAATTAATTCTTTTTATAAGACCTTAAACCAATTAACAAAGCATAGTCATTCATTAACTTCACCAAATAACATAAAAAAATTAAATATAAACAAAATTTATGTACGTTTATCCATATAACATCACAGGAATCATATTTTTTACCACTAATACTTTATTTTTTGAAATGAAAGTCTTCTTTCTTTTAAAACCATTAATACGTTTTTGCTGAAATGAAAATCTTCTCTTTTACAACAACTAATACTTTATTTGTTTATATTAAAAATCTACAATAGTTTAAACTATTTTATCTTGTAAATACCCCTTTTTCACACTTAAATTACCTTTACCCTGGATAAAATGATGTAACCTTGGAATATAATGGACACACTTACTACTAACAACTGCATTCATAACATATTTCCAACATGCATTCTTTCTCCACTCGCAAATGATACTTAGCACTACAAAATAAAGCAGCCAATGCAACTTGATTGAACCATGAACTAGTATTTTTAATTTCCATTTATATAAACTGCATCGTGAACTGGCCAGAGCAAAACGCCAACCTCTTGCAGTGATTTGAAATGATCGATTCACATATGGAAAAGGCCCTACTCAGATTCCTCTTTTCATACCCAGAAGTGCTTTTCTCCAAAAAAAGCAGTACTTTCTGCCTTGGTCCTGCTCTGAAAATAAACAAGAGCGTTGTTATAGCCTGCTTTAAGTTTCAACATTGACCCAGATTTCTTCGATGGGATTATTACTTTCCTGTTGGAGAATGGAATCCTGTTGCTAGATAAAAGCCCATTCTGCATTTGTCGTGGAAGAAAATTGTGTTAATGGCGGTCAAAATCAACTCTACGCGCGGAGGAGAAAATTTAAAATTCAAATCTGTGAGCTTGGAGGTAACAAATTTAAAACAAAAAATCAACTCTACGCTCGAGGAGCAAATTTAAAATTCAAATCCGCGTGCATGGAGGTAACAAATTTAAAATTAAAATCTGCTCGCGTGGAGATAACCAATTTAAAATTCAAATCAAGGCACGGGCAAAGACCAAGGAAGAAGGAGTAGTCAGGAAGAATGCCACATATGTCA
The DNA here is from genome assembly GCA_034641835.2 of Pinus albicaulis. Lineage (NCBI taxonomy): Eukaryota > Viridiplantae > Streptophyta > Pinopsida > Pinales > Pinaceae > Pinus > Pinus albicaulis. The sequence goes on along the minus strand of CM076575.1, from coordinate 1,671,966,228 downwards.
CCCACGAACTCGCCGCCGCCGCGGCCTTCTAGAGGCTTGACAAAAGTGGGGTCATGTCGTGATCCCGAGGCACTCGGCTACGTGAAAATGACTTCGAATTCGGGCAGCAAAGTTTTCCGATGGGGAAAGTTTCCCGGCTAAAACGCAGCCCCGGTAGACTACTATGATTTCCTTATTTCCTTGGGTGCGGTGATGTTAGCAAGAACATTTCTATTATTACCTAGTTTTGAAACCAGGTAGTTTTGGAAATTAAATTCAGATGTTTTTATCAGTCTATAATTCTGGAACATACAAATTTCATATTAGGGCTCAATCTAAAGTTAATTAAAAATGAAATACAAAAAAATGCACTTTTGTTTTGTTTTATTTTTATTTTTAATTTTCATAATAATTTAGAATTTCATAAATAAGAATACAGTTAATTGCTTGAACTTACTTGTGTACATTAGGGTTTGGAACATTTCCAAAATCTATAATTGAAATGAAAATGGTAGCCACTGATACTCTAGAATATATGTTGATTGACAATTTGATATATTGTTAAATGTCTGTGTAAAGTAACAGTACGACAATTTTTTTGGGGGCCATTAACAGAGTGTTTTCTTTCTCTGGTCTTCACTCAGTCACTGTGGTCGGTTTTAGCCCATATACTGTCAGAGGGCCATCTCATTATGTAACTCGCAGGAAGCCAGTTCTTGTCAGTTATTGTGTCTCACAGCCATTTGTTGATTTTGTGCTAGTTTCTGTGGTCTGTCAATACTCTAACTTTTGTGTTGACCGCGAGTAATGTGCTGGCTATTGTGTCCACCAGCAAACAGTGGAGAGATTTTTAATTCATTTTTGCAGAGTTTATGTGGTACATAGTTTTCTTCCTTTTAAAATAAGAGTGTGATATTTCAATTACTGTGGAATTTCTGTAGTTGGATTATCGTATTGTTCTGTGAAAAAATAACATTTCTGCTCACCTATTTGTCATGTTGAAATAAATTTTAGCGTAGTCCAAAAAAGTAACAAAATGGCTAGAATCTGGCAGAGATTTTGAAAAAATCTAGCAAAAATTTTATCAGAATCTTGTTTACAGTTATTAAATTTCAGTATTTTGGGCGTCCTAAGGGTTTTTGATAGTGTTGAATCAATTTTTACTCTCAAAAATGGATCCCAAACACTGAAACTACCTCATTTTTTGAATTTTACTGAATCAGATTCCAACAAAATCCTGCCATCTGAACTATTCTGTTGCCTGAAAAAACAACTCCTAAATTTTATGACAAAAACTTTTTCGTACGTCTGGTTCTATCTGTAGCTTAGTTGGTCATTTGGCCCTTTTTTATTTCTTTTTTAATTTTTTGTATTCAAACACAGAAAATTTTGTCAGTCCACAGAGGGACAGGTACCAAGGTAATGTAAAAATATACGACCTTAGTTGGCAGCTGCGCCTTCATGACTGCTCATAGCCATAAGCTCTGGCAACCAATAATTTCCAGTCTATTGGCCGATTAATGTTGTAAGAGTACCAATGACTATACCATGTTCATGCGACCCATGCCCATGCCATCCTTAGTCTTCCTCTTCACCTTCAGTCTCGAGCCACCAAAAAATTCTGCGGCCATCAACTCTGCCATTAACTCTCCCATCTGCCGGTCTCAAGTGCGCCATTAACCCTCCATCCGGCGCAGTTAAATTTCGTGGGCTTTTAGCAGGATAAGAAGGATGCTGCGATCACTGCCAGGCCAGAGGGATATGTTAACCTACACTGGATCCACCCTGAGGAGCCTGAATCGGGCCACCTGCAAATGCCCACTGAGTTGTGACATGGAAATGGCTGAAGAAATCCATTAACTTGAATGCAATCTGCCTTAACTCTCTGCAATCCATCGAGAAGTTAAATTTCGAGGGCTGTTAATTCCCGGACAGTAGCCATTAACCCGAAAATTTCTGGACATGGTCAGCCAACGCTGGTAAGTTTATAAGTATTTTTAACACCTTACTGATTTAACATCTTTAACAGCGTTATTTTCTTTGTTTTCAGCCGTAGTTTTAAGTTCAATAATTTTCATTTTTACAAGCATGGTAGACACCAAAAGCATTTGAATGATTTGAATGGTAAAAATGTGCATGCCACCAGGAGCCCGCTGTGAGAAATCACGGGACGACAATAATAAGGCTCCAGCGGTAGACGGTTGGTGTGAACGTTTAACTGCTTTCCGTCGAGCAGTTAAATTTCGAGGGCTGTTAATTCCTGGACAACAGCCATTAACCCGAAAATTTCTGGACATGGTCAGCCAACGCTGGTAAGTTTATAAGTATTTCTTTTTATTTGTCTGTTTTTTTTTAATTTCACTGTCTATTTGTCCAAACTCTGATCTGCGGTGCTCCATTCTGCAACCATTAACTCTCGGCAGTCCGCCTAACTCTCCAGCTTAATTGGTAGGTTATCTAAAAAATATCAAATACCCTTTGTCTTTCGTATTCTTTTTATTTAGTTATAGAAAAACCCTTCACTTTAATTGGTAGGTTATCATCAGAGTTTTTAAAATAAGTTTTGATGTTAGAAATTGTAATATGAAATTACTTTTATTTGATTGCCGCAGCTGACATTTCACTGATTTGAATGAATAAGGGAAAACAAAAATGAAAGAAAGCATTCTTTGATGGAGAAAAAAATCTTTGTGAGCTTTGTAATATTTTATAAATAACACTAACAAAAAACGAATTTGGTCTCCATCCTAAGTATTAAATATATGACAGATTTAATTAAAAATTATAAAATTTCATTATTAAAGTGAGGGATTTTTTAACAAGATTTCTTCCCTTAACTTATGGGAAGGGATGGATACGTTTTCTCTGTCCAATGTAAATTTTTCTTATAAATGACAGCCAGTTATATTATATTTACAAGTGGAACATGGAAAAAAACTTACAACGTTATTTTATATATAATGTGGCTCTCATTACTTGGTTAATGGTATGTAATTAATTTCATATATATATTAGTAATTTGGAGAATGTTATTGTTATTGTAGTGATAGGTTTATATATATATAGAAATAATAATTTTTATAAGTGAAAAATAATTTTTATATATTCCAAAAAATTAGGAAAATATATAAGAAAAAATATATATCACAATATTTTTAATTATAGATATTTGTTCAAATTTTATTGTTGAAAATTTTAATTTGTAACAAGCTTTGTTATAATACAATAAGCCAAAACCATTGTAAAAAACCATAGTGCATGCTCGATATTTTTTTATTAATTAATTTAATTAAAAGAATAAAAATGGCACAACTACTTAATTAATTTAATGTTGAATAATTTAGTGTGTCGTTCTGTATCACGATATCATTTTATTAATTTAATTAATTAATTAATTAATTTTTTTATGATTGTGAAAGAAATTTAGTTTAATTGGTTATTTTTCATTCTATTATTATTGAAAAATTTATTAAATCTATTTTTTGAAAGTTGTTTTATGGGTTTTTTCATTTTGATTAATGTATATGATTCTTTTTCAATTTTTATTTTCTTTTATTTAAACTATTTTTTTAAAATATAAGATTATTGATTTGTAATTTTTTAATTTAAAGTATATTTTATTTATTCCATTATAATTTTTTTTTATAAAATGTCTTTTTAAATTTATTGTTTAAATTCAAAAAATATTTTGTCAACATTGTTATCCTATTGTTTGGAGTTCAATATGTAGAGAAAGGCCTTTATATCATTTTTTGTCACGATGAAAAACATGTAGTTTTGGATGTTTTCAATAAAATCTCCTTAACACAAAATATGTCATATTAGACTTGATTTCTAAAATAGTTTTGGATGTTTTCAATAAAATCTCCTTAAAAAAAAATATGCCACATTAGTCTTGATTTCAAAAGTAACGATAACGACCAGTGTATGCAACACATCATCTACAATGTTGCTTCCATAGAAAAGAGTACAACATGAAATCAAATGAAAATCACACCAATCGATGCATAGTTATACAATACAAAAATAAAGGTGTATTGCCACATCACATAACTGGATATAATATGTTCAACTTATATAACCAGATTCTCATTGCCAACTGTAGTTTACGTAAGTCTTGCTTTATTTCACTTTGCCAAAAACATAATCACAATTGAAAAGAACGAGAAACTAATATTTGTTCATTTTGTTCTAGGAAAACAATATAATTATAACACCCACATGCTATGATGAGATGAGAGTTGTTACCTATTTCAAAATGCAACATATGTTATGAATTACATCACATTATTTTCCTAAAAAAATTGTGGGCCTTTAAACATGTGTTTATTTTAAATGAATAATTATGTAAAAAACAATTTTAATAACATCATTATTATTATGAATAACATTATTTTTATTTTAAAAGAATTAGAATTATTAAATAACATTAAATTTGTGACTTTAAAATAATTAGAATTATTAGTTAACATTAAATATTTGTATAGTAATAATTTAATTTTAAAGTTAAAATCAAAACATATATCAAACTGTTATATAATATTTTTCAATATATAATTAAACATTAAAACTTATTTTTTTGAAGTAATTAATCATTCTTATTTTTATTTATTTTAAAAAAATCTCAAAAAACGAATTGGCTTTAAAACATTGTGTTGATATTTCTTGACTGTTAGACATGTGTGTTATCTTAACTTTAGTGTAGCTAGTGCATCATTCTAATTTTTAGTTTACTATGATATACTCACCTAGTTTAATTAGGAGACAAGAAATGTGGCCCATATCCACACATCTCATCTATATAAGTTGATTATTGATAGTAGATATCACACACATAGATTAATTAACAAAGAGTAAGTGGCCCAAGTCCACACATATTTAGTTAGTTTTCAAATTCTTGCATTAAATCAAGTTTTAATTTTTTCATTAGGATTTCGGGACCAGGATTAAAATACCAAAAGAAATCAAGTAATCTCTGTCGCCCTTGCACCTAACGGTGACCCTGGGTATGCATATGAATGCTCTCTCTTGATGTTTTACAATCTCCCTATAGAGAAAACTTTTAGTTTAAATAGGACAAGTTGTAAGTGTCCCATTATCTGCACATTGTTTATTTCGTGAAAGGAACAACCAAACATAGTGTATCATATATCCGCATCCTACAACATTGTGATTGTTCACTTTATTTCACACACAAAGCTTCAGCGAGCTGGGGCCCTCATCCTATTCTTACTGTAGCTTCACAAAGGCACACCATAAGCAAATATTTTCTTTTCATTTTCCTAGTTGAAAGTCATTAATATTAGTTAAATTTTTGGCACTAGGATTTGGGACAGGGATCGAATTATCCTTAGAAGAGCAAGTAATCTCTGCTACCTTTGCACCCACGGGTGATCCTAGGCAAGAATATGAACACTCCCTACTGATAATTCACCATCTCCCTATAGTTGATCAATTAAATTAACTAGGAAGCATTGTAAGCAGCCCACATCCGCACATGTTTTACTTTTGAGCAAGGAACAACCAAGCGTAGTTTAAATACGGGATATTGAAAAGGATCACCGCATATCCACATGTTCAAACTATGTGCTTGTTCACCTCTTTCTCACACACATTCACACCTTAACTAAATCAAAGCCACCTAAAACTCACTTAACTAAACACATTAAACTCTCCCCACAGGGGCCACAAGAGAAGTTATAGCTTAAGTTAGGACCAAGGGGGTAGGCATCCAATAAGCTGCCTTGGTTAGTTTACATCTTGAAACATAGAAGTTGACCATTTAGGGAACTTTTAAATCCGTCTACCCGCCCACGACAAAGAAAACCTGAGCACAGCAGAGACCCGATTCAAAGGGGATTAGGCTTAGGCCCAGTGCGTGTGGTATTATTCGGGGCTACCTGACCCATCTAATACTCGGTACTGGTAGCTGAATTACCAAGAATCCCAAGACTCGAATGCTCACGTGGGATGACGGTACCTAGCGACCAAAATTAGGGCATCCTTCCCTATAGGTGACGGTGCAGGCAAGCACTAGATCCTCTACCCTTACCTTGGTTGATTTTCTTCGGTTGACTGGAGGCGTCGCCAGCTCTTTTGGGACGTTTCCCCAGCATTCGCAAGATATCTTCTCAAGGCCTAGTTACATTTGAGCATGTGAGGATGATTTAGGTCTTCTAGGATTTGAGTATCATATGAAAAAACAAGAAAAAACCATATTTTTTTATTGACTGGTCACATAAGATTAATCTAAAGGGAAAATTTGTCTTTTCTTTTTGCTTTGTTTTATGTATGTGATTAGATTTTTTATTTGATTTTAATCTCTATCCTCTCAAAATTTTCCAAAAACATACCTAGATGATTCCAGAATGGATCCAACGGGACCTAGTCGATCTAGATGCCTTTTGGACCTCCCCCCATTACCGGGAGGGGTTCCAGGTCTTTTGCCATTTAGGAATGAAAGACAGAGCACTGCCACCCTTATTGGTTCATCCTTTATTAGGGCATCATTAGTTGGAAACCCTCGTCGGTCACCCAACACCACACAAGTGAACACCCCCACAGGGTCACCGCATACCACTCCTCCCACAATCCTTAGGGGACAGAGGAGTGCTACCCATTCAGGAAGTCAGGTGAACTCACAGCAGGGCACGTCATAGAAAAACCCTATACCTAACCAGAACACTGTGTTTTCATAAGGGGCAATGGCTACAAACTCTCAGTCGCCTTTCTTAGCTTCGTTAAATTTACTAGATTTAACTAAGTTGACAAACGATCCCATTGCTCACAACCCTACATGGATTCCCATGCCCACGAAGCTCCCTTTGGACATTCCATAGTTCGAAGGGAAGCAAGCAGAAGACCTCGAAAAGAATATTATGACTTTCCACCTATGGTATTCGTCGAACAACATCATTAACGATATTATTCGACTAAGACTATTTCAATGCACCCTAACCGAAATAGCCGCAAAATGGTATGTGGAGCAGCCATATGCTATGCATGGAACCTTTAGCGCCCTCGCTACTGCATTCCTGACCTATTTTCAGTTACCCATCCACCAACATTTTGGAATGCAATTACTGACCCACTTTAGGCAAACACCCGCCGTGCATATCTCAGACCATCTCCATGAATGGCGGAGGCATTGTTGTTTGTGCAAATCCAAACTCAACGATCGAGTTCTGTTATATATTTTCTTGAAAACTCTCACCGCAGAGATTTCGAAAGCTGTGGCGCAAAAAAAGACCATATCCAAAGAGGGCGCTATCAGTAAGGCCCAACAACTCAAGCTGATCTATACGCAGTCAAGATATATTTACAATATCCTGCCTAACACCCTGCAGCTACAAACTTACAAAGAATTTCTAGGTGCATCAAACTCCACAGACGGTTTGATTGGGTTATTGGCCCAAAATAACCTAAGCAGTAGTGTTCCATACCCTGGTTACGCATATGATTCTACCCAGGACATATCGGAACTTGGCTATCAAATTCATTATGCACCTTCGAAAAATGTGTCTAATAGGGTGTCATCGTATCTCCATCAGCAGGGAGGTCCGTATCCTCCGGCTCAGGGGACCCAGTATGCAGCTAGACATGTTGATTGAAGAGCTTCCCCCTAACATCCATTTATAAACCAGGGACAAGGACCACAATATGCCCAGTCCCCAACACAAAACCCACCTATGCAGAATAATGTACAAGTGAACTTTGTGAAACATTCCCAAGCTCAACCGTGCCAACCATACAAACAGGAGAATCCAAATTATCCTCCCAATGCAACTATGAAAAAAGGAAAAAACAAGCCTAAAGGAAATCCTGGACATGGGGGCAACAATCAAGAATGCCCTTCGCAATCTCAGGCCGGAGGAAACTCCAACCGAAATCAAAACTAGGAACGAAGTAACCCCCAAAGGCAGAACAAGAGGGAAAATCTTTGGACAAACGAATCTTGTTTAATCTGTGGTGAGTACGACCATTACACTCATCACTGTCCCGACCTCCCTGAGCTAAAGAATATTCAAGGTAACCAGGGACAAGGGGGATCCTCCCAACATACATCAGTTATGGAGGAGCCTTTCCCCCACCAAGGGACAATTACCACTCAACAACAAACTCCCGACGATTCTTGAAAGAATAGCCATGAAATATACATGACTGGCGAAGATTTTTTTTTCAGACAGGGAACCGAAATTATGATACCCCACTAGACACCAACTCGTCAGGGGCTAGTACAAGTGCACCAACAACACCTTTGACCATATCGAATATGCCTATTGAACCTTTTCCAAAAATTGCCGAGGGACCAACTAGGCGGGCAGGAAACCATTCCAAAGTGGCCCATAACTATAGCATGGTGGATGATCTAGCTCAATCTCCTATTTCCATGTCAACTTTGGAGGTATTAGAATCATGCCCAAAGTAAAGGAAAGCCTTAATTTCTACGTTAGGCACCATCGACCCCGCTGATTCGCACCTAATAGATTTTGATTTAGACAAATCCACCCCTTGGCTTCCTTCAATGGTCGCCTTTCAGATAACAGTGTTAGTTCAAAACATCACCATCCACCGATGTATAATTGACGAGGGTGCATCCACATGCATCATGTCAAAGAACGTCTAGTAGAAGTTAGGGTCTCCCAAAATAAAGCCATTAGACATCACGCTTAGAGCATATGATGGACGCCCTTCAACCCTCGTCAGTCTCTACCAAAATGTCCCAGTCTGCTTAGTCCGCAAGACGGTCCTTATAGACATTGAAGTCTTGGATTGTCACTATGTCCCTAGATTCCGTGCAATGCTAGCTTGTATGTGATCGACCATAGTTCGCCTCTCCCAAGAAGATGGCTCAGACAGCGAATCCATGAACAACTCGACAACTCAGGAAGATGTGCCAAGTAGATCCATCCTCTTTTTGTCAGCTGAAAAACGACCAATCGGGGAACCCTTAGTCACCCCCAGCCATTCTCCATGGACAAGACCAACATGTGCATTGTGGAAAATGCCTAACCATATGGTTTCCACTTTCCCTGACTTAGAAGCAATACGACACTAGTACCTAGTCACACCATCTAACGAGGACGGAAACCTAATTTCTAGGATGTTTTGCCTCGTGTTCCAAGGAAATCACCATGAGCAGCGTTGTACCTATAAAAAAGGGTCTAACATACCAACCACGGTCGTGAGCATTAGTAATGTTGAGGAACCCTCCAACATGCAACACAACCCCAAATACCTTTGCAATCTTTGTAAGGGTGCTCACCTTATTAAGGATTTTTCTAGTATACATAGAATCTTAGAAGTGTGGTCTAAATATTCTCATCAACTTATGGTTGATCCATTGATTAGTGATTATAAAGTTCCTGTGGAAAAGGGTAAAGTTAGGTTTCCATCTAAGTTATGTGAAGGGAGGCATCAAAATCACCTTTTCCCTCGACCACTCATCACAAATCACCCCATGACACTAAGTTGGTGACACCACCTCCATAAAGACATAATATGTCATACATGGTTAGTCTAAATTTGTGAGAAATATCTAAGTTGATTAATGACCCAACTATTACTTTTTCCAAAGTTGTTTATCTGAAAAGTATAAAATATTTACCTAAAAATATGATTTCAATGCTTAGTGATATGCATTAATCAAGACCATAACTCTTACTCAAACCAAATCATTTTCAATGGAATGTGTACATATATTTTAAGAATGTGTAAGTGGGAGAGGATTAATGGGTTGGAAGTTGAAGACCCAGAGGATAGGATTGAATTTTCAGTAGAAGACTTAACATGGACAAATGTTGATGGGGACCAAGTTGAAGTTATTCCATATTGTTGACTTGATGATTTTATAAGAGGAGAGGAATCAAGTGAATCTGCACCCACTCAATTTAATCTTTATACTCATCGAAGTAAAAAAGTAGAGGATATCAAACAAACATATTGTTCAACATATCTGGAGTACGCTATGTGAGTCTTTATATATTTATCAATATATGTATAATTTTTTACAATATGCATATATTTTATATCTAATTTGTTGTAAAAAATTTATATGAAGGTATTGGTGTGCATATGGTCTAGACTACAAAAAACAAATTATGAGTGCATCCTCAGATAAAAAAAAAACGCAGTCAACAAGAAAGTATTAAAGTTGGTTGCCAATGTCACTTCATTGTACGACGACTTCAACTTAGACCAGAAGATGCTGTAATAATATATAATGCATGTAGGCATATTGATAAATCCAATGTTGTTTGTCATGGAAAAGATACAATCGACAAGCCTATGAGATTTAGTTATGCACCACATTTAACAAGGGATATGCGATCTATTGTCCAACATTTAATCCAAAGAGGTTTTAATGTTAAAATAATATGGGACAAGTTCATCTTGATGTGAAGGATGAATGTGGTGAGTTATACATAGGGACATCTCGAGATACATATATGACAAGACAAGATATATTAAACATTTACAATGATACCATAAGGCTAGAGTATGTTAAAGATAAAAGTGATCCAAATAGTGTAGAATGTTGGTATAAGGAACACCCTGAGAGCTTTTTCTTCTACCAGAAACAAGATCTTGTTGAAAACATCCCTTTTATTATAGGCATACAAACAAAGTGGATGCGCTCAATGATGCTAAAATATTCTCACAATAATATAATCTCAAAGGATTCAACATTTAGTACAAAAAAGTATGGGGTGAGTACAAATTTATCCTAAATTTCATTCATTGATTCAACCTCATTTTAATGCATGTAACTTATATAAATATAATTATGTACATTGTTTGTAATGTAGTATCAACTGTACACCTTAATGGTTTTCGACAAACATCACAATGGGGTTCCAGTAGCTTGGGTGATATCATCACGTAATACTATAGCTGAGCTTTCTAAATGGATGTAAACTCTCTTTTCCATTGGGAAGAAAGAGAAACCAGATTGGCATGTTCAAGCCTTCATCACAGATGATGATAATGCTAAAATTGAAGCATTAAGGTGATGTGTTTATTCTTTTATAAGAGACATAAAAATATTTTTAATGTATATTCTCTCTAATAAATTGTGATATTCTAGGTCTTCAATCAAGTGTAACATATTATTATGTGTGTGGCATGTTCGTTGTGCATGGTTGAAGAATGTTGGAAATAAATTCCAAGGAAGGGAAAACCAAATCCACATTTTTCTTTCTTTAGGAGAAATCATGCACACATTTGAAGATGATGAATCTATAAAAAAGACAGTTCAAAGGTTCTTTGAAACATTCAGTGACCAACCAAGTTTTTTGGAATATTTTAAAACAACTTGGTTAGCCAACAACAAAATATGTAAGTTTCTTGTAAGTGGCTTTAATGAACCTATTTTTCATGTCATATGTATTATTAATTCATAGCTAATAAATTTATTTCTACAAATATGTGGCCAAAAGCATACAGAAATTTTTCACATTCCAATTAGGATACAAATAATGCCATTGAATCATATCATCGGCATATCAAGGAAAGGTACCTAAGTGAAAAGAATAATGCATGTCATAGATGTGTCGATTGGTTAATATATGTGTTGTTGACAAATGTTGTATTATATTACAATCATATGCAATGTTTAAAAGAAGCTGGTTTTGTTTGGCCTAGAAAAATTGAGGAACAATTGAATTCATCCAAGTGTAGAGCTAGCCAAATCCAAAATGAAGATTGTGTGCCTGATGAAAAGAGTAACAATGGTTATTGGGCTCGTAGTCAAAATAAGGATACATGTGATATTTGGTACAATGTCATATATAAAGGTTCCAATCTACACTTCTGTAATTTCAATTGGGCCTTGAATGGAAATGTTTGTAAACATGTACTGAAAGTTGAGATGTTGGTGAGTAACATTAGTTTGGGTGAAAATGTACTACCTAGTGTCACTAATCCTACTACATAAAGGCCTACAATTTTATTTGATTTGAATGAAACACCTATATTGGGCCTAGAAATCCAAACGGAGCTTCCACCATGCTTTGATTCTCTTCCAAATATAAATTATTATAATCAAACAAGCATTAATAATGTTGAATCGATCAATGTATGACCAGATAGTGCATTATTTGAAGATGATGAGATGAAACGTGTTAACTCATCAACTAATGAGAAATTGAGATCCATAATACCTACAAATTTGGAGGAAGAAAATGCATTGAAAAGTTTGGTGGACAAAGCATGTCAAGAATACAATAGAATTTTTTTCAATACTATAACTCCATCAAAGATCACTACTAAAAGAAAACATAGTTTCTTGAGCCCAGTCAACAAGAAAAAGCAATGTGGGCACAAATCAAAATCAGGGAAAGATAACCCACATTTTTAAAAGGTTGGACGAGTTTGTGCAAAAAAAAGAAACATGGATGAGCAACTGGAGTTATCTTCTCAACACCAAAGAAGTGTGGGCCACATGCCTGAGTTAGTGCAACATTCTATTATACAGAAAATGGTATGGAAATTTGATGGCATGCATTGTTTTATGTGAAATACGATATATTATCATTTTCAATGCATTTTCATAACTATATGAAATTTTTTATTGTTACAGTCGAGGGAACCACATCTCACAATGTTCCAGCTTTTCGAATTCAATTATTTGATGAGCATGTTGGTGAAAAAAACTATAGCAGTTTGAACACTGCTCCAGTGATTAGCATCCCAATTTCCTCCCCGAGGGTGCTTCCTCCTATTGTACAACCAATGGGGATGTATTGTCGCCCACATCGACCACTTTTCTCCATCATAAATTATCCCATGCCTATAACCACCTCCGCAAACCCTTTTCAATTCCCACCCCTACCATTTATTCATCCACCCTTCTCATTGTTTCAATCATCCACCCTTGACATTCCAATTCCCCCCCCCCCCTAGGGTGATCCCTCGCCCTAGGGTGATTCCCACTATCGTACGACTGGTGGGGGTGTATCACTGCCCACACCCACTACCTATTTCCTATTTCACTTTCTCCATGCCTTTATTCACCACCCATGAACCATGCTTATATCCATCACCAAGTGCTCCACCATCTGCCGAGGAAGGATAATCTTCTCCATTGCCTTAGATCTTCATGGTGAGAATGAGTAGTTGATCAAAATATTATCATGAATTAATGGAATTGATTCTATGCATTTTGTATTTTACAACTAATTGGTTATTTAATTTTTGCAGAAATATCAAGTTCGAAATGAACTTGGGAGTGCCAAGTGTGGCGAGGGTGACATATAGACCCAATTTATAAATTAGTCATGATGTCATTTTTCCATTATTTAATTTATGGGCACGACCTTCCATTATCTATGTTGGGAATACCATGGGCCATGGGCCCATTTTGTAAAAGAGAAAAATGTATAATTAGACCAATTTGGAATACAAGTACAAGAATTTGAACTTGTGTATATGACACTGTTGTCATTGGCTTTTAAATTCATGATGTGGATTTAATGTTATATTCTATCAATGTTACATTACTTTTGATGAATGTAGTGATAATGGATTTATTTGTTTCATTTACAAATTATCAAGTTTGCAAGTTAAGTTACTTTTAAATTTATATATTACTCAATGTTGCATGCATGGACAACCATATCATTACCATGGAACTCTGGTTAGTTATAATAATAGATGTATCATGTACATGAAGAGAGCATATATATGGATTCAGATTTATTTTAATTTTGAATTTATGAAAAAGAAAACTAAAGTTTTAAAGTATAGTATACATGTCTTATAATAAAATCTGCAAAAATAGATAAAGTTTTGAGCCTTTACCACTTCAATACTAACATTTAAAGATGAAAACTTTATTGATAAGTGGTGTAGTATTATTTAAGTTTTGTTTTTTAATTTTGGTTTTATATATATTTTAACAATTCCTTTATTTACCTTTAAATAGAGCACAGAACATATTTATGGTAAGAATACAAAGAAGTGTGTAATATTTTTTTGAGATGTGGGTTCACCTTAGTGTGGAAGGCCTTTTTCCCACATAGTTTCGAACATGTGACTTTTACACCATGAAGTTCCTTAACATGTGACTTATAAGGTGAAGAGGGAGTTTGACAATGTAATAATGTTGAATGATAGAAAATGTGAATAACAAGAATGTAATAAGTTACAAACAATCTTCATTGTGATAAATCTCAAACTATTTTCTTCTACTATTCTTATTGTCGCACCTATTGATTTGCCATCTTTTCTTATCAATAATATGAAAAGGGCAGTTGAAATCATAGACCATTCAAATATTTAACTCAAGCTACTCAAAAAATATTTAACTCAATCATATTTAAAAAAATATATAAAATCCAAAAAATAATCACTCTTTTTTAAATTAGCAATCTATTACAAATTAACATACATATTCTTTCATTTTCTATTTTCTAAGTATTTTAGGCCTTTGAAAGCAAAAATGAAATTAGAAAATGGTAAGCTTTCTTATTCCACTATGATTTTATTTCGTATTTTCCTACCATCCCTTTCACATTTTCTAAGTTTTTAGACTTTTAAAAGCAAAAAAGAAATTAGAAAATGGTAAATATTCTTATTTCATTATGATTTTTCATTTTCTTTTATTTTTTCTTACCTTACTACATATTTATGTAAATACTTTTTCCTTCCATGTAAACTTCATTCCACTATTATCTATTTGTAGAAATAGTGAGTTTCTTATCCTCTGCTATTGAATAAATAAATCACATCGCTGATTAAACTTCTAAGATTTTAAATAATATTTATTAATTAAACATTGGTCGTGGAATGGAATTAACCACATGGCTAGTTAAATATCTAAAATTTTAATTAATATTTTATTTCGTAGAGGGACATACGAGATATAATTATTATTTTTATTTTTATTTTTAAATGAGATATGTGATATAATTTTATCTTAATATTTATTTATTGGAATATTAATGGGACGTGACATGCATAAAACATTATGGTGATTTAGTTGAGGGATATACTTGATATAAATATTATTATTATTTTTTTAAAATAAGATATGTGATATATTTATATTTTTTAAGATTGTGGGTTGATATTTAGAAAAATTATGGTGTTTTCTTTTTATGAGATATATGGTATAAATTTTAGTTTTATATTTTTTTTATATAGGGTTTAGGTTTTAATTTGTGGGGAGAAGTTGAGAATGAAATTTATTTTAAGAGGTATTCAAATTTAATTGAGTTTTAGAGAAATTTTGACAAAATTTTGATGATAACATTTTATTGTGAATGGATCATTTTTCCAATTAATAAACGCTCTCACTCAACCTAAATTAAAACTAGTTTATATATATATATATATATAATTTGTTATTTTATTTTTTAAGAAATTTTATTAAAATTTTTAATTTTATTTATTAAATGAAAATTTTATTTAAATTAAAAAAACATTTTTATTTTAAAAAGTATTAAAAATTGATTTATTTATTTAAAATTAAATTTGAATTTATATTAAAGATTATTAATGTTATTTTGAAACAAATATATTTAAAAAATCTATTTAAATAAATTAAATTCATATGATGTGATTTTAGGGGAATTTCTTTCTAATCTTCTGAAATAGAATTAGGGTCACGTAACATAAAGTAAATCTCCTTGAAAACCATGGCATGTGAAAGATTTTGCATATCCATGTATAAGATTAAATGCATATCCAGAAATAAGATTAAGTAACTTAGGGACGATAATTTTAAAAGGGTAAAGGCGGATGGAGGGTAGCGCACTTGAGACAGGCAGATGCCGAGAGTTAAGGCAGATTGCTGTGGTGTAATTCCAGAGTTAACGGCAACCAATTTTTTGGTAGCCGCACGATTTAGTGGGGCGCAGTAGATCGCAGATTAGATTTTGATGGCTCGAGACTGAAGGTGAAGAAGACGGCTAAGTATGGCATGGGTGGCATGGCATAGGTATGCCCATTAGTACTCTTAAGAGCATTAATGGGCCAATAGACTGGAAAATAAGGCTTTCCATAACCTCTGATGTGAAAACCAAAAGAGCTCTCTTGTACATCCATCAAAAGGGAGTCGTCCTTTCCAGCATTTGCAATCATGTGATTTGTGAATGCAAACAAGGATACAACAATTTATTTAAATTACACTAAACAGACTATATTTTCTTTTTAAAATAATAGAAATTTTGACATGATTTTGAAAATCATAGGAAGCTTTTGAAAATTTAGATTATAGCTGTCAAGCTTCAGAATTTTGGGTGTCATGGGCTTTTTGATTGATTGCATTTTGGGTGTCATGGGCTTTTTGATTGATTGCACTGAATCTATCTCTCCCTCTCAAAAAAATGATTTAAACACTCTCACAATGGAATTTCTTGAAGTTTCTTTTTTGTCATTTTGACCATAAATTGTATCCCTGCTAGACAAAACCATTTATATTTTTATTGTGATTTGAGGAATCCCAATTTATCTTCTGTAAAAATAAGGCCTAGCCAATTAAACTGCCAAAGACTAACAATACAAAAATTTAGTTTAATGTTAGATCTAAGACTTTTGTAATCATATCATTTGGATTTGGTCATGATGTCATTAATCAGAATCTTAATGATATGATAAATAAGAACATTCATCTACAATTTAATCTAAATTATACAATTCCGATTTGTCCAAATTTAACATTAAAGTGCAAAACTAGTGTCTATACACTTGATCACACACATATAGCGTATGTGGATTCCACCCGTAACACACACCACGAAAATAAATAAATAAAAAATTTACTTCTTACTCTACAGTTAAACTTACTATCCAAAACTGTATTACACTTAATATAATTCAACAACACCTACGATATGATTTAGCTTTTAAATCCCAAGACCCAACCAACGTTTTTATAAAGCTTCAAAACTTTAATAAACATATAAATATAACTTATTGCCCACCCTCGAATACTTGTCACATTATGTGTTTTCTTGTTTTAAGGGATAATGTATTATTTCGTGGGCTCTAAACTTTAATTTTAGCATAGAGTTTACAACTCGCATAGTTTAATTTTAGCATAGAGTTTACAACTCGCATATGGCAAGATCTTTATTCTTGTTACTACCGAGATAAAGCTGGCATGTCCTGGCAATTAAATGCAGAAGGTACTGGTTATTAAAGTCAACGGACAATTGTAAGATTTACCATGATTTATTGCGTTTTTCAATGGTCTTTGCTTGAGATCTTCACTGTCAAATTTTGGACGATCGTTTTTTTCCATTTAAACGGGAATTTGCATTGTTAACCCCACTAACACTAGGTGATATTGGATTTTGTCACTGTGTCTATGTTGTCTAGTTCTTCCGCTCTGAGGGTTTGTCACTGCCGCATTTTCTTTCCAAGCTTTGGCTCCGGTAGTAATGACCTTTCATTCTGGTTTGTGAGGATCTCAGAGGAGTAGCACCCCTTGGCTTTGCGGCATAATGAAATGGAACCTAGGTTCCGATTGAATTTGTTCTTTGTTTCCATGGATATTCCTTCCATTTTGGTTCCTGTGCTCCTCACTACCTGCAGCTTAGGTAAAATATTCGGCTCTCCTTGCATATACAATTTTTTTTTTCTTTCATGCATACCAAATTTTCGGGGTTTAACCCCTAAACCGAATTCCATATTAATTTTGTTTCGCGGTGTTTTGAAGGATTTCAGTGCTAGGATCATAATGTCATGGCGAATCTTCTCCATAGGTAAATTCCTTATGGGATCATTATTGTTTTAACATAGTTCTTTGTTTGAATATGAATACGTTTAGCGTCTTGAAACTTTTCTCACAGATTGCTTTTCATGGCTATTTGTTATAGGTCGCTCTTTCACCGGTTGGCTATTCTCCTGCATCGAAATATCATTTTGAAATACCAAATTGCTTCAGTGCATTGCTAATACGTCTAGCTCACCTTCCAGGTACTCCTCATGTTTGCACTTATACTCAGAAGTGCTATTTGTCTCAAGCAAACTTCTAGCCTTTTTGGGGGTTTATGAACCAAATCTCGGCTCTGCCTGAGGATTTTTCTATTGGCATTATTTATGTTTTGGTTCATTTTACATATTGTAAAGTTTTAAAAGACAGTATCCGACCAGAATATTTGAGGCCTCAAATAATCTTTCCCTCGTACTCCTATTTCTGTAAAATTTCTTCGTGCTTTTATTATGAAGGATTTACCGAAGGGTTCATTTCTAAATTTCGACTCTTACTCAGTTTGCAATATTGAAATGGCGAATGCTATAAAGCTTTACTTTTGGAACAATTTGTTTTTTGTTTGGTCTGTATGTAATATTTTTACTCACAGTGGCCTACTCGCTATTTAATGGAATGTAAAGTTTGTTTTTGCAAAAGTTTTAACATGTTCCAGTTCTAATTTTCGATATGTTTATTTTCCTTGGTTCATTCGAATTGATAATATGTAAATATGCTCGAAAATAATGTTGTAACCCTGTTTAAATGAAAATATTTGTTTACTGTCCTTACAGTAGTTTAAAATCTCCAGTTTTGGTTTCTTACAATTTTGTTACGAAATCTCAGTGACCGGACCACCTACAATTTTGTTCATGTATAGTTAGTTACAGGAGGCGACGAGTACTAGGCTGGGGTTTCATCCCCATGCGCAGAACCCAAAGCTTTCTCTGTACTAGTTATTTATACAATATTATTTCTAAAATTCTATTTTCCTTTCACAACAATTTATAAGTTTAATAAATGTTCCTGAATCATTATGTCTCTCTGCCCTACAAATTTTTTTGACATCCTAATAGATAAATGATATTTCTGGCAAGAAACATTCTATGTTCAACTGTCTAATTTTTCTGGGTTCTGATTCTTCTTTAGATATTTATCATGGTATTATAACAAAAACAAATTAAAAATTCCCTTGGTCAAATAAGTTGTGAATCTACATGATTAAAAATATTATTACATGTTCACTGAAACCAATATTTTGTCTATCAGACTTAAAGGAAAGAGTTATTTATTTTGATTTAAGATTTTATTCCTATCCTCAAAAAGTTTGGAGAGAAGCCTCGAGAGCTCACTATCATTTTGACATCTTAAAAGGCTAGGAAGATCAGTATTGCAACAAAGATTATGAAATTGAACTCTAATGTGGTTGTACGCCGGACACTGTAATTTAACAATAATAATTTAAAATAAGATTATAATTTAAAGATAATTTTTTTAATATGGGTAATGTGAGATGTATCATGGAGTGAGTGTTTTGATACTTATCATGGATTAATGTCTATGAATATTTATGAACCATTTGATTTACAAAAATGAGCTAGTTTACACATGCCAAAATAATTTGAATATCATACCTAATTTTTTTTCTTTTTTAATTTACATATTTTTGAAATTTGGCTTGTGTGATCCATAATTTATATAGAGATCTTTAAGTGATAATCACATATGATAACATTTTGTGAACACCTTTTAAATCAAATAGTATGATTCATGTTCAACTTGCATGTATTTTAAAATATATATATACTTAACACTTATATATATATGGTATTGTTCACTGAGACCAATATTTTGTCTATCGGACTTAAAGTAAAGAGTTATTTAGTTTGATTTAAGATTTTATTCATATCCTCAAAAAGTTTGGAGAGAAGCCTCCAGAGCTCACTATAATTTTGACATCTTAAAAGGCTAGGAAGGTCAGTATTGCAACAAAGATTATGAAATTGAACTATAATTTTATATATGGTATTGTTCACTGAGACCAATATTTTGTCTATTGGACTTAAAGTAAAAAGTTATTTAGTTTGATTTAAGATTTTATTCCTATCCTCAAAATTTTTGGAGAGAAGCCTCGAGAGCTCACTATAATTTTGACATCTTAAAAGGCTAGGAAGGTCAGTATTGCAACAAAGATTATGAAATTGAACTCTAATGTGGTTGTACACCGAGCACTCTAATTTAACAATAATAATTTAAAATAAGGTTATAATTTAAAGATAATTTTTTTAATATGAGTAATGTGAGATGTATCATGGAGTGAGTGTTTTGATACTTATCATGGATTAATGTTTATGAATATTTATGAACTATTTGATTTACAAAAATGAGCTAGTTTACACATGCCAAAATAATTTGAATATCATACCTATTTTTTTTCTTTTTTAATTTACATATTTTTGAAATTTGGCTTGTGTGATCCATAATTTATATAGAGATCTTTAAGTGATAATCACATATGATAACATTTTGTGAAGGCCTTTTAAATCAACTAGTATGATTCATGTTCAACTTGTCCTCAAGATGAAGCACACTAACTCCTATATAATTATCACCAAAAAAATATTATACTCTTATATTAATTTTATTTAAAATTTAATTTAAAAAAAAAATTAAAATCACAAATTTTAATTTTAATTGTGCAAATTATATATAAAAACTTAAAACACTAGTAAATCCAAATATTCGACACAATTATATTACTTAATTAAAAAATATTTCACAAAACTTATTTAAATCTCAATCACAATCTGAATCAGCCTGGGGTAAGACATCCTAGACACGTCACATCTGAACTGTGGAAAATACAATTCAGAGACCTAATTGCGGATGACTTTGCATGCTCGAAATGTACAAAATGCCATTGAGAACTGTAATTTCTGGATTGTTCTATCGTTCACAAAGAGACGACAAAGTGTCCATACGATTTCCTGATTTCCTTGGGTGCGGTGATGTTAGCAAGAACATTTCTATTATTACCTGGTTTTGAAACAAGGTAGTTTTGGAAATTGAATTCAGATGTCTTTATCAGTCTATAATTCTGGAACATACAAATTTCAAATTAGGGCTCAATCTAAAGTTACTTAAAAGTGAAATACTTAAAAAAAAACGCACTTTTGTTTTATTTTATTTTTATTTTTAATTTTCATAATATTTTAGAATTTGAAATTTGATAAATAAGAATACATTTAATTGCTTGAACTTACTTGTGTACATTAGGGTTTGGAACATTTCCAAAATCTATAATTGAAATGAAAATGGCAGCCACTGATACTCCAGAATATATGTTGATTGACAATTTGATATATTGTTAAATGTATGTGCAAAGTAACACTACGACAATTATGTTCGGGGCAATTAACAGAGCATTATTTTTCTCTGATCTTCACTCACTCACTGTGGTCGTTTTTAGCCCATATACTGTCAGAGGCCCATCTCATTATGTAACTCGCAGGAAGCCAGTTCTTGTCAGTTATTGTGCCTCAGCCATTTGTTGATTTTGTGCTAGTTTCTGTGGTCTGTCAATACTCTAACTTTTGTGTTGACCGCGGGTAATGTGCTGGTTGTTGTGTCCACAAGCAAACAGTGGAGATATTTTTAATTCATTGGTGTAGAGTTTATGTGGTACATGGTTGTCTTCCTTATAAAATAAGAGTACGATATTTCAATTACTGTGGAATTTCTGCAGTTGGCTTATCGTATAAATAACAGATCTGCTCACCTATTTGTGATGTTGAAATAAATTTTATGACAAAAAAAATTTCGTACGTCTGGTTCTATCTGCAGCTTAGTTGGTCATCTGCAGCTTAGTTGGTCATTTGGCCCTACGACCTCAGTTGCCAGCTGCGCCTTTATGACTGCTCAGAGCTATAACCTCTGATTAGCTATAACCTCTGATGTGAAAAGCAAAAGAGCTCTCTTGTACATCCATCAAAAGGGAGTCGTCCTTTCCAGCATTTGAAATCATGTGATTTGTTAATGCAAACAAGGATACAACAATTTACTTAAATTACATTAAACAGATTATATTTTTTTTAGAAAAATGATAGAAATTTCGGCATGATTTTGAAAATAATAGGAAATTTTTGAAAATCTAGATTATAGCTGTCAAGCTTCAGGATTTTGGATGTCATGGGCTTTTTGATTGATTGCACTGAATCTATTTCTCTCCCTCAAAAAAATGATTTAAACACTCTCACAATGGAATTTCTTGAAGTTTTTTTTTTTGTCATTTTGACCATAAATTGTATCTATGCTAGTAGACAAAACCATTTATATTTTTATTGTGATTTGAGGAATCCCAATTTATCTTCTGTAAAAATAAGGCCTAGCCAATTAAACTGCCAAAGACTAACAATACAAAAATTTAGTTTAATGTTAGATCTAAGACTTTTGTAATCATATCATTTGGATTTGGTCATAATTAATCAGAATCCTAATAATATGATTAATAAAAACATTCATCTACAATTTAATCTAAATTATACAATTCCGATTTGTCCAAATTTAACATTAAAGTGCAAAACTAGTGTCTATACACTTGGTCACACAGTACGTCCGTAACACACACACCACCAAAATAAATAAATAAAAAATTTAATTCTAACTCTATAGTCAAACTTACTATCCAAAGTTGCATTACACTTAATACAATTCTACAACACCTACAATATGATTTAGCTTTTAAATCCCAAGACCCAACCAAGCTTTTTATGAAGCTTCAAAACTTTAATCAACATATAATTATAACTTACCGCCCACCATGGAATACTTGTTACATTATGTTTTTTTTTGTTTTAAGGGTTAATGTATTATTATGTCGGCTCTAAACTTTAATTTTAGCATAGAGTTTACAACTCGCATATGGCAAGATCTTTATCCTTGTTACTACCGAGATAAAGCTGGCACGTCCTGGCAATTAAATGCAGAAGGTACTGGTTATTAAACTCAAAGGACAGTTGTAAGATTTACCATGATTTCTTGCGTTTTTCAATGGTCTTTGCTTGAGATCTTCACCGTCAAATTTTGGAAGATCGATGTTTGTCATTTAGGCGGGAATTTTCATTGTTAACCCTGCCAACCCTAGGCGTTACCGGCTTTTGTCACTGTGTCTGCGTTCTATAGTTCTTCCGCTCTGAGGGTTTGTCACTACCACGTTTTCTTTCCAAGCTTCGGCTCCACCAGTAATGACCTTTCATTCCGGTTTGTGAGGATCTCAGAGATGTAGCGCCCCTTAGCTTTGTGGCATAATGAAATGGAGGTTCCATTGAATAACGCAATGAGGTTCCGGTGGAATTTGTTCTTCGTTGCCATGGATATTCCTTCCATTTTGGTTCATGTGCTCCTCACTACCCACAGCTCACATAAATTATCCCACTCTCCTTGCATATACATTTTTTTTTCTTTCATGCATACCGAATTTTCGAGGTTTAACCCCTGAACTTAATTCCATATTAATTCTATTTCTCGGTGTTTTGAAGGATTTTAGTGCTAGGATTAGAATGTCATGGCGAATCTTCTCCACAGCTAAATTTCTTATCGGATCCTTATTTTTTTAACATAGTTCTTTGTTTGAATATGAATACGTTTAGCGTCTTGAAACTTTTTTCACAGATTTCTTTTCATGGCTATTTGTTACAGGTCTGCTCTTTCACCGGTTGGTTTTTCTCCTGCATCGAAATATCATTTTGAAATACCAAATTGCTTCAGTCCATTGCTAATATGTCTAGCTCACCTTCCAGGTACTCCTAATGTTTGCACTTAGACTCAGAAGTCCTATCTATCTCAAGCGGACTTCTAGCCTTTTTGGGGGTTTATGAACCAAATCTGGGCTCTGCCTAAGGAGTTGTCTGTCGGAATTATTTATGTTTTGGTTCATTTTACATATTGTAAAGTCTTAAAAGAAAGTATCCAACCTGAATATTTGAGGTCTCAGATAGTCTTTCCCTCGTACTCCTATTGTTGTAAAATTTTTCCGTGCTTTTATTATGAAGAATTAATCGAAGGGTTCATTTCTAAATTTTGACTCTTACTTAGTTTGCAATCTTGAAATGGGAATGTTGTAAAGATTTACTTTTGGAACAATTTTTTTTTCGTTTGGACTGTATGTAATATTTTTACTTACAGTGGCCTACTCGCTATTTAATGGAATGTAAAGTTTGGTTTTGCAAAAGTCTGAACAAGTTCCAGTTTAATTTTCGATATGTTTAATTTCCTTGGTTCATTCAAATTGACAATATGTAAATATGCTCGACAATTAGGTCTTAACCCTGTTTACTTGAAAATATTTGTTTATTGTCCTTAAAGTAGTTTAAAATCTCCAGTTTTGGTTTCTTTTCTTACGATACATATATTTCTGTCTGTTTCTTTTTACCTTAAGTGATTGTCTCGGTGACCGGACCACCTACAATTTTGTTTGTGTATAGTTAGTTAGAGGAGGCGACAAGTACTAGGCCGGAGTTTCATCCCCATGCCCAGAACCAAAATCTCTCTTTGTACTAGTTATTTAGACAATATTATTTCTAAAATTCTATTTTCCTTTCACAACAGTTTATAAGTTTAATAAATGTTCCTGAATCATTATGTCTCTCTGCCCTACAAATTTTGTTGATGTCCTAAGAGATAATTGATCTTTCTGGCAAGAAACATTCTATGCTTAGCTGTCTAATTTTTCTGGGCTTTGATTCTACTTTCGATATTTATCTACTGTAATTTCAAGTAACTCATAGACAATAATTGTTTCTCTCATATAAATGTACACAGAACTATTCTATAAAATAATATAGAAATAATTAGAGAGTTAGTTAGTGTTTGCTAAGTTATTTATAATTAATCACTTGTCACCTTTCCATAAGAAAGAAAATTTTCTAAATATAAACATCTTTCTCCTGAAATTAAACAACACTTAACTATGTACAAATAACTTGTAAACAATCTTCCTATCTAGTTAATTCTAAAATAAGGGTCACTTATTTGAAAGTGTGTTTGGCTCTTGCTGTCCACCCAACTTTCAAGAAAGGCAATTAAGTCCTCCTCTTACCCCCCGTGCTCCACTCCTGAAGAGGTACAGGTTGAAAATAGAGTTTTCTGTTGTGACCTTAGGACTCCAAGTCCAGTCAGTGCCAAAAAATTGCAAGACATTGCTGAGTGATTTCCACTGGTCTCTACCAGCTCAGGAAAATATTCACTCCTTCCTTAGCCCATGGAAAAAATCCCCATTCCTCACTGGGATGAGTCTCTTATCCCCAGAGGAGCAAGTAACTGTTTAAACTGTCCAACCACGTTTTAGTTCTTGGAAAACATTTACCATCAACATTTTTACTTTTTATGGAATTACTTTCCATAACTAATTTTATTATTCACAATTAAAAAGAAAATAACTTTTCCAGCAAAACATTAATTGTCTCAATCTTTTTCCTTAAACAAATAATAAAATGTCATTTAACTAGTTAACAACTAGTTAACATTAAATGAAGCTGTCACAACTTCCCCCCTGGAAGTAACACCGACTTCGGTGATTCACTCCAGCTCAGAAAGTAGCCCTAGGTAAGCCTCGCACACAAACCTTTCATCCTCCCAAGTAGCCTCATACAGGCCGAAGTGCTTCCATTACACTTTAAACTGGGTGATGACTCGCTTCCTGAGCATAATTTCTTTCTGGACAATTATGTGTTGCGACTCGACCAGAAACTCGCCATCCGGCTCTACCTGCAAACAACAAATTTCTTTGCCAAATTATCATATATAAAACATATTTCAAGTTAGGATTTTTAATTCTATCCTACTTGTATATTCTGCCAATAAATTATGTGCTTCGAATCATGCACATATCGCTTTAACAGGGACACATGAAACACATTATGTACCCAGATGTGACTGGGTAAAGCCATCCGATAGGCCACAAGTCCTACTCTTTCCAAAATTTGGAGGGGTCTATAGAATATAGGAGCCAAATTGGCATAGGAGGTCCACCGCAAGGTACTCTTCTTGGGTTTGATCCTCACATACACATGGTATCCCACTTCAAATTCCCGATAAGTCCTCTTCTTATATGCATAGATCTTTTGTCGATCGTGTGCAACCTTCAAATTTTGTCTTATCTTCTTTACTTCCAATTCCATTTCAGCCAACATTTCTGGTCCCAACATTAGTTTTGTTTCAGGGCTGCTCAAACTTATGGGTGCGTGACACTACCTACCATATAGGGCTTCGAAAGGACTCATCTTAAGGGACTCCTAATAACCATTGTTGTAAGAAAATTCAACCAGATGCAAGTAGTCCTCCCATTTGGTTGGTTGCTACATCACAGACATGCGCATCATGTCTTCCATAACTTGGTTTACTCGCTCTGTTTGACCATCTATCTGGGGATGATAAGCAGTGCTAAAGTTTATTTGGGTCCCCAGACCTGTAAACAGAGTTTTCCAAAATGTAGAAGTAAATTTAACATCTCTGTCCGAAATAATATTTTTTGGAATGCCATGTAGTCTAAATATTTCTCTCATGAAAATATTTGCTATCTATACAGTCTTGTAAGTAGACTGTGCATGTATAAAATGTGAATATTTACTCAATCTGTCAACTACAACCATGAAGGATTCATTGTGCATCTTTGACCGCGGTAAAACTGTAATGAAGTCTAGGGATATGACCTCCCACTTCCATTCACGTATCGGTATGGGCTGCAACAATCTTGCAGGATGTTGATGCTCCACCTTTACCTGTTGACACTCCAAACATTTATTTAAATAATCAGCAATATTTTTACACATACTGGGCCAGAAATATACTTTTATAATAGAAGTCAACATTTTCTGGTATCTTGGGTGACCCAAATAATTACTCTGATGGTATGCATCCATGATTAGCTCCTTTAGGTCCACACGGTTTGATACATACACCTTTCCTCTAAAGGTTAGCATCTGATCTTTATAACCTCCATATTCAGAAGTACTTCCTTGCTTTATGGTCTCTTCCATTTGTTGCCATAGGAATTGATATTTAGGATCCTTCTGGGCTTCCTCCTTTACTTGATCCAAGAATTTACATTCAAGCTAATTATAGTAAAGCTCATAAACACAATGCAGTTTTCTACTGAGACCGTCAGCCACCTAGTTTTCCTTACCCTTCACATGCTGGATGTCCATATCAAACTCACTTAGGAATGCGTTCCACCTTGCCTCTCAAGAGTTTAAATCAGCTTGTTTGAAATAACTGGTTAGGCTACTATGATCTGTCTTTAGTACAAATTTCTTACCCAGCAAGTAGTTTTTCCATACCTGGAGTGCATGTACTACTGCTGTTAACTCTAGATCATAGGATGAATATCTTTGTTCATGTTCCTTTAGCTTTCTTGACTCATAAGCCACTACCTTTCCTTCCTGAGATAAAATTGCCCCAACGCCCTCTTTACTAGCGTCTTTACAAACTTCAAATTCTTTGTTGGGGTTAGCTACCCTCAACACTGGTGTAGTGGTCAATAACTGCTTCAGCCTCTCAAAACTGTTTTTGCACCCAAAAATCCACTTAAAGACTTTTCCTTTTCTCAGTAATGAGGTGATGGGAAAAGAAATTCTAGAAAATCCCTCGATAAACCTCTAATAGTACCCAGCTAATCCCACAAAGGATCGAATATCTGCCACATTCTGGGTTACTTGCCATTCCATGATTGTCTTGATTTTCTCTAGATCAATCACAATCCCTTCTGCTGAAATGACATGGCCTAAGTACTGGATTTCTGTTTTGAAGAACTCACATTTGCTGAACTTAGTGTACAACTGGTGTTTTATTAACATTTCCAGCACAATCCTTAAATGTTCTTTATGTTCTTCTTGGTTTTTAGAATAGATTAAAATTTCATCTATGATTATAAATACAAAATTATCTAGGAAATAATGGAATATACCACGCATTAATCTCATAAAGGTTGCTGGTGGATTTGTTAACCCAAAGGGTAACACCACAAATTCATAATGCATGTACCTAGTAGGGAAAGAAGTCTTGTGAATGTCTTCATCCTTGATTTGGATCTGGTGATATCGAGATCTTAAATCCATTTCAGAAAATACTATGGCCCCCTTCACCTGATCGAACATATCATCAATCCTTGGTAGAGGATATTTATTTTTCACTGTTAACTTGTTGAGATGTATATAGTCCATTCACATTCACATGGTTCCGTCCTTCTTCTTCATGAACATCACTGGTTCTCCCCAAGGGGACACACTTGGATGAATATAACCTTTGTCCAACAGTTCCTATAATTGCATTTTTAATTCAGTTAATTCTGGAACACTCATTTTGTAAGGATCCCTTGACATGGGTGATGCTCCCGGCATTAATTCTATGGTGAAATCAATATCTCACCTTGGTGGTAATCCAGGGATATTTTCTGGAAAAACATCCATGTAGTCTTGTACCACTAGTATGTTTTCCATCATAGGTGATTTTTCCTTGGAATTGGCATATCCCACCTGGATGGCATAAATCTAACATCCCTTCCTCATACACTTATTCATATGGGATACTGTAATAGGAAGTAGCTATAGGGGTTTCTTGATACCTTGAATCTCTTTGTGTGTACCATCTTGCATTCTGTATTAGAAAATTTTTTCTTTGCAGTCCACTAGGGTCCCGTGTTTTTTCTAGCCAATCCATGCCTAGCAAAACATCATAAGACCCTAATGAAAGTATGTTCAACTCCACGTTTAATTGTTGTTCTACAATTTCTAATTTACAGTTTGGAATCTTGGAAGTTACCTTTATTTTTTATCCTATGGCTAATTGTACCAGCCAAGGGTTTCTGAATTTCTGCCCTTTCAATTTACAAACTTCCACTAATTTTGGATTAACATAACTTAGAATTGCACCTGGGTCTACCAAAATAGAAACAAATTGAGAAAATAATTTACCTTCCAACTCTATCATTGTTGGATGAAAATATGGCTATCGATCCTCCAACGCCACATTGATACGAGGTATGTTTCGATCCACATCGCCTACTGTAGAAGCCTCCTGTAAATTTGCAATTGTTTCACTTCTTGCTCACTGTGGGAAATTTTTGTAATAATGTGCTTCACCACACTCCCAACACTGTAGGGGTGGTTTAGTTACTTGCCCTTGCTCAGGCTAGCTAGATGCCTCTTTAGGCCTCTCTTCAGTTGGCCATCGAGTTCTTTGGTGATTTCTGCCAAATTGTTTACTCACAGAACTTCGTGAAAAATTCTTAAAGTTATTGTTTTTCGCGCCTTTGAAATTTGAGCTGCTTTTCTGTCCTTTCCTTGGCTACCAACTTTTGCTAACCTCCCCTTTTTCCTTGGACTGCTAATAGCACATTCGTGCCTTACGAATGGCTTCGTCCATGGTTTTGGGATTTACAAATTCAATTCACTCCATATGTGATGGAAAGCTACTCATAAATATTTATACCTTGGCCTTTTCATCTCAGAGGTATGAAACATATCTTAACAGAGAGGTGAACTTAGTAATATACTCGTCCATGGTCATCTATCCCAGCTTCAATTCATGAAATTATTTAGATTGATCATCATAAAAACATTTTGTTAAATACTTATCTTTAAAGTATTGCTGGAACGATTCCCAGGTAACGTCTTGGTCCTCAATGTTGCGAACATTCTTTACTTCTTCCCACCACAAAGTGGCTTTCTCTGTTAACTAATATATGGCCAATCTGGGCTTCAGGTTTTTGCTGTACTCATACAACTGAAAATATTTTTTCATATTTATCAACCAAGCCTCTGCCACTTCCTCAACTTCACCATCAAATGTTGGTGGTTTTATTTTTCGAAACTCCCCTTGGAGCTCCACTTTTTTCTTCTTAACTTCTTGCCGATCCAAAAAATTTCCAGATTCTGGTTCTTTATAGTTTTTATTCTTATTGCTTTGCTAAGATGGGCTTCTTTCCACTTTATCAGTGGTGTGGTCCCTTGTTTGTCGCTCATCACCTTCTTGCATTTCCCTATGAGCACTAGGGTGTTCAATTCCTTAATTTTTCTTGTTTGACAGGCTCTTGAGTATCTTTTCTTTCTCTTGCATCAAGTGCTCATTATCACTTTGAACCCGCACCATTTGTTCTTGTAGCTTCTGTACTGTATTCAAAAATATGTTGGTTTGATGTTTTTGTTCCTCCAACAATCTACTTGTTTGCTGGTGCTGATCCACACTCAGCTAAACCCACATCTCAGGCTCACTACTAGTTATGTTTGGGGTTCCCCAGTGTTCTGGGGTGGTTCTTGCATTGATCCCCTTCTCATGATGTTTCCTGTTATGCTTCTTTTATGTGCATTAGTATACACACAATTTAATCGTTAGTTGACCCTTAGGGTCCCAGCATATGAACGCTGCCTTGATACCACTTGTAACACACACACTACCAAAATAAATAAATAAAAAATTTACTTCTTACTCTACAGTTAAACTTACTATCAAAAAATTTATTACACTTAATATAATTCTACAACAACTACGATATGATTTATCTTTTAAATCCCAAGACCCAACCAAGGTTTTCTATAAAGCTTCTAAACTTCAATCAACATATAATTATAAATTATCGCCCACCTTGGAATACTTGTCACATTATATGTTTTTTTTTGTTTTAAGGGTTAATGTGTTATTCCGTCGACTCTAAACTTTAATTTTAGCATAGAGTTTACAACCTGCATATGGCAAGATTTTTATCCTTGTTACTACCGAATAAAGTTGGCACGTCCTCGCAATTAAATGCAGAAGGTAATGGTTATTAAAATCAACAAAAAGTTGTAAGATTTACCATGATTTCCTGCGTTTTTCGACGGTATTTTCCTGAGATCTTCACCGTCAAATTTTGGAAGATTGATGGTTTTTGTTTAGGCAGGAATTTGCATTCTTAACCCCGCCAACCCTAGGCGTTACCGAATTTTGTCATTGTGCCTGCATTGTGTAGTTCTTCCACTTTGAGGGTTTATCACCACCACGTTTTCTTTCCAAGCTTCGGCTCTGCCAGTAATGACATTTCATTCCATTTTGTGAGGATCTTAAAGGTGTAGCATCCCTTGGCTTTGCGACATAATGAAATGGAGGTTCCATTGCAGAACACAATGAGGTTTCGGTGGAATTTGTTCTTCATTTCCATGGTTATTCCTTCCATTTTGGTTCATGTGATCCTCACTACCCTCAGCTCAGGTAAATGATTCCGCTCTCCTTGCATATACAATTTTTTTTTCTTTCATGAATAACTAATTTTTAGGGTTTAACTCTTGAACCGAATTCCACACTAATTATGTTTCTCGGTGTTTTGAAGGATTTCAGTGCTAGGATCAGAATGTCATGGCGAATATTCTCCACAGGTAAATTCCTTATCAAATCCTTATTGTTTTAATATAGTTCTTTGTTTGAATATGAATACGTTTAGTGTCTTGAAACGTTTCTCACAGATTGCTTTTCACGGCCATTTGTTACAGGTCCGCTCTTTCACTGGTTGGCCATTTTCCTACATCAAAATATCATTTTGAAATACCAAATTTCTTCAGTGCATTGCTAATACATCTAGCTCACCTTCCAGGTACTGCTAATGTTTTCACTCAAACTCAAAAGTCCTATTTGTCTCAAGCGAACCTCTAGCCTTTTTGGGGGTTTATGAACCCAATCTCGACTCTGCCTAAGGAGTTTTCTGTCAGTATTATTTATGTTTTGGTTCATTTTACATATTTTAAAGTTTTAAAAGACAGTATCCAGCCAGAATATTTGAGGTCTTGGATAGTCTTTCCTTGTACTCCTATTTCTATACAATTTCTTCGTGCCTTTATTATGAAGGATTTACCAAAGGGTTCATTTCTAAATTTTGACTCTTACGTAGTTTGCAATCTTGAAATGGCGAATTCTGTTAAGATTTAATTCTGGAACAATTTGTTTTTCATTTGGACTGTATGTAATATTTTTACTCACATTGGCCTAATCGCTATTTAATGGAATGTAAAGTTTGTTTTTGCAAGAGTTTGAACATGTTCCAGTTCTAGTTTTTGATATGTTTATTTTCCTTGGTTCATTCGAATTGATAATATGTAAATATGCTCGAAAATCAAGTCTTAACCCTGTTTATTTGAAAATATTTTTTTACTCTCCTTACAGTAGTTTAAAATATCCAGTTTTGGTTTCTTTTGTTACGATACATATATTTCTGTCTATTCCTTTTTACCTTAAGTGATTGTCTTGGTGACTGGACCACCTACAGTTTCTTCCGTGTATAGTTATTTAGAGGAGGCGATGAGTACTGGGCTAGGGTTTCATCCCCGTTCCCAGAACCAAAAGCTCTCTCTATACTAGTTATTTAGACAATATTCTTTCTAAAATTCTATTTTCCTTTCACAACAGTTTATAAGTTTAATAAATGTTCCTGAATCATTATGTCTCTCTACCTTAGAAATTTTGTTGACATCCTGACAAATAAATGATCTTTCCAGCAAGAGACATTCTATGTTCAGTTGTCTAATTTTTCTGGGCTCTGATTCTACTTTTGATATTTATCTGCTGTAATTTCAAGTAACTCACAGACAATAATTGTTTCTCTCATATAAATGTACACAGAACTATTCTACAAAATATTATAGAAATAATTAGAGATTTAGCAAGTGTTTGCTGAGCTATCTATAATCAATCACTTGTCACCTTTCCATAAGAAATAAAATTTTCAAAATATAAACATCTTTCTCCTGAAATCAAACAACACTCAACTCTGTACAAATAGCTTGCAAACAATCTTCCTGTCTAGTTAATTCTAAAATAACAGTCACTTATCTGAAAGTTTATTTGGTTGTTGGTGTCCACCCAACCTTCAAGAGAGGCAATTACGTCCTCCTCTTGACCTTGTTCTCCATTCATGAAGAGGTACACATTGAAAATAGTGTTTTTTGTTGTTGCCTCAGAACTCCAAGTCCAGCCAGTGCCAAAAAACTTCAGGACATTTCTAAGTGATTTCCACTGGTCTCTACCAGCTCAGGAAAATATTCAATCCTTCCTTAGCCCATGAAAAAAACCCCCATTTCTCACTGGGATTATTCTCTTATCCCCAGAGGAGCAAGTAAATGTTCAAACTGTCCAACCATGTTTCAGTTCTTGGAAAGCATTTACCATCAACCTTTTTACTCTTTATGGAATTACTTTCCATAACTAATTTTATTATTCACAGTTAAAAAGAAAATAACTTTGCTAGCAAAACATTAATTGTCTCAGCCTTTTTCCTTAAACAAATAATGAAATTTCATTTAACTAGTTAACAACTAGTTGACATTAAATGCAGCTATCACACTGCCGCTTGAGTGTAGGAACACTACTTAGTTTATCGACTTGGTTATGATTACAGATACCAAAATACGCAGCAGAAGAATTATCACAATCAAATAATTTGCGAAATCATATCGATACATTTTGCAATGCTCACTTCTAGATGAGTTGTACCATTATTCTATGAAACCTAAATTATTTCGCTAAGATATGTAATTCCTTGAGAAGTTTTCCAATGAAAACCTAAAAAGATATTGTCTATTGTAAATTTCCAATGCATGAGCTACTAAATGTGAAAATGGAAAGTGGAAAAATACGTCACTACTATCTGCGTTCCAAGGATACAATTTATGGTCAAAATCTGACTCAATAAGTTGTAATATTTGTATTTTTTAAAAATAAAATTTTAAAATTTCACATTTTAAAATTTATTGGTTTAGTTATTATGAATGAATAATATTACATCAAGAAATAAAGAAGAAATAGTATGGAGTCTAAATGTATCTACTGATAAGGTAACAACTAAAGAAGTATATGAAGCAATTACTTAGAAATAAAAAATGTTGGCTTAAATGTATTTGGAAATGGCATGTCTTCTTTTAAGCTTAAATACTTTGGTTGGGTAGTTTTTGAAAACAAAAATTGACTTGGTACAACTACATCAATAGGGGAATTTATGGGTGCTCTTTACAGTGAATAAACTGAAACTATTGATCACTAATTTGTTTCATGTCAGTTCTCTAAACTTGTACAAAAGAATATATTTTAGATCTTAAAACCCTTATGTATACGAAAAAACTTCCACCTTTCAAGGTAGTGTAGTGAAGTGGTATTTTCCACTTAAATATTTTATAGTTCTTCCTATTTTTGTGAATGGTGCATTAGGTGACAAACACCCAATGGATTGTGCTTTGTTTGAAAAATCACACATATCTCCATCAATTGTTGTCTTGGAGGTTGTTGATTACTTTAAGGATTTTCATAGATAGTATAAGCACAATGTAATCATATATTCGTTCCTTCTCAGCATAACTTTCAGGATAGGTTACTGCTAGTTTTTTTTTAATGGTGCATCTTAGTTTGATTCATGTGGAGCATATATAATTATATACTTACTTACAATGGCAGCTGAGCTAACTCTGGTAGTGTACAAACACTATAGCGAACTTTTACTATACTTTGCACTAATAAAAGGTCTTTCTTTATTATAGGTTGTTGGTGATTTCAACTCGAAGTATCTTTTTGGCAAGACGAAAGTCAAGAGTTGAAAGTAAAGTTTCATGCCATCTCTTTGGGACATATTTTTGGCCAACATAACTCACAAGCTGACATGTTGTCCAACCTTGCATTAAATGGTCTAATGAGGTATGAATAAGTAACGAACAATAATATTTTTGAAAGAGGCTTCTTACATGCTTCTAATATCTCTTCTTGAACAAATGTCAAATAAAATGATAAAAAATATCAATATGTTTGTTCTTCTTTTGAAATATTGGGTTTGTGGTCATTTTAATAGCACATTGATTATCACAAATCAACTAAGTAGGCTATTATGTCTTCTAAAATTCTTCTTAACCATACTTCTTCACAAGCTGCTATTGCTTCTTCTTTATACTCTACTTCGACTATGGAAAGAGAAACTAAATTTTGTTTTCTAATACTCCCAACAACTAGTAGTGAGGCCATGAAAAATGAATATCCTAAGCCATAGCCAACAGTACCAAGCAGATATCTCAAAATCCTCTTAACTAAATTCCAATGCAATTCCTTGGGTTTTGACATAAATATGGATACCATATTTATTGCAAAATATATATTTAGTTGAGTTGGAATTAGGTAGATAAGACTTCAAGACAACGAACTATATAAAGTAGCAATAATTGGATTGAAGTCACCATTTCTGTATAACTTCAACCCAACATCCAAAGGAGTTGAAACAAGTTTGCAACTCATATGTTGAAATTCTTTACAATATCCCAAGTATGCTTGGATTATGACATAAAAATGTGATCATCCTTTTACCATACTTGAATTCCCATGAAATAATGCAAGTCACCAAGATATTTCATTTCAAATTCTATAATAATATATGAATTAAACCTATGAAACAATTTAAAATTGTTCATTGTATATATCATATCATTAACATAAAGTGTAACAATAAGAATTTCTTGTAATACCTTAAGTATAGAAATATTAGTTTAAGATGAACTCCTGGCTAAACCACGATCCTCGAAATACTAATCAATTCTTGAATACCAAGCATTTGGTGCTTCCTTCCACCCATACAAAGGTTTCTTTAAAATGTACACATGATCTTCTTTCCCTATATTTTCAAAGCCGTCAATTTATTCTACATATATTTCTACATCTACATAACCATTTAAGGGTGCCGACTTAATATCCATCTAATAAATTATCCACTTATTGTGTAGTCGACTAAAAAAAAATCTTGATTGTATCCATCCACGCTACTAGAGTAAATGTGTCTGTATAATCAATCCCTTCCTTTCAAGCATATCCTTTGGAAACTAAATGAGTAAATTATTATCAATTAAACCTATGATTTGTACTTAGATTTATATACCCATTTAGTGTCAATTACATGTGTTTTCCTTTAGGTAATTTGACCAAGTACAAAGTATCATTCTTCACCAAAGTATTGAACCCTACTTCCATGACTTCATTTGATTATTTTTATTTGATGTTGCTACATAATTATCTTAATTGTCCATCTTCAGTACTTTAGCCATCAATGCAAAATTTATAGTTGAATTTTCAGATCTAATAATTATTTTCTCAAATTTTCTGTACATATCAATTTTAGAATGACCTTTGGTTAGCTGCTTACAATTTTTCTTATAATAACGTTGAATCCACTACAAAGTTTTCCTCATATTTATTTTATTTTATTTATATATTTTATGGTTCATAAATTTCTTTCTCATCAAAGACAACATTTTCACTTATTATGATTTGTTTTTCATGAGGATCAAATAATCTATAACTTTTTATTTCAATACTATATCTAATAAAGATACACTTCATACATTTATCATCCAATACTTTTCTCTTTTCCTTCGACACATGTGAATATACTATGTTAAAAAAATACTTTCATATCTACAATAAGCTTCTTCTAGAGTCAAATTCAATATTTTTCTCATAGGAAATTTGTTGAGAGTATAAAAAATTGTGAGAATTGCTTCAACCCCTTTACAATAGACTTTCTTTTAAACATTCTTTATTCCATTTCAATAATGATACTATTCTTTTGTTCAACTATTTATTTTTGTTGACTAGAGTACGAATGGGTAAACTCTTGCCTTATTCCATTTCATGTACAATAATTCAAAAATTCATTTGAATGGTAGTCTTTTCCATTATCTGTTCTTAAGCTAAGAATCTTAAAACCACTCTAATTTTCTACCATTTCCTTTAAAACAAGGAGATAATAAAACACATCAGATTTTTCCTTTATAAATTAAACCCAAGTCTTCTTGGAATAATCATTAAAAGATCATTATTCTAATAATTAATAAATACCACATTTTATTATTTTTTCACATTAAAGTGGTAAATTAGTGACTACTTTGAATGATGTTTTACAGAAATAAGAATGAATTACTATGTAATTCCTTTGATAATCAATATGAAGTTTACATGTGACAATTACAATAAAAAAATTAATAACGAAAAAATATTCCAATGTCCAGTGTATTTAAAATATTTCAATTTAACACTTTATGTATTATAATTTTATTAGGGATTGTGTAATATTTTGTATGTAGCAAAAAAAATAGTGTTGTATAGGGAGGGAATTAATACATAGCTGGTTATATTAAAAATAATGTTTCTCTTCCCATTCAACTTCATAATATTTACCTTTTCAATCAAAGCATTTGGATGGAAATCCTAAGCATCAACTTTAAGAGGATTTATATAGCTATTTTTTATTAGAAATTTGTGGGTTTATTTTTTCTAATATAAACAATAAAAATAAAAATTTCTATTATAATACCTTAGAACAAGATATTCACATTTTTGAGAAATGAATGTAATATCCTCTTTCTATGAGACTTTAATGTTACAATTACAACTAACTATGCTATTATTCTAAGATCTAATTCCAAGTGTAATCCTTTATGGATAGATGAAGACCTTATATTAATAAATAGGTATAGAAGAAAATTTGAAGACTTAATAGATAATTTGTTTGATGGCAAGCTTATCAAATTGTGTAGTTCATAGGACCTCATTGTTTGCAGTGGCGTAATGAAATAGTTGAAATCCAACAATATGGATTTCAATCATGGGCTTAGCAGTAGTGCTATGTCTTATGTTATTTTAGATATATATGTTTCCAATGAAATAGTTAATTTGTACCTCTTATATGAGCATCCATGTCACTCCAACAATATACCTTTAACCCTAACTGTAAACTTTTCCACGAAAAAAAGATCCATGAAAGAAAATTTTGACAATTAAAGGAAAGTGATTTTTTGATATAATTAAATATCTTCTGAAAAGATTTAAATATGGATTTAAACATTTTAATTTATAAGGGAAACATCGAATACCTCTATCATAATTTTACTACTACCATTTATACTTTCC
The DNA here is from genome assembly GCA_034641835.2 of Pinus albicaulis. Lineage (NCBI taxonomy): Eukaryota > Viridiplantae > Streptophyta > Pinopsida > Pinales > Pinaceae > Pinus > Pinus albicaulis. The sequence goes on along the minus strand of CM076575.1, from coordinate 1,671,928,601 downwards.
ATTAATAAGCTCTCTATCACTGTGTCAAAGAAAAAGAATAATAAAATTGCCAACCCTTGGCATAAGGAATGTTAAATAGGTAGAACAACCATAATGGATGCTTCCATTGAATGTTTAAAAATAAAAAATGTAATGGCCACTCATCTAACCACATAAAAATACCCAATATTGTTTTTTGGATAACTATAATTGAGGGTAGGGGGTGCTACACAATTGTAACTATATTCACATCAAAATATTTTTTAGCTTTGAAATGTAAAGTTAAAATAAATATTTTACTTTTTTAGTGAACTAGATGCTTATAAAATTAATAATTCAAATAATTAGTTAATATATCACTTTTGGGTAATGAAATATCTATATGTGTTATACTTCAGTTTAGTTTTATAAAGAACTAGGTATTTAGGAATAAGGTTATTAATATGATAGATTATTGTGTATAAGAACTTTCGGTGAAAATCACATGTAAGAAAATTTTGTCGACCTGTTTTGAATTAGCCAATGTGGTTCATCATCAAGACAAGATGACATAAAGATCAAGAAACATGTTTAAATAGATAAGGATAGCTCCAAATAGTCGTTGAAAAAAACGGCTAGTTTGACTAGAATGAGAAATTGAATAAATTTTTTATCATATTTTATTATTTTTTAATTGTAATTCTATTATATTTTAATTTTAATTTGATTATATTTGAATATAATCTAATATTAATACTTTCTTAATAATTTAATATTAATACTTTTTTAATATAATTTAATATTTTTATTATTTTAATACTTTAAATTATATGTTATATAGTTAAAATTCATTAATTGCTAAAATAATAATAATAATAATAATTAATTAATTAATTAATTAATTTAATATTACTAAATATGTAATTTTCAAATTAAACCATAAGGATAATACTAATAATAAAAAGCATACTAATAAAAATTAAAATAATAAAACAAAAGGAACAGACAGGGAGAGAGGAACTGGGAGCGAGAGAAGAGGGAATGACCAGAGGGAGCACAAGGGAAGGGGAAAAAACAACTAAGAGTGAAGGGCGTGAATCCAACATCTTCTAACACTCCACCCATCATCCCTGTTAATTTTAATCGACCTCTTTTCGATTTCCAAGGCTTCCCTCAACTTTCGGTGGTGGAAATGGTCAGTCCTCGTAATAACCTTAGTCTCTTCAATAAAAATGTGATGATTTGTCTTTTCAACATGCTCTGCTAAGGCAAAGGACCGAGATATACCATGTCTAAGGTTAATGACATGTTCATGAATTCTTTGATTAATTGATCGACCAGTTTCACCTATGTAAGGTGTCCCACAAGAACACTGAATCAAGTAAACACCCTTACCATCCTCAGGTCAAATCGGGTCCTTAACAGATCTAAGTGAAATTTGAATGGTGCAGAGATGTTTGAATGTTGAAGATACATTATGTTTCTTCAAGATATTAGCGATTTTATCAGTATTACCTTGGATAAATGGAAGGTGAACTCCAAATAACCAATCACAAGGATATTTCTTAACCATAGGACCTTTTTTTGGCTTTTTGAAAAGCTCTAAGGCATTGAGCCCTACTATAACCATTCTTACATCAGACATTTTATGGATCATAGAAGACAAATTCCTAATATTGATGATTATCCCAATGTTAAGATATTTTTTATCTTACTTACATATATACACATTTATATATTTTTAATTGTATATCAATCATATATATGCATAACAACTTACATATGCATACATTTGACCTAGGTGCTATATAGGTGTCATCCTTAAAGATGGAAATTCCCCTTTGGGTACTAACACTGAACATTTTATAATGCTATGTTCCAAGTTATGAGTAGAATCCCTCTCTCAAGTTTACTATTTTTATAGTAAGGGTTTCATTAAGGTTAATAAATCACTTGTCCATTTCTGGGTTAGATGTTGTTTAACCTATATTATTATTGATCCTAACCTTAGTGATGTTTGCAATAATAGTATAACAGACAAGGTGAAAAAAGAATCGTAACACATAAACTAATATTTTGCATGCAATTCAGCCTTAACCTTATTGGGCATACCCAACCCCTTAACACTAGTTAAGGATGTGGGGTGTAACTAGAGGAACCCGTTTTGTAGATCGGTAGTAAAAAAAAATCTTTATTTCATCATTTTAAATCACAATCATGACATGTTCATTGTCTCTTTCTCATTGAGAGATTACCAACGATATAAATTATAATAATTATAATCTCTAAGAAAAAACGTTTTCTTGGTTAAATTATTATCCCTTTAAGGACCACATCATAAATCCATATAGTCCACTGGGCTTGACACATGGAAATCCTTGGCCACACAACACCCCTGTGTGATTCCACATCTTCTCTCCAACTGTCATATGAGACTACCACTATATTGGAAATTTCCAGGCATCGTGCCTTGCTAAATATTCTGAGTATCTGATATGTTGATATACCATGCCTCCACTTTTTTGATATGGATATATTGATATTGACATATTAATAATCCTTGCATTGTTATAGATCCACACATGTGGAAATATGTTAATATGAACATACCACCAATATACCAAGTGGCCCTTGGCACAAATATTTGATATGTTGATATATCATAGCAGGTTATTGGGATATTGGGACCTTCTTATAACCATGAAACTTTAGATTCCAAATAAGACAATGGGCTGATAACCACCTCAGCCTACTAACTTAACTTTCCACCTCAAATTTTCCCTGAAATCACCACTGGACATGAGTATGACATTACATGACCTTTCCCACATGGAAATCCTTATGTGTGTATTTAAATATGTAAATATTGATGAATTTACAAGGTTACACATCAATAAAATATTGACACATTGATATGATAATACACCAGCTTGGCATGCCACATCATTCTCCATCCACTAATAATCACATGATGCATGGTGTGTGCTGACATGTCACCATGCAAGTGGAGCTATTGACATGTCATTGCACATGTGGAATTACTGACATGTCATTACATTTGTCTTACTCATTATGTGTCCCTACACACATGGCATTACTAGCATCTCACCACACATATGGAATTGTTGATATGTTTCCATACACACGGAAATATTGACATGTTCCTAGCCACATTGAAATGTTGGTGCGTGATACCTATCACTCACCTATTTCTACCTAGCATGCCAAGTCATCGAATTCGATTGAAAAGTCACATTCCACGTCAACAGTTGATGTCATCATGATATTATTTTTGAAAAGTTACACTACGAGGTTCCACCTTGAGCCTTGAAATTTCGTCAAGGATTTCCTTTTATTTAATTTTAACTAATGTACCAATACCTTGATACTACAATGGTTGAATAATGAGAATCTAGCAAAGATATCTTGTCATTTGTTGACGTCCTAATACTAGAACAAAAACTATATCAGAGTTCAAGGTTAGGGGATATATGTTGATATTCTAGTAATCAATTGATCGGTAATATTGTGGTCATTTGACCCTTTAATACCATTGATTTAAAGTGATGGGAAACTAGCCATCAAGTATGTTTTTTCATATCGCCCCTATATGAAAGGGATAACCACTGAAATCTTTGATTAGTTGATATGCCTATATAGGTATCACCTTTATACCACTTTATATTTTTTCATTACCTTTAAGCTCCATTTTTTGTACCTGCCAATATTAAAACCTTTTACCACCCTATATACGACTCAATATATTGTCATTTTTTCCTCAATATATATCCCAGAATATTAGTGGATGTGGTATGGTTTTTCTCCCCCAGTGAAACCTCCATTATAGTGTAGAAGGGTATTATTTTATAAGTTTTCGATGACTAGAAAATGGAACTCCCTCTAAGACTACACCAGTCTACCTGAAATACTTTGATAGTGTTGAAATAATTTGATAGTGCTGAAATACTTTTTCATGACATGTAATCATAGATTCTATAGGTAATTTCCTTTTCCTATTTACTATTGGTATTTTATTACTTATGTGTGTCTTGAGTATGTAGTATCGGTCTTAAAGGAATCTATACATTGGCCTATTGTTTTTTTGTACTACCTATGTTTGGTGTATCTGTTGTCTGGCGAGAGGGATTTTATATTTGGTTATTTTGTCCCTTTGCTAAGGGAATTATGGAAATTTGCTATTGATGAAAGCTTTATAAGGAGATGTTGGAAACAAGTTTTTAATTCTTCCCTATTTCTTGGTGAGTTTGGGGGTACTTGTTGCAGGTCAAACCATTCTTTATTTTTTTTTGTAGTAAGGAAGGTAGGTATTCCTTAGTCTATGATATTTTCTTTTAACCCGAAGGGTGGTCAATGATGTGAGAATTATGGGACTACTGGGTGTTGTTTCCTTGTTCACAATGTTGGCATTGTACCTATGGTGGTATTTGAACCTTGATAGAAATTGTAAGTGTGTTATGGGGTTGGTGGACATGGACAACCTTCCCTAGCACATGCCTAGTCTTAGGCATAAGAGCTAGTTGTTGTTTTTATTTTAAGAACTTCTTATAGTACTAAGGCGAAGATTAAGGGACTTGAGACTTAGGCTACATAAGGCTGACAAGCTCATTTTTATTTTTAACTCTTAGAGGAGGTGTTCCACTGGCTCCTTAACCCTGGTCACACTAGGAGAAGAAGGAACCAATATATTCATTTGATTACTTTACATTGGTAGTTAAAGACCATATTGGGCCATGTAGTAAAGGGAAAACATGAATATAAGAATGGAATTATCTCCATTATCAATGATATTCAATGAAATCAATGGAAGCGACAGGATTGTATTGATAGATTGTCAACTTGTATAGCTCATATTGAGAAGTATATCTAATTTTAATGTTAGCCTTCAATGCCACCTAGGTCAAGTATGAAGAATCCTACTATTTTGACATCATTGGACACCTGATTTGGATAATATGTTTATGGTTATGTTCCCACAGGCTTTGTTATGTAATGTGGTTTTTTCTATTGTAGTTTTCCATTGCTCAATATGTATACTTTCTGTGTGCCTAGTATTAGCCAACAACTTTGTTTTCTTGAGTGGGAGAGAGGACAATAATTTTGAAAACCAGATGAGTAATGATCAAATCTAATTTTTGGAGGAAATAAAGTGCAATTTAAAAAAAGAAGAAATTTACCTTAACTTATAATTAAAATATTTATATTCAATATTACAGTTCACTTTTCATTAATATCTTGTTGATTGACTCTATCTTTATACAATTAGCTACAAATGTAAACAACTAAAATAATTTCATTCACTACTCAATCTTATGTATAGGTATTAAAGGGATAGTTTCAGTTGATTGTTGATGTAGTCCAATGTCCACTTCAAGGGATCCAACCTTGATCCCTCATATGATTTTTATATAACATTGAGTCATCAGTAACCTCCGTGCATACTCCTTAGTACTCTTCTTCCTAATGAAACCCAAGCTACAATGAGGTAGTAGGAGAGATGGATAATCTAGTAGTGTGGAGCTAAGCTATCAAGTGCAAGAGGATCCCACTCATAGTGAAAGAAACACCAAATACACCAAACTCTTAAGAAGGCTCAACTTAGTCACAAAATATAATTACAACATGAAAACACATGTCTAGCATTAGGTTTAATAAGATGAGTCTTTTATAGAATGGTATTCTTATACATGATAATTTGGTTGTCCCTTGGCTTTTTTTCCAAAACTATCCCAATTTTATTCTTTTTTAAACCTCCCTTATTTTAGTATTTTATTTTAACTTCATTTATTTTATTATTTCCTTATATATTCCTTTATTTTATGGTTTTCTTATAACTTCCTCTATTTTAGTGTTTTTTTTCTAACTTCCTATATTCTATTGTTTTCTTATAACTTCCTTTCTTTTATTATTTACCTTATTTCTATTTTTGTTAGAGATTTAAATTTTAAGTTTATTTTACAAGGAGTGTTATCATGAATATAATATTTGTAAAATCCTAGTTTTGTTTCTTCTTATTTCATGCAAACCACATCCCTTTAATGTTAGTATCAAATTGACATTTTATTTCCAATATTTCTATATTTCAAATATTCTCTCAATAAATTTTAGGATAGCTAGAATATTTAATTGAGCGAAATATTACTTCATATTAATTTTATTTTCGAAAGATTTTTATTATGACTATCCAACATGAGTGTATTGTAATGGAACAAATATTAGGAACAAAAATCATTGAGAGAGATACCATGAAATAAACTATAGCCCCCTTACTATCATCCAAATGCACATTGTAATCGACTTTCTCCAATTTTATTCAAAATTTGAATAAGATTTTACTCTAAAACCACATCTAATTATACTCGTTAACTTTAGTTATTTGGCTCATTAACTTGAAAAGTCAATTTCCTTCTTTATTTCCTGATACCAGGGGTACCAAGTTTGTTATTACCTTCAATTAATTTCTCATAATGTTCCAATGGTGCCAATATACATTCCCTTGAAGTACGTTGGTACTAAGGTTTCCAAGTTAGTATTTCCATTCAATAATTTCCTCACAAAGTTCTAAGTGTACCAAAACACTTTCCCTTTGTAACAACCCTGGTAAAAAATCCATGGAAAAAAATATAAGACCAAGGTCATGGGACAAATATTCCAAGTTGAATGGTTGGAAAAAAATTCTAGCAGGTGTTCATTTGGTTTATTATGGCTAAGGAAATTGGAAAAGGAAATGACAAAGGCTTTGGAAAGGCATGAGGACTTAATTAGAATTTTATTTATGAAAATAATGGAAATTAGGAGAAAAGGAAGGTAAAAGGTCACATGTTACATGTGAAGAGGAAATTGAAGGAAAATAATGGAAAATTGAAGAAATTAGAGGCCTCATTAATAAAATGGTTTCTGAGGATTAGTTTTCAAGATTCTGGTTGGTTTAGAATTTTGTCAATTCACTTATGGCACTCATTTTGATATCTCTCTCATATTCTCAAAAACTTAGAGTTTTCTTGGAGCACTCTTGGAGGAGTGTGGTATACATTGGATTTGGAAGAAGAAGGAAAATGAAAGAAGAAAAGAGTAAGGGAACAATGGGATCAACAACTACAATTTTATTTCCTTGCAGATACCGAGTTGCTTGTATGATTTCCTTTCTAGTTTTGGAATGCATGCCACATGCCTGTGGTTTCTTGGTCATGATTTTTCATTGACATGGAGGATTTTCTGAATTGACAGTGGTTTGCATAGCCTTTCCGTTTCCTTGATAGCCATGGTGTTGTGGGTTTTACTTTTGTTTTCTAGTTGATCCTCATGTTCCTTTGGTTGTGGGTTGAGTTATTAGTTCCTAGATCCTTGGTTGGACAAATGCTATGGAGCCCTGTAACAGCTTGAGTTGAGTTACTAGTCTAGGAGCCTTGGTTGGAAAAACACTCTGGACCACTTGGTGGGTTGATTTACTAGTCCTGGAGCCTTGGTTGGACAAATAATCTAGAGCCCGACATCAGCTGTGGGCTGATTTAGTAGTCCTGGAGCCTTGGTTGGAAAAATCACTTTGGATCCATGACCAACTTGGGTAGAGACCAATCTGTTGATGGTTAGTGACGTCCAACCGTGAGGTGGAATCATTGGTTGAGGGTTGAGCTGATTTAGCCTCTGGAAGACCTAGTTTGGTTTTATTGGATTTGTTTCATGAGATCCCACATTCATGCTTGGAATATGACATAAGGGTTATTTCCTAAAGAGATATTTGGCTCAGCCAATCTATGGTCAGGTGGAACATGGAAGTCCTATACTTTTCATTTTTCATATGTCAGGAGGAGCTCATTTCCTCTTGTAATTTATGGGTAGATTTACTTGCAACATTAGACCTTGGGGTAAGAGAAACTCATCATACAAGATTGTATGTTAGGAATGCAGGTTTTATTTTGGTTAATGGATTGTTATATGCCTTAGGGTTATATACAGCTTTGTCATTTTATTATTGTTGTGGTGACATGCAAGGTAGATGCTAGTGAATTAGTGTTGTCATATGCACATGTGTCAAATAATCATGAATGATAGTAACTTGTTTCTATATGAATTTTTGTTACTGTTTTATGTTATTTAACTTGATGATTATGATATATGTTGTTGATAAGTATGTTATATGTTAACTTGTTGATTGTTATATGATAGTTAACTTGATGAGTATGTTAAATTTTTTTGATGAGTATGTTATATGTTAACTTGTTGTTGCTATATGTTAGTTAACTTGATTATTAGGGTTATTCATTGTGAAACTAACTCCAAAAATAGAAGAAAAGAGAGATTAGTGCCTTAGAAATCAACCACTTCGAGGGGGAAACATCAAATACATTACATAAATGAACAATTCTTTGACGATACAAATGGCAAAACCAACTTTCTATATATAGGAGTCCATGCGGCCACAATGTAATCCTAATGGGGCCACAATGTATTCCTAGCCGACCTAGCAATAATAATTTAAGGGCACAATGATAACAATATGGGGGTTACAGGGGTAAAAAAATAACAATAAAGGGGTTACACTAACAACAATAAGGGACTATACTAGTAATATAGGGACCTAACAAGCTCCTCTCCTTCAAAAAAGTGTTGTCCTCAACGCTTGAGTAGCTCCGGGTGCTTTTGTATAAAATTATCATCCTCCCATGTAGAATATTTAGTGGGTAAGTTCTTCCATTTGATGAGATACTCTAGAATTGATCTATTTCGTAGTTGTCGAGTTCTTGTTTCTGTGACTGCTTCAGGTTCCATTATGGTTTTTCCTTCCTCATCAAGTTTTGGAAGTATTGTTTGAACTAGAAGTTTGTCCCCTATAACCTTTTTTAAGCATGAAACATGGAAAAATAGATGCACTCACAAAGAAGCAGGAAGCTCCAATTTATATGCCATAGTACCAATCTTTTGCAAAACCTTGTAAGGACCATAGTACTTTGGCGATAATTTATTATCCTTCTTAGCTTGCTTGAGGGACATTTGTTTGTATGGTTGTAGCCGTAAAAATACCTAGTCTCCCACATCAAATCTTCTCTCACTGCGATGTTCATCTTCCTATTGTTTTATTTGATTTTGTGCCAAATTTAGGTTATTCTTTAAGAGTTGGAGAACTTCTTGTTGATGCTCAATGTGATCCTCCACTACTTGAACCCTATAATTTTCCCTTAACGAAGATGTGATGGATGGTGGATGATATCCATAAAGTGCCATAAATGGGGTCATTTTTGCTGCAGTATGGAATGAAGTGTTATACCACCATTCAGTGAGAGGTAACCACTTGACCCATTATGCTTGCTTATCAAATACAAAACAATGAAGATATCCTTCCAAAAATTTATTCAATATCTCTGTTTGGCCATCAGATTGAGGGTGATAAGATGGGCTATGAGCTAGTTGAGTACCCAAAAAAGAAAATAATTCCATCCAAAAATTTACTGTAAAAATGGGATCTCTTTCACTTACAATAATATTCGGGTTTCCATGTAGCTTTTGAATTTTTTCCGTAAATGTGGTAGCAACTGTACTTGCTTTAAATGGATGAGATAATGCACAAAAGTGTGCATACTTGGTAAGTGTGTCAACTACCATCATGATGACACTCCTTCCTTCGGACTTAGGTAAACCTATAATAAAATCCATTGAAATCTCCTCCCAACGTTGACTTGGAATGGATAAAGGTTGTAGAAGACCTGAGGTCTTAATTGTCTCAACTTTATTTTGCTGGCAAACCAAACATTCTACCATAAAATTTTGAATATCAGATTTAAGGCCATACCTAAAAAATTATTTCTTCACCCTATGGTAAGTTTTAAAAAATCCCGAGTGTCCTCCTAAAGGAGAAGTGTGCAATTCCAAAATAATATTTTGTTTTAGTTGGGAATTATTGCAAATATATAAGTGATCTTTGTACCATAACGAATTATTTTTCCAACTAAATGTATAAGATGTAATAGGATCTTCCTGCAACTTTTGAATGAGAGTCCACACTTCTTCATCCTTCATCCATTCATCCCTTGCTTTGGTTATCTAATCTGGTTAGATAATTGAAATGGCACAAAGCAATGCTTCCACCTCTTCATCCTTTCTTGAGAGTGCATCTGCAACAATATTTAGCTTCCCTTTTTTGTAGATGATTTCAAAGTCATAACCCAACATCTTTGTGACCCATTTTTGTTGCGCTTCTGAAGATAGTCTTTGTTACAAAAAGTGCTTAAGACAATCATGATCATTTTTTACCTTGAAGTGTCTTCCCATTAGGTAAGGTCTCCATTTATTTAGTGCATGTAGTATTGCCAACATTTCCTTCTCATAAATAGCTTCTGTAAATAGTTTCCTTTGATTGAACAACTTTCAAAAGCAATGGGTCTTCCTTCTTGCATTAAAACAACACCAATACCATTTCCTAAGGCATCACATTCCACAATAAAGGTTTTTTTGAAGTCTGGTGTAGCTAAGACTGGTGCTAGGCACACTGCCTCTTTAAGATGTTCAAAGGCCTTAGTTGCTTTAGGAGTCCATCAAAATTCATATTTCTTCAATAATTTTGTTATAGGTGCTACTATTCTCCCATAATTTTTAACAAACTTGTGATAATACCCTATTAACCTGAGAAATCCTTGTAACTTCTTTATGGCTGTGGGGACTTTCCATTCCTTAATGGCTTTAATTTTGTTAGGGTCTACCTTAACACCCTCGTGAGATACAATATGACCCAGATATTCCACCTCTTGCACTCCAAAGAAAAATTTGGATGTTTTTGCATATAATTGTTTCTCCTCCAATAGTTTGAGCACCCTGTCAACATGTTGAACATGATCCTTCCAAGACCTGCTATAGAGTACTATATCATCAAAAAATACTAAAATTTTTTTTCTAAGGAAGGGTTTGAAAATGGAATTCGTCAACCCTTGAAATGTAAAAGGTGCATTGCTAAAGCCAAAAGTCATGACCAAAAATTCATAATGACCCTCATGAGATTGAAATGTTGTTTTTGGAATATCTTCAGTCTTCATTCTAATTTGATGATATCTTGATCTAAGATCCAACTTGGTAAAATGAATTGCTCCATGTAATTCATCCAATAATTCATCAATCACAGGAATGGGAAATTTATCTTTAATAGTGATCTTATTGAGCTCCCTATAGTCCAGACACATGCGTCATGATCCATCTTTCTTATGCACCAATACTACTAGAGCAGAGAAAGAACTTTGACTAGGTTGGATTATACCAGCCTCTAACATTTCTACAATAATACGTTCAATTTTTCTCTTTTTGACATAAGGATATCTGTAAGGCCTGATGTTTGGAGGAACACTTCCTAGAATCAAATGAATAGCATGATCATGATCACGAATAGGTGGGAGTACTTTGGGAGTATCAAACACCTTGGAATGATTGTCCAAGACTTTTTGGAGATCTGGAGAAATAGATGATTTTGATGTTGGAACTTCTAGTGAGCATAATTGTGAAATTATGCCTCATTGTTATTTCTTTAGAAGCTTTGTCATGACATTAGAGCTTATTATCTTTCTTGGCTTCCCTGTGATACCCCGTAATTCGATTTCCTTTCCTTTTGAAAATTTTTTCAATAAAAGTTCTTGAAAATTAAAAGCTATCGTCCGCAAAGATTATAACCATTGTACTCCTAGTACAACATCAACACCTCCCATTGGGATGGAAAGAATTGGACTATTCAATACATATTCCCCCATGGCTAGCTTGATATTATGGCATTTTCTGGAGCAATTTATAGTTCCTCCATTTGCAACCATCACTTGACATGGTGCTGGGTATAGGAAACAATTTAATTCCTTGGATACCTTACAATGAATAAAATTATGGGTACTACCCGAATCAATCAACACTATTACCTTTTTCTTCTTGATATGTCCTTCTATCTTGAGAGTTTTAGGAGTGGTAATTTTTGCCAATGCATTACATGATATGGTCGGACTCATTTCTTCTTCTTCTAGGGTTTCTTCCTGGTGTATATCCTTTACTTTTGAAGTTTCTTCTTCATTTTCTTCCTCCTCTTCACAATCTATGCAAAATGATTTCTTCTCAGCGTGCTTATGACCTTTAGTGTATTTGCTATCACAATTGTAGCAAAGCCCTTTTACTCTTTTTTCTTCCAATTTTTGTGGTTTCAACCTTGTAGGTTGTGGAATTATAGGAGTAGCAGCACTTCCAACTTTATAAATGTGGGTGATAGGCTTCCTTGTCGCCATAATTTTACATTCAATTTTCCTTGCCAACCTGAATGCCTTCTCCAATGAATCAGGTTCCCAAACACAAACTTCATGTTGAATGTTATCGTTTAAAGTCCCTATGAATACATCAATCCTGTGTTCCTCTGGAATATTAGATACCCTTATATTCAATTTTTGGAAGTCCTCAATGTGCTCCACCACTGAACCCTTTTGTTTGAGATTTATCAATTGGCTAAAGAAGGTGTTTCTCCTTGTATCCTCATAATGTGCTATCTTTTCCTCCATAAAAAATGATCAAGTGACATTTTTTTACGAGAGCAAAGCCATCAATACCATACAAATTTATTTTGTTCTAAATGTAATGCTTCAACGCGTACCTTTTGTGTGTTTTTTACATTATTGAGATCAAAATATTGCTCCATCTGTAGTATCCATGTTATGGGATCCTTTCCCTAAAACTTCCTCATATCCATCTTTGTAATATGGTGGTTCTTCAATCCAACATTAGAGTTTATGAAATCACGATTAAAAATTATTTTGTTCTCATCATGAGTTTCCTCTACTATATTTTCACCATTAGGAATCATTTCTTGTATCAACTTTGTCAAACCTTCGATGTTTGCTTCTAGATCATTATTCATGTTTTCCATGTTGTCTTTCATTTTTTCTTCCATGTCCTCCATCTTAGTTTCCACGCCATCCATCTTAGCTTCCAGAACTTTCCTCAAACCATCCATCTTTGCTTCCACGCCTTTCTTCAAAACTTCCATTTCAATTTTTGTTGCTTTTTACGAGAGCGAAATTTGGTGCACTTGCTCTTGTAATTTTGATAGATCATGTTGCAATTCTTCATCTTCATGAGTCATAGTAGAGTATTCTGAGGGATTAATGAGTGTTGAATTCTTTTTAGGAGGAATTTCAGAACCCAATACTGAAATATATGCTCAATAGGCCATTGGAATCACTTCAAACTCATTTTTTACACAAAACTTATGCAACTCGGAAACAAATACACACATTTTTCTTGCTTTTGAGGAGCTCGATATTGAAACTAAATTATCTTTGTGATTTTGGATCTTAAATATTTGTAATTTGGCCCTGCGGTAGCCCTCTGAATCCTCTTTCGAATGCCATAGGTCTGACCTGATTTGGATTCTTCAAGACGAAGTTATGTCTAATCTCCCACAATGACCTAATTATGGACTGGTTCAATAGAGCGAACTTGTAAGACTTTCCACGTGTCAATGTATCCTCCTTCATCTCTAAAATTGATAGGAAAAAAAATTCAGTCGGTGTCTTTGTAGTGACTTTTTACATCATTCCAATCTGATTCTCAGAGAGAGAGAGAGTTATGAAGATTTTCCCACAATCACCTCTTTGAGATGAAATTCGGGAGCCTGAAAAAGCCATAACTTCCATAGATCATATCTCCAAAAATATTGTGAACCAAGCTTTGAAATATTACGATGATGTTCCTTGGGATTTTTGCTTCGCGTTCTAAAAATTTCAGCTTCTAAACCTTCGTAGAAAACATGTTATAGCGAAAATGCCACCATGACCTGTTTGGAGCAGCAAAACCATAGAATCCAAAGCTCTGATACCAAATGTTGTGAAACCAACTCCAAAAATAGAAGAAAAGAGAGATCAAAACCTTATAAATCAACCACTTTGAGGGGGAAACCTCCAATACATTACATAAATGAACAATTATTTGATGATACAAATGACAAAACCTCATTTCTATATATAGGAGTCGATGGGGAGGCAAATGTAATCCTAGTGGGGCCACAATGTAATCCTAACCGACCTAACAATAATAATTAAAGGGCACAATAATAACAATATGGGGGTTATAGGGGTAAAACAATAACAATAAGGGGGTTACACTAACAAAAATAAGGGACTATACTAGTAATATAGGGACCTAACATTATTGCGTCAAGATCTTGATGTTATATGTATCGTGTTGATATGTATTTGTATATGTAGATGGTTATGGCTACAATATTAAGGTTTGAGCTGACATATTTGGGATATTGTGTTGTACCAATCTAGACTGAATGTGCATATGTGATTGTTATGCATGAATGATAATTGTTTATGAGCTTATGATGTGAAAATGTTAGTTAGTTACTTTTATAGACATCATGACTTTATTTATGTTTGATTTGATATGTTGTAAATTTATATCATGCTAATATAAATTGATTCTGTAGAAAAGATAGCCTCCCATGAGATACATTAAGGTATGAGTTTGCTTATGTTGCATATTTGGTGTGTTAATGTTTAATTATATTATCTATTTGGTGTTTGATTCTTTGGTGTCTATTATGTCATCAATTTGGTTTATCTAGCATGGAATGTTTACACTTTGATTGAATGCTTGATTAATTTCATGATATGATTATGTGTAATATTGCACGAAGGAATGATATTGTTTCAAGATGATTGTACTAACACATTATGTGTTGAGACAATTGATATGTACTTGAGTGTAAGTGGGTGCTAATTGTAGTATTGTCATTAATGATTGTGAGTTGAATTTTGGTTCTGACATGTTGGTAAAGACTGATTTCAAATTAATATACACGATTTCTTGATCTTTGGAATGTGTGACTGACATATGTGAATATTTGGAGGGAACATGCTTTGTATTAGTGTGACAAGGTAATATTTCATGTGTTTATATAAATAACAGTTGGGTGAGGTGAGAGTGTATAAAAGATTCAATTGCAGCAAGGAAAAGGTAGAAGAACAAAATTGGGTCAAAGTTCCTTCGACTATATTTGGAAACTACATTTCCAAACAAATTAGTGATTTTCATATAGGAATTATTATTAACCTTGATTTTGTTTGACATTGTGTGGATATATGTTATATTCCTGAACATGTATTTGAAAAGTATAAGAACTAGTTTCTAGTTATGGTTGGATGCATCAAGGGAATTGTAGTCCCTTGAGAGATGACATGGATGTGTTCAGATACAAGGAAATGTGCTTGGCACATCAAGGTAAGGTAACCAATATATTGTTATATTTATTTATACACTAACATTTATGTGTTTACAACCGTATAATGCAGGGAATTGTATAGAAAAAGAGACTATTATGAAACCTCGAGGAAGGCTCAGGTTGAGCTTTCCCTTGGAAGCATTATGAATCCATGGGGACTAGGCCATGGTGTTTGTTCCTAGTTTTATTCTTTCGGCCTTTTGTGATTTTTTTGTGCTTAATTTATATTTTTGTGTATGATTGGTGCATGGCCATGCCACTTTGTTGTGGTGTTTTATTGCTATTGGTTTTCATGGTATTCTTCTTGTTTTCTTTTGTTCTTTCCTTTCATATTTTGAGGGTCATGGGAATTATTTGGGAAAGAGGAAAGTTATTGGCATTCAGGAAGAGTTGGATGAAACCCAAAAGTTAATGTAAGATTTGGATGAAGCTTGAAGCATGTATAAGGGAAATGGAAGGTAAGAATATGACATATGGTTGGACTAGTTGGGTCTATTGTGGTAAATAGAGAGTGGCAGTACAAACAAGAGAAAGATAATCAGAAAGGTAAAGTAAATGGATTTGAGGCATCACATGCCTTTCTTATGTTGGGAATTTTTTTTTTCAAGGTTGTGCATGTAGTGCATGGATAAAGGGAGTTCTATTAACCTTTACCTTACGCTATCTGGTAATTACGTTGTGATCATGATTATGCTGATGTTTATATATGTATGCATGCATGTATGTGTGTATGTCATGTCTAATAGGGTCGTCATGGATGATTATTGTTTAATGTTAATGTTTTTATGTATACATGTGTGAATGTATGACATCATATGACAATATCATGTTTTTTTTATGCTAATGTATGTCACTATCTGAAAAGGTTGCCAACAATCATTCTTGTTGAGGAATGACGTCTTATGTGGGTAAATGACATGAAAGAGGTTCCTGGTTTTATGAGTAATCGAGTGGGAAGAGTAACCTTGAAAAACAAAAGAGGTCAATATCATGTGGATATGATTTGATACTATGTGTTTATACTATGACTCTGTCTATTTTATGGTAGGTAATGCTAAGAGATACAAGAACTGAATGAAAACAACATGATCTTCGACATGCTAGGATCATCATGGATAGTGGAAAGACACTTGAAGCAAGGTTTCCTGGTTGATATAATGTGGTTTTGGATGTGAATTTCTATTTTTCTGTATATGTTGTGCATATTGTACATTCAGTGATTGCACCTATGGCATTGGATGTATATTTCATATGCAGTGATGGGTATATATGGTGCTATGTACATGTTGGATATGCGATGTTGTGTACATATCGTACTGTGCGAATGTTGGATATGGTGTTTTGTGCATATGGTGTTCTGCACATGTTGGATACGTAACACATATTTCATTAAATTTGGAAGTATTCTGTTAATCTAGAATTTAGAACTTTAAATAGATTAAGTTATTTCAAAATGTGGAATTATAAAATCACTTAGTTTACTAATTTTAATGTACATATTCACCATTTTTGGTGAAAATTTTATCATGGTAAAGTATATAAAAAATGTTTATATAAACTTGCAAAAGCAAATATTTCACATCTTAATCTTGGATTCCTTACATTATATCTTTTAATATTTTTTATGGTTTGTACTAAAAGCTAAGTTTGTTAAAGTTATCTTATGAAAATAAAGTTGTGTATGTTACTATTATTAAATTTATGAAAATAATGTTTTGTATGTTACTATGATTAACTTTATGAAAAGAATGTTTTGTATGTTACTATTATTAACCCATTTGTATGTGTTAAATTACGATTATTACTAAGACAAGGTTGACACAATTTAAAATTCTATCGCCTTTGCAACACTAGTAATATGGTTGAAGATAAAAAAACTTCTTAGATCATCCACTTTATACTCAAATTTGGCTTAAATTTCAAAATATTTGTGGCACTAATAACCTTCTTGATCTTTTAACTAAACAAAATTATTATGATCTTGAAACAATTATTTTAATGCTTTTTTAACATAACAATAAAATTCTTAAGAATTTTGAGTAATATATTTATGGCTTATTATATACTATATTATTTGGTCTTAGTGGATGATAATCATCATTATCACCATCATCATTACATACTATTGTAGGAAGTTTGAACCATTTTAAAGTTGACATGAGAAAATATTTTTTACGATCAATTTAAATGTTGAATGAGAGTAGGAGTATAATTTATTTATTATTTAATATTTTTTCTTTTGTGTTAAAAACTAACTTAATTGAGACTTAGCTGATGAATAATAGATTAATATGCATGATATATATTAAGTATAAAGTTATTTAATGACAAATTATCATAGTAATGTGTCCAATATATACTAGCATAGATCCATCTTAAATATAGATTTAACATGAGCCTAGAGGGATTAAATGTTGATTTAAATGTTTAATGAGAGTAGTAGTATAATTTATTATTTGTAATTTTTTTGTTAAAAACTAAGTTAAAAATTATTGTTTTTATAGACCAAGTTTAGAAGATGTTGTTTTTAAGTGCATTATTGAATTTGATTATGCATATTTGATATGGTGAGAAGTCATGTTGGTCAAACAAACCTTTGAAAACTTAAATATTTTATGGCATTGTCATGTCATTTGTATCACCACATGATTACATTGAAATAATAAATAATATAAAACTCCAAAAATAATATGAAGAGAATAGTTGATATACAACAAATATTGAAAAGTGTGTCTGAATGTATATTAATAGATCCTTCAAAAAAAAATTATAGTCGAACTTACACATCCCCTCATACTAGGCTGTAGAATGAGCCTCACCTCTAGACTCAATTACTAATCATTTTAATTATCAAAATCAATCATGAGTTAGAATAGTAACAAAGTAATACAATTTTATTATTTTAAAATACAAGAGGAAAGAGAGAAAATTGACTAAACAATTTATTACAAATGTTTAGTTTTTATTCCTGGAGTGTTTACGGATATTATATTGAAAATAACAAATTGAAATTCATCTAAAAATTAGATTCCTTACATTATTTCTATTATCATTAATATTTATATTTATGTATTAAATTTGACTCATGAATAATAGATTTTGTAAAAACATTCTTACATATAAAATTATTTAACAATATATGAATATAGTGTTTCTTACTATTATTAACCATTTTAAATTGACACTAACTACTTTTCCTATGATAAGTACAAATTTGTTATACTAGTACAATGTTGGCACCACTTCAAAGTCTATAAGAGGAAATATTTTATAAGTCTAGTTGTGTTGTTCGATGATCAAAATATTTTTTTTTATAAATTAGAGTGCAACAAAACAAAAATTTTGATTTATTTCAATTATAATAAGGAATATTTTTTTCTTTCTAAATTGGACTAATTCTATTGATAAAACATAGTGTACAGGTCGAAACTTGCCTCTGGAATTTCTATACTAGCCAATTACGGAGGGAGTAGGAGTCAAAAAACAAAAATTGACTGCCCTAGATGGGGAAACCGGTCTGAAAATTGTTGCCCTCTATGGGGAAACCAACATTTTCAAGAAATGACCAAAATTTTGACAGATTTTTCATGAAATATATAATAGTAGAGGAATTAAACAAAACCAAGAGACGAAACCTCTCAAATCTGTAACTGAGTGTCATGCTAGGTGTCGTGCGGTGGTGGCGGTGGATCTTCAACTATAGGACACTTGTTTTCATCTGAAGAGTCATCGAATTTCTTTGTAGGCTAGGTGGCGGGCTCTGGCGTGGTAGAAATGTTGGCACTGCCCTTTCTCCTATCACCACTAGACCATTTAGGACTAACACCACCACTACTTTTGTCACTGGTGGAGTGAGATGCAGGCTTGACTAGCAAAGCCTATGATTTCCGAGAGAAATATGGAGGCACTAGAGCGATTGTGGATTTCCATGGTCACTTTATGGAGCCTGTTCCTGCCGAGATTGAAGGTGCCTCCTAGAAGGTGACCATGATTGAGGCTGTGAGACGAGGCATGTTCAAGGAACAACCATGGTGGAACTGGGTAGATTTATTATCAGGAGGCAAGAAGCGATTGTTGGAATGTATGGATAAGGGTGGTCGTGAGGCCTGACCCATTCCACGACCATGAAGACACCACATCCGATGCCTCCTCGGCATACTGGGGCTGGAAGAAGCGTGAGAGAGGCTAACAAGTGGAGGCAAGGAGGTTGAGTGAGCGATGGGGTCAGCGAGCTAGAGCTACGAGAAGGAATGATAACAGGAGCAAATGGGCGTCAGACTAGGCGAGCGAGAAGGAATGACAACAAGAGCCAATGGGAGTTTGAACAACATGAAATGAAGGTCACAATGTATCTCTGTGGGCGAGCGAGAGCTCGGAGCCCAGACAACAGAGAGAAAGAAGCGGTAAGAGGAAAATGGCAGTGTTGGAGGATGCAGAGCCATAATGAAGAGCTCAGGGCAGCGTTCCAGACTAGAATTAAGGTTGATAGTAGAGGGAGTTAAGATGGTATGAGGCAAGCATCTGGTGTAATTGAAGGCTACCGGACAGGCTACATGCGTGGCCATGTGGCACGCGATGGGCCTTCCACCTCCCATATGTGATCAAACACTCGCATCTAAGGAATTATAATAAGGAATATTAAGGAATACTCACTTCCAACATTATTACAAATGTTTAACATTTTTTCGTGAAGTGTTTAAGTGGTTTACATTAAATAGAATACTAATTAGCTACTCCATTATTGTTTTAATAGACCAAGTTTAGAATATGTTGTTTTTAAGTGCATTATTGAATTTGATTATGCATATTTGATATGGTGAGAAGTTATGTTGGTCAAACAAAGATTTGAAAACTTAAATATTTTATGGCATCGTCATGTCATTTGTATCACCATATGATTACATTGAAATACTAAATAATATAAAACTCCTCCAAAAATAATATGAAGAGAATATTTGATATACAACAAATATTGAAAAGTGTCTCACTGTATATTAAAAGATCCTTAAAAACAAAAATCAAATTCATGAATCATATAAACATAATCTTAAGAGATTCTCTCAAGTAGTTCAAGAACAACTTCTACACCATATTTATTTTTCTTGGTCTTCTTGCAATGTTCCTTCTTTGGTAGCCATGCCCAAACTATGGTATTAATTACAATAGAGCCAAGTTTTGTGTCATCACGATTTGGTATCCAATATTTCTCTAAAAAATTTCCATTCTATTTCTTTCAAATAGGCTTCCACCAATATACCTATACATGAATATTCTCACTTTCATTATCCCTAAATATATCTGAGATGGATTTTTCCATCCAAATAATCTCTCTTACATCCTCATTTCTTGATCAAACTAGCAACATCTTTCCTTTCTGAACATCAATATTTGGATTAATTGTTGGCTTTGGCTTGTTGCATTTGGGTCCAACATATACTGGTTCATATATTTCATTATCAAAATATTCATCCATAATACTTTAGATTACATGGAGTGCATTGCGATCAACATCAACAAAGTGCCTTGTATTGGGCCATAAATCTTCAAAAGATGAATCACTTCCATCTATTATTATATGATCATTATAGATTACATCTAATGTATCAAGAAATCTTTCCCAATACACTACTTTATTTTTCCATTCCTTTGTAACAATTGGTGAATCCTCATTCTTGATTATGTCTTTCCACAGTTTTATGTATGATTTTATCCCTTCCTTTATTTCTTTGAAATAGGCATCATTATTTTTGGAAGCTAAGAAAGATGGGTTCCCTTTGGGAATTATAGGTCGACCTTCATCATCTGTATTCCATAACTCAACTAGTTCTGACCACTTAATATTTATAATGGTTTATTTGTACCTTATTACTAAAATATCATTGAGTACAAGAATTTGGAAGTATTTAACATTAAGATGTCCAACTAGTGAAGATATAGTGATTCTTATTATCACTTGCTGCATTGTCCAACTGTAACAAAAAATGTGGAGGAAGAGCTTTAAAATCAACATTTTGACTCTTTAATATTCCATGAGATATAAAATCATCCTTGTAAACTTGAAATTTTGAGTAAATATAGGTTTCAAGTAATGCATTTGTAAGTGGTTTTCTTGAACTTCCACTCTCATAAAGTAGATCACCATACATATCAATTTGTGGGTCTTTAAGGTCCCTTAAGCACTTTGCAAGGGATGTAATAGTAAATTGAAATCCCCTTTGTACAAATGGTAGGGAGAAAATACCAAAACCTCCTATGTTATTCCCATGACCTAAATATTATAGTTAACCCCTCCCAAATTTTTCTTATCCCAAAGAAACTGTAAAACTGGGTGCTGCAAACTTTGCTTGTTTTCCCACATGGAATCCTATTAATTTTGAGTTAACATGTTGTTAGCTTAGGTTAGCTACATAATTTTTCCATTAATCCATTAGAAATCTCATTAATCATAAGTGTAACTAATGAAAGAACATAAGTAATAAAAGCTGAAGACAAGCGAACATTGAAGAACACATGAATATGGCTCAAGCCAGGGAAAAACCCCAAGATGGGGAAAATACTTAGCAATTATTATTATCATTAAAAATGTTCAGAAAAGAGAGAGAATACAATACTTCAAAGTCAGAATGAATTTCAAATAATAAGGTTTAATACCACTACCCTTAAACAAGAGGATGGTTCCAACAAGGCTGCAAATATGATGTTTGGTGTACGCTCTAAGGACTTGTGTCTTCTCTGCAATTCTGGTAGGACTGACTAGGGTGTAAAAAATGTCAACAACTACCCCATTCATAGCCTTAAATACCTTTAATAGACTACAAATTACCTTCAACCAGTCCCTTCAAATGCGGGTAGCCCATAAGCCTTCTTCTAGGCTTCAAAACCCACTACACATCTTCATGATAAAGTAGCCCTAACTGTGGCTTTCTTGTTCTAAGTTCTCAACCTCTAGGATAGGGTTCTTAAGCCCATGGCCTAGCTATAGGTGATGCAAAGTAGTGCGGATGGCTTCAAGGAGAACGAAACCTTCGCAACAATCCAAAAATGTCATCAAAATCACCCTTAACAGGTGCGACTTCTATCTACTTGAACTGAGACCTATGATGAAGATAAAATGCCCAAGACAAATAATAAATGTGCCCAAAATAATATCGTCCTCCATGCTGTGGAACTCTGCCCTTGAAGATGACTAAACTAAACCCAACCTTTCCTTCATATCCTTCGTTGGAAATCACCTTCTTCCGCGGCTACTTCAGAGTGAAGAATGAATATCAAAGTTCCTAGGATAGGTTATTTTTATCCTTCTTGGGTAGGCTCACTTGATTAGGGAAATTCAAATTTTCAATTTTCAATTTTTCTCGCCTAAATAAGGTCATGCCTTATGAAATTTCATTTGATTGAATGAATACCTTTTCTTATCCAAATTTAGTGACCTTTAGGTCAATTTTGATCCTCTCGAAAAGAGGAACCCAATGTTGGAATCATCTTCCTCATAGGAGCAGTCCAAAGGGAATTTGGCTCTAGTTTCCAATTTTAACACTCCCTCTCAACTAAGGATAATTACACCCACCAATCCATCCATCATGAACCATCTCTAAATATCATCTCTTCTATGCTCTGCTTTGCTGAACACTGATATGAATAATAAATAAGAATTGATCGAAAGTGAGTCACAAGACCTTGCCACTCTCTACTAACAAAAGCTAGTTCGGAGGTAGAACCTTAGTTGGTGCTAGATCAGTCTGTTGACACCATACATGCTAGCATAGGGAGTACAAAAATACATGATGCGTCCATAGGTAGTTCTATGGTCCCTATCCTCATTTCCCAACTCATTGGCTAGGTGAGAGGTGCTTCCCATGTGTCCCAGACTTCATGGGTAGGATGATGCAAGAACACCAGCAGGGAAAGAACATATCACATCCTTCTCACAACCACTCTTAAGGAATGGTGAAACCACATCCTACAAACACACATCATAATCACATGTAGGGAAAGGATGAACCACTTCCTACATTCACGCATCAAAATGATCGTAGGGAAAGAATGAACCACCTCCTATAGGCATGCAAAACACCGAGAGTAAGGAAAGGAAGAACCACGTCCTACACGCATGCAAACCAATAATAGTAGGAAGATTCCTACATGTGAGGAAAGGAAGAACCACATCCCACCGACATGTCATCCATCAATCATAGGAATGAGAATCCTACATGTGGGGAAAGGATGAACCACATCCCACCGACATGTCAACAGATGCCTATATGCATCTCTCACTGGGGTACCTTCAGGAGAAGGTGAACCTCTCATCTTGTTCATATGCCATAGGAGAAGGTGAACCACTCATCCTATGGATGTCATTAAATGTAGGGGAATGTGAACAACTCACCCTACACACATATGCCCATAGACGTAGGGGTAGGTGAATAACTCACCCTACACACATGTCAACTATTATGGGGTATCATAGGGAAGGTGAACTACTCACCCTGTACATAGCGCACCACTAGGGGGAAGGTGAACCACTCACCCTATGGTCGTTTATATATCAATAAGTACCCCATGCCCCCAAGAGTTCCGAGAGCTCAATTCCTCAACCAAGAATCCTTTCATATAGGGAATAGTGCCAAGTTTCTTCCTAGAAATAAAAAATGGATCAATGGGAGCCTCATCAATCTATTCAGGAGCATACAAATGTATATAAAACATATTTATTTACAAAAAATACTTTGATAGTACTTAGCAATCCTCTGCAACTATTCTTAATCCCTCGTACTCAGGAAGACTACATCATAAACTAGTCTTTTTAGGGTGCACAGTGTCCATTAGACAACCTACCCATCATGAGATATGTTTTCTCAAAAAATTTCTTACAACAAAAATTTCCTTTGTTGTACCATATGGAGAGGTATGTGAACTACTAGATTCTCAGAATATTCTTCTGCAATGACTAAGTGCACACATGACTCACTAAAGAGATTTTTCAATAGAGTGGCTTCATAATAAGTCATGCATTTAGCTTTAATGGAGCTCTCAATGCAACAGAATCAAGTAATGTATCATCATTTTGCTAATCGATACAATATCAAAATATCTGAGTAGCTATCAATAAATGAGGCACAAGAAAACCAGGGATCAGTGGTTTTTCGTTTTCATCAGGCTATGAAAGACTTGTAACGGAAATTATTAAAAGTGCATTTTCAATCATTTCTCCCCAAGTCCTAGCTACTTTTTCTGTCATATTGCTTGGGTCATAGTCATCTCTAAGGCACCTTCTGAAGCCTTTCTTCAGATAGATATGCAGTATTCATCATTAATTGCATTTGAGTAATCCAATTATGATGGATTGTCCATAGGTCCCTTTGAATGTAGGGAGAATGAAATTCCCAGAACATAATCATATATCCATTAGAAACCTGTCGTATATTCTGTTATGGATCATTCTGTGCTCATAATCAATACATAAATAATCATCAAAATGATTTGCTGACCATTTCGGTCTGCAATACAAGGTTGTCAGCATCAATAGCAACTTCCTCCACTTTTTCTCAATAGAGCATTTGTAAATATCTCGTGCTAAAGTTAGCTTTGCAACATATGTAGAAACCATCATGTATTGTACAAAATATTCATACTGATGTTTTTAAATTTTCCAATTAGATCACTGAATAACATATTAAGGTATTCGATAACTAAATCCTTCAAGTCATGGATTCCATTATATTTGGAACTACTTTGCATTTCAGAACTATAATTTATGATTCAACTCTTAAAAATTTGTAGTGACAAACTAGAAATTCCCTTCAGAACTTGGAGTATTCAATTGTCTCTGTCCATATATGTTAATTGAGATATTTTCTTGATGATGCCAATAGACCCACCTTAAGATGATAAGGTTTTGTCCTTCTAGGCATTAATACAGAATCACTACATTATCATGGCATAGATATGAAGACTCTGATTTAAACTGTCATCCCCAATATACTCTAGCATTGATATATATAAACTTTGTTAGTCATGTAGTGTTATTACTTTTCTCACTAGTTGTAAAGATGTTCATACACAACAATATAATGAACAATCCTAATTCCTTCTTAGATATCAAATCTCCATAGACATAATCCTTGGAACATGGATGCATTCTACAGGAAAAAGGGATGTTGATCACAACCTTGTCAAGTTCAAAAAAGGCTCCCAAATTTTTTAGAAAGGTCATAATGCACTTCAATTATTTTGTTGTCATCATCATGCAAAACTAATCAAGATATGATTCGCTGCGTTGTGGAAAAATCAAGGCCTAGACATCTGATCAACACATCACATGGATCTTATCATAATTTTTATGAAAACCATACTAAGAGTGTATTCCAGGTCAGATTCTTGGTCACTGGATTGATGTATGTAGTTTTGCTATTAATTTAACAAAAAAAATAAAACTGTTTAGAATATATTTAAGAGGGCTAAAATTTCACTCAAACAAATATATATATATATATCATCCATTGGCTTCTTAATTTATTCCATATTTCTATTGAACATAGATGTTCACACAGTGCTTGTCACCGAGCTCAGTAAGCTATGTAGATTGGCTTGTAGGCAATCACTAAAGAAGATATATGTATATATATGTGAAAAATGATATCTTCGTTACACAACACTTTTACATCTTGAATTTGCACACAGTGATATGTTAGATATCACTGTGACATATGTACCAGACTTTAATACTTCAGGTTGATTGCGTTAGGTCTGCAAGCTTCAAGACTGACACTTCTTATTAAGAACAAGGCCTAAGGAAAAAAATAATAATTTATTGACTTCGGTAGCTACTTTACACTTTGTCTAGAACTAAGATCAGGTTGCCCTTCAAATGGAGTTGCAAAAGTCTACATAGGAAGACTAGGTCTTCATTGTAAAGGAGGAACCAAGGTTCTATTCAACTTTGTTGTTCTCTTACTACCTCAAACTTACGATCTTCACAGAATATTATAGAGATTGTTTTGGAGTGGTGCCCTAAGAGGGCCACAAGAATGAAGGCCTTAAAAACAAGATCTGAGCCAGACATTTCATTGACATGTAGTGTCTTGAAACAAGGGCATTCTTACCAAAAGATTTCGCTATTTTGTGATGAAGATCATAGAATATGGTGAGACTTGGAGCTCGGTCTTGAAGAGATAAAATGCCTTATGACGTCCAAATGAAGCCAAAATTACTAGATATTAGTCTTGTGCTTTGATGTCCTAATTGTAGGATAAGGTCACTATTTCTACAGCTCCACACATCAAAATAATGCTTAGATTTTTTTTGTAGAATAGAGGTCGGGATTAACATTTTAGTCTTACAGTGATACTATAATAATTCCAACAATAATTCTTACTACTTTTTCAGAGAATAGGGATCAAGTTACTCAATCTTCCACAATACTAATGAATTCAGATCATAGTAAATTATGAGTTTTCTTAACTCCACTAGGCTAAGGGATTATGAGTTCTTGACATATAAATTATTTTTTGTTACTATGATACCTCAGAGTCCAAGAAAGGATATTGAAGGGAAACATCTCTTTTTGGAGTTTTTCTGCTAAATATACCTCTAAAAATATCTTGAAACCACTTAAAAGCACACCTCATAAATTATGAAACATACCTTGATGACTTCCAAAAAAAATTTGTAATGATTGAGCCGCTCCTTGAATTTGTGCCCAAGTTCACTAATTAGGGCTTGTAGAAGGCCTTAAGACAATGTCACATATTTTACTTTTCTAACTTGAAATTTTTCCTACCACAGGGGTCTGAAGGTGACTTCTGTTGAAATTCCTTAGGTGCTTCTTTGAGATCACAATACTTTAAGCTTGGGCTTGTCCTCACCTGGGTCTGATACCATGTTAATTTTGAGTTATTTACATCATTTTCCCATTAATAATTAATCATTAACCATTATAAATATCATTAATCATAAGTGTAACTAATGAAATAACATAAGTAATAAAAGATGGAGACAAGCGAAGACAAAAGAACACATGAATATGGCTCAAGCCAGGGAAAAATCCCAAGATGGCGAAAACCATTATCAATTCTTCTTATCATTAATGTCAAATGTTCAGAAGAGAGAGAGAATAATACTTCAAAGTTAGAATGAATTTCAAATGAGAAGGTTTAATACCAATGCCCTTAGACAAGAGGATGGTTCCAAAAAGGCTGCAAATCTGATGTTTGGTGTAGGCTCCAAGGACTTGTGTCTTCTCTGAAATTCTAGTAGGAATGACTAGGGCATAACCACAGTCAGCAAATACCCCATTCACAGCCTTAAATACTGTGGAGATATAAAAAGGGTCTCTTTCACCTCTAATTACCTCACATTAATATGTCAATCCGGGAGCGTTTTGTTATTACAAAGAGTGACTCAATCTGAGGCTATAATTTGTCAGAGTAATGCTAGTAGTACAGTGCTTAAGAAATACAAGAGTAAACGGATGCTTAACTGAAATCAAATTACTTTAAAGAATAAATCACACACTCAGAAAACTCAACAGCTTATCAGTCAAGGGTTCGGCAGTGATAACCCATCCCTTCGGAAACTGATGGAAAGGAAATTAGAGCATAGACCACGAGCCTGGGAGCTGGACAGTGACTGCCAATGCTCACTACAGCCTTAGATCATCTCTCACACCGAAACAACAAATGCAAGTAAATGGAACAACAAGTAAAGGATTGAACAACAATTCTGGAATGGAACAGCAAACCTAAAATGGAACAGCAACTGAAATAACTAAGTCCCGCGGGTTGTAACCAAACTTAATCTATTAACTCAAATGCACTCTTTGCAATCGAATAACATTCTTTCACTCTAAAGGCAATTCACACAAATCACACCAATGGAACATCAATAACTATTAATGAATTATGGAACAGTACTGATAAATCAGAAACGCGCACAACATACTGGAATAACAATCTGAATCAACAGGAATACAACTGTGCTTCCAACAGAACACTATCATTTATGAATCCAACGTTTAGGAAGAACACTACCTCAAACGAATGTATGAAACGAATGTCAATATAACAGCTCTGTAATAGAACAGTAAGAACATGCAATTAACTCTTGAAAAGATTAATAACTTGATGCGGAGTCAACACACGATTCTGTCTGAAAAAACCTCAATGATTCAATCTTTAACAGAGCATGTAATATGAACTTTATAAATCATATCAAATTACCAAATAACACTGATAAACAAACCACACAGAAGTCAAGTCGTAATGGTACAAAAGCAAGTGTCCTCCGGGGCCGGGCCCTTAGCCTCCAAGGATACACCGCTTTGAGTTAATCCAGATGCAGAGATGAAATAATCACCAAGCTCTCATTAATGCATCGGTCAAAAATACATTGAACCAGTTCTCAACGAGACTTAATAATCAAAGCTGATGTTTTTCGGAAAATTACATAAAAGCGTATCCTATATATCAAGCTAACAGTGTTGTCCCTTTATATAAAGGCGACGGCAGAGAGGTCCAAATAACATGATAAATAAAGCAGCGATCCCTCAGGATCGAAGATCCTGAGGGATTCGCCAAACTGTTAATTCTTCATCCTTTCCTTTCTTTGGCGCCGAGCTGGTGTCTTCTCCTTCTTTTCCGAGCCGATTTGCTGTAATCTATTTAGCCTTGTTTGCATTCGGTTCACCTTCAGAGGGACAGCAGTTATCTCGACTTTGTCTCTTCCTTTGGAGCGAAAATTCCTCGTTTTCTCCTTTTCCTGTTCAGAAAATAACCATTATTAGTGCTTAAGTCTTGCATATCAATTTCCACATGTTTTATTATAATTCCTTATTACTTTCCAAATTCATGAGACAAAAAGGTTTACAAATTCTACTAAAAAGCCACTAAAATAATCATCAAAAACATACCTTTTCAGTACTCCACAAATACCTTTAATAGACAAAAAATTACCTTCAACCAATCCCTTCAAATTCTGGTAGCCCATGAGCCTTCTTCTAGGCTTCAAAACCCACTACACATCCTCATGATAAAGCATCCCTGATTGTGGCTTTCTTGATGTAGGTTATTGGCCTCCAAGATATGGTTCTTAAGCTCTATGGCCTAGCTGTAGGTGACCCAAACTAGTGTGTATGGCTTCAAGGAGAATGACACCTTCACAACAATCCCAAACTGTCATCAAAATCACCCTTAACATGTGCATCTTTTATCTACTTGAACTCAGACCTGTGATGATCATAGAATAATAGATGGAAGTGATTCATCTTTTGAGTATTTCTAGTTCATAGGCTTCTATCTACGTTCTAGTATTTGGTTGTGGCTATACAAGAAGCAACAAGTGCTTGCGACAATCTAGCAAGAGAGGAAAGGAAGCATGCAGGTGATTTGCAAATATTTGATTCAAACACTGAGTATGGAGTAGGGACTGAACATGGCAAAAAAGAATAATTAACAAAGGTGGTTGTTGATGATTTTGATGGTGCATGTGTTAAAATGGACAAGGAAATTTTTGCAATATAACTTAAGATTTCTAAAAAACATGCAAGAAATTGCACAACCACCTACATTATTGAAAGATAATCTGTCACACAAAGAAAACTATCCAAATCAAAAAATAAGAAGATAAGGCAACGTGGGTATATCTAATTGACGACCTTTGATCATTATCCCAAATTAATGTGGAGCAAATTTTAATTCACATAAGGGTCTCAGTTACATGAAAAATGTGGAAGAATTTTTTGCATTTTTTGAATGTTAGAAGACTGCAGAAATAATAATGAGAAAATGGAGGGGAGAAAAATCACCTGTTTCTAGCCAATCTCTTAAGACACAGGTAAGGTGCAAGGGGAAAGAAGTAAAATAATTCTTAAGAAATATGATGTGAAGCTTCTTGACAACACTAGAGAATTTACTAGTTCTAAAGGACAATGTCTACTTTCACTAGTTCTGAAGGACAAGCTTGTGAGTTGATAAATGAAGCTGATGGAAATATAGAATCTCTTCTTGATGGTTTTGTTAATGAACTGTAGTCCCAAAAGGATACTAATTTGGATAGAAACTTGTAGATAGCTATGCACACTCACGATCAACATAGTATGGCGCATTGTTTTGATGATCTCCAACTAGATCCATTTCAAAAAAATGAATCATTTCTACATTTGAAATTGAAGAAAAAGTGAAACTTCCCTCCAAAAAATTCTTGTCATCCTTTGAAAATTCCTTGGGAAGTTCTTTTCAACAAGATTTACATTTTATGGGCAGATATGCGTTGAAAAGTTAAAACAGATGAGACAATTGTTGAGAAGGAATGACCATCTGTCTATCAAAAAACTCGGTTTGGAAAATTTTCATATATAATTGGTGATCTTCCTGCTGGAGATTACTATATTCACTTAGCAGAGATGATATTCACAAATGGCCTATCTGGGAAGTGAGGTTTTAATGCCTTTATATAGCGTGATAAGATTCTTTCTAAGCTTGACATATATAATCGGGTTGGTTCAAACACTCCACTTGTTTTGATGGATACCCCGACACATGTTATTGATGCGGGAACTTTAAATCATAGATTTGAAGCAATCACTGGTAGCCCTATTGTATGTGCCAACTACATTAGAAAGGGCATTCTTTTCCTTGATTTTCCTCCTATACTATAACTTTAGTCGAAATGATCTGAATATGATTTCCTGTGAGATACAATGATCTAGATAAATGAACAATATGAATTTCCACTTCAGTTTGACTTGGATAGGGACAATGATGAATTTATTTCTCTAGATGCAGGCGACTTGTTGAAGTTGTTGGATATATCTTCTGATGAAAACACATTATCAATTGCATATGGTGAATTTCGACCTCCTCTTGGAAAGCACTGTTTAAATATAGTGGAGTTCATTACAGTACCACTAAGGATGCGTAGTGAAGTGGAATAATTGGGAAACAAATGTTCCTTCATACATTTTCCAGTGGACATACAGATGATCAAGAATACAAAAACGGACTATAGCTGGTGATGAAGATGATTTTCATGGCATAGATTATGATAAGTCAACAATGGCCAATAACCTGAGTCAAGTATTATAATATGGAATGTTTGACAGTGAAGATGAGGAAAAGGCTCGTGGAGCCATTGGTAGAGACAATGAGGATGCCTTCTTTGATGACGAGTCAACACAAGTGGTTGTCTTCTCTCTTAGAATGGGCAGAAAATATGGAGTGATGCTCAAAGAGACGATGTTCACCAATACAAATTGGTTTTCCCTTCAAGAGGATAGGCATACTAACTGGTTAGTGCCAACATCTCTTGTTTTGTCATCTCCCAGAGTAGAGGATGGTCAAAAAAACAACATAACAACATCAACTAATACTGGTGGTAATATTAGCCGTAACGATGAAATTGTGTTAAAATATGTTGGAAGTTGGTAGATACAAAAGGAAGACCAGTGCCAAGCATTAAATTAGGAAAAATGGAGTCGAAGAACATTTAGAGAGTTGGAATATATGTGAATGGTGATGAGAGATAATGCTTTTTACAACATTCTAGGATCTATCTATGAATTCTATTTCAGATTGCAGAAAATTAACTAGAGGGCCCTTCCCAGGGTGCTCCATATACATATGCATGGAAACAAAGAGGCAACCTTTCTATAAACTAGGATCTACCCTATGTTTCAATTAGATAATAGCAATAAATTATCCAATTTAATAACAAGAATCAGCGAGGGAAAAGCATAAGAAACACCTCAACAGACATCCTTGTTTAGATGGTAGATTTTTCCGTTTAATCAAAGCCCTTTACAAAAGAATTTAAGTGTAATTTCCAGTCAATAGAAACAGCAATATGGATTCAAAAATGAAAAACCTTACACGAAAAAATATACTCAATCATTCATTTTCCTTTCAAAACTTAGGTAAGTGAAGGTACTTCTATTATACATAGATTGAGCTCAAAATATTCAACAATGAAACAATAATTAAGAAATCATAAATCCGTGATATTTCATAGGGTGAATAAAAATAATGTATCTCCTAATGGCCTCCCAAATATAAGTAAAAAATACATAATAACGTTCTAGGACGATTAAGTGGGATGCCATTTGTCCTTTCCTCAAGCAATATACCCTCTTAGCATTGGCTTGTCTGACCGTGTTATAAGCATATTGGAATATTGTGCATTGTTCTCTGCTAGAGTGATAGTCAAGGGATCTCTCAAAATGTGCCAATGGTCAAAAAATGAATGGATCACTCCACTATGTGAAGGGGTCAACAACCTAGAGATGCACAAAATGTGCTAAAAGTACCATGAACAAGTAGGGTGTTCTCTCTAGTGAACAATAATGTCCCCAAAAATATGGATCTCATGAATAAGTGTGCAATATGGTCCTTTGGTTGTTATAACAAGCTCCTCAAGGAGGTCGGCCTAAATAAATGTGCAAATATTATTGGTCCATGTGCATAGTAACCGTATCTTCTCCAAACAAGCCAATAGAAGTGGAGCACTCTAGAAAAATGTTCATGAGAGGTGGATACTTTCTCATAGAATAATTTTGGGGACCCAAAACCATGTGCCAAATGACATGAATCCATGTTCCAATACCATCAAACCATCTTAGTACCATGGAATAAGAATAGCATGCCCTCAGAATATGTGCCACAAAGTGGAGCGATCCTAAAAAATGGGAATGCAACCAATTGTTAAAGCATCTATCAGTAATCCTACTACTCCACCATTCAAGTCTCTAAATTCATGTAGCACCGAAATGTGACATCATATGAAGCCAATAATGCAAGACACTTACATGATTGTAGCCCCTGTTGATGTGGCATGCCTCCACATATTTTCTTGTGCCTAGGGAGATGTGAACTGTTCTCTCAAGAAAACAAATATGCGTGCAACTTTTTGGATAAAGGCTTCAAAAGGTGCCCCCAAATATGTGAAGTAACACCTCAAAATTTCCCCCAAATATGTGAAGTAACACCTCAAAAGTTCCCCCAAATATGTGAAGTAACACTTCAAAAGATGATTCATAATAAAGAAACGACATAAAGAGAAAAAAAATGGCTATCAAGCCAACATCCTCCATATGGAGGCTACTTGAGTAGGTCTTCAATGTGTATCAAGGCCTCATACAACATGAGGAGTAAGAGGATCAATTAAAAGAATAGTAGGAATAACTTGGCCAGTTTAGGATCTAGAAGATTACATTTATTATTGGAAAGGAAATGTGTCATGAGGTGAAGGAGATCTTGGTAGGCCTGGCTAATGATCTCTGTGATTTGTATGGCTATGTCATGGATTTTCTATGTGGATTGATTTTTTAAAGGAAATAGTATCGTATGTTTTAATAAGCACTTTGATATTGATACTCAATAAAGTAGACTCCTCATTAATAAACTGCGAATATCTAGCAGGCATCTACATTCAGTAAGTCATTGGATTAATACTTGAATATTCAACGAGAAGCATTATTTTTGAGTTTTAATACATCATAGGAAATCTTTCAAGCATATTTATATTGAAAAATTTTCATTATAGTTGTACATAATTCCATATAGCTCAATTTGTATGGAGGGATAGACAATGTCCAAATTTTAATGTGGATGTTGTGGTACTGCAATACTGATTTTGGGTTTTATTGCCTCGGTTGATATTATAAGTCATAGTTGGACTCTACCATCTTGTGACGGAGTCTAGCATGATGAAATACTCGAAAAGATGGTTTTTCCTTTCCTTTTTGGTGAAATAAGAAGACACTGGGAATCTATGGTTATCTTTATTTCTTGATGTGGAAAATTTTTCTCAAGTGCCAGAGGCAGCCAATATAAATTTGATACTTACATCATGTGTAGTATGTATATCATTAGTTTAATGTATTCATTATGCGTACTTTATTATATTGTTTTATTTGTTTTTTAGCTCAAAATTCTATTCAAGGCGTATGTTGTATTTTTTTTCATATACTTGTAGTTACATGGAAAGCAATTAATTACATACTAAATTATAGTGATGTAATCATCATATTAAAAATTAGTCACCAAGGTACGCAAATGATTTATTCTGAGAATTTTCAAATTACAATTTTGAACCCTGTGAGGCCTGCCAAGCTACAATGCATGGTATTCAAATGTCTCTTCTTAAAATTTGGAATAATAAAATGAGGTATGTGGCTTTGAGAGGATGAGTAGATAAAACACAAATGTTAGAAAGAAAAAATTGCATAAAGATATAGTTCTTGGTGGTTGATGAATTTTCCTTTGCAATCTCAATCTCTCTCTGCA
The DNA here is from genome assembly GCA_034641835.2 of Pinus albicaulis. Lineage (NCBI taxonomy): Eukaryota > Viridiplantae > Streptophyta > Pinopsida > Pinales > Pinaceae > Pinus > Pinus albicaulis. The sequence continues at coordinate 1,671,894,116 of CM076575.1, read as the reverse complement.
TAGATTGTAAAAAAAACCCAAATTGAATAGCGTTGAAAGTAAATGAAAAAATCACATCAATAAAACCCAGACAAAGAGACCCTAATTCCTCACTGTTGCTAGAGAAACAACAACAACTCTGATATTCATGAAAATATTAATTATTCAGGCACTGGCACTAGATGTCAACTCTATATCAATCCCAACAATGATGATTTCAAACCATTCTCATAATGCTTTGCAATACGACTGATCATAGGGTCGAATCCAAATTGGTTATTTCAATGTGAACGGATTAAAACAGAGAGAGGAGAAAATGTGGAGAAAATGTATCCAAAATGCAGTGTAGCAATGAAACTAAGTTTCCAGGAAAAGAGTAAAGGATCTGAGAAATAAAAATGCAATAGTTTACTACGACAAGTGGTTTACGCAAACCAATATGAATATCACAACCTTTTTGTAGCATCTCTTTGTGTAGCTTATAAAAAAATAACGTTGCTTATAAAACCCAAACATTGGAATGAAAAAGTTTGCATACAGTGCCAAAAGCCCAGGGTACTCAGTCATAGCCATTTCGATAGAACATGCAACAACGCTACTCGACTGACCTTAGCAAAGGAGACTTGGATTATGCTTTGAGAACTGGAACCCAACAGGATAATGAGTTACCACCAACTTCAAATAATTGATGAAATGTAGTGTATGCATTTACCTTTTAAAACGTCGTTCGAGGGTAATCTCGGTCTCTCTGTCTACCCCGTCACTCCCTTCAATCACCCTTTAATAACCAAGACATACCTGTAGCATTACAGAAGGAATCCAGGATGTATCTAGATGCATTCACATTGCTGAATGAGTCATCAAGGAAGATAAATACATGAACAGTAGATGTGTGAGAAGTGTAAATCCTCTACCTATTTTATCAAAATGTTCATTAATGCCGAAAATCTCCATGACTCCCTCCTCCTACCTAAATCTTCATTCATTCCGAAAATATCCATGACTCCCTCTTCCTACATGAAAATATTCATTAATCCTGAAAATCTCCATGACTTCCTCCTCCCGCCCCTTTTATGTCAAAGTCAATTTTAGGTCAAGAATCTATTTTCATAGTGTCATATTTATATTATTAATCTTTTTTTTTAGATGAAAAACATTAAATGTTTTCCCTAGTCTCTATTTTAAGAAAATTATAACCAATTTTTTAATACTTTATAAATATTTAATAATTGTTTTTCTAATATTCTATATTAAAATTAATTAATAAATTATTAATTATTTTTTAATAATACTTTATATTAAAAAAAAATTGTGTTATAATTTTTTAATACTATGTTAAAAAATTGATTGTGTGTGGATAATTTATAATCGGTGCATTTATTATTGTAAATTCTAATTCAAAAAATATTTAAGTTGAGATAAAAAAAAAAATATTAATGGATATGGCGAAAACCCTAACCTGCAACAAACCCTAGTTTGTCAGTAGACTCAATGGGAAATTTTCTTCACGCAAGACTGGAATGATAGCGGATCAGGGCATCAGTTATGGGTTTATTTTAGTGACAAGAGTTTCAAGGGATGATTCTGCCACAACGTTGGGGAGTTTTTTAATTACCCGCCATACCAACAAGACTGCTTGGAGCTCAATAATTTATTTTTTAAGGTGGTCTATCACGTTCGGTCACGGGACTCACTGCCATAGCTTGGAAGTTGCGTGCTTTGGAATTTCATTAATAGTTACAACACCCAAATAGAGGGTTATTATACCCTTTCTTTCCTTCTAGACCCCAATGGATACGACGGACGATCACAATAGTTGAGCTAGCTCCTCAGAACAGAAAATGTTTTCCACGGCAAGGAGAATGCGCTCTCAGAACGGAGGTGAACACTTGAAACAAAGAGATGATTAAGTATGAGCTAGACTACTTATCCGACAACTTGGAACCATCTGATATTTGGGCCAGGTTAACACCTCAACGGACAGGTGGGACGACTTAGGGAGATGACCTGAAAGGAAAAGAAAAAGTGGATATGGATATTGGTGACTCATCACATACTCCATATGCCTTATCAGAATCCTTCCCAACAACTGTGGTAGTTTACTTAGAACCCTTCCCGATGGTACTGGCCTCTCCAACATATTCTATCCCCTCGTCGTTGGTTCTCAGACGATGGGAGCAACAAGTCCAAGTCACACCGGATGTTTTGGGTCCGATAACGAATGATTTGGGGGCTAATGACGACAACTTGGAGGGGTCTTTCATTTTCAAACATTTAGGCATCAATCATGCAGAGGATAAAATAACACACAACCAATTTATGGGAGCCCCCTTTTGTGGCGAAATTAGGTTGTTTTGAGGCCATCACTCATTTGGTTCCACCTCTGGAGGACATCAGAACATCGGACTCGAACAACACACCAGAAGGATAAGGGCACATCCGGGACAATACCACCCACAGGAATGGAGTTCTCAGACACTGTATGCTAGAGGGAGATCAGGTGGGTGTGCAATGGGATTCAACAAAAGGACTATCATAGTGGGTAACTGGTGTGGTAGAGAAGGGATACTAGGGGTTGACATCACTACAATTGGAGTTGACATGCCCATATACATGATCATTGTTTACTGCCCTTGCCACAGCAGGGAGGAATTTTAGGACAAGTGGATGGCCACTACCATCATGAAGGGGGAGCACATTATCATGGGAGGAGATTTAAACTTCTCCATTGGACTTGTTGAATCTTGGGGGTCGAACGTTGTTCGAGACCCCTTGTCGGTATACTTTGAGCATTTGATTGATGATGCTGACATGTTAGATTTTCCCATGCCCAAAAAATTCCCCACTTGGCGAAACATAAGGACTCAGGAGGTTGCTCTGGGTAGAAGACTGGACTGCTTCCTGATCAAGACTAGGTTGGCTGAAAGGATTGACAAGGCCAAACAATGGGTGGGGTCGGGAGGATCCTTGGATCACTCCCCCATATACCTTGAAATTCAAAGGGATAGCTTCAAACCAAACTACCCCTTTAAATTCAACTCTAGCTGGCTGGAGGATCCAAAATTCCACCTTATTGTCAAAAGAGCATGGATTCAATGTGATCAGATACTTGACTTTGAGCCTCCTGGTTTACTCTACTGAAACTTGTCAATATTAAAAAGCTTAATTATAAGATGGGCTAGAGAGAATAAAAAACATGAAGAAGAGACATTAAAAAATATTGAGAATGAGTTACAGAATCTGATGGGATTGGATGGCATTGGCTTTGAGTCCACTAAGGCCAAGGATCATCTCATACAATTGGAAATGGAGAAACCCAAATTGTTAAGGAAATAGGAGGAAGAGGGGAGACTCAAAAGCAGGACCATTTAGCTCAAAGCGGGAGATGACAACAAAAAATTCCTCCAGCAATGTACAAAAGGCAGAAGGAGTATTAATACTATCTGGGAACTAAGGGAATAGGCTCGAAGGGTATTAATACTCTACCTTTTTGTATGTCTATAGTCCAAAGTCCTCGAAACACACTATAAGGTAGATAATTTTTCAAAATTTTGGTAATGGAAGTTTCTACTATGTGTATGGTATTACTGGTGGACGCATGATCCTCCAAGTCAGATTATGAAATGAAGGCTCTTAATGTAGTATCTTATGTACTAATTTTTTCTATCAATAGAAATACATTGACCAATTTTACAACAACAAAAAAACCTCCTTCACTCTAGTAGTTTTATGTCCTTTTTTACTATAAATGTTATGACTTACCTGACCTTTCATCCTTTAATTTGAAACTTTTGGATATGTGGTGGTATATTATCGATGAAAAACTAGATGGAGACTATTTTTCGAGCATTTTGGGGCTCATGTCAAGGTACAAAACACTAACATAATTTTCCATGTCACTGGTCCTGTCAGTGTCCATGTCAAGTGTTAGGTTCATTGGTGTAGTCATTTTTCTATTTTTTCATCAACCCTACAAATGTTATGACTTACCTAACCTTTCATCATTTAATTTGAAACTTTTGGTGAGCTAACAGTGTTGCGTAGAAACTAGTAGCAAAAAGTCATGTTCCCTTTATGGCTGACACCTTTTCGATGAAATATGGGTTGATATGGCATCCTGATGTATGAAAAACCAACCTCTAAAATCTCTGACAACTGGCAACTCCAAAACATGCTTGAAACTCAATAGGCAAGGTCTGTGTAGCACCTGCACAACACACTTTGTTTTGGGTATATCTCCCAAACTGTAACATATTTTTTTTGGGTATATCTCCCTTTATTCATTATATAGGAAAAATATTATAGCGTAATAGGCCTTTTCATACCAAACATGTTTGATGCATGGAGAGGATCAACACAAACTGGAAAAGTATAAACATCACGGTTGTTTACATCCTTTTAAAAAATGATAAAAGGAAAATTTCCTAGGATACTTACCTTCATCCAAAAGAAAAACATATCTGAAACAATGTGTATCTTCAAACCTTATCGGTCCTCAGTAAAGAAAATAGAAGCAATGGAAAATCATAAAAGTTGCCAGTGAACTGACAGTGTTGCGCAACAACTAGGTAGCATAAATTCATCTTTCCTTTATGGATGACAACTGTTCGATGAAATATGGGTTGAGATGGCATCTTGATGTATGACAAACCAACCTCTAAAATATATGACATCTCAAAACTCCAAAACATGTATGAAACTCAGTAGGCAAGGACTATGTATAATTCTTTGTTTTGGGTATATCTCTCAAACTGTAACATATTGTTTTTTGTTATATCTCACTTTATTCATTATATAGGCAAAATATCAGTGTAATAGGGAGTGTCATACAAAACATGTTCGATCCATGGAGAGGATCAACACAAACTGGAAAAGTATAAACATCATGGTTGTTTACATCCTTTTAAAAAATAATAAAAGGAAAATTTCCTAAGATACTTGCCTTCATCCAAAAGAAAAATAAATTTGAAATAGTGTGTATCTTCGAACCTCATCCATCCTAAGTAAAGAAAATAGAAACAATAGAAAATCATAAAAGCTACCAGTGGATTGACAATGCTGCACAAAAATTGGGTAGAACAAAGTCATCTTTCCTTTATGGATGACACCTGTTCGATGAAATATGGGTTGATATGGCATCCTAATGTATGAAAAACCGACCTCTAAAATCTCTAATAACTGGCAGCTCCAAAACATGCATGAAACTCAGTAGGCAAGGACTACACAACACTTGCATAACACACTTTGTTTTGGATATATCTCTGAAACCATAACATATTTTTTTTGGGTATATCTCCCTTTATTCATTATATAGGAAAAATATCATAGTGTAATAGGAAATTTCATACAAAGCATGTCAAATCAATGGAGAGGATCAACACAAATTGGAAACGTATAAACATCATGGTTGTTTACATCATTTTAAAAAATGATAAAAGGAAAATTTCCTAGGATACTTACCTTCATCCAAAAGAAAAAAATATTTGAAACCATGTGTATCTTCGAACCTCATTCATCCTCAATAAAGAAAATATAAACAATAGAAAATCATAAAAGATGCTAGTGAACTGACAGTGTTGCACAGCAACTGAGTAGAACAAAGTCATATTTCCTTTATGGATGACACTTGTTCGATGAAATATGGGTTGAGATGGAATCCTGATGTTTGACAAACCAACCTCTAAATTCTCTGATAGCTAGCAGCTCCAAAACATGTGTGAAACTCAGTAGGAAAGGACGGCGTAGCACCTGCGCAACACACATTGTTTTGGGTATATCTCCCAAACTGTAACATATTTTTTTTGGGTATATCTCCCTTTATTCATTATATAGGAAGAATATCATAGTTTAATAGGTAGTTCCATACAAAACTTGTTCGATCCAGGGAGAGGATCAACAAAAACTGCAAAATTATAAGCATCATGGTTGTTACATCCTTTCAAAAAATGATAAAAGGAAATTTTCCTAGGATATTTGCCTTCATCCAAAAGAAAAACATATTTGAAACAGAGTGTATCTTCGAATTCCATACATCCTTAATAAAGAAAATAGAAACAACAAAAAATCATAAAATCTACCAGTGAACTGATATTGTTGCGCAGCAACTCAGTAGCACAAAGTCATCTTTCCTTTATGGCTTGCACTTGTTCAATGAAAGATGGGTAGTGATTGAATCTTGATGTAGAAAAACCAACCTCTAAAATCTTTGATGACTGGCAGCTCCAAAACATGCATGAAACTCAGTAGGCAAGGACTGCTCAGCACTTGAGCAACACACTTTGTTTTGGGTATATCTCCCAAACTGTAACATATTTTTTTTGGTATATCTCCCTTTATTCATTATATATGAAAAATATCATAGTGTAATAGGTATTTTCATACAAAACATGTTCAATCCAGGTGATTCCAATGTACCTCTTCTCGGTTCTCACGGCCGTGAAGTCAGTCATCAAGAAAATAAGGGCAATCCAGGGAAACTTCCTTTGGGGCAGTACTGAGAATAAGTAGAGATGGGTATTGGTTGACTGGAAAATAGTTTTCCTCCCCAAGGAAGTGGGTGGTTTGGGGCTCAGAGACCCAGAAGTCAGTAATCAGGTACTAGACTAATAAATATGGCAGAGGTTGGAATAGACATAACCTAATTCGATTCAACGAGGAACACCCAAGATCAATAATCTAGAGGGCGTCTAATTCCAACCGTAACATAGTCAAAGAGCATCTACTTTTATCAGATTTTCCCCTGTCAAGATTTTCTTGTGCATTAGAACCTATATGAAGAAATTCATTTTTGGGAGACCAAAGGAGTCCCAAACTTGCTTCCAAAAGATCACAGGCTTATTCATCTCGTGTTGCGTTTGGAGATACATAAATCCTTGTGCAGCAGTGTAGGTTTCGGTGTTTCCCCAACTGCAAGAATCTGAAGACTGATTGTGAATCAGAGCTGAGAAAGTTAACTTTTCTCTCAGAATGTACTGTTGGGATTATAGATGCTCAGGGACTCAGGGAAAGGCCCAGGTTTGCAAATTTCCTGTCTCATCCCAAACAGAAATGTCTTCAAGTGTGAGAACTCCATGCCGAGAAAGCCACTCACGGATCTCTTTTAGATATTTAGAGTTGGAAAGAGGTGGGTGTCACATTATACTATCTTGCCACAACAATATTTTCCTTCCATTACTAGGAATATGATAGAGATGGTTTTGAAAAAAAAAATATTTCTCTCTGGTATATATTTTGTTATCACTCCATTAATTCTCATGGTTGTTAGTCTTTTTGGTTTAAAGAATATTAGAGGTAACCACAAACCTACTTTTAAGCCTTAGGATGTAGCCTTCCTAATGCTCAGAGAGGACCCTCTCTATATGATTTATCTTTGTTGTTTTTAATTGAATTTGGGCTAGTTATGTGAGTTTGATTGGGTTTTGATTTTAGGTTTGGTTTGGTGGTAGAATCACTGTTTCAAATGGATAGATGTAGGTCTATTTTCCATTAGGATAATGTAGTCAATGTGTGAAGCAGTCAGAGTAGAATCAAGTTTCTAAAGGGTAGTGTTAACAGGGCAAGATAGCTCATTAACTTCAGATATTTAGGCTAATGGTGAAATGGTTTTAATCAGGATGAGAGAGCAATTAAGGGTTGTCAGATTCAAATATTGAGGGAAATGACAGAGGTCAATAAAAACTAGGGAGAAATTAAGAATTCCCTAATCCGGATATCAGTAGAAAACATGAAAATGACATAACAGTTCAAGACAAAGTGTTTTTAAACATATTCTAAAATAATATTCCTATTATACATTTAGATTTAGAAAACATGCAAGTATGTGAAAAATTTAGATAATAACAAAGAAAAATTGAGAGTACTTCACTGAAGTGGACCAACACACAAATTCTGTAATATAATGCCTTTATTGCTCAATCTAATCTACTGACTTGAAAATGGTACAAATAACCCTTTGGTTCAGATTAGTACATCTATAGAAATATTTAGCAATCCACAATCCAACCTCAATACTTCTAAATGTGAAGTATTTATACAAAAAATTAATAGAAAATATCCTAAACTGTCTTAGGAATTATTCATGGAAAAATAAATATCTTCATGTAAGACGATAGAGACAACTATCTAACTAATGCAAGATGTCCCTGCTTTTATTGATTTGTTGTTTGATATTTTGCTGACTTTTCTCTGACTGTTGCTCAACGAAGGATGTCCTTGCTACTTTAACCATCTGAATTTCATCTGATACACTTTAAACTATGATACTCTTTATTCTTACTGCTCTGTTTACCTTTGAATTGTGTGTTTTACCTTTATCATTTTACTGTTCTTTTTACATTAAAATTTCATAGTAAATCAATCAACTTCTCCCAATCTTCTGCTTCTGGTAACTTTATTTTTACCATTATTCTGAGTATCTCTTCTGCCTCTGTATACTTTGAAAATGTAGGATTTTTAATGAATAAATGTTTTACCTCATGTTGTAGGTAAAAGAGGCTCTCAAAAATTTTATAGAGTACTTTTCCTGTTGGAATTCCTTGCATAGCTAAATTGTTGGCTTGTTCCTTTGCCACTTCTTTGATCTTCCTATTATAATCATCCAGTTTCATCAACCTGTCATTGATAACCAATATATTCGGCAGTCCTTTCTACCTTAGAATATCAAACTTCATCATGAATCTGGTTATGCCAAACTCCATGTTCTGACATTTTTCTTCAATTTGAACCATTAAGTTTCTCTTAGAAATCCCCTTCCTAACTTGAAGGATTGTTCTGTCCTGTCACTAATTCCAATTTCCTCCAATTCTTGCTTATTCTTAGAATTAAGAAACTTGATGATTTCATTAGCTTCTTCTGGCTTCTTACCAAGTTCTTCCTTTATTTTTTGGATTGATTCATTTGATGCTTTGATTAGATCTTTCTGTTCATAAATAAATTGAATGGGTGGCCAAATATCATTGACATATTCAATGATATTGGCCCATAACTTCTACTTGGCTTGTGCCATTGGTTCTTTCAGTGTTAGTTTTTTTTCTAAATTCTTCAATTTCTCTATCAATCTGTTTGTCTTTTGTATTTCATTCTTGTGCATAATCTGAACTAATTTCTTCTCATCCTCTAGACTTTTCAACTATTCTTTAAGTCCATTGATTTCATTTGTCTGAATGGACATTTCATGCATTGCTTTAACAAGTTTTCCTGCTTCATCACTGGGCTATGCTGCTGTTGAAGATGACTTTCTACCTGAAGTGGTTGTTGATGTAACAGGAAGTGTTGTAGCTATTGAAATTGATGGAGCCAATGAATCTACTAAGGTATAAGGAACAATTGTAGTGACTGTAGGAATAACAATGATAGGGATTGATTCCGATCTGGACTTTTCCTCCTTTACTAACTTGTCCATTTCATTTTCCATTTCTTTCAGTTGGGAAATTAACTGAATAATGAGGTTCATCATCTCATGTTTTTTTCCTTCATTTTATAACACTTCCTTTGCCTATGGATGTTGAGTAGGAAGCATTTTGAGTTGTTTATTTAATGCATCAATGTCTGCATTCTTTTTCTTTATGAGTTCTTCTACAACTTTGACATTATTAGGATCATATCCTACTTCAATAACCAAACCTTCCAGAGATTTAATTATGTTATATTTAGCCTGTGAGGATGCCTTTTCTAAATTTAGCTGGCCTCTTATGTTTTCAAGAGTGTTTTGCAGCTTCTATACACTCATGGCTTTGTTTTTCATAGTCGAATACAACATTTCACCAGCTTGTTTGTGAAATTCTATCTGGTGTATAGGATGAAGATATTTTTCTTGAACTTCGTATGATATCTTTTTATAATATGTTGATAATTTGGGATGCTTCATTGTGGGATGTAAGAAAGTGATCTGCATTTTCCGAGTCTTAAAACTGTTACTGATGAAATAGGTAACTGCACTATTACCTACTTTTTTTTGGTAGCATAAAAAGCACCCGATTTTGAAAAGTAGTGATGTAGAATCACCCCTTTTTTTTGTGCACATTTTTGACTCTCTAATATTTTTATTTATGAAGTATGAATATTTTTTTTAAAATGTTAGTGGTTTTCATGCTAATTTTGAAACGTATTGATGCAGCATCAACCTTTTTTTTAGAGTGGTGATTTTCATGTTGGTAATAAAACACAAAACTTGGATAAATATATATATATATATATATATAAACAATAAAAATGTTAAAAAATAAAAAATTAACTTGTAAAAATAAAAAATTTAAACAAAAACAAATTAAAAAAAAAAAAAAAAAATCGAAAATTATATCAAAAGAAATGACAAAATTTGAAAAAAAAACACATAATTTAAAAGAAAAAAACAAAAATTAACCAAAAAATATATATATAAAAAAACATCATAACATTTTTTTCTAAGTTATTAAAAAAAACCATATAATTAAAAAAAAAAATTAAATAGAAAATTTAAAAATAATTAAAATTACAAAATTAAAATTTAGATAAAAAAATAAAATACAAAAAAGAAAAAAATAAATTTTACAAGTTAAATTAAAATAATAATAATAATAAGGAAAAAAAATACAAATTTTAAAATTAACAAAAAAAACAAATTAAAAAATAATAATAATAATTTAAAATTGAAAAAGAAAATTAAAATAAAAAAAATAAAAAAAAACTATCATTAAAAAACAAAAAAAATGAAAAAAACCACGTGCAAATAATTAAAAAACAAATATCCATGAATTTACTAGTTTTTTTTTAAATGAAACAATTTATAAATTTTAAAAATGAAAAACTAAATAAAATTAAAGATTAAAAAAAAAAAAATTAAATTAAAATTTAATAAATAAATTTTAAATTTTAAAAAATAATTAATCTAAAATATTAAATTTAAAAACAAAATTTAAAAAAAAATAAAACAAATTAAATTTAAAATAAAAGTCCAACCTGAGCCCTGTGCTATAGCGAGGCCAAAGAAAAAGCTAATGGCAAACAATATAGTGTTGCGAGAGGCAACTTAAGCAGTTCTAGAGTTGCAGCATCAGGAATGAGAAGGGGTGTGGGTGGTCAACGAAGTAGCAGAAGGTTTAGTGGGGACGACATGTCGATGGTTCCAAAGGTGGATTCCCCGTCGTCGGGGAAGCCAATATTCATGAAGGGTACTGACAACTCGATGGGAGGAGTGGGAGTGGGAGTGAGGGTGGGTCCGGTGTTGAATGTTGCAGGCAGTTGGAATGGCGGTGGTGGCCTCCTCGGCTTCTTCTCCAAAAGAGAGAGGAAACAAAAACAATCATATGCGTATCTTCATATCGATAGGAATAAATATGGAATGATATCAAGACACCATAATACTTAGGTATTACATATAGAGAAATAGTGTGGTGATCAGGCAGGTGACACGTAGCCATAGAGTATGCAATATCGGATGTTTCCTTTCATGTTTACATAATTCCTAAGGACACCATCTCGAACAAAGCCTGCCTTGTGGAGAATCCTTAGGAGGTCGATTCCTGGAATTGGCCTCCACCAAAAAATCCTTTCTTTTTAATTTAATTTTTTTAACTTTTTTTAATTTTTAATATATATATATATATATATATATATATATATATATATATATGTTTAATTTGATTTTTTTTTTAAATTCAAAAAATTTTAAATTATTTTTTTTTAATATAATTTTTATATTTGAAATTTAATTTTTTTTAATTTTTTTTTTTTTTAATTTTTAATTTTTTAATTTTATTCATTTTTTTTAAATACTGAATGATATCAAGACACCATAATACTTAGGTATTACATATAGAGAAATTGTGTAGTCATCAGGCAGGTGACACGTAGCCATAGAGTATGCAATATCGGATGTTTCCTTTTATGTTTACATAATTCTTGAAGACACCGTCTCGAACAATGCCTGCCTTGTGGAGAATCCACCAAAAAATCATATATATATATATTAAATTTGATTTTTTTATTTTTATTTTTAAGTTCAAAAAAATTTAAAATTATTTTTTAATTTAATTTCTATATTTGAAATTTAATTTGTTTTATTTATTTTTTTTGTTTTTAATTTTTTTTCTAAATTTTCTTAATAATTTTTATTAAATTTTTTATTTTTTTTATTCAATTGATTTTTTTTTATTTTTTTAAATTCATTTTTTTTTTAATTATTAAATTTTATATTTAGTTTTTTCATTTAATATTTTAAAATTTAATAAATTTTGTATTTTTTTAAATTTATTTGAGTTTAATATTTATTTATTTATTATTATTATTATTATTTTTTAACTACATAAAGTTTTTATATTTTTTTATTTCAATTAAAATTATGTATTTAAAATTAGATTTTTTTTAAATTAAAATTAATATTTTCAAATTAATTTGTTTTTTATTTTATTTTTTATTTAATATATTTTTTTAATTTATTTTTTTCAATTTTTCATTTTTAATCGATTTTTAAAGTGTTTTAACTTTTTGTTTTAACAATGTTTTTTTTTCTTTATATTTAAAATTTATTTTTTATTTCAAAATTTATTTGTTTATTCATTTATTTATTAAAATTTAATATCTTTTTTTTTTTTAATTTAATTTGTTATTTTAATATTAACATTTTTTTTTAATTTAATAAAATCTAATATATATATTTTTAATTTAAGTTCATATATATATTTTTTATTTTTTATAATTTAAATTTAATTTATTTTTTAAATTTTTATTTTTTTTTAATATATATTTTTTTAATTTAATATTTTTATTGTATTTTATTTTTCATTTTTTTTCTTTTAATTTAAATAATGTTTTTTTTTTAATTTTTATTTTAAAGTTTTAAATTTATTAAAATTTAATATATTTCTTTAAATTTATTTTTTTATTTTAAAATTTATTTTTTTATTTATTTTTTGAAATTTAATATACATTTTCTTTTTATTTTTTAGATTTAATTTCTATATTTTATTTTTTATAATTTCTTTTTTTTTCAACTTTTTTTTTTTTAATATTTTTATTTTCTTATTTCTATATATTTTGAAATTTTAATCTTTAAATTTTTATTTTTTATTTTATTTTTTTCCCCTTAAATTTTAGGTTTTTTTTAATGTTTGAATTTTTATTTTTATTTTTTTATTCCTATATATTTTAAAATTTTAAGCTCTAAAATGTTTTTATTTTTTAAATTTATTTTTTTTCTTAAATTTTAGGTTTTTTTTAATGTTTGAATTTTAAAAATAAAAAAATGTTATTTCTATTTTTAAAAATGTCAAAAATATGACACAATTTTTTTTTTTGTTATTCCAACATCAACTGGTTTTGTTTTGAGGGTGTTTTTTCAATCCTTTTTTCAAGAAACAATTTTGTTTTTAGCATAATTTTTTAAAATGTTGAAATTTGACCTTCAAAAAAAACCAAGTGCGTTCTGGAATGCACTTTTTTTGTTTTGGGGGTGTTTTCTCATGTTTTTTGAGTCTTTTTGGGCTAGAGTTCCCGTTTTGAGGTCAGTTACCTATTTCATCGGTAACAGTGTTTCTTGTAGTCAAATGCAGGAAACAATCTACTTTGGTCACTAGGTGAATGCTTCCAGTATTGCATATATGTATCAGCCTTTAATGCCTCATTCCTGATCTTGATCTTTTTATACCTCTGCATAATATATTTCTATTTCTATGATGTATTACTCGATGAAGAAACTTCAACACTATGCTACTTCTGAATAATATGAGTGTTAGATGTTGAAGGTTGGCATGTTTCCTCTAAAACTACTGGAGGAGCATTGTCTTTTACCCCTGTATCTATATCAATCACTTCAATAGTTTCCACTTCTTCATTTACGGGATTTAATTTGGGCTTATTCCTTTACATCAGTTTAAATTTAGTTTCAGTGGTAGTTTCAGCTGAGTATGATCCTTTTTCTCTGATTATTTTAGAGTTCCTATCCTGTGGAGCTGGAGTCTGCAAGATGGAGCTAGTATCACCTTGCTTCTTTGTCTCTTTCAAATTGTTCTCCAACCATTCAGACTGATTAGAGTACTTATCTATGTTTGTCTTGGATTCATGTACATAAGGATTTAATTTACATTTGACTCTTAACTTGCTTATTACTCCTAAAGGATTATAATACCATTGGAAACTTTGACTGAACTTGAATTCTTGCAAATATTTTTCTCCATGTTGACTTGCATCTCTACTATTGCAAATAAAAGGACCAATCTGATTCTTTATCTTAAATTGTCTCTTCCTTTTGGTTGACAAGAATTTTATTCCATCAGAGCTAAGGATCTCCCTGATATATTCAAGTGCAAATAACCTCATTGGGAGGTATTTGGGCAGCTTATATGGAAAAAGATTAGATCCATATACCCTAATCTCTGTGTGGTTCTGATAAAGGTACCAATATCCTGTCCTACTGTGTTCTGATAATTGCATGACCTTTTCTATATCATCACTGACTCTTGGTTGAATGTTGTTGTTCAGCATGTTGACAATAGGATAAAAGAATGAGTCAACAAAGTCTCTGTACATGCACTGTGTGGAATCTTTCCTGATTAATGGAGTCCAAAATATTACTGACTGTGAATTACCTTCAACATCGAGTTTCTGAAAGTTGATGGCAAATCTTTTAGGTCGAAAGTATAGAAACATGTGGAATATAAGAGATGAATACTTGAAGACACCTTCTTCAAGAATTTTAACAATATGTTCATGGATTGTATCAGTAAAGTACTGAGAAAAATTGAATATGGTAGCAGGAGGCTGACCGGGGGAGAAAATAGACAGGAAACCTAAGATTGAAGCATCAACATGCTGATCAGTAAAATAACACAAAATACAAGATAGCATAGTGATGATGTGCCTAGTTTTCGTAGAGAATATAGCAGCTGGATAAGGTGGGTTGGTCTTGGGAGTCTCTACTAATGAGGGAATGAATGTATAGAATATCTGGAACCTCTTGGGGAAATCGAGATTCAGATATAACTGTGTGAGGGTGTCAATTGATAGAGGGGTTTCATCAGGTCTAGGTTGAACTTGCAGCATCTAATTTATTGATTTAGCTATGATGGTGAATAAGATTTCTTTATCAAGGGTTATGATGGCTCTTTTATCAGGGAAATAACAACTTTGGAAAATTCTAATAACCTCTGGACACTGGAACGTCTATGGGACAATATAATTGGGCGAATTGGACTCCAAAAGGAAAACCTCATCATCTTGGTCAATTGATTGGTCATGGCTCCAATAGTGGAGCTCAAGAAGGTTAAACATAGTGACAGGGTTACTAATTTTAAAGTCTCTGTCTGCTAAGGGAGTGTGTTCCACATCTACAACTGGAGGTTGTAGGAGATTGACAGTTACAATACATTGGGAAGCCATATTTATTAATTTTAATCAATTGATTACTCTTTTGGTTTAGAAAAAATAGATTTAGGCCTTTAGGAGCACCTTTGAAAGATTATTACATGCTGCAGAAGGGTTTGGGAGGAAAAATTGGCTTTTCATCTGGTCTAAAATGCTTCAATTGATCAAATAATTACTCTATGTGATAAAAAATAGCCTTAGGACTTCAGTAATTCTGTGAAAAGATGACTAGGATCTACAGAAAAGGTTTGGGAAGCAACATGGGCTTTCTTTTGGTCTGCAAAGCCCCTAGATTAGTTCAATTACTTGTTAATTTCTTTTAGATTAAGTACAAGCCTTTGCACTGAGGAATACCTGGATAAAATGAAGATTTTGGTTTACAAAATGAGTTCTGGAATCATCAAAGGCTTTCTGGAAATGAAATATGCTTCAAACTAGTTTTTATAGGGCTTCGGACTGGTTCTGCCGTGATTGTGGGAGTGAAAGGCTTTAATTATGGTTGAATTAGCTTTATAACAGGTCGACACCAGTTCTTTGGCTCAGAAATAGGTCTGCAGTAGCTTTCTTTGCGCAAAACTGTAACAGAAAAATAGTAAAAGGCTTGAAAAGCTCCACTTTATGCGTTTTTAACCAGCATTGATTAAACTTTAATGCGCACGGTAAATTCAAATGGCAGGGTGGTTTTCATAACGGTCAGAAGAAATCGCTTGGAGTTTTTTGCATCGACAAAAGGTGGTAGGCAGTATTATTTCGGAGGAAGCGATACAATGAAATGCAGTCATGTAGCATGGAGCAGGGTTTTGAAAATGACTCATTTCGAAACGTCTCGGAGTTGTTAAAACTCAGGCATTCGGGAATGCGACAAAGGATATCTTCCATTGGATTTAATTAATCGTGATCGGACGGCTAGGAGAGTAGCAAAGATCTGTTGGGGATTAGATAGGCGTGGAGCCGAGGTTTTTTAATTCATGCAATAGGGTTATGTGATACAATAATGGTCGGGTTTATATGAAAGGGGGTTTAATATATAACCAATGGGGCTAGAGGAAAGTGGGACCAGAAGTATGTATAAGCGGGGTAATATAACATGATATAATGTGGGTTGGGACTTTATAATAAGGAATTAATATATACGGGGTAAATGTTTATATACGGGAGGTAATATAATAATTTAAAGCTAAGATTAGTATATGGGCAGGATTTTAAAACACACTAAGATTTAATGTAAAAAGTGATATCGAGGAGGGATGTTTCGTAGTGGGAGCCGATACATCAGTTTAAATAAATAATTAGGATAAGTGTATTTTAGGGGGTTTTTGGGGTATTTTGTGTTATGAAACTAGTTGCAAAAATAGAGGAAAAGAGAGATCAACGCCTTAGAAATCAGCCACTTCGAGGGGGCAACCTCCAATACAATACATAAATGAACAATTATTGGATGCTACAAATGATCAAAACCTCATTCTATATATAGGAGTCCATGGGCCCACAATATAATGCTAGTTGACCTAACAATAACAATGAAAGGGCACAATAATAACAATATTGGGGTTACAAGGGTACAACAGTAACAATAAGGGGGCTACACTAATAACAATAAGAGACTAAACTAGTAATATAGGGACCTAACATGCCCCTCTCCTTCAAAAAAGCATTGTCCTCAACGCTTGAGTAGCTCTGGGTGCTTCTTTATAAAATTCTCATCCTCCCATGTAGAATCTTCAGTGGCTAAGTTCTTCTACTTGATGAGATACTCTGAAATCGATCGGTTTTGTAGCTGTCGAGTTCTTATTTTCGTGACCACTTCAGGTTCCAATATCAATTTTCCTTCCTCATCAAGTTCTGGCAATGTTGCTTGAACTGGAAGATTTTCACCTATAAGCTTCTTTAAGCATGAAACATGGAAAAATGGATGCACTCACGAAGAAGTAGGAAGCTCCAATTTGTATGTTATAGTACCAATATTTTGCAACACCTTATAATGACCATAGTACTTTGGCGATAATTTATTATCCTTCTTAGCTTGCTTGAGGGACATTTGTTTGTATGGTTGTGGCCGTAAAAATACCTAGTCTCCTACATCAAAACTTCTCTCGCTTCGATGTTGATCTGCCTGTTGTTTCATTCAATTTTGTGCCAGATTTAGGTTATCCTTTAAGAGTTGGAGAAGATGCTCAATATGATCTTCCACTCCTTGAACCTTAGAATTTTCTCTTAAAGATGATGTGATGGACGGTGGATGATATCCATAAAGTGCCATAAATGGGGTCATTTTAGCTGCAGTATGGAAGGAAGTGTTATACCACCATTTAGCAAGAGGTAACCACTTGAGCCATTGTGTTTGTTTATCAGATACAAAATAACGAAGATATCCTTCCAAACATTTATTCACTATCTTTGTTTGACCATTGGATTGTGGATGATAAGATGAGCTATGAGCTAATTGAGTACCCAAACAAGAAAATAACTCTGTCCAAAAATTTCTAGTGAAAATGGGATCTCTGTTGCTCACAATAACCTTTGGGTTTCCATGTAGCTTTTGAATTGTGTCCATAAATGTAGTAGCAACTATACTTTCTTTAAATGGATGAGATAATGCAGAAAAGTGTGCATACCTGGTAAGTCTATCAACTACCACCATGACATTATTTTCTTCGGAATTAGGTAAACCTGTGATAAAATCCATTGAAATCTCATCCCAACGTTGAATTGGAATGGATAAAGGTTGTAGAAGACCCAGGGTCTTAATTGTCTCAAATTTATTTTTCTAGAAAACCAAACATTCCGCCACAAACTTTTGAATATCAGATTTAAGGCCATCCCAAAAAAAATCTTTCTTCAACATGTGGTAAGTTTTTAAAAATCCTAAGTGTCCTCCTAAAGGAGAAGTGTGCACTTCCAAAAGAATATTTTGTTTTAGTTGGGAATTCTTACAATGATATAAGTGATCTTTGTACCATAAGGAATCATTTTTCCAAATAAATGTATCATATGTATTAGGATCTTGGTGCAACATTTGAATGAGTGTCCACACTTCTTTGTCCTTCTTCTAATTATCCCTTGCTTTGGTTATCCAATCTGGTTGGATAATAAAAGTGGCACAAAGCAATGCTTCCACCTCTTCATTCTTTCTTGATAGTACATATGCAACAACATTTAGCTTCCCTTTTTTGTATATTATTTAAAATTCATAACTTAACATCTTTGTGACCCATTTTTGCTACTCTTTTGAAGATAGTCTTTGCTCCAAAACGTGTTTAAGACTATCATGATTAGTTTTTACCTTGAAGTGTCTTCCCATTAGGTAAGGTCGCCATTTCTTTAGTGCATGTAGTATTGCTAACATTTCATTCTCATAAATAGCTTTCTGTAAATAATTTCCTTTGATTGGACGACTTTCAAAAGCAATGGGTCCTCCTTCTTGCATTAAAACAACATCAATTCCATTTCATGCGGCATAACATTCCACAATAAAAGTTTTTGTGAAGTCTGGCATAAATAAGACCGATGCTAGGCACATTGCCTCTTTAAGATGTTCAAAGGCCTTAGTTGCTTCAAGAGTCCATGAAAATGCATATTTCTTCAATAATGTTGTTAGCGGTGCTGTTATTCTCCCATAATTATTAAAAAACTTGTGATAATACCCTGTTAACCCACGAAATCCTCGCAACTTCTTTATGGTTGTGGGGACTTTCCATTCCTTAATGGCTTTAATTTTGTTAGGGTCTACCTTAACACCCTCGTCAGATACAACATGACCCATATATTCCACCTCTTGTACTCCAAAGAAACATTTGGATGTTTTTGCATATAACTGTTTCTCCTGCAATAGTTTGAGCACCCTGTCAACATGTTGAACATGATCCTTCCAAGACCTTCTGTAGATTAGTATATCATCAAAAAATTCTAGCACAAATTTTCCAAGGAAGGGTTTGAAAATGGAATCCATCAACCCTTGAAATGTAGAAGGTGCATTGGTAAGGCCAAAAGGCATGACAAAAAATTCATAATGACCCTCATGACTTTGAAATGTTGTTTTTGGAATATCTTCAGTCTTCATTCTAATTTGATGATATCCTGAGTGAAGATCCAACTTGGTAAAATAAATTTCTCCATGTAATTCATCCAATAATTCATCAATCACAGGAATGGGAAATTTATCTTTAATGGTGAGCTTATTGAGCTCCATATAATCCGGACACATGCGCCATGGTCCATCCTTCTTGTGCACCAATAATACTAGAGCAAAGAAAGAACTTTGACTAGGTTGAATTATACCAGCCTCTAACATTTTTGCAATCATACGTTCAATCTCGCTCTTTTGAACATAAGTATATCTATAAGGCCTGATGTTTGGAGGAACACTTCCTAGAATCAAATGAATAGCATGATCATGATCACGAATAGGTGGGATTCCTTTGGGAGTTTCAAACACCTTGGAATGATTGTCCAAGAATTTTTGGAGATCTGGATAAATAGATGATTTTGATGTTGGAACTTCTAGTGAGCATAATTGTGCAATTACGCCTCCTTGTTATTTCTTGAGAATATTTGTCATGATATTAGAGCTTATTATATTTCCTGGCTTCCCTGTGATACCCTGTAATTCGAATTCCTTTCCTTCTGAAAAAAAATTTCAAGAAAATTTCTTGAAAATTAAAGGCTACCGTCCCCAAAGATTGTAACCATTATACTCCTAGTACAATATCAACACCTCCCATAGGAATGGAAAGAATTGGACTATTCAATACATATTCCCCCATGGTTATCTTGATATTATGGCATTTTTTAGAGTAATTTATAGTTCCTCCATTTGCAACCATCACTTGACATTCTGGTGCTGGGTATAGGAAACAATTCAATTCCTTGGCTACCTTACAATGAATAAAATTAAGGGTACTACCCGAATCAATAAACACTATTACCATTTTATTCTTGATATGTCCTTCTACCTTGAGAGTTTGCGGGGTGGTAATTCCTGCCAATGCATTACATGATCTGGTCAGACTCATTTCTTGCTCTTCTAGGGTTGGTTCCTGGTGTATATCCTCTTCTTTTGAAGATTCTTTTTCATTTTCTTCTTCCTCTTCACAATCTATGTAAAATAATTTCTTCTCAGCACACTTATGACCTTTATTTTATTTGCTATCACAACTGTAGAAAATCCCTTTTGCTCTTTGTTGGGGTTCCCATGTTTTGGCTAGGTTGACAAGACCAAAAGATGAGACAAAATAGAACCACTTTCAGACCTTAGGATCTAGCCCTCCTAGGTCCAGAGAGGGATCTCTCTATATGAGTCAAAGTGTATGTCTTTAAAGTTCTAAGTTATGATTTTAGGCTAGTTATAGGCTCAGGGTTGTTTGTTTGATTGTTTATGTTTGGTTGTTGGGAATCAGGAAAGAAGGGTCCAATATAAGACAAGGATGAGCAAAGTGGAAAATTTAGGCAAAGGTAGATAATTCAGAGAACATCAAGGCCATTGGGCACTGGAGTCAAGAAAGGATTTACTTGTAATCAATGTGCAAGCTTTCACTTGGGCTAGTCATCCAGAGCATTTGGATCTTAAAGATGATATTTGGAATGGGACATTAAGGACTGCAAATGAAAGGAGAATGACCATCCGGTTCTGTCTATAGATCAGGTCAGAGGTCATTTAACTCCAGGCCTGCTTGGAAAAAATCAGAGGCAATACAAGGGATCTTAGAAAGGCTTAATGGGATGGAAAGATCCTAGTGAGGCAGAGGCAGGATTCTAGACCTCCCAGTGTTCTTAACTCATCCAACTAACCCCTGGCAAGAACATCTAAACATATATTTCATTAATTCACACATCAGAGAGTAGGCAAAAACATCCACTACACTGGTTAAATCAATTGAAACCAATATTCAGATACACATATAAGCAGAAAACATAAAGGGTTGGGAGAGCATCAATATAAGGCACCTAACAAGGGTGAATCTTATGCCAAATTTCTGATGCGAGCCAGAATAAGTGAAATGAAATGGAAATAAACACAGAGATAGAAAAACATCACCAGCTGCTTTAGATTAGGATCCAAATAAATATGCTTTTCATATCAAAAATAACACCAATCAGGTACATCATTGCCCACAGCTCGAACACTTAGTCTGAATACATCAACTCTCAGCCTATCTTATAATATTACACAGAGAACTTGTCTCAAGAGGAAAATTCTTAAATTTCTCTGATATATCATCAACAACCAACCCAATGTTTCCCTCTGAGTTTTATAGCCGAAAGGGAGCAGAAGGGGTAGATGAAAAACTAAATGTTGTACTAAACTCTTGAAATGAAAGAGGGTCGTAGCCCATTCTGTTTGAGCGCTGAGCATTTAATTTCTGTCACCTTTGTGAAAGAGTGTTCTTCTCCGGATATGATTTTGACGTCTTTGGCTGCGGTGCTTTACTTGTTGTAAATAAACAAAAGTGAATGAATCTGCTGAGAAGTCTGCTATATAAATGTTCTGGTGGTTTAGAACTGTTGTCAGGGTGGGAACTCCTTCAGGAACATTGTACATAATAAAAGCTGTAAGGGCACCCTGTACTTGATGAAGAAAAAAATTCTGCCGATGAATAAACCCTGATATTACCTTTTACTTGTGCTCAGGACCTTTTGATCGATCCTCGGGGTCTTCAAACTGGTGCTTTGTCTCTTTAAAATGCTGATTTAAGGCTTAAGTTGCTCATTGGCGTGCCTTAATCTCTCTGTTTGGTACTGAAACACTTTGCTGCTCCATTTCTTCTTCTGTCAGGTTAGCTCGAGCTTTAATGGTGCGGGAAGGTGTTCCTCAGAGTTTGAATCCTGTCCTCTTAATGAACGTCCTGTCTTCACCTTCTCGGGTCTCTGCTCATAAATTCGGCTGCTGAAGATGATCTTCCTTGATTTTTCCATCACTGTAACAAAGTCCGTGCATTATGGCGGTCTTTTATCATTTACAACCCTACAAAACACGAAAATTGTGAAGAAAACAATGGATGGGGTGGCGGATGATGTGGATGATGTGCATGATTGTGCAGATGGTGTGATAATGACGGACTATGGCGGAAGAATACAGCGTGAAATGGAAGACAGGAAAGATGGCGGAGGGTTGGCGGAACACAGAGAAAATATACGTGAAAACCTTAAAACACCCGACCTTGAACGTTATATGCAATAGAATGAATGGGTGTACAGTGGACACACGTGGCGGGAGTGACATGGCGGGGCAGACCAAGGGGATGGTCAATGGAGGGCAAACCGATCTGGACCATCGATCATGGTGAGATCAATGACGGAGGACGACAGGCGGTGGGCCAGCAGGTGCGATGAGAAGGGGTTAAACAGTGCGCAGCTTAGACGAATGATGATCGTTGGATGATGCGCTCGAGATCTGACGGAAGATAGCGATTTCGCTCAACATCCGTGGTTGAAATATAATGCGCGGGGGATGGGCAGTTTTGCCGTTGTACAAAGGACACGCGGCGCACGATGAGTGGAGCCGCTGGGTGGTCGGGGAAAACCACCCACTGCACATAAGCGGTGCGGGATAAACCGACGGGTTCGGAATAGTGCACGGCGGGGTCCACTGGGCGTAGAAGTTCCAAACTGTCAGATCTTCGTGGAAACGGACGGCGATGGCCCCGAATGGGAAATGGGCGGGGAAGACGTGGGTGCTGGAGATTTAACGGCCACCGTCTGATCAACCGAGATCTATGGCTGAAGTCGTGCCTGACAAACAAACGCGATAAGCGCCCTTTGCTTGGCGAACGGATACAACGCTCGGTTACATGGAGGAATAGGGAGAGGGCTAGCGGAGAAGGGGCTGAGGCCTATTATATGGTCGGAAGTGGTTTTTTTAACCCATTTTAATGCATTTTGGAGCCACTAGGGGTTAACGATAGTGGAATAGAGGGGAAAATTGAAGAAGCCAAGGATAATGGTGGGATTGAAGGGGGATTTTGGAGGGGTGCAGAGGGTTAATAGGGGAAATAGAGGGGAAATCAATTCATTTTGACAGAAGGAGGAAAACAGGGGGAAAAGGGACATTTGCAGGGGTACAAGGGGTAAATGCAAGCCTTGGGGAGAGGAACCAGCAAGGGGCAATTGTATAAGGCAAAGCATAGAGAGGCCTCAAGGATGATGTGTCTTCAGGGGAGATACATTCCTTGAAGGTCTCCAAAATGACATAGCCCCCAACTTGCTTGTCAAGAATTTCATAGGGGGGCTAACACTTTTTTTTCTTCCAATTGTTGTTGTGTCAACCTTGTAGGTTGTGGAAGTCTAGGATTAGCAACACTTCCATCTTTATATATGTGAGTGGTAGGCTTCCTTGTTGCCATAATTTTACATTCAATTTTTCTTGCCAACCTGAATGCCTTTTCCAATGAATTAGGTTCGAAAACTCGAACTTCATGTTGGATGTTATCCTTTAAATTCGCTATGAAGACATCAATCCTGTGTTCCTCTGGAATATCAGTTACCCTTATATTCAATTTTTGGAAGTCCTCAATGTGCTCCGCCACTAAACCCTTTTGTTTGAGATTTATCAATTGGCTAAAGAAGGTATTGCTTTTTGTATCCTCATAATGTGCTATCATTTCCTTCGTACAAATTGACCAAGTGACAATTTTTTTATGGGAGAAAATCCATCGATACCATACAAATGTATTTTTTTCTAAATGTAAAGTTGCAATGTGTGCCTTTTGTGTGTTTTGCACATTGTTGAGATCAAAATATTGCTCCATCTGTAGTATCCATGTTACGGGATCCTTGCCATAAAACTTCCTCATATCCAGAATATAGTGGTTCTTCCATCCAACATTAGAGTTTATGAAATCATGATTAACATTTATTTTGTTCTCATCATGAGTTTCCTCTACTACCTTTTTTCCATTAGGAAACATTTCCTGTATCAACTTTTCCAAACCTGCGATGTCTACTTTTAGATCATTCTTCATGTTTTCCATTTTTTCATCGATCTTAGCTTCCATGTCATCTATCTTAGCTTCCATGCCAACTTCCATGCCCTCCATATTAGCTTCCATGCCTTTCTTCAAACCATCCATCTTATTTTCCACTCCTTTCTTCAAAACTTCCATTTCATTTTTTGTTTCTCTTTGCGATAGGTGCACTTACTCTTGTAATTTTGATATCTCATATTGCATTTCTTCATCTTCATGAGTCATAGTAGAGCCTTCTGAAGGCTTAATGGGTGTTGAATTATTTTTAGGGGGAATTTTATAACCCAATACTGATATATATTCTTCAATATGCCCTTGGAATAAAGTCAAACTAATTTTTTTCAAATGAGACTTATGTAATTCAAAAAACGATACACACCTTTTTCTTATTTTTGAGGAGCTCGATATTGAAACTAAATTATCTCTGTGATTTAGAATCTTAAATATCTTAAATTCAGCCCTGGGGTAGCCCTTTAAATCCTCTTTCGAATGCCACAGGTCTGACCTTATTTGGACTCTTCAAGACAAATTTATTTCCAATCTCTCACAATGACCTAACTTGTACGACTGGTTCAGTAGAGCTAACTTGTACGACTTTCCACGTGTCACTTTTTCCTCCTTTGGCTCTAAAATTTATATACAAGAAACTACATTTTGTGTAATTGCATCCAATTTTTACAGAATCTCAATCAAACGCTCAGAGAGAGAGAGAGAGTTATGACGTTTTTCCCACGGTCACCTCTTTGAGATGAAATTTGGGAGCCTGAAAAATTCCTAACTTCCACACATCATATCTCCAAAAATATTGCGAAGCAAGATCTGAAATTTTTACCAGAGGGTTTTTAGGATTTGGGCTTCACTTTATGAAAATATTAGCTTCTGAAACCTCGTAGAAAAATATTTATACTGAAAATTCCATGATGACCTGTTTAGGTTAAATTCAGGAGCCTAAAAAAGCCCTAACTTCCACAGATCATATCTCCGAAAATATTGTGAACCAAGCTTTGAATATTTGTGATGCTATTTCTCAAGATTTAGGCTTCGTACTCCAAAATTTTTAGCATCTGAACCTTCATAGAAAAAAATTTATAGTGAAAATTCCACGATGACCTTTTTGGAGCAGGGAAACCCTAGAATCCAAAGCTTTGATACCAAATGTTATGAAACCAGCTCCAAAAATAGAAGAAAAGAGAGATCAACGCCTTAGAAATCAGCCACTTAGAGGGGGAAACCTCCAATACACTACATAAATGAACAATTCTTGGATGCTACAAATGACCAAAACCTCCTTCTATATATAGGAGTCCATGGGCCCACAATATAATCCTAGCCGACCTAACAATAATAATGAAAGGGCACAATAGTAACAATATTGGGGTTACAAGGGTAAAAAATTAACAATAAGGGGGCTACACTAATAAAAATAAGGGACTAAACTAGTAATATATGGACCTAACATTTTGAATGAAAATGGAGTTTAATAAAGGGATTTTACTTTTCCAAATGTAATATGCTTTTTTAACTAAGGAAAAGGGGTTTTGTAAGGGGAAATAGAGTGAAGAAATGGGAAAGGGTTAAAATGAATGGGAAGGGGTATTTTTACAAGGGAAAATGAATTTAGAGGGAAATTATTAAATATGAGATGATCAATTTCTATTATACACGCCTTGTGAAAACTGCTTCTGCCTACCCACTATCTACCCTAACATTTTTTCTTCATTTCTTTGGGTGCATTTGAGCTTGCAAACCCTTATTATTTTTCTTTTAAATAAGTAAACTATATAATTCTATCCTAATGATTTCCAATGGCTCAGATTAAACTGTTGAGCTCATTTTATTATTCTCTACCTAACTACTGATCTGCCAATATTAAATAGTTTGGCTAGATCTTTATTCTCTATCTATCAACACGAAATTTAAAGCATGAATAATTAAGATTAAGCTATTTGACTATCATGGATTATGGCATTTTTGACAAGATATGAAAAATATTATTTTTAAAAGTAAAGTAAGAAGTAGTTTCATTTGAATTTGCATCACTTTCAGGATCTATTTTTATCTCTTTTTTGGGGTTCATTTTTTATATTATTTTTTATCTTTTTCTTTAATTCCTTTGATTTTTCTTTTAGGACTTTTACCCTCTTTACATTTTTTAATATGGGGAAAAAATTTCCAGAAATAAAACTATGTACATATTACAATGCTAATTATAGTCAATTCAAAATTATGAATCCTATTATTATAGGACCCTAATAGTGGCTCCACATGGAGATGGAATTTCCTGGTGAAATGTTAAGAACTTTAAGATCAGTAGCCTTTGAACTTTGACTATGCTTGCCTTGAAACTATTTTCTTAGATCTCCTTTATTCATACTTATGATATTTTTACTTTCAAAGCTCAGGGCCTTCTCTCCGAGCTTCAACTTTTCAAGAAAAACATCCAATCCAATCTAAACTTTGCAATGTTATGTGCAATGGGAAAAGTAAACAAAGTGAATTACTACTAATCTGGGGAATAGTAATGTGTCAACATCCTACCATTGATAGGTCCACCTAGCAGATCTGATCCATCTAACCCCTTCAAAAAGAATGCATTGTTACCTTTGTAACCATAAATGATATATGGACCTTTCCATAGGAAATCAAATTTACCATGTTTACCTCTATATTCTCTCCTTGAATCCCACTTAAGTAATTTTTCACCTATGTAAAAATCATCTTCCTTTGTTTTCTTGTCAAATATATTTTTTATTTTATCTTAGATAACTTGTGATTTGACATAGAATTCTTCCCTAGTTTGTTGTAAGTGTATAGTCTTATTTATCCTTCTTTATATATCATTTGTTTCTACCTGCAATTCTTGGATCATATTCATCACTGGCACTCCTAAAGAGGATGGAAAAACAACATCCATCCCATATACTAAATGATAAGGGGATGTACCAATGGATTTCTTTGTGGTGAGTCTATCTACCCATAAGGCATTAACTAACCTTTTGTTCTAGGTATTTTTATTGTATTTTAATAGCTCTTTGATGATATTAACCAGACTTTTACTTGAGGATTCTGTAAGTCCATTACCTTGAGGGTAATAGGCAGTGGAATGGCCAAGGTTAATGTGGTATTTTTTACAGAAATAAATCATTTTCTTAGACTTGAAAGCAGCTGCATTATCAGTAATGAGCTTTTGAGGGCATCCAAATCTAGATAGTATATTGTTTTCTAGGAATGAGATTATGACAGAATCAGTGGCCTGCCCAGAAGGAATGAATTCTATCCACTTGGTGAAATAGTGTGTGGCTATCAAAATCCATTTGTGCTGGGTTGAGGAGGGTGGGTGAATTTCACCAATGAAGTCTCAACCCCACTGGTGAAATGGCATTTTTGTGGATATGGGTTTGAGGGGTAAAGGTAATATATTTTTCTTCACTTCAAAGCTCTGGCATTTGTGACAGGAGGTCACATATTTTCTTACATCTACAAAAAGAGTGGGCCAGTAAAAACTAGCCCTTAAAATTTTATCTGCAGTTGACTTCTAGTAAAGGCACCCTCCACAGTCACCTGCATGAAACTCTTCCATAACTTTATCAGCTTCATATTTAAGTAAAAAATTCAATAAAATGCCACCATGATCTTTCCAAAACAAAGGATTATCTATGATACAATATTTCATTGCTTTTAACTTTGAAAATCTAGCTTTATTTCTTGATAATACAGGAGGAGCTTGTAAGTTCAGTAATACAAATATGATATCTGCATACCATGGTGAATCTAAGAAATTTTCACTGATCTGTGGAGTCACCATATCTTCCTCATCATCTAATTGAGCAATAAAATTTATATCTAAGGCTTGACAGTTCGATTCAACCATGATTTTGGCTAAGCCTTCGCCTTTAATGAGTTCGGTGGGCTTAATTTCCATGTCATACTCCAAAATAGTGACAATCCATTTGCCTCTCTTACCATCAGGCCCATTCTGAGTCAGAATGTCCTTTACTACTAAATTTGGAACATAAGCAATGATGTGTGAATACAAGATATACACTATAAAGTCTTTGATAACCTTCACTAAAGCAAGTGCTTGTTTTTCCATTATGTTTTAATTTAGTGTGGAATATCTTAGTGATTTGCTGAAAAAGGCAATGGGTTGTTCATAACCTTGATCATTCTTTTGCAACAAGACTGCTACAATAGTATCTTCTAAAGAAAAAGGAAAAATAATAAAATATTTTTTAAAATCAGGACTTATTAGGACTGGTGTTCTTGTAAGGGCTTGTTTGATTGATTGAAAGGATTTTTTGGCCTCTATTGTCCATTTAAGTGCCGAATCTTTCTTTAACATGTTATTTAGTTCTCTAATTAATTCTGCTAAATTTGAAATGAATTTTCTAAGGAAATTGATTTGACCTAAGAAAGCCTGCAATTTCTTAATATTTCTAGGATGACTTATGTTCAAAATGGCCTCCATTATAGCTGGGTCTATCCTAATTCCCACTTTTGAGATTATATGTGCTAACATTTTACCTTCGTCAAGTCCAAAGAGAGTCTTTTTGGGATTCAAAGAAATACCAAATTGTACGCATTTAATAAACACTTGTCTTAGATGATCTAGATTTTCATTATCATTTTTTGAAAATATAGTTATATCATCCAGATAAATGACAATAAAATCATGAATTTATTTGGAAAAAACTATGTCCATAGCTCTCTGGAATGTGGCTCCTACATTCATAAATCTAAAAGGCATTTCAAATACATGAAAGTACCCCAAGGAGTAGTAAATACAGTCTTTGGTTGATCTTTTGGCTCAACTAATATTTGATTATATCTAGAGAATCCATCAAGCAATGAAATCTTGGATGATCCTACCACCCTCTGTAAAATATGGTCCATTTTGGGGAGGGGATAGTTTTCTTTTATGGACACTTTTTTTAAGTTCCAAAAATCAACACAAAGTCTGATTTCCCCTATTTTCTTCCTAGTGGGAACTAAGTTTGAAACCCAATCAGAATATCTGATAGGTGCAATGATTTGTGCTTCATACATCCTTTTTACCTATTTTTAAATTAAAGGCATAAGAACTACATTGATTCTCCTAAGCTTCTTTTAAAAAAAAAATTGATCTTCTTTGATAGGTATTTTATGTTATATTATGCTAATGTCATAAGATTTAAGGTCTTCATAACTCCATACAAACACATCTTGAAATTCCTTAAACAAAGCTATATATTTCAGTTTTTCTTCTTGAGGTAATGCTTTGGAAAGTTTTATGAGATTAGGCCTTTGTTCTATTCCTATATCACATTCTTCTATGTCTGATCTTAATGGCTCCATTTTTTGTTTTCTTGCGATATCATTTGACTCAAAAAGATTTTCTAATGGGGCAAATCCCTTAGGTAAAAATTTATTCTTAAGGTTCAAAATATCAGAATCATCATTTGTTATTTCTTCTATTTCTACTTTTTCTAATTTATCTATTTCTACTTGATTAAATTTAGTGGGTCCAGTGATATCTAAATTATTTACATCTATCTCATTGTCTATTTTATCATCTACTGTAAAATATGTACCTATGTCACAATTCTGGAATTGTCCCTCAGCATTCATAAAGTGATAGATTTGAGTATCCCGTGTAAAAATATGCCAATATTTCAAGTTGTCTGGTATATTAGGCCTATGTCTTACCTCTATTGTATATTGGTGATTTGGATAAAAAGGCAAATTGCATGTGCTAGCAAAAGTTGCTAAACTGTGTGCCTGTATGTTCTATTTTCTAGGAATTACAACAAAGTCAATCTTAAGAAACTCTTTAATCAGATCCAAAATTGTTTCTCTATATTGGATTAATCTAGGATTATACACAAAATATTCTCCTCTAATTTGTTTTACAATTAAGTAAGAGTCTCCCATGATAGAAACTCTTTTGCCTCCTAAATTTCTAACAATCTACAGTCCTAAGATTAAAGCTTCATACTTTGCCATGTTTTTTGTACATTTAAAGTTTAATCTAAAGGCATGACCTTATGAATGATTTTTTTCCATGTTATGAATCCAAACTCCTACTCCTGCTCCTAATTTGTTCACCGAGCCATCAAATTCTAAGTGCCACATTGATTCATGAAATATACTGTCACTATTTTTTTTTGAATTGGGCTAATTCTATTAAGTGAAAATATGGTACATGAGAAAGTACATTCAAGAGAGACAAAAACACGGCCAACCGGAAATGATAAAATATCAACTTCGGTCCCCGGATAGAGAGATGAGACAAAAGAGGAGCAACAATAAGCAACTAGAAACAGGAAGGAACCGACTTCTACCCAGAATTGGTAGAGTTTTCTACACGAAATCTCTTCCCTTTCTTTTTGTTGACTTTAACCCAGCCATCCTGGTGAGTTTGAGCTGGGACAATTTGAAGACTGGAGTTCTCCAAGAGAGGGGCCTCCTTATATGAATCGGAGGAGGCAGACTCATGACTACGCTTCTGAGTGACTGTAGTATCAGGGGGATGCTTGGGAGCCTCCGTGGACAGTTTCTGAGTCTGAGGAGCAAAGTCTGAATCTGCTTCACTCCCATCATCATCAAAGCTCGAGAAAGTATAATGTGCAGCAGGCGGCGGGGTACAGGGAGTCCATTTTTTGGATTTGGACTTTGTATGATCTCCTTTAGTCTTTGTTTCTGCAAGAGTGGGGCATGAGTTCTGTAGATGCCCTATTTGGTTACAGTGGCGGCAACGGAATGTAGTGTTCTCATAGTCTAAGTACTGAGTCCAGACAAGATCACCAACCTTGAGGATGATTTGTTCGGGCAAGCCTTTGCTGATGTCAACCTCCACGCACATTCTGGCATATGTGTAGAGGCCCTGAAGTGGCCTTTCATAATCAACATCGAGAAAGCGTCCCAAGGTATCGCCCATGCGCCTGAACACTTCCAGCTGCCATAGATGGATAGGAAGGTTGGGCAACCTGACCCAAACAGGGGTCCTGGTGATGGTAGCTGTTGCAGGGTCGAAATCTGGGAACCATTGGGTTAAGAAGAGCCCAGCATTTCCAAAAAACCAGGGACCTTTCTGTCAGGCCTGTTCATAATGCTTTTCATGATCGAACAATACTATGAAGAACCCTCGTGAGCAGCAGCTAACGAGGCACTTGCTGGTCCAGTTATCGTAGATCCAATCAAAGATTTCCTTGGTTCGCGGCCAAAGCCCATTGAATCTGCAAATGATGGCTCTCTCTGCATATTTTTGAAGATCTTCTGCGATAGATGGTAGAGAGACCTCAACAGAAGGTGCTTCATCCAGCTTGTCAACCAGAAAAGGCTGGGGTCTGGGGGCAGCAAAGGGTTTGGGGTTCTGAGCATGAACCGCATCTTTATAGGAGAAGGTAGGAGCCGAGGAGGACTGCCCAGCTGCTCCTCCTTCTAGGCGTGAAGTGAGAATCACTAAAGCATCTCTTTCAATGCTGTAAAAAGACAGGGGCAGAGGTTCATCGAGCTGTTTGCCTTCATAGGTCAGTCTTAGAAAGGCTGAGGGGATGCCCAGTCTGAGCTCCAACTCTCGCAGGAGGTTAAGCACCAGATCTGAAGAAGACACCCAAAGCAGTAGCGTCTTGCCCAAGAGAAGTAAGAGCTGGATTTGAAAGCAAGAGGGTAAACTTTGCTGAGGGTGATAAATCGAAAATTTACCTGATAAACCAGCTTGAGGAGTGCCTTTCCTTTCCCCAGCTTGCATGGACTCTGCTGCCACTATTTCTGGGGCTGGCAGGAGGTTCTGCTGTTCGGATTTTGGCAGCTCTATTCTTGTCTGAGGCAGGGGAGAAATCGAGAGACTGATCTCAGATTTCTTGCCTTGGTCAATGATAAATCGTTTTAAAGTCATGGATCTTTGACCAGATCCAGTCCCTCCTCCAGCAGCATGTACGCCCAAATGCCCTTGGGCATCCTTACAGTGTTCGGCTGCCTTCCTTTCCGGAAGGCAATATGTTTTCGTGTTCATAGCTGAATGGCCGCCGGCGAGATTCTTGGCAGCGTCCTCTGTTTTGAAGGCGGGCTGTTCCAAATAGCATGGCCTGCCGTGGACTGATTGCATCATGTCCGTGGGTTCCTGTTCTGAAAATCCAACTCGCAGATTGCCTTCGCCATCTATTGAAACAGGATGCCGGTGCTCGAAGCCAAGGGGAAGCAGTGTATCAGCCTTTCGTTCAACGGGAGATTTTGATCCACCGCCCTTTGCTTCAGAGACAGCGAGAGCCGTTTTGGGGTTTACTTCGGAGACGGCGAATGCTGTTGAAAGGTCTTCAGCTGCGATAGCGTGAGGAGCCTGGGCTGAAACGTCTGTGATGGCGACAGGGTGTTGCAGAGCCCTAGCGGAAACACTAGCTCAATCCATCTTCCAAAAAGTCCACTGTAAATTGTGAATTTCTTATTGAAGGAGGAAAATATACTGTCACTATTAACTTCCTTCTTTTTTTGATTTAATGGTGTGCTTTTATCTATGCCAGAATCAGAATTATATAAAATAAAAGAATCCATATCAGAATGTACAGAGTAAATGGGATATTTTTTTGGTTGTTCTGTACTACTGACCATGTACTTCATGAAATTCTCTCCGTAAAGTTTCTTGGGTTGACCAAATACTGAAATTGTGGCATAAGACATGTCTAATTGTAGAGGTCCCTGCAATTTTTCTCCCCATGAGCGAGATAATAGCATTTCATACTTTTGAGGGATATCAACTACTACAATATCCATGACTATACTTTTCCCTGGGTATTGGACTAAAGTGACATACAAAGCTTTTATCAAGCCAAGACATTTCACTTTATTGGAATCAAATGAGAAAATATCTTTATATGGTCTTGTGATATTTAAATTCAAAGTTTCCATGATAGCTTTTGGCATTAAATTGTGCGATGCTCCTGAATCTAGCATCACATTGTGTAAAATTTGATCTTGTATACTCAAGCTAGTGTAGAAAGGAGGAACACCACCTTCTTGATGTTTTCCATTTACCTCAGGGCCAAACAATAGTTTTGGTTGATCATCATTTAGATTAATAAAGTCTTCTCCTTCACTAATGTTCAATGTTTCAGAGATCCGTGATTTGTATAAATCATGTTTTACCAACTCTGTTAAATGAACTGGTATTTTTAGTCTAGCAATTTCAGTTTGGATATTGAATGGTGCTTGTGTTTTTCCTAACTGAATGATTTCTTCTTACTGACTGCAGTTTAAGTGTGTTTCTCTTCTTTTTCTACAGTTGGTTTTTCTGTTTGTGTTTCCAATGCTTTATTGTTTTCAATTTTCTTTTTTGGAACAGTTTGAGTAGCATTGGTAAATTTGGCAGGTTCTGAAATTTCAGTAGTTGTTTTAGCAGATTTTGAATTTTCAACAGCTATTTTGGCAGTAGCTATTTTAGGATCAGTTGTTTTAGTGTCTACAGAAGTTTTAACAGTAGCAGATTTTTTAGGATTAGCTGTTGTTTTATCAACAGGTGTAGTTTTAGTAGAGGTTGTTGTTTTAGCTGCAGTAAATTTTTGAGGATCAGTTGTTTTAGTGTCTATTGAAGTTTTAACAACAACAGATTTTTTAGGATCAGTTGTTGTTTTATTAGCAAGTGTAGCTTTAGCAGAGGCTGTTGTTTTAGTAGTAGCAGATTTTTGAGGATCAATTGATGTTTGAACAACAGTATTTGTAATGTCTACAATTTTAGGACTGGGTGCAAATTTTGGACTAGAAATTTTCTGATTAGAACTAGAGTTTTGCTGGGTTTCCCTAGGGAGAATTTGAAATAATTTGGTTATAGGAGCTTCTACTTCTTTCTTTGTCTGAGTTTGAGTAGTTTTCTTAGTAGGGGCTTCTACATTTTTCTTACTCCTAAGGTTATATTGCTTGTGAAATTCATTAATGGAAAACTCATAACCTTGCTTATAATCAAAAGACTCTCCAGATTCTAACTGTAACTGTTGTAGCTCATATAATTCCTAATCTTTGTGTGTAAGAAAAATAGTATTATCATCATTAATTCCCATTAAGTTAATCTGAGTGTCTTCATCTTCTTCATTTTGGTGAGAACTTTCAACACAGTTATCTTGTAAAGGTGGTCTTATTTGTTGGTCAGGTGCCGATTCTCTAGATTTACCAGTGTTGGTATTCTTCCTAAAGTTCAGATTTCTTATTTGAGGACCTTGTTTTTTATTATCCCACTGTGGTTTCCTTTCCATACTTTCTAATCTATCCATCATTTTTCCATAGCTTTTTCTAAACTATCTATTTTACTATATGATGTAGATGTTTCCTCTTTTATTTTTACCCTTATTTCATTTCTCATTCTCACTCCCTTAGCTAACAAATTTGCTTCTACACTAACTAAAATGTTTTGCATTCGTTCTAGTGTTTCTAGGTTCCTTTCGCTCAATTGGTATGACATATCCATATCAAAACCATAAGGAAATTTGAGTAAAGCTAGATCTGGTGGGGGTTTAATGTTTGTTTGAATAGCATTATAGATACTATTGAATCTAGTACAATATTCCTGAACTGACTCATTAGGTGTTCTTTTTATGTGTTCATATTCAGACAAAATTTGTAAAGGGTTCTTTTTTTTTCTCCCATCTACTAATAAAAAATCTATGGAAAGCCTCTAAATCAACAATATGATTGGCAGGTAAAGCTTTAAACCATTTCTTTACTTCTCCAGCGAAAGTTTGGGCAAAAAGTCTCATTTGGACATCAGATTCATCAATTTTGTGCAATTCAAAGTAATTAGTAATTTTGTTAACATGTTGTTGTGCAATGCATTGACTAGTTCCATCAAATTGAAGGATTTTTCTTCATTAATATTGGGGCATAGCATGTAATTGAGCTGGTAGGACCAATGGGCCATATCTGGCATCCATGGCTAAGATTCTAGCAGGACTAGGAGGTAAATGTGTGGTGCTTAGTGATGAGTTTGAAGTACTTGCAGATGAGGTTGGTACACTAGAAGATGTACTTGGAAATGTGGTTGAAGTGCTTGAGAATGTAGCAACAGTGCTAGAAGGTGAACTTGAAGTGTTTGTAGATGGAAATAAAAATCTAGGTTGAAGAGGAAGCTTAGGGATGAAAGATTATGTGGAATGAGGTGCAGTGAAAATAATAGATGAGGTGTTACTAAATAAATTTGAATTTACAGACTGTGAATGAATGGTAGAAGGCTTAGGGGTATAAGTAGATAAAGCAGTCAATTCAACAGAATGTTGGAAATAATATTCATCAATTTCCTTAATCAAAGTTGCAGCTAAAGCATCAAGTTTATCAAAAGGTTCTAGAGCTTGTTGAACTGAAATAAGTGAAACAATCTCCTTCTTAGTTTCGATAAATGAAATGAAATCAGGATCTATTACACTATCATAGATGAAACTTTCTGATTTAGTTCTAAACAAAGATTGCTCAAAAGCTAAATAAAATTCAATGTCTTGTACACTTGATAATTGTTTGGGAAAATAATTTGCTTTGATCAATGGATTTTTATTATCTAAACTTTCTACTGTTTTTTTCCTTTAAAATTCTATCAGGATTATCTACTATTATTGCAGGTTCAGGATCAGGATTAGATATGGTATAGTAGGTTCTTTTGGAAGCCATAATTTTAGTTTTTAATGAAAAAATTACTCACAACCCTAAAACAATGTTAAGGTGTAAAGATAAGTAAAAGTATTTCTTTTAAGGTTTATTTTAAACGCTGAGGACTGATTCCCCAGTATGGTCACCAGTATTTTATCACTCCAATAATTCTCAGGGTTGTTAGTATTTTTTTTTTAAAGAATATTAGAGGTAACCACAACCCTTCTTTTAAGCCTTAGGATCTAGCCTTCCTAATGCTCAGAGAGGGCTCTCTCTATATGTTTTATATTTTTTGTTTTTAATTGATTTTAGGCTAGTTATGTCAGATTGATTGGGTTTTGATTTTGGGTTTGGTTTGGTGGTAGAAACACTTTTTCATATGGATAGATGTAGGTATATTTTCCATTGGGATAATGGAGTCAATGTGTTAAGCAGTCAGAGCAGAATCAGGGTTCTAAAGGGAAGTGTTCACAGGGAAATATAGCTGAGTAACTTCAGATCTTTAGGTTGATGGTGAAATGATTTTAATCATGAAGACAGAGAAATTAAGGGTTCTCATGTCCAAATAATGAGGGAAATGACAGAGGTTAAGCAAAACTACGGAGAAATTAAGAATTCCCTAATCTAGATATCAGTAGAAAACATGAAAATGACATAACAGTTCAAGACAGAGTGTTTTTAAACATATTCTAAAATAATATTCCTGCTATACATTTAGATTTAGAAAACATGCAAATATGTGAAAACTTCAGATAATAACAAAGAACAATTGAGAGTAATTCACTGAAGTGGCCCAACACATGAATCCTGTAATATAATGCCTTTATTTCTCAATCCAGTCTGCTGACTTGAAAATGGTACAAATAACCCTCTGGTTCAGATCAGTACATCTATAGAAGTCTTTAGAAAACCACAATCCACCCTCAATACTTCGAAATGTGAAGTATTTATAGAAAAAACTAATTCAAAATATCCTAAACATTCTAAGTAATTATTCATGGAAAAATAAATATCTTCATGCAAGAAGATAGAGACAACTATCTAACTAATGCAAGATGTCCCTACTTTTATTGATTTGTTGTTGTTTGTTGTTTGATATTTTGTTGATTTGTCTCTGACTATTTCTCAACAAAGGCTTTCTTTTAGGCTGTTTGAGTGTCCTTTACGTTGGCTGCTTTCACTCTAATTTATCATTTCTATTTTGACTTTAACCATTTAACTTTCATCTGATACACTTTAAACTCTGATACTCTTTACTATTATTGCTCTGTTTACCTTTGAACTGCATGTTTTACCTTTATCCTTTGACTGTTATTTTTACATTAAACTTTCATAGTAAATCAGTCAACTTCTCCCAATATTCTTTTTCTTGTAACTTGATTTTTACCATTCTTCTGAATATCTCATCTACCTCTGTATACTTTGAAAATGTAGGCTTGTTAATGAATAAATGTTTTACCTCATGTTGTAGGTAGAAGACATTCTCAAAAATTTTGTAGAGTACTTTTCTTGTTGGAATTCCTTGCATAGCTTAATTTTTGGCTTGTTCCTTTGCCACTTCTTTGATATTCTTATCATAATCATCCTGTTTCATCAACATGTCATTGATAACCAATGGATTTAGCAGTCCTTTCTTCCTCAGAATATCAAACTTCATCATGAATCTGGTTATGCCAAGCTCCATGTTCTGACATTTTTCTTCAATTTGAACGATTAAGTTTCTCTTATAAATCACCTTCCTAACTTCTAGGATTTTTTTTGTCATGTCACTAATTCCAATTTCCTCCAATTATTTCTTATTCTTAGAATTAAGAAACTCAATTATTTCATTGGCTTCTTCTGGCTTCTTACCAAGTTCTTCCTTTATTTTTTGGATGGCTTCATTTGATGCTTTGGTTATATCTTTCTGTTCATAAATAACCTGAATGCATGCCAAAATATCATTGAAATATTTAATGATATTGGCCCATAGCTGTTGCTTGGCTTGTGGCATTAGTTATTTCAGTGTTAAATCTTTTTCTAACTTCCTCAATTTCTTTGTCAATATGTTTGTCTTTTTTGTTTCATTCTTGTGCATAATCTGAACTAATTTCTTCTCATCCTATATACTTTTCAATTGTTCTTTAATTCTATTGATTTCATTTGTCTCAATGGAAATTTCCTGCATTGCTTTAAAAAATTTCTTGCTTCATCATTGGGTTGTGGTGCTACTGAAGATGAATTTTTAGTTGAAGTTTTTGCTGATGTAACAGGAAGTGTTGTGGCTATTGGAATTGATGGAGCCAATGACTCTTCTAAGGTATAATGAACAGTTGTAATGACTGTAGGAATAACAGTGACATGGATTGATTTTCTCCTGTACTAACTTATCCATTTCATTTTCCATTTCTTTCAGTTGGTCAGTTAACTGAAGAATGAGTTTCATCATCTCATCCTTTTGTCCTTAATTTTCTAATGCTTTCTTTTCCTGTGGATGTTTAGAGGAGGAATTTTGAACTGTTTCTTTAATGCAACAATGTCTACATTCTTTTTCTTTATGAGTTCTTCTGCAACTTTGACATTATTATGATCATATCCTACTTCAATAAGCAAATATTCCAGAGATTTAATTATGTTGTATTTAGCCTTTGAGGATGCCTTTTATAACTTTATCTATCCTCTGATGTTTTCAAGAGTGTTTTGCAGCTTCTATACACTCATGGCTTTGTTTGTCATGGTAGAATAAAACATTTCACCAGCTTGTTTGTGAAATTCTATTTGGTCTATAGGATGAAGATATTTTTCTTGAACTTCATATGATGTCTTTTTATAATCTGCTGATGATTTGGGATGCTGAACACTATGGGATGTAAGAAAGTCATCTTCATTTTCCTAGTCTTGTAGTCAAATGTAGAAAGCAATCTTGTTTGGTCACTAGGTGACTACTTCCAGTATTGGGTATATGTATCAGCCTTTAATGCCTCATTCATGATCTTGATCTCTTTATACTTCTACATAATATCTTTCTCTTTCTCTGCTGTCTTACTAGATGAAGACACTTCAATACTATGTTGCTTCTAAATAATCTGAGTGTTAGATGTTGAAGGTTAGTGTGTTTCCTCTGAAACTGCTAGAGGAGCATTGTCTTTTACCACTGTATCTTTATCAATCACTTCAATAGTTTCCACTTCTTCATTTACAACATTTAATTTGGGCTTCTTCATATACATCAATTTAAATTTAGTTTCAGTGGTAGTTTCAGCTGAGCATGATCCTTCGTCTCTGATTATTTTGGAGTTCCTATCCTGTGGGGCTAGAGTCTGCAAGATGGAACTAGTATCACCTTGCTTCTTTGCCTCTTTCAAAGTGTTCTCCAACCATTTATACTGGTTGGAGTACTTCTATATGTCTAGCTTGGATTCAATTACATGAGTTAATTTACATTTGACTCTTAACTTCATTATTACTCCTAAAGAATGATAATACCATTGGAAACATTGACTGAAATTAACTTCCTGCAAATATTTTTCTACTCTTTGACCTGCATCTCTACTATTGCAAATAAAAGGACCAATCTGATCATTTATCTCAAACTGTCTTCTTTTTGGCTGACAAGAAATTTATTCCATCAGAGTTAAGGATATTCTTGATATATTCAAGTGAAAATAACCTCATTGGGAGGTATTTGGGCAGCTTATCTGGAAAGAGATTAGATCCATATACCCTATAGCCTAAGATCACTGACTCTTGTTTGAATGTTGATGTTCAACATGTTGACAATAGGATAAATGAATGAGTCAATAAAGTCTGTGTATGTGGACTATGTGGAGTCTATCCTGATTAATGGAGTCCAAAATATTACTCACTGTGGATTGCCTTCAACATACAGTTTCTGAAAGTTGATGGAAAATATTTCAGGTTGAAAGTATAGAAACATGTGGAACTGAATAGATGAATACTTGAAGAAACCTTCTTCAGTCATTTTAACAAGCTGTTCATGAATTGTTTCAGCAACGTATTGAAAAAAATTGAATATGGTAGCATGAGGCTGACCAAGGGAGAAAATATATAAGAAACCTAATACTGAAGCATCAACATGCTCATCAGTAAAATAACCCAAAATACAATAAAAAATAGTGATGATGTGTCTGGTTCTCTCAGAGAATATAGCAGCTGGATAAGGAGGGTTGGTCTTGGGAGTCTCTACTAATCAGGGAATGAATTTTTGGAATATCTGGAACCTCTTGGGGAAATTCAGATTCAGATATAACTGTGTGAGGGTCTTAATTGACAAAGGGGTTTCATCAAGTCTTGGTTGAAATTACAACATCTGATTTACTGATTTAGCTGTGATGGTGAATAAGATTTATTTATCAAGGTTTATGATGGCTCTTTGATCAGGAAAATAACAATTTTGGAAAATTATAATAACCTCTGGACACTAGAAGGTTTGTGGGACAATATATTTGGGCAAATTTGACTCTCAAAGGAAAACCTCATCAGCTTGGTCAAATTATTTTTCATGGCTCTAGTAGTGGAGCTCAAGAAGGTTAAACTCAGTGATAGGGTCACTAATTTTAAGGTCTTTGTCTGCTAAGGGAGTGTGTTCCACATCTATAACTGGAAGTTGCAGGGGATTGACAGTTAGAATACCTTGGGAAGCCATATTTATTAATTTTAATCAATTGATTACTCTTTTTATTTATAAAAATAGGTTCAGGCCTTTAGGAGCACCTCTGAAAGATTATTATAGTTTTCAGAAGGGTTTGGGAGGAAAAGTGGCTTTTACTCTCATCTACAATGCTTCAATTGATCAAATAATTACTCTCTCTGACAAAAAATAGTCTTAGGACTTCAGGAATTCTATGAAAAGATGACTAGGGTCTGCAGAAATGGTTTGGGAAGCAACATGGGTTTTCTTTTGGTCTGCAAAGCTCCTAGATTGGTTCAATTACTTCTTAATTTATTTTAGACACAAACCTTTGCAATAAGGAATACCTGGAGAAAATGAAGATTTTGGTTTACAGAATGAGTTCTGGAAGCAACAAAGGCTTTCTGGCAATGAAATATGCTTCAAACTGGTCTTTATAGGGCTTCAAAATAGTTTTGCAATGATTGTGGGAGTGAAAGGCTTTAATTTTGGTTGAATTAGCTGGATAACAGGTCGGTACCGGTTCTTTAGCTCAGAAATAGTTCGATCGTAGCTTTGTTTGTGCAAAAATCTAACATAAAAGTAGTAAAAGGCTTGAAAAGAGCAGCTTTATGTGTTTTTAACTAGCATTGATTAAAATTTAATGTGTGGGGTAAATTCAAATGGCAGGGTGGTTTTCATAACGGTCAGAAGAAACCACTTGGAGGCTTTCACATTGGCAAAAGGTGGTAGGCGGTATTATTTCAGAGGATGCGATACAGTGAAATGTTGCCACATAGCATGGAGCGGGGTTGCGAAAAAAACTCATTTTGCAAGGTCTCAGATTTGTTAAAAGTTGGGAATTCGAGAATGCGACAAAGGATATTGTCCATTGGATTTAATCAATCATGATCAAACGGTTGGGTGAATAGCAAAGATCTATCACTGACTAAATAGGCCAGGGGCCCAGGTTTTTAAAGTCATTCGATAGGGTTATGTGATATAATAATGGTCAGGTTTATACGAAAGGGGGTTTAATTAAAACCAATGGGGTTAGAGGAAAGTGGGACAAGAAAGATGTGTAAGCGGGGTAACATAACATGATATAATGTGGGTTGGGACTTTATAATAAGGAATTAATATATATGTGGTAAATGTTTGTATGTGGGAGCTAATATAATAAAGTTAAAACTAAGATTAGTATATTGGCGAGAT
Organism: Pinus albicaulis; assembly: GCA_034641835.2. NCBI lineage: Eukaryota > Viridiplantae > Streptophyta > Pinopsida > Pinales > Pinaceae > Pinus > Pinus albicaulis. The sequence continues at coordinate 1,671,852,416 of CM076575.1, read as the reverse complement.
TTTAAAATACACTAATATTTAATGTAAAAAGTGATATCATGGAGGGATGTTTCATAGTGGGACCTGATACATCAGTTTAAACAAATACTTAGAATAAGTGTATTTTAGGGGGTATTTTGAATGAAAATGGAAGTTAGTAAAGGGATTTTACTTTTCCAAATGTAATATACTTTTTTACCTAAGGAAAAGGGGTTTTGTAAGGGGAAACAGAGTGAAGAAAGGGGAAAAGGTTAAAATGAAGGGGAAGGGGTATTTTTACATGGGAAAGTGAATTTAGAAGGAAATTAGTAAATATGAAATGATCAATTTCTTCTATCCATGCCTTGTGAAAACTACTTATGCCTACCCATTATCTACCCTAACATTTTATCTTCATTTCTTTGGGTGCATTTGAGCTTGCAAAACCTTATTATTTTTCTTTTAAATAAGTAAACTGTCTAATTCTATCCTTATGACTTTCAATGGCTCAGATTAAACTGTTGAGCTCATTTTATTATTCTCTACCTAACTACTGATCTGCCAATATTAAATAGTTTGGCTAGATCTTTATTCTTTATCTATCAGCATGAAATTTAAAGCATGAATAATCAAGATTAATCTATTTGACTATCATGGATTGTGGCATTTTTTACAAGATGCACACAATCTTATTTTGAAAAGTAAAGTAAAAAGTAGTGGAATTTAAATTTGCATCACTTTCAACACCTATTTTTATCTCTTTTTTGGGGTCCATTTTTTATATTCTTTTTTGATCTTTTTCTTTTAGTCCTTTGATTTTTCTTTTAGGACTTTTACCCTCTTTTCATTTTTTAATATGGGAAAACAATTTGTAGAAAAAAAAATATGTACATATTACAAGACTAATTATAGTCAATTAAAAATTATGAATCCTATTATTATAGGACCCTAACAAATTCCAGATCAACGATCCTTTCAGAGCATTATCGTCCTGTAGATTTATCAAAGGGACACCTTTGGCATACTGCTTTCTTAGAATATGACTAACCAGGTATTTTGGATTCATGTATATCTTCCACAGAATTTTGTAGCCCAAGGAAATGTTTGCGTGGGTGGTATCTCTGATATGAAGTCCACCTTCCAAAATTGGGTGTTTAACCATTTCCCAGTTAACTAAATGGAACTTTTTCTAGTTACCTTTCCCTCCACGCCAAACAAAGTCATCGATTAACTTTGAAACCTGCTCGGTGATAGAATTTGGGGAGAGCAGAAAGGAAACTTGATAAATAGGCAAGGTAAAGAGCATCGATTTTATGAGGAATAGTTTCCTTCCATTTGTGAACCTATGGCCTCCCCAAGAGGCAAATTTTGACTTGATTTTTCATATAACATCAACCTAAAACGAACACTTGTTTACTCCAACCCCATTGGATTTTTTCAGGAAGCCTTTAATCATTCTAAGAATGTCAACTTTTATTATATCCCAACATATTCTATAGAAGTGGATTGAAATAACATCGGGCCCAGGGGCCTTATCAGGCTCCGTTGACCAAATGACTTTGCAGATTTCTTCATCAGTGAAAGGCTTCATGAGGACTGAGTTGTCTTCTCTGCTAATAAGAGAGGGAATGTGAGAGAGGAATTTGAATGTGTCCTCTTCGCTGCCATCACTCTCTTTTCTATAGAGGTTCTAGAAATGGGACTCCGCAACTGCTTTGATTAGATCGAAGCCTTTATAGACCAACTCTTTAGGAGAGGTGATTTTCGAGATGCAATTACAGGAGAGGTGAGCTCTGTATTGTCGGTGGAAGAAAGAAGTGTTCTGATCTCTAGTTTTGAGCCATAGGCTACGAGACTTAATTCTCCAATATTATTATTCAATGTGGAAGGAGCGATAGGAATTTATTTTGGAAATCTGTTCCTTTTTAAGCTCCGAAGAAGTGATGTATTTTCTTTCCATATCCATTTGTAGGTCATCCAATAGCTGGAAAGCTTATTTTCTCTGACTGGTAGGGGTTTTAGTGGGCTTTTTGATCCACTCTTTCAAAGCATGCTTAGTGACCTTGAGTTTTTTCTCCCACACAAAACTTGGGGATCCTATGACAGGTTTAGACCAATCCAAATGAACAGTATCAAATAACCCATCTCTATCAATCCAAAGAGGGCTGAACCAAAATGGGATTGGGTCCATGTTTTATTCCTCTTCCAAGAGGAGAAGGATAGTCTTGTGATCAGAGGCCAAATTAGGAAGGATTTTGGAGGAGATGAACCTTTGTTCCAGCAGAACCTAACTCTAAACAAGAAACCTATCCACATGAGTGGGAATGTGATCTTCCCCTACTCTATTATTGGACCAAGTGAAGAGGCCTCTCATGGGTTTGGAATCTAGGAGGTCCCATTGGTGAACTAGATCTTCCACCTGGGGAAGCATTTGGTCCCTGCTACAGATTCCTCCTCTCTTTTATTTTGATTCCATAACAATGTTTAACTCTTCATCTAATATGATGTTCTTGGGAGAGTGGAGGTCTAGAAATTAAGAAAGAGATTGCCAACAATCTCTCTTTTCAGCATAGAGCTCAGGGACATAAACATTAAAAAGAGAAAAGGTTAACTTACTTGTGGAATTCCTTAGCTTTGTAAAGATCCAGTGTTGGGTATCAAAGAATATTTCCAGTTGAAATTAGTCCTCTGACCATAGAGTAGCAATTACACTTGAGAAGCCCCTGGCACTTAAAACATTTCCTATGTTTTTCTTCCATTTCGATTTACTGATGTCGATAAGGGAGTCCCCTTCAATTTTAGTCTCTTGGAGCATGAGGATTTTAGGATGGTCCATATTCAAGAGATCTTTGGTGGCTTTAGTTTTCATTTGATTCCCCAAGCCTCTGCAATTCCAAAGAGACTAATCACATTATTTACTGATAGTGGGGTTGGTAACTCCTCCCTTGGGAGGCCTTGTTCTGGTGTTTCTCTCGATGGACATTTCTATTGTGGATTGGCTTCCTTGAGTTTTTTTCCTTTCTACCTCTTCTTCCCTAGTTTCTTTATGGGATTTTCTTCTGACTCTTTTTGAAGGCCTCTCAAAGGTCTCATCCTCTGAGGAACAAGAGGTTTCCATTGGATTCTTTCTATTTATTTTGGCATATGAGTGAGGGGAGGACGTATCTAGGTATGATCCAATGGACTACTTTTGTGTTACCTTTCTCGAAAGCGGTGAGAGTGTTTTTCTATTTAGTGACTTCCAATGTTGATTCTAGAGGGTTTTATGGAGTGTTAAGCTCTTTAATAGGATTTTTTGTGGCTTCTACCAAAGTGGGAATGAACCTCCCATCCCCAAGAGTCTGCCTTGCTGTTGGTGCGTTGGTCCCTTTTGTGGCCCCTTTTCCTTTAGCTTTTGTCAAAGTTTTTTTTTGTACCAGGGTCTATTGATCTCCTTTTGATTTCTTTCTTTCTTCTTCCACCTTCTTTTTGCAATGCCTTCCGAAGTGGCCATATCCATGGAAATGCCTACATTTAAACAGAAGTTGTTCGTAACCCATCTCCTAGATATGGGTCCAATCAACAACCATTAATTTAATATCTTCTTGCATCCAAACTTCCAAATCTACTTCAATGCATATACGTGTGCATTAGTATTGGTATTTTCTCACCGCTTGGTCGATATAACTTCTGAGGGTATTGCTAATGGTTTGAAGCGACATCTAGTTCCAACAATGCAGTGAGAGATGAGGGAGATGTACCCACACTGGGACAACTGAAGGCACATCTTGTGCAAGGTAAAAATCAGGAGTCCATTTGTTTAAATATAGACCCTGGGGACCTATAAAATACGACCCGTTTCTGAAAATGAGGCTTCTGTCTTCCACGTTATCAAAAACAAAAATAAAGAATCCTTTACCTACAAGGTGACTTCTATGCCTTCTGAAACTAATGGAGTCCAGTTTATCTGCACCTGTTCTTCCATAGCTTTGGGAGAGGGCCAAAGGCCAATAAAATACCCAATAAGCCCCCTTTAACCAAGGTTCAAAGTAGACTAACATGTTTCTTCGATTGGGATGGAAATCGACGAAATGATTTCCAACTTCTTCACAAATTTTTATTGTGAATCTGTCAAGGGACGTTTGCAGCTAGCCACAACCAGTTTCTTGAATACCACAATGTTCAAAGGAGGAGGAAGTGGAGCCTCAGGTCCCCCTCTTGTAACCATGGCGGCTGGGAGGAAATCATAGTTAGGTATCTTGCAAAAGCACGCGTGGCATTTTGTTAGAGATAAAAATGATTATATTTTAGCCAATAAAAAGAAGACGTAAATAAAACTTAAGCCCATGTGAAATGTTATTTAACATTGGAAAGGAAAGGAGTTATATTAATAAGAATTATTTGTAATTTTTTTTAAAATAGAATTATTTAAAACAAAAGAGATTATATTTTAGCTAGTAAAAAAAATATAAATAAAACTTAAGCCATGTTAAATGTTATTTAACATTAGAAAGTAAATGATTTATATTAACAAGAATAATTTATAACGAATGTAAATGAATTATATTAATAATAATTATTTATAAATGTTATTTAGTTGAATTATTTAAATGTTATTTACCATTAGAGAGTAAATGAATTATTATTAAAAATTATTTGTAATTATTATTAAATTAAATTATTTAAAACAAAAGGGTTATATTATAGCCAACAAAAAAAATGTAAATAAAACTTAAGCCATGTCAGATTTTCTTCTGATGATGGATTTCCAAGAATGGGGTTTCAATAACCCCCGATTTCCATGAATGGCATAGGGTTAGGGGACATTTCGCCCTCATTCCTGGAACTATCGAAGGCAGTGTTAAATTCGGGGTTTTATATCTTGTATAAATTTCTGATGATGGAGTTGGATCTCAAAACAAGCTAGGCCAATTCGTGAAATTTCCACGATAGCAATTTCTTCTCTGCGTACTGACTTTATTGATATAACGACTATTTTGTGTGCTGACCAGGTGACTGTGAAGAGGAAAATCAACAAATAGCTGTGACGAGGCAACTCTAAAGAGGTAAATACAAACCAATTAACTATCTGCTCTTTGCTAATTGTATGTATGTAAAAATTTTTTCTTTGAATTGTTTTCAGTTAGACATAGGCATGGAAAAATGTGAAAAATGTTCTATCTAAGGTCAAAGTCAAGCTGGAATATTGGAGTGCTAGATGGTTCACCCTTGTAGATCACATTGTTCTCATTAGGGAAATACTTTTTGCAATCCCCCTATTCCAATTCTCGACATTGTTAGCCCCTCAAAATATTCTTCCAAGTCTTGGGAGAATCATAAGAAAGTTCCTTTGGGAAGGTTCCAAATATTCTTCAAAGAAATTTCACATAGTAAATTGGGCTACTATTCATTTCCCCATAGGGTTTCTCGAAATTCGAGACTTGACCTCGATGAATCAGGGAATCGATGCTAAAATTGTCTGGAAGATAAAATATGATTCGAATGCTTAGTAGGCTTGCATGCTTATCGCTAAATATTTGAAGAATGAAGATGAAAACTTGACACACCCTTTGTAGCGAATGCATATGGATATGGTAGAGGAAACAGATGTATTATTGGTCCGTCAACTAAATCACCCCAATCACTTTTTTCCTCGCATACTAAAATAACTGCTTATGTTTATTGCCTATTACGAAATATACAACAACTTACACCTATCTAAAATCCTATGTTTACCCCAACCCTAAAACCAAATATGCTAACCCTTTATACTAAATACTCCTTCTCACTGTAACCATCGAGGTGTGCAATATAGATGTGGGGTCCTTCCCTACACCCTGGAAAACAAACAAACGAGATTGATTGGACCAAAATACGCATCCTCATTGAACGCTTGCTGTTGGGAAAAATACTGAGAGGGGGGGGGGGGGGGGGGTGAATCAGTATTTACTGCATATCCAAAATTTTTACTTTTTCACTCTTCTAAAACCCATACGCTACTTCCCTTTAGTAAACTCGCATATACACGTGGATATCCTTCATACAACTCGCGTATTAGCAGAGATCTAAATATGCAGATATTTATTAACTTAGTTCTTTGCAATATTCATTCATCAGATGTTAAGTTATCAGTAAACATGTGTAGTAACAATAGAATAAACCATCACACAAAGCATCACACATGAACACCAGGATTTTTAGGTGGAAACCCAAGTCGGGAGAAAACCACCGCTGCAGTTGCTCAGCCTTCAATATTTTATTATAGAGAAAACATCTTACAACATATGTGCTGGCGCAGACTTGACCAGCATGCAGGCACCCACCTGCGCTTGTTTACCAGCCTCTCCTGGAAGGGAGCTCCAACCCCCTGACTCGTTTACCAGCCTCTCCTGGAAGGGAGCTACGACCCCCCCGATATCGTTTACCAGCCTCACCTGGAAGGGAGCTACAACCCCCTGACTGAAGGCTACAACCCTCAGCACCTCTATGGACCACGTTTCATCAATTTTCACACTGGATCCAAAGCTTCCTTTAGGATACAACTTGCAGGCCACATTTCATCATATTTTCAAACTGGACCCTTTCCAACTTTCAAGCACAATCAACCATGAAACAGATACATATAACTCACTGACAGATATCAGTAAAGCAGCAGAACAGATCAGACATTTCTTACCATAGACTTCAGCAAACCCTAGTTTGCATACGCGCTTTCACTTCACTGATGTCGCGTATATACGTGTTTCCGTTCACACAAACCAGTGTATACCTCTGTACATATTTTATTGCACATACGTGCTTTCTCTTCGGCGAAGACGCGTATATATGCGCTTCCTCTGCGGCGAGGTTGTGTATAGATCTTCAATCATTATAGAGCAGCATACTTCTTCAGATCAGATATTCAGTTCAGATTTATCCTTTTACTTCAGACAGATGTTCGCCTCATTTCAGATCTAAGCCTTCCATAAGTAGATCTAGTAGATACAAGTACATTTCAGATCTAGATCCCCTTCTTCATCATTGGTGCATCATACATTCATATTTATCATTCAAGTGTAACCCTTTCCATTTAGATCTACTTCAAAGAGAAGTATTCATTCAAGCTCAGACATCTTGCACCGCACTCCTCATTTGCACAATGAATTTCTTCTCTTTATATAGGTTTACCCTTTTTTCAATACCATGAGCCCCTTTTTCAATACCATGAGCCAAAACAATACCATGAGCCCAAAACTACATTACTTCCGATGGTATTCCTGGACGGGGTCATTTAGACGAATCATTACCCAATACAATGGGTCAATACCATGGTGGTTACCCCTGGTTTTGCACTTTATGAGCGCTTTTGCCTATACGCGACTTGGCACGTTGTTTCCCGCGTGCATACGCGACTTCTCCTAGACATATCCGCGTATGCCTTGAGACATACTCTTTTCACCATAGATTTAGCACATGCTGAATTCCTTTCTTCATTGTCTTCTGTACTCACTGTAGATACATCAGAATTAGTTCATCAAACCATATTCTATCAAGCACAACTTCATCAAGTAAGTTGCCATCATCTTCATCAAGTGGGTTTCCTTTCAAGGATAACACTCAGCATCATATTGTCAACAAACATCATATCACATCAGATTTACATCATTTACCAAGTCCATCAGGTCAAGTATTACTTCATCAGGTGGTTTGCCATCAAGGAAAACACATGTCAACAGTCGCATGTCTTCATCTTCATTCAGTGGGTTGCCATCAAGGACAACACTCTGCATCATATTTCCAACAATCTCCCCCTTTGGAATTGATGGCAACCACGATGGCGTTTGGTTACCACAACAGATAGGTACATTAAGAATACAATGACACCATGTCACATTCCCATTTTGACACCATTCTTTCTCTTCATTCAAACACCATGTCACTCTCCCCCTTTGACATCAAGGGCAAAGGGTGGATCAAAACCAACATACTCTTCCCCTTTTCTCCTCATGTGGAAGAAGCGTTCTGCAGATCTGATATATACTGAAGTGACCAAGCTCCCCCTGAGTTCATGCTGAATCTTCAAACATATTTTCCAATAAATTATATGACTCTATGAACTTTCTATCACCAAAGACTCATACTTACATCACATATCCAACCAAGTGGATTTACATATGAGACTCAACTACCCAACCAAGTGGGTTTACAAATTTGACTCAGCTACCCAACCAAGTGGGTTTACAAAATTTGACTCAACTACCCAACCAAGTGGGTTTACAAATTTGACAAGTCCTCACATGACTGAATATTACAATTTTACATCATGGGTCTTAACAAGACCTTTTCATCAAATTAAAAATATGACCATTTAAGACCAACACCAGAAAGTCCTCAAGAAAGAGAACATATTTTAGAACCATCATAATGCCATCAATGCATTACTCAGCAATGTCACTGCTCCCCCTGAATCTGTGCATCCAAGCATCCTTTCCATATGACTAAGGCTCCCCCTTAGTTTGTGCATCCTGAACACATTCACCGACAAATCATCAAGGCATATTTATCAAAACATTAGAAATGGAATTATGAGAACTGGAACACCACCAAAGATACAAAACAGTATCAGAGATACCAAGCAGCACTGCAGCTGTGCTGAAGAGAGCTTACTCCAAACAGAAATTGTCAGCAATCAGACATACGTGGTTTTCTGTGCCGGAACTCGCGTATATACGTGACTGTGTTTCAGGAAACCCACGTATCCAATGCCATCTTCTAAATTTTAACCAGATCTGATCCTCTGTGAGAAAAAGACAGTGTTCAACTTATTTTGAATGCTTCCCTGGACTACAGATAGATAGAACAGTGCAGTTGTGTCTTCAAGCGTCATCCAATGGTTGTAGCATAAGCACATTAGTAACCAAGCCTTCATATTCTTTGCAGCATCAATACAATCTTTCCAAGAGAGATTATCATACCAAAACAACATATTCAAATATGTGTCAAGCAATCATCCATGTGGTCCAATATCATCAAGACCTTCAAGATTTAACAAGAAGTAACATATGTAGTCAAAAGATCTCAACCATAGTAGCAAACTCTGCATGATCTATTCTTATTTCTGGATCAACCGACATCCAACTCATCCATGTGTGAGCAAAAAAGATACTTATCAGCAACCAGGGCTCAAAATCTCATCATAATAAACCATGTACCAAGTCATCATTATTTGAGCATGAGTATCACAAAAACCAAAGAATAAGAAGTCATATTGCCAACAATGCAATCATTAGTATTCAACCTGCTGCTCCCCCTGAACCAGTGCTCTTTCTTAACTTGTGCAACCTGAATATGTTCATCAGCAAGTCATCAGCAACAATCTCTTCATGAACTTCCCTTATCTCCGAATTATAAGACTTTCATCTCAACAATGAATACTCTTCATAAAAAAGAAAACAGGACTCATCCACAATCTTCAACATAAGAAACCATGTATCATATCATCATTATTTAGAACTGAGAAACTAAGTTGATATTGAGTCAATAATACAGTTAATAACAGTCAGACTGATGCTCCCCCTAAGCCTCTGCTCCAGATCTTCAGCTAGCATATAAATTCTCTTATCATCAATGCATACACGACTGTGTCTGCTGAAACTCGCGTGTATACGCGACTTTTGTTAATATAACCCACGTATGGAAAGTGAAGCATAGAAAATTTTCATCTTCCTTCATTTCCTCCTGAGTTTGTACCTCCTGTACCTGTCCTTTCCACATCAGATGCACTGTCAGAAGTAAACATAACCAAAATAATCAAATCAACCATGAGATTCATCATGCATTACTCCCCCTATGATGATACATTACTAAATCTCATAATGTATCCCACATCATTCCTGCAATCAATAAGAAAAGTCAGCTTCAGAAGCGGATGACTGCAGTAGGGTCAGAATTCCCTACGTTTCTGATCGGTTCTCCATCTTTTTCCAAACTTGCTTGAACTTCCTAACTGTGTGTTGAAAGTTGTCCACTTTCTCAGATCTGTTCAACCTGCATTCCTTTTCTACATGTCCATACTTGTTACAGAAATAACATCTCATGTGTCCAGAGAAATAAGCATAAGAATCATAATGAGTATTTCTTATCTTCCTCCTTTTACAATCAGCTGCTTTATGTCCATACTTGTTACATGAAAAACAATATCCCTTGAAGAAACCAGAGTACCTTTCTATGTAGGAAATGTTTGTTTGAGGCTGAAATGATCTGCTCTTACAATTTGCTGCAACATGCCCATGATTATGAAATTTAAAGCATTCAACTTTATTGACTGATTTCCTTTGAGATTTCATCATTGTTGGTTGACCTTTTGTCTCTTTCAACACTTCAGGTTTTGCATTGTCATCCTCTAAAGTTTTAGCACTTCCTTGTGAGCTAGATTCTCCTTTAACAGTTTCTTGGAAACCAAGACCAAGTTTGATAGCAGGAGACCTTTGATTACTCAAAATGTTGTCCAAAATGTTAGTACTATCTTGAAACCTCAAAAGTTTAACCTTTTCTTCTAATTTACCTTTGAGAATTTTTACCTCAACCTCCAAGGCTTGACATTGCTTTGTCATGCTTTCTTCTTTCCTTCTTCCATCTTCTACTTGATCCTTCAGATTTAGAATCTCTTCTTTCAACCAATTTTCGTTTTCTTCACATGTTTGTTGCAGCTCTTCATTCTTCTTATTTGATTTTTCTAGATCTTCTTTGAGAGAGATGATTTCTTCTTCAAGGCCTTCCTTTTCAAATGGTTGTAGAGGTTCCTCATTCTTCTTACTCGATGCTTCAAGATCTGCTTGCAAAGAGATGATTGCAGCTTCAAGTCCTTCATTCTTCTTGCTTGATTTTTCGAGATCTGCATTTAGATCGTTGATTTCTGCTTCTAGTTCTTTAATTTGATTGGATGCATAAGTATGAAACCTTTGATACTTGTCCACCTGTCCATTCAGCATTTCTATTTGATCTTTCATTTGAGAGATCATCTCATTGTAGATAGAATCTTTCTTATCAGTTTCCTTTTGTTGTTCTTCAACTTTTATCTTGATATCTTCTTCTAGATCCACAACTTTACTTTCACTATCTTCACCATTCATTGTACCAATGAGACAATCAGGACCCCAATCACTTTCTGATTCAATTTCTGCTAACCATGTTTTCCGAGAGATATCCTTGTTTCAAGTAGACTTCTTCTTTTGCTTCTTTGCCATGAGCACTTTCAGATCATGGTCAGAATCTTCTTCATCTTCACTGGACACTTCATCATCATCTTCATTTGCATAATAACTCTTCCTCTTTTCAAATTGTTTCCCTTTACCATGTTTTTTTCTATAAGGACATTTAGCAGCATAGTGACCAACTTTTCCACACTCAAAACATTTGAAGGGAAGCTTACCTTTGAATCTTCCAGTACCTAGTTGGAGCTTTCTCACGAAATTCGCTTCTTCTTCATCGGATATATAGCTGGATTCTTTGACAACTTCTTTTTCCTTTCCTTTTGTAGATGCCTTAAAAGCAGCTTCTCTTATTTGAGAAGGACCTCCTTGTCTCATTTCAAAAGCAGTCAGAGTACCATGTAATTGAACAATAGTAAGCGTTTGCAGATCTTGCCTTTCTTCAATAGCTGAAACTTTAGAGTCAAATCTTGAAGTCAAGGATCTTAAGACTTTTTCTACCAGAGTAGTATCAATTATGGTTTCACCCAAATTTCTCATCCGATTTACAATATCATCTAGACGAAGAAAGAAACTGGCAACACTTTCATCACTATGCATCTTCAAATTTTCATATTCAATTCTAAGAGCTTGGAGTTTTGCACTTTTTACCTTTGTGTCTCCTTCATAGCTCAGAATGATTTTGTCCCATATTTCTTTTGCTGAATGTAGCTGCATCACTTTAGCAAATTCTGATTCAGACATGCTTCCCAATAAGACATTCACCGCTTTGGCATTGATTTCATACTTCTTTCTTTCAGCTGCATCAGTAGGAATACTTGCCGGGTATTGATAACCTTCTTCCACGATTGCCCATACATCTGCACCAAGACTTTGCAGATATGCTTTTGTACGTACCTTCCAGAATATCAGATTGCTTCCATTGAATAGAGGTGGCTTTATAGACATCACTCCTTCTTGACTTCCCATTGCGATGGATCTCCTTCAAGCGATCAAGCTTCTGCAGAAGAACCTGCTCTGATACCAATTGTTGGGAAAAATACTAAGAGGGGGGGTGAATCAGTATTTACTGCATATTCAAAACTTTTAAATTTTTCACTTTCTAAAACCCATACGCTACTTTCCTTTAGTAAAATCACATATACACGCGGATATCCTTCATACAACTCGCGTATTAGCAGAGATCTAAATATGCAGAGATTTATTAACTTAGTTCTTTGCACTATTCATTCATCTGATGTTATGTTAACAGTAAACATGTGTAGTAACAACAGAATAAACCATCACATAAAGCATCACACATGAACACCAGGATTTTTAGGTGGAAACCCAAGTCGGGAGAAAACCACCGCTGCAGTTGCTCAGCCTTCAATATTTTATTATAGAGAAAACATATTACAACATAAGGTGTCAGCATCCTACCAAGACCTGCACACCCACACTGATGCTATCAGCCTGAAGGGGAGATCCAACTCTGACTAAGCTACTCACCTTTCCTGAAGGGAGAGCCAGGACCCCCGATCGCTTACCAGCCTCTGGAAGGGATATAACTCTGGATCAAGGCTACAACCTCAGCACTTATGGGACCACGTTTCATCAATTTTTCACACTAGATCCAAAGTTTTTAATTTCTGGCTTTGTAGGCTACATTTTTCAATATTTTCAAACTGACTTTCCAACTTTCAAGCAATCATTCATGAACATATGACATAACCTAACGATGACATACTCTCAAAGAAGCAACAATGTATCAGAAATTCTCTTACTACGTACTTCAAAGAAACCCTAAGCTTGCATACGCGCTTACTTCTTATTGACACGCGTGTTGTCGCCGCTTCATTCACACACAAACGCAATGATACCGCATATATTTTTCATTGCGCATACGCGTTTTCTCTTCACCGAAGCCGCGTATATACGCGCTTCCTCTGCGACGAACTAGCGTATAGATCTTCAATTATTATAGAGCAGCATACTTCTTCAGATCAGATATTCAGTTCAGATTTACCCTTTTACTTCAGACAGATGTTCGCCTCATTTCGATCTAAGCCTTCCATAAGTAGATCTAGTAGATACAAGTACATTTCAGATCTAGATCCCCTTCTTCATCACAGCATCATACATTCAGATCTTTCATTCAATTGTAACCCTTTCATTCAGATATACTCCAGAGAGAAGTATTCATTCAAGCTCAGACATCTTGCACCCACACTCATTATGTGCACAATGAATTTCTTCTCCTTATATAGGTTTACCCCTTTTTCAATACCATGAGCCCCTTTTTCAATACCATGAGCCAAAACAATACCATGAGCCCAAAACTACATTACTTCCGATGGTATTCCTGGACGGGGTCAATTAGGCGGATCATTACCCAATACAATGGGTCAATACCATGGTGGCTACCCCTGGTTTTGCACTTTTTGAGCGCTTTTGCCCATACGCGACTTGGCACGTTGTTTCCTGCGTGCATACGCGACTTCTCCTAGAGAGATCCGCGTATGCCTTGAGACATACTCTTTTCACCATAGATTTAGCACATGCTGAATTCCTTTCTTCATTGTCTTCTGTACTCACTGTAGATACATCAGAATTAGTTCATCAAACCATATTGTATCAAGCACAACTTCATCAAGTAAGTTGCCATCATCTTCATCAAGTGGGTTGCCTTTCAAGGATAACACTCAGCATCATATTGTCAACAAACATCATATCACATCATATTTACATCATTTACCAAGTCCATCAGGTCAAGTATTACTTCATTAGGTGGTTTGCCATCAAGGACAACACATGTCAACAGTCGCATGTCTTCATCTTCATTCAGTGGGTTGCCATCAAGGACAACACTCTGCATCATATTTCCAACACTTGCTGGATTCATTGGATTGAATGGATTGAAATACACCTCCCTTCAGCATATTCAGGAGTATTTTCTCCCATATGGAAACTCATATCTGTTGCCTTAAGTTTGATTAATAAAAATATCAACTGGACATTGGGGAATGGTACTCAAATCAACATTCAAACTGAATCTGTAATGAACCACCCCCCACTTCAAGAAGCTACAAAACTGAGGCCTCTTCAACTTCATCTATGTAGTCTCAAGGTCTATTTATGAAAATTCAATGTGAAAATTCAAAACAGAGAAAATGTTTGTTCCAAACTGATATAGAGTCTCCAATCATGTTACATTATCAGAGTCAAATGAAAATCCATTGTTCCATCTTCATTTATCTTTCAATTCTGAGTTTTGCGGTAAGTTCTATCCCTCCAAAAAATGAGTTATGTGGTATATCTCTCCTAGGTGACTGTAATCTATATAATCCAAAATTTGGTGACTTTCCAGAGCTTCAAAATATGATTGTACTCACTTTTAGGCTACCTCGGACCTGTAGCTAAAGGGGAAGACCTTTACTATGCATAACAGGCCACAAAACATTCCTCAACAAATGCTGCTACATCAAACTTCCTCTACAGCCTTGTAACAGAGATATGTCATAGCAGAAAACACAACCTCCAAGTTATACATAAATTGACATAACTGACATATGCCTTGTTTTGTAAGATCCTTCTTTGAATCCAAGCTTTAGAAAGCATCCTGAACAGATTCACCATCAAAGCCAATATGTTTTAGATCTCCAAGAAGCTCATAAACCTCATATTTGGTGGTCTTATCACTCCAATAATTCTCAAAAGTTGTGAGATTTTAAATTTTAGTTTTGAAGAATATCATAGGTAACCACAAACCTACTTTTAAGCCTTAGGATCTAGCCTTCCTAATGCTCAGAGAGGGCCCTCTCTATAGGATTTAAATTTGTAGATTATATTTGATTTTAGGCTAGTCATATAGAGAAAATTGGTTTTGGAGTTTTGATTTGATTTGGTGGTGAAATCACTTAATTAGATGGATAGCTATAGATCTGTATCCCATTGGGAAAATAGACTCAATGTGTCAAGCAGTCAAATTAGGATCAAGGTCTAACGATAAATGTTTACAGGGAAAGATAGCAGAGTTACTTCATATCTTCAAGGTTGATGATGAAATGGTTTTGATCGGGATAAAACAAAAATTAAGAGTTCTTAAATCCATATTATCAGTGAAAAGGCAGAGGTCAATCGAAATCAAGGAGAAATTAAGGGTTCCCTAATTGGATATCAGTTGAAAACATATAAATGATACTAAGTCAAAACAGTGTGCTTTTAACTTATTCCAAAATAACAATTCCTGGTTTATCATTTAGATTAAGAACACATTCAAGAATAGATGGAAAACATAAGAAAATGACAATATAACAAGTGAAATACTTCACTGTAGTGGCCCAACACATGAATATTGTAATATGATGCCTTATTTCCTGTGATCCAGCCTGCTGACTTGAAATTGATACTAAAACCCTTAGGTTTAGAGAAATGTTGAGCAATTCATCCACACTCAATACTTCTAAATTAGGAGTATTTATACAAAAAATTGTACAAAATATCCTAGAATAAACTTAGGAATTATTTATGGAAAATAAATATCTTCATGCAAGAAGATAGTGATAGCTTCTTAACTGATGCTAGCTGTCACTTTTTACCGAAAAAAATGGCTTGCTGTCTTGATTTTATCACTGCTTTCTCTCTTAGTTTGTTCAATGAATACTGTAGCTAGATAATTAGGTGTCTTTCACACTGGAATATTCATCTTTGCTATTATTTTTTCTTTAAACTTTCATCTGATACACTTTAACTGATACTCTTTTACTGCAAAAAAAGTTGTCAATGCTAGTGTAAAAACAAAAAACTCTGTTTTTTACTTTCACTGCTCTGTGCTCACTATAATATAATCTTATAGTAGATCAGTGAACTTCCCCCAGAATTCAGCATCTGGCAATTTTATCTTCATAAGCCTTGTGAATTTTTCATCAGCTTCAGTACATTTTGAAAATGTTGGTTTGTTCACAAATAAGTGTTTTACTTCATGCTGTAAGTAAAAAAAAAATTCAAATTTATTATATAATATCTTCCCTGTTGGGATTCCCTGCAAAGCTAATTTAATTTCCTGTTCTTTGGCAAAATCTCTTATCTTTTTGTCATAATCCTCTTTCTTCATTAATCTGTCATTGATCACCAGAGGATTGGGAAGGCCTTTTTGCCTTAGAACATTAAATTTTATAATAAACCTTGTAATTGCAATTTCCATGTTCTGGCACTTTTCCTCTAATTGTGTCATCAAGTTCTTCTTGGATATTACCTTCCTAACTTCTAGGATGGTCTCAGTTCTGTCAGTAATTGTAATTTCTTCCAGCTCTTGTTTATTTTTGGAATTTAGAAATTTGATAATTTCTAGAGCTTCTTTAGGCTTTTTACCTAGCTCTTCTTTTGTCTTCTGTATTGCCTCGCTTTCTTCTTTCACTAGGTCTTTTTGCTCACATATCACCTGTATGCATGGTCAAGTATCATTGACTGCTTCAATGATATTGGATCATTATTGTTGCTTAACATGTGCCATAGGTTCTTTCAATGTTAATTATTTTTCTAACTTCTTCAGTTTCTCATTCAACCTATTGGATTTTTGTTCTTCATTCTTGGCATTTATTTGTGCAAGTTTCTTAGCATCTTCAAGATTTTTTATCTATTCTTTTAACTTGTTTCTCTCATTGGTTTGGATAGATATGTCTTGCATTTCCTTTACTAATTTACTTGCTTCATTTGATTGTTGTTTTGTTATTGTTGAAGATTCAGTGGCTGAAGTTGTAGATGAAGTAACTAGAACAGTTGTGGCCATTAGAACATTAAGATCCAATGTTTCAGCCAAAGTAGATGGTACAACTATTGTAAATATAGGAATCACAGTGGAAAGAACTTCCTATGCTTTGTTGGCTTCTTTCTCTTGGACCAATTTGTCCATTTCAATTTCCATTTCTTTAATCTTGGCTGTTAACTGCAAAATGAGACTCATCATCTCATATTTCTTATTAGAATATTGTAAAACCTCCTTGGCTTGAGGATGCTCTGTAGGGGGTAGATTTAATTGCTTCTTAAGTGAAGCAATATCAACATTCTTCTTTTTGATCAATTCCTCTGCAACTTTTATATTTTGAGGATCATATCCTACTTCAATCACTAGCTCTTCCAGGGATTTGATTCTAGTATCATTTGCATATGAAGATTCCTTCTCTTGTTTGAGCTAATCTCTTACATTTATCAAAGCATTTGCAAGATTTTGTGCACTCATGGCCTTAGTAGTCATTGTGGAATAAATCATCTCTCCTACCTGCTTATGAAATTCAATTTGATCCAGAGGATGAATATCCTAGACTCAAAATTCAAAATCAATATTTTTTTAATCAAAGGATGATTTAGGAGCTTACACTATGGGTTGAGGAATTGTCATTTTCATATTTTTGTTCTTGTAGTCAAAGGATGAAAGAAGTCTGTTTTGAATACTAGGAGTTTGCTTTAGGTACTGAGAATATATTTCATTTTTTATTTCTTCATTTTTGGCCTTAATTTCCTTGTATATTTCCTTGATGTCCATGTCCTTTTCTTCTGTTTTCTTGGATGAAGACACTTCTATACTGTGTTTTTTCTGAATTAATTTTGTATTAGAAGTGGTTGGTTGTTGTTTCTCTTCAATGATTGTAGGAGGTAAAATGTCTTTTTCTGCAGTTTCTATGTCAATGACCTCTACTATCTCCTTTTCTTTATTGGTAGGATTTATCTTTGGCTCTTTGTTGTATCTTAGTTTGAATTTTGTCTCTGTATTAGTCTTAGTTGTATAAGACCCTTCTTCCCTGTTTCTTTTCATACTTCTGTCTTCTTAGGCTGGATTTTGCAAAGTTTGACTAGTATCACTTTATTTCTCAGCCTCTACCAATGTATTCTCTAACCATTCAGATTGGTTTGAGAATTTCTCAATATTTGGCTTCTTCTCATGTATGTATGGAGTTAATTTGCATTTAACTCTCATTTTTCTAATAATACTACGGGGATAATAATACCAAAGAAAACTAGGACTGAATTTGAACTCCTGCAACTGCTTTTTTGCCTCTGGACCTGCTTCTCTATTATTACAAATGAATGGGCCAACCTGGTCATTTAACTTGAATTTTTTTTTCTTCTTTGCAATTAAGAAATTTACAGCATTTGAATTTAAAAGCTGCCTTATATACTCTAGAGAAAATAACCTTCTAGGGAGGTATTTTGGCAATTTATAAGGAATAAGGCTTGACCCATAGACTCTGATTTCAGTGTGATTTTGGTACAAGTACCAATCACATGTCCTGTTATGTTCAGACAATTGTAAAAATTTCTTGATTTCATTGCTAATTCTAGGCTGCACACTAATGTTTAGCAAATTGACCATGTGATGGATGAAAGAATCTATGAATTCTGAATAGGTAAAATCATTTGAATCCTTCCTTATGAAGGAAGTCTAGAAGATGACAGATTGTGGATTTCCTTCCACATCAAGCTTTTGAAGGCTTATAGGAAACTTGTCAGACTGAGAATATAAGAACATGTGGAATAGGAATGAAGAATACCTAAAAACACCTTTAGAAGGCATTTTGATTAGTTCCTCATGGATATTGTCAACAATATATTAGGCAAAGTTAAATATGGTAGCAGGAGGCTGACCAGGTATAAAATTGGACAAGAAACTAAGAACTGCGACATCAGCATGTTCATCTATAAAATATCCAAGGATAAAGGACAACATGAAAATAATATGTCTTGTTCTTTCTCAAAATTTAGCAGTGGAGTATGGAGGATTCAGTTTGGGAATTTCCACATAGGATGGCATGAAGGTTTGAAAAATCTGGAATCTTTTGGGAAAATCTAGATCCAAGTAGAACTTTGTGAGGGCTTCAATAGATAAAGGAACTTCATTTGGCCTAGGCTATAGCTGAAGCATCTGGTTGATAGACTCAGTTGTAATGGTAAACAAAACTTCCTTTTCAGGGTTCACAATGGCCCTTTGATCAGGAGAGTAGCATGATTGGTAGAGTCTAATTGCTTTTGGGCATTGGTGAGTATGGGGAACATCATATTTTGGTAAGTTTGATTCCCAGATAAATACTTCATCAGCCTAATCTAGGGATTTTTCTTGGCTCTAATAGTAGAGCTCAAGAAGGTTGAACTCTATAACAACATCAGTAATTTTTAAGTCTACATTTTCCAAGGGAATATGCTCTACATATACAACGGGGGGTTATAGAGGGTTGATCACAAGAGTGCTTTTGGAAGCCATAGATTTTTTTGATATATCAATTTCAATACTTTTGACCTTTAAAACAATGATTTAGGTCTGTAAAACACTTCTGTAAGTTTAAACAGTTTGCAGAGAGATTTTAGATATGACAGAGGTTCTATATTTTGTCTGCAAAGTGGTAATTGTGATCAATTTAACTCAAACTATAATTTCTTTATCAAAAGAGAAACTTCATGACCTTATAGCCTTAGCAAATAATATCTAGGGTTTACAGTGCACTTTCTATGATAAAAAAAATCTTAAGACATCAATTTTTATGCAAAAGGATGACCAAGTACTGTAGGAAATTTTTTGAAGGTCTCAGAGGGCTTTCTTAGGTCTGCCTATGGTCAAATTTAATCAAAATTTGTTTTAAAATAGGTTAAGGCTTAAAAATATGTGAGAAGATGCCCAGGGTTTACAGAATCAATGAATTTATGAAGCATAAGGGTTTTCTTTAGTTACAAAGGTTCCTAAATAATTCATTTAACAGCATAACTCTTTTAGATTGATGAATGAATCTTTTTTTTTCTCTGAAGAATACCTGGGAATTTTGAAATTTCCTTGTGTAGAAGGTTTCTGGGTTGGAAATCTTTCAGAAGCTTTTTTGGTCTTTATAGGCACTCTGATGGCTTCTGTAGTGATTGTAGCAGTCGAATTTGGTGATTTTTTTTTGTTTTTAGGCTAAAACAAAGTCGACAATATTTAACTCGGTCTGGAATGCTCTTCTGCGCGGAAAACGATAACAGAAAGGTATGAATGAATGCATTCGGGCGCTTTTATAAACAATTTCATTGAACAGTGAATGCATTCAATGGAGGGTCAATTCAAACAGATAAGCGGTTTGGGCGCGGGGGAGGGAATAACTGCCAAGTGATTTTTGCAATGTTCAAAGGTGGTAAGCAGGATTGGAACGATTGATGTGATCCAATGGAATTAAGATGCATGGAGGTGAGAGAAACCCCGAAAACTGCGTTTATCGCAAGCTTTGGTTTTGTTTATCGATTGTGCTAAGAAATATGCAATAAGGGTTTCTCACCACTGGATCTGGGATATTAAAAGTGAATGAGCGAGATGATGCAATGAAGTTGCAGGGTAAGATGGCGTGGGGCCTGGGGTTTTAATTCAGCGGGAGGTGGAACATGTATTTAAACATAGGTTTAATACATAGTTTCAGAGAAAAATATGATAGGCAGATTAATGTTTTATTTAACAAATAAAATGCATATAAGTGTAACTTTAGCATTGGCGGGGTTATTAGTTAGTGGGACGAGTATAATTAATAGTTTTAACCTATGGGGTGAGGGGTTTATATATCACGTGGAGGAAATAAACCATAGGTTAAATTAAAATATGGGTGGGAACAATATTTAAAGGAATTAATCTAATACGGACTTTAAAAGATGAATACATAAATTACTATATAAATTAATGTTTAATAATGAATGAGATGAGGGAAAATAAACTAAGCCTATTGTAAAACATGATATAGGGATAAATTCCTTTATTGTGGGTCCCTACATAATCTTTTTACACTTAAGATAAAGTATTTTTTGGGTATTTTTGGGTAAAAGGGGACTTAGTTAAAGGGTTTTACTTTCCTTAAGTATAATGAGTTTTAAACTTTAGGAAAAGCAGATTTTTGCAAATGAGAATGGATGATAATGGGTAAAAGGAAAAATGGAGGGGAAAGAATGAAAATGGGGGGGATGAAGTAAGTTTACAAGGGGATGATTTTTTGAAGGAATTTAGTGACTGAAATGACCAAATGTTTGCTTATCCATGATTGTAAAAACTGCTTCTTCTTACCTATGTTCTACCCTAACATTTTTTCTTCATTTACATGGGTGAATTTGAGCTTGTAAACCCTTGTTCATTTTCTCTTAAAACAACAAACTAAGTAATTCTATCCTTATTTCTTCCAAGGGCTTGGATCAAGCTGTTGAGATCCTTATTTATTCTCTTCCTAACTACTGATCTACCAAGATTAAACTATTTGGCTAGGTCTTAATTCTCTTTATAATAACATGAAATTTAAAACATGAGAGGTTAAGATTAGGCTGTTTTAACCTTCATGGATTGTGGCATTGTTACAAGCTGCACACAATCTTTATTTTGCAGAAGAAGTAAATAGTAGTGGCATTTGGATTTGCATCAGTTTCATGTTTTGTTTTTGTCTCTTTTTGTTTGGGGTCCATTTTTCTATTCTTTTCGATATTTTTTTCTTTCAAGTCCTTTGATTTTTCTTTTTAGGACTTTTACCCTCTTTACATTTTTTATTTTATTTTTATGATATGGGAAAACAATTTTCAGAAAGAAAAGTATGTACATATTACAAGACTAATCAAATTCAATTCAAAAATTATGAATCCTATTATTATAGGACCCTAATAGGTGGCAACATTTAACTCTGCATATTTATCCAAATTATTATCAACACAATCAATTCTCAAAGAAAGGTGTCATTTTCCTGTCATTATTGAAGTGGAAACTTGTTCAAGTTTTTTGTCAACATTTTCACATGTCTTTGACAGGCTATGTCTAGTAGCAAAAATCATATCAGAAAGCTTCAAAGTAACACAATATAAATTCAATAAAAAATCTTCATATTCTGACCAAAGACACCAAGTGAAATTGTACACCATATAACCAGATCTTGTTTGACGAATGATTAATTCTTATACTTATGCAAGGATTTGCGGTGAAAAAAATTTCTAATCATGTCATTGATGAATCACTTAGGAACCTTAGATTTGCTACGGGTTTGGTTCCTGAAAACAAAATCATCATCCCACATCCTTTTCACATTAAAATATGTAGGATTGAGCAATGGGTTTCCACGTATCAACTCTACTTCTTTTAGTTTTAAATCCTCTTTTTGTTTTTTATGCTCCATATGCTTCTTCTCTTCAGCTCTTTCATTTCTTATCTGTTCTAATTCTAAAAATAAATCTACTGTCTCATACAGTAAACCATTATTACAATAAACCTCTAGTAGAGCATGCAAAGTTGAAATTTGAATACTAATTTTTTGCATCTATTGTTTCAGAAAAAACTTCTCTTGCTTTCTTAACAAATCCAAAATGCCCATATGCCAAAATAAAACATTCATATGTAGCTTGACTTGGCTCATAGCCTAATCTAGTGATCTTCTTGTAGACCAATTTTTCCTTTTTCATAAGCCTAGCCTTACCATAATTGGTGATAATTGAATTGAATGTTGGTAAAGTAGGATTCTCCTTTGATAGGAGCACGCTCTTAAATAAGTGTTCCATTTTTCTAAAATATTGATGCTTTCCACAAGCATCTATAAGTAAATTTAAAGAAATTATATCTAATTTACATTTTTCTTTCTTCATACGAGCAAGAACCTGCTCCTTTTTTGTGAGCATTCAATGTTTACCTTAAGCATCCATCACACCGTTATAATTATAAACATTTGTCCCAATCTCATTTGTTTCAACGTCCTTAAACAGTGAATTAAATTTATCCACCTGGCAGGCTTGAGCATAAGCCCTAAAAAGAATGTTGTAGGTTACAATGTTGTGTTGACATCTAACTTTATCCTTCATTTTGTCAAAGTATCTGCAAGATTTTGTGAGAGCCTTTTTGTTAAATTTAGGATTTAAAATTTCATGCATAAGTCAACCATTCCATTAAATCGTCATATATTTCATATTCCATATGAATCATGTTAAACATTGACTAAAAATAAAATGCAAAAGACAAGCCAAGACAAGAGAACACAAGGATTGGCTCAAGCTAGGGAAAAAAATGAAGATGGGAAAAACCCTTGAACAATTATTCTTATATCAATATCAAATGCTTCGCAAAGAGAGAGAGACAGTACAATAAAAATAAGGATTTAATTTCCATGAATGATGTTTTGAGTCACTATCGAAATGCCAAGTAAGAATTCCAATCAAGTATACAGAGTTGTCCTCAAATATCAACAGACAAACCCTAACTAGAGATCAGGAGAAGCTGAAGTAGTGACAATAATGTCCACAAGGAACTTGGTCCTTGATCATATGATGCAACCTTCTATACTAAATGGAATGAGATTAGGATAGTCAAACTTCTAATGAAAAATGTTTGCAACCTAGGTTTTGAGACTACAATCCAGCAACAATGGTATAAGGGTTCCACCCACTAAATTTACTGCAGCCTACCCTCCATAAATGCAGTTGAGATGATGGATGCTAACAAGCCCATTCAAAATTTTCATAAGTTTATGCAACATGCTATAGTAGAAACCTTTACTGCAGCCCAAACTTAAGTAAGAAACACATAAATACTTCTCTGAATTGCAGCCTGATGTAGAAGGGCATCCGAAGTCTTAAGGTTCCTCCAAACAATCCTCCTTAAACATGTCCCAATCTCATTTGTTTCAACATCCTTAAACAATGCATTAACCTTATGCACCTCGTAGGCTTCATCATAAGCCCTAAGAAGAATTTTGTAGATTACAATGATGAGAAATTTATTAGAACCTTTCCTGACCTGCTGAGGAACAACAAAAATCCTATTTATTTGTCATAATGGTGATATTTTAGGACATTCCAAAGAGATCAAAATCTGATGAAGCCATGTCATAAGTACTAAGAAACTATTTTATGTTGAATTCCTCTAGAGACTCTATGAGATGGTAAATTTTCCTTGCTAATAGACCAGTTACTTATGTACTTCATCAAAATTCCTTGGTGCAAGATGCCAAAAACAGAGTGCTAGAATAGATCTGCCTTTAAATACATTAGACTGACTTATAACTTACACATATTCTTCAAAAATTTGATTATGAACAAGAACCAATGTTAATGATTATGTCATTGAAGACCTTCCATGCTTGATGTGCTAATTGAAAGTATAGATTGCTCAACTGAAATGTCAACCATGCTACTGTTGTGCTAATGAAGTAACAATACAAAATACGAGAATACAACTTCCTACTTGGAGTTATAGCTTCTCTAATGATGTTTCCATGCCACATCAACACTAATATCTATGATGTTCTACTATTACTATGCTTACGATATCATACAACCTTATCAATACATATACAACCCCATTACTGCAATGTTTTCCAATACTATTTTGCACTTTCTGCCAATCACTGCAATACACACACACATATATTCAGGTGACATAAACATGGTTTCTTATAAAATTCTAGGTTATAACATACATCACATAGATGCCACTCCTGCACATTCAGAGGATGATACCTGAATCATATTGTTCTAGCATAGATGGCACTATTGAAATTACATAATATCACATCTGAGTCATACTGTTCTAGAGTAGGTGCCACTGCTACACTTATAGTATCGGGAATCATAAATCGTTTTTCTAAGAATATCGCATGAATAAATAATACCATAGTACCCAGAAATCACATATATAAGTCATAGTATCAAATGACTATGCCGAGAAGCAGGATGATAACTATAGATTCCAAAAATATGTGCAAGAGCATGTCTCTAAGAGATAGAAAAACCATCATCGAGCCATTGTGAGAGGATAAAAATGTGCCAAGGTTGAATTTGTCATCATTCAATGCTCAATACTGTCATCTTTCCTCAGCAGGATGCTTATCCCCGGAGTATATATGATAAAAGTATAATTGATCCATCCCTTAAGAAGATGCAACAAAGATATGATATACTATAATTGTTTCATATGAAAGAGTGAATAACTTGACAAGAATAAAGTGTCATAAAACTAAGAATTGAATCAATCTTATTGTGCTGAGATCATTTCATATAGACTTGAATGTCGAGAGTATACAACCGAGATGAGGTTGAGATCAACGAATGCATCAATACTGGAATCACATTATTGAGATTATACAGTTACCAAATTCCATTATGATGAGGTTATTCAAAAGAGTGATAACATTGCCGATATGGTTAGATCATTCCAGGATCCTCCATCATGTAGAAGTCCACGTAGGAGAAGTCCTAAAAAACTTGGTTCAACAATGCTTCAACAAGTCTCAATCCTGCTACAGGATATTTCAAGTCTTAATAATGATGACTTTAAACTAAAGCTCCAAGGGTTCTTAATGTTTGACGTAATGAAGAATTCTATAAAGGAAGAAAAATAAAGATCAATATGAGCTTCCAAGGTCAGTAAATTGATGCTACTAATCAGCTTCAAAGGTTTCTTCAAGAGATAAGGTTGGTTGTAATTTCACAGGGAAAATGAACCGAGGATTGACAGTTTGTAATAGGTCTGCAAGGTTGCTTCCATTATCCACCTAATGAGACTTGATTTTAAGAAAAGATGAATGATACAGAAACCAGGGAGGATAGTGATAGTAATTTTATTCTCTACAGAGGTCACAAATCTGAATACCATGTCTGAATGTAGCATTCTCCCACATCTGTTCTTTCTACAAGAATACATAAGAATCAAAACTGAAATGTACAGGTCGTGTAATAACTCCACAAATCCGATATCTCCTTCATATTTTCTTGTGTTTATCTTCTCTATGATGGCTGCAAAAATGACCTTCCTAGCAAGCCGAAGGTATTTTTGGCTGTCAATCGAAACAAAACGTATAATCATTCCTTGGTTCATCAATGAATGAGGCCATAGAAAATTTTCACTAATCCATCTGAGATTTCTTTTAGTGGGCTTTCCTTCTCGTTGCTAAATATTTTAAGAATGAAAATGCAAAACATGACAGACCCTTCACCATCTTCAAGACTCTTTTCTCCCATACGGAAACTGATCTCTACCTCCTCAAGTTCCATTAATAACAATATCAACTCGACATTGGGGAATGGTACTCACATCAACATTCAAACTGAATCTATAATGAACCAACCCCCACTTCAAGAAGCTACAAAACTGAGGCCTCTTTAACTTCACCTATCTAGTCTTAAGGTCTAGTTGTTGTGTCATATATCCAAGTCAAAGGACTCTAGATTGTGGTCTGACTAGTCGTTGGAAAATATTCTTATCAACATCATAGGGCTTATGGATAAAAAAGGAAAGTTTTAGAGGATGTGCTCCATGGTACTGTGATGCAGATGATAAACTCGGCTGGAAATCCCATGTATATATTGTCAATGAAAGTTATGAAGATATTCTTTTCTCCATGAAAATCCCCCATAATTCCTAACTATGGAGATTTAGTTGTATCTAAATAGTGCCATCCCTAGATTCAACACCTTTTGTTGGCTTCTCACTCAGAAGAAAATTTTGATTTCTGAAAACCTCAAAAAAGAGGCAACCAAGGTCCCTTACGATGCCCCCTCTTCAATCCCAGTGAGGAATTGGCCTCTCATATTTTCCTATCTTCCTCTTATGCTGCTCAACTAATACCCAGAACTCTGTCTTCATTGCCAAGAGACTCATCTAAGGATGATACAATGATCCTTGTTCCTTCATTACTATATTTAAGACTTTACATCTTTGGGAGAGTGAATGAGGAACACTAAACAGAATGCAAATAAAATATTTGATACAAAATCCATTCGAATCCCATTGTTGACAAGTTTCCCATCCCACATCATCTCAGATTTCCATTATTTGATAAGGTGCATAAATATGGATATTTTTGTGAGTTTTCTAAGGAAGACAGGAAATAACTATAGAGGCAGTTTCTTTCTCATCAACAATTAAACAAGAACGAAAGTGAATTTAATGTGTCAAAAGCATAATTATAGCACCTGGAGAAAATTTATTTGAGGTGGCATTTATGGTGTTTCCCTTGTTGCAGTAAATCTATCAACTAATCACATCTCTGGGTTAATCAAAACATGTTGAAGGTATTAAAGGAGGTTGATGAAAGTGTTTTAGATTTGCAGATAGATCTTGTCAGGCTTTAGTTATAGGCCTTTCCCCATATTTAGTATGTTGGAGATCACATGCATATTAGGAAGAACCAAATGAAGAGTTATTGGAAATGACATGATGGATTTATTTTGGATATCACATGGATTCGTAAGTCAAAGAAAAATTTATCTGAAGCTGGGCTAGAGATGTTGACCAATGTGCCTATTATGCATGGCCACAAGCATTTGGTCTCATCCTGCAAACTGCTAGTATAAAAATTTTGGAATTCGAGTTTGTAAAAAAGCTGAAGTCTTAGGTATATAGTGTGGTGAATAAGGTATGAAATCAATTCTTCCAACAACAACATTGGATGTATATCAACACATACAGGCAATACAACACCATTTTGTAGGATGAGAATAGTATTTCCATTATTTGAGGATGAATATATGTTATTTATTATATATGGATTAAGCATAGAACATTTTATATTCCTTCCAGTGCCACAATTTCTATCCACCACTAATATTTAAATGGGATGTCACCTATCTCCTGTATAGTTACAACCAGTGCAAGCTTTTGCAAGGGCCTTCTATCCCTAGACATGGTGTTTAATTATAAAATACATGATCGATGACATGTGAACTATGCAATGGATGAAACTTTTTCAACATATTTGTTTATTAATAAATAGATACAGAGTAATTTTTGGAAAGAGCTTGAGGGTTTGATTATTTTTATACAGAGACAGAAAATGAAGAGACCTCTCAGGCATAATTATAAGGTTGGAAAATTTGGTGGTTTGCTGAAACATGAAGAATGGAATCATGTGGCAGGAAACCATTAGAAAGCACATCATGCCAGATGTTTTGTATATGTATCAATTGTGGAGCAGAATAAAAAAGGGAACAATAATTCGAATCCTCAAGTTCGTGATGATGAGAAGATTTAAATTAATTTGTTAGAGGAAAATAGTAGGAAGAACAGTCAATATGTTTCAAGGCATGCATCATGTATTCATGAGGTGACAAAAGTATTATAAAAGTCTTGACACACGTAAGGGAACTCAAGGAAAAAAATTAAGGTTAGGTTGATGAGTTGTGCAAAATTTATTGTATTGGCCATTCTCTAGAGAGGGAATTAAGG
Source organism: Pinus albicaulis (assembly GCA_034641835.2). Lineage (NCBI taxonomy): Eukaryota > Viridiplantae > Streptophyta > Pinopsida > Pinales > Pinaceae > Pinus > Pinus albicaulis. The sequence continues at coordinate 1,671,824,123 of CM076575.1, read as the reverse complement.
CATTCCAAAAAATGTATATCCCTCTCTCCATTGTTTTACTTATGAGTAATGAGAAGCACCACTAGAACTGGGAAGGAGGGAAATTGTTTGATTTTATACCAATTGGTATAAAAAATACAAGCGCTTCTGGTGCTTGTTGGAAGAGAAATATATTCACTCTGTTGTTGAAAAATTCATGTGTGTTATTAGTGTATTTGATCAATCTCTCTCAGACCAAAGCAACTCGGAAGCACAAAAATATTTATGTGCAGTGAGTTTGATAACAATGGAAATGCTCATTTAGCACCTAAAACAAGACCTGAACCTAAATTTGGTGGCATCACAAAATCTTTAAATATTTTTGGACAACATGAAGGTCTATGTTACAGGAATAAGACTTGTTAAGATCACAAAGACAATTAAATATGCATTGAATTCTTTTGTTGACAATTAGCTGGGAAAAGAAAAAGGGCTTGAAAGACAAGTTCCTACTGGCATTGACTCTCCTCAGAGGGGAGGGCATTTTTCACATCATTTAAGTATAATGGTAGCAGAAAAAAAACATTCTCAGAAGTAAATAAGTTAAGTGTAGGCTCACCTGCGTATGATCATAAGATAATTTGTTTGATGTGAACTAGAAGATGGAAACCTAGAAGAGAATATCCAATCAAATGTTACCCTTTGATATTCATGGGTAATCTATCAATTCATATCAATTAATCCTCCTATATAGTTTATAATTCTTTATTATGCATGTAGAAATGAGCCTTTCCTCACAATTTGTTGCATGCTATTAAACGATGTGCATCCTTTAGAAGGATTACAAACTAAAAATGTTTTCCAGGTGTTGAGAAATGATGGAAAATTTTCCCATCGCACATCATCCCAGATTTCCATTGTTTGATAAGGTGCCTAAATATGGATATTTCTCTAAGTATGCTAAGGAAGAAAAGAAAGAACTATAGAGGCATTTCCTTTCTCAACAAAAAATAAACAATAATGCCAGTGAATTTAATGTGTCAAAAGCACAATTATAGCACCTAGAGGAAATTAATTTGAGGTGGCCTTTATGGCGTTGCCCTTGTTGCAATAAATCTATCAACTAATCACATCTCTGGGTTGAAAAAAACATGGTGAAGGTATTGAAGGAGGTTGGTGAACCTGTTTTATATTTGCAGATAGATCTTGGCAGGCTTTATTTATAGGTCTTTCACCATAGTTAGTATGTTGGAGATCGCATGCATATTAGGAATAATGGAATGAAGTGTTATTGGCAATGACAGGATGGATTTATTTTGGATATCACATGGATTTAGAAGTCAAATAAAAAATTATCTGACGCTGGGCTAGAGATGTTGACCAATGTAACTATTATGCATGGCCACAAGCATTTGGTCTCATCCTACAAACTGCTAGTAGAAAGAGTTTGGAATGCGAGTTTGTAAAAATGTTGTAGTCATAGGTATATAGTGTGGTGAATAAGGTATGAAATAAATTCTTCCAACAAAAACATTAGATGTATATCAACCAATACAAGCTTTAAATATTCATTTTTATAAATAATTTTATCCCTAGAAATTAAAGCACTACCATCTAAGTGTTGGGAAAAATACTGAGAGGGGGGGGGGGGGGTGAATCAGTATTTAGTGCAGACAATCAAACTTTTACTTTTTTCTTTCTAAAAACCCATACGCTACTTTACTGAAGGCAACTAGCGTATATACACGGATATCCTTTACAGAACTCGTGTATGTCTAGAGATCTAATTATGTGTTTGAATCTTAACTCAGATCATTGCATTATTCATTCATTAGATATTTTAGAAGCAGTAAGCAGGTGCAGATAGAACAGAATAATCATCACACATATACAACACACATGAACACCAAGATTTTTAGGTGGAAACCCAATTCGGGAGAAAACCACCACTGTCGTCGTTTCAGCCTTCAAAATTTATTATTAAGAAAACTTCTTACAATCATGTACTGGTGCATACTCAAACCAACACATAGGCACCCACCTGCAGAAGGCTACAACCTTCTCTCATTTACCAGCCTATCCTGGAAGGGAGATACAACCCCCTGCTCTTGTTTACCAACCTCTCCTAGAAGGGAGCTACAAACCCCTGACTGAAGGCTTCGACCCTTAGCACCACTGCAAACCACATTTCATCAATTTTCAAACTGGATCAAACAGCTTCAACACAACCCTTCACTTATCAACAATCATACCTTGCTCATTGCTTCAAATAGAACAGTGAGACCATTTTATTTAATCAGACCCGCGTATATACGCGCTTTCCAGAAGACAAACCCGTGTATACTTCAGTGCATTTTCCAGGGAAAAACCCTAACTGCACATACGCGCTTTTCCTTCCACAGATCGGCATATACATGCGCTTTTCATGAAACAAACCTGCGTATAGATCTATAAAAGATAAACTTTGCAGTACAGACCAGATCTATAAACTTACCCAAATTTCTTCAATCTCTTCAACAATATTGTGCAGGTCTTCTTCACTTCTTTTCATATCATCCTTGACATTCACCATTTCTAGATCTAGAGATCTTGAGCCTTCATTATGTTCATAGGTGCATCATAGATTCAGATCTATTAATTAGGAACAGGGTTCAACCATACAGATATACTTCAGAGTGAAGTATTCATCAAAGCCCAGACACATGCACACCTTTTGCACAATGATTTTCTTCTCCTTATATAGGGTTACCCTTCATCAATACCATGAGCCAAAACCACATAACTTCCAATGGTATTCCTGGTCGGGATCACATAGGCGAACCATCATTCAATACAATGGGTCAATACCATGGTAGTTACCCCTGGTTTTACAAATTTAGAGCGCTTTTTCCCATACGCAACTTGGCACATTATTTCCCACGTGCATATGCTACTTCGTCTAGACAAATCCGCGTATGCCTTGAGACATACTCTTTTCATCATGTTCTGGCATATATTGACATTCCTTCCATCATTACCTTCTGTATTCATTGTAGAAACATTAGATTTACATCATTTAACAAGTTCATCAAGTCAAGAACAACTTCGTCAAGTAGGTTGCCATCATCTTCATCAAGTGGGTTGCCATCAAGGACAACACTCTGCATCATATTGCCAACAATCTCCCCCTTTGGACTTGATGGCAACCACGATGGTGTTTGATCACCATAATAGATAGATACATTAAGCACAACCATTATTCATGATATTCAAACACCATGTCACTCTCCCCCTTTGACATCAAGGGAAAAGGGCGGATCAAAACCACACAAGGTTTTTTTTTTTTTTTCCTCATGTATACATAAGAGCACTGCAGATCTGATGTGCACTAAAGTTACCATGCTCCCCCTAAGTTCATGTTGAATCTTCAAACATATTTTTCAATGAAGTACATGATTCTATGACCTTCCTATCACCAAGACTCATACTTACATCAAAGATCCAACCAAGTGGATTTACATATGCGACTCAAATACCCAACCAAGTGGGTTTACACATTTTGACTCAACTACCCAACCAAGTGGGTTTACAAAATTGAACAAGTCCTTACATGACTGAATATTTACAATTTACATCATGGGTCTCAACATGACCTTTTCATCAAATTACAAGTATGACTTTTCACAACCAAAACCAAAAAGACCTCAAGAGAGAGATCAAGTTTCAGAACTATCATAATGCCAACAATGCATTATTCTCAGCTAGGCTAAAGCTCCCCCGGAAACTGTGCATCCTTTCCATATGACCAAAACTCCTCCTTAGCTTGAGTATCCTGAACACTTTCAACAGCCAATCATCAAGACATCTTCACCCAATATTAGAGAATGAAACATAAATATAAGAGCTGAAACATCACCAGAGAAGCCATACAGCATCAGAGATACCAAACAGCACCATAGCTTGTGCTGAAAAATGCTGACCCAAAGACTTTGTCAGCAACCACCCATACGCGGTTTTCTGTGTATGAACTCACGTATATACGCAACTATCTTTTAGGAAACCCGTGTATCCAATTTAATATTCTGAAATTAAGCAGATCTGATGTTCTAAGAGGCAGAGACCATTCT